>CP139505.1:72795034-73995034 GCA_021014915.2 Artemisia tridentata subsp. tridentata
GTTTGGTTTATACCTTTAGGATTCAAGGAATTGTTTCATTCCAAAGTTTAATTGTTTGGTTCAAGCTTTTGGGAATTGATGTGGGCCAAGAATGATAGATTGATTCCTAGTTAATATGGTGTCTTTTGCAAATAAAAACATATAATGGGCCCTATATTTAATCTTCACTCACAATCTATACATAAATTAATTATTAAAAAATAAAATTATCCCACTTTCTTTTTAATAAATTATTTATCAACTATTAAAATAATTTTTTTAATAAAATATTAATTTTTTCTCTTATCTCATTTTCTTTCATCCAAATCCGATTCAAAAGCCTTTTGCAAACCAAACGGGCCCTAAATTCTTTCACAAGGTATTTATTTACATCCGACCAAAACCCGTTAGCCTTTCTAGCTTTTCCTTTTTCGCTCGACTCGGACGCATCTATCCAAGCTTTACACAAAGCTATTTCTTCCTGTTCAGTCCATGGTATTTTTTTTTCTTTGTCCTTTTTGGTTGGCTTTGTCTTTTTTGTATACTTTCTTTTGGCGGGGGCCGGTTCCTCGACCTCGACGGAGGACTCGGACCGAACGGGCTGTGATGGACCTTCCGAGCTTTGATTCGGAAAGGGTTCAAACTGCTGATGAGAAGGGTCTGTTCATAACGGTTCGAGATCATCTTCATCAAGATTAAACGGGGGGATTTGAGAAGTTTGAGCCAAATACGGATGTGATGGTGGTGATGCCATACGTGGATAATATGCTTGATTTTCTTGTTGTGGTGGTGGTGATTCCATACGTGGATGTGATGGTGGTGATGGCATATGTTGTTGATAAAATGAAGCCGAATAAGGATTGACCGTGTGATATTGCAAATTAATCGGATTGAGTCCGAGTGATTGACCGCGTAAAATGAAATTTGGATTGTTTGTTACCGGAACGTTTGTTTGTTGTCGGGATTTTGGATTTTTGTTTTTGGTAGTGTTTTGGGACATTGTTGAATGAAGGAGATGATGTAGTCGAATGGATATGAGTTTCTAAATGAAGGAGATGATGCAGTCGACCTCCACACGAATGTTGGAATTTATAGAGAAAAACGTTTTTTTTTTTACACTGCCAACGGTCACATTTGAGTATTTGACCTCCAATAACTCCACAACGGTCATAAATTATATGGAAGATAGTGCAATTGTTTCGGTCGGTGAGGCAACCGAAAGTTTGAAAAAAGTGCTAGGCGACGCGTCGCATGTGGCTTGGCTAGGGAGGGAGACGCGTTGCTTTGATCGATTGTAGTCGAAGGGCAACGCCCATTAGCATTAGCCTAAGTTTTTATTGTTGTGATTCAGATTAGGCTTCCAACATATATTCAGCCTCAATAAGAAGTTTGTTTTGGTGCCATTTAAGTCTGTAACTGATGACTCTAAAGTCTAAACCCAAAAACTAAAAATATAAAAGACAAAAAGCACCAAAGTTGTCATTTTGCTTATTTGCTAACTAGTCCTCAAAATAAAAGGAATAGCAACTGAAAACTTCTTTTAATAACTTCTTTAGCTCCCAACTTCCAGTTATTGTCAAAAATCTGAAGCTAATGTATTTGAAGCCTATCAGCTTTTCTTTATTTGACTGTTCAATCAAAAATGGACTTATATACTCATATCTCAAAAGAAACCAGAATTCGTATTACAAAGGTTACAAACTCATCCGGTATCCATATTGAAATAACAACATTAGGTACAGACATAAGAGGCAGATCTGATAAATTGGACAAGTTTGTAAATGTCTTTACTAATCAGAAGCTGAACTGACAAAATAAGTACATCTACTACCTCCTTCAGCTATATTCTTCATTATTTAAACGCATATATCCCATCATATCATAACATCCAACCTCTAGAAGTATCACACGAACTATATACGAAGTTCTTCATATCATTTGGTCCTTAATTTTACTAGCCCATTGCGTACGAAGGTGCAGGCAAGTTGATCACTGTACTCTTGATTTTTGTCATCATGTTGATACTATTAGTCACTCCTTGTGAACCAATTCCGCTGTCTTTTACACCCTGTTGTCAAAACAAGCTTGCTGCATTAATAATGTCCATTTTGGGGAAACACAAAAGCATGATAATAGTATGAACCTGAAAAGGGAAATGATCAGGTCCCCGGGCTGGCGCTGAGTTTATTTGTACAGTACCAGTCTCCATCGCGTCGCTTATTAGCATTGCTTTGTTGATGTCTTTAGTAAAAATGCAACCCTGTGGTATGACATTTTAAAAAGTTTTGAGACTCCAACTTGTTGCGTCAAAAACTTTAAAACAGGTTTGCCTTTTATAAACTCAAAACATAGTTTTGACATACCTGCAGTCCTAAATTGCTTGCGTTACAATGATAGATCCCTTCTTCAGCGTTAGCGATCCTTATAACAGGCAAAACGGGTCCAAATGGCTCTTCCCATGCTATTCTCATGTCCTGTTTTATGTTATCGAGTAAAAGAGGCCATATAAGATTGCCTTCTCTCTTGTACTCTTGACAAAATGTTGCTCCTTTTTGCTTGGCATCCATAACTAAACCTTCTATGAAATTAGCAGAGGATTCTGTTACTACAGGAGTGATGTCACAGTCGTTTTCAGGTGGGCCCACTGTTAACTTTGCAAGCTTTTCGTTGACCTTTTTCACGAGAGTATCGGCTATTGATTCCATTACTAACACAACTTTAACTGCTGTGCATCGTTGACCACTGATAAAGATAAAGATCTCAAGACGTTAATATAGCAATAATTGACTTAATAAAGACTCTACTTGTCAAATGTGTTATTTGCCCACCGAAATGAGAAAACGAGACAATCTTGGAATGATATCAGTAACAAGATTGAAATGGAACGCTTGAATATATGGAAATGTTTAAGGTTCCATTCGTCTGTATACATATTTCGCTCTTTTTTTTTTTTTTTCTTCTTTTATTGGTCCTTTTTGAATTGTTCTTGACCTAATGCCATTTTAGCTAGTTTCCTTTCACATGACTCGTCTGTGATTAAAAAATAAATAAATAAATTCACAAATCGACCCGTATATACATAAAGGGTCCAAATTGCCACCTCTAATATTATGATCCCCAAAAGTGGCCTAAACATGCAGAAACCAATATGTCACCTGTAAGAGAAGCCTCCTTTGACAATACTAGAAGCAGCCAAGTCCAAATCTGCATCCTCAAGAACAATGCAAGCATCTTTTCCGCCCAATTCCATTTGTAACGGAATCATTCCCGCCTTTTTTGATATCGCAATCCCAGTATCTCCACCCGTGAAGCTGAATAACAAATAAAATTCCTTGTGAAAATCATCAAACAGTAACCAAGTTCGATTATTCAACCAATTTAATGATTTTCCCCCTTCTTGGTTCCAATAACTAGTGAGGTTTTTGATAATTTTTGTTGTTGACACTAAGATTAGTACTATAATTATCACCTTATGCAATTAACTCCGGGATGCATCGTGAGAAAGTCACCGATCTCTGAACCTTTTCCAGTAACACAACTAATGACACCTTTTGGGAAGCCAGCCAAGTGAAAGCAATGTACCATATGGAGTGCAGACACCGCCCCCTAAGTAGATCAACATTTACGAACAATACTAGTTAGAAACAAACACAAAAGTTGCTATATATGTAGAATGTGACTTCAATTTACTTGCTCACATGCAAATTGCAATAATTGCGATTTCTCTATGCCCAACTAAAATTTCAAACATTTACTTGAAAGTTTTTTAGCTAAAGTACAAGTTTTGTCGGTTCAAACATTTTCTTTGAAACATGCTTACAAGTTCTAAAAATTGATCTCCTCAAATGGACGCTGCAATAATTGCAATTATGTTCTGTCCAACTCAAACTTTCAGCAATTTTCTTGTAAACATTAAAGGTTAAAGTACAAGTTTTGTCGATTCAAACATGCTTACAAGTTGTGGAAATTTATCCCAGCACATGAATGTTGCAATATTGAACGTGCTTTTGACTTCATGCAAGTATTTTTTACTACTTCACTGTTAGAAGGTATCGTAATCCCAGTAGTCGACCCATTTTACTAAACTAAAATATGCATTGCATTTCACATAAGATTCCTCAATTACGTCGTAAAAGGTATCCCAGGCATTTGATAATAGCCAAACTAAGCCAAAATGTTATATCATTATGCATAAGATTCCTCGCTCATGTCATTCTTAAAAAGGAACTTTAGACGTTTGACTAATAGTGAAACTCTTCTACTAGAGTTTAAAAAGAAAGACATGACATTTTATATCTTTACATACCTGTGTAGGAGGCTTTAGTACCAGGGAGTTGCCTGCAATAAGGGCTGGAGCAATCTTTGAGACAGCTAAATTGACTGGATAATTGAACGGCGGGATTGCTAATACAACGCCTAATGGAATCTGCAACGATCAGACACAAAATGTCATGCATGTATCTTCCATCTGTCCTAGAGGTGGCAAACTGGGCGGGTCAGGTAGGTTTTGTGATAGGTCAAAACAAATGTTTAGGTACAGGTCGCAATGGGCTGGGACTAAATGAAACAGAATTTGTCCAACTTAGATATTTTATGTTTTTTTTTTTTTTATATAAATAACTTGGTTGCTAAATATGATTACCAACAATATATTATTGCAATAAGACAACTTTTTGAATGAACTGGTTTAGTAGGTCGTATCCATAAAAATACACTTCGGGCGACTTTTGACACAGCATTTGACCTGCTTTTTTAGCTATTTCTTTAAATAGAAAAAATTGCCCATTTGATCTGTTGCAGATAAACATAACCCGAATTGACCCATTCATATGTAAAGTGGTAAAAAAATTGCCACCCTTAACTTGTTAGTTCTAGGCAACACTGCAACAGTAATGAAGAGCCTTTTCGTGCAATTGTAGTAATTTACCTTCGAAGTTAGACAATATTTAGTCCGTTCATTTCCTGGGAAACTATCCGACACCAAAAACTTCCCTTCTCCAAGGACTCTCACGCCTTCCTCGGCACAATAAGACACCAAGTCTCCTGACCTCACAACCTTCAAAATAATATTTGTAAATTGTAACCTATGCAATAAAAGCTAAACACAAAATTCAAACTTGAATACATGTTCCGTAAAGCTTCCATCTTTATTTGATTCTTTAGAAGATAACTCAAGTATAACTTTGGGGTCCAGCAGTAAAAAACATTCTTTTATGCTGCATTTTTCTAACTTTTTCCCCACGCAGCTAAAGCATATTTAATAGCTTTTTCACGCTACAAATTTCAATTTGCCCATGTTCATATTCGTAAATTATGATGTTGATCAGCTTTAGTCCAAAAGATCCCATCATTAATCACTTAGACTTCTAGAACAGTTGATCAATAGTCAAAGATAGAAAGGGAGGAGTAGCTAATCTGTTCACGTAAACAACTCGTCTTAGATCCTCTTTCTTATCAACGTTCTAAAATTTGACTTAAGTACCACTCAAAAACAGAGAATATTTGCTTTCAATATATAATATTCCATTATTTGTCTATACCGAAAGTTAATTTAGACAATTATTTGGCGTTAAGTCATGTTTTCTGGCCAAGAACTAACATTTTCCAACTCACTTGCCCTTCACAAGCATGATGGCTAAATATTTCTTCAAAAATATAGAGCCGAACATATCAACTTTATCCCATAATCACAATATTTGACTAAAATACCCTTTAAAACATAAATTCTGACTAAAATCGATAGCCTTAATATGTTTTTCTTATGTTATCAAACATGAATGAAAGGAGTCGTCATCTAAATTCAAATAGCTTTCGACAATGTGGCTGTACAAATGTGATAAGAGTGACTTGAACTATCAACGCATAATTTACAAACTAATCGAATGTAATAAACTGATGACTTCACGAACCAAATTAAGCAAGAAATTAAATTAGAGAAAACATAGTAAAAAAAGATGTTTAACCAAACAGAACTTACTTCAGTGGCAGCATCTTTTGCGGGTTTGGCAATTTCTTTAACGAGACAATCAGCAATGGGCTTCTTGTGATCTTTAAGAATAGCTGCAGCTTTGTGCAGTAATTCAGCTCTCTTCCATAGAGGTGTTTTAGCCCATGATTTTTGTGCAGCTTTTGCTGATTCCATCACCTTGTTCACTTCTTCTTGTGTACATGCTGCATTGTCGATAACAAAAAAGTTAAAATCCATAGTATAATTGTTGAATTTATTTATATTTATGAGAAAAGAATGATAGCATGGCTGCATGGGTACCAAGTTAATGAGATTAATCGAATGTAAAAGAGGTACTACTTCTTTTGTACATATAAAAAAAAAGAAGCTGAAATGCGTTTTTGAAGGAGTGTTTTGAAAGTGATTAATACCATTAAGCGTTTGAGCTATCTACTTTTGCATGTAGTGATCTAATTAGTACTCGTAACAGTTAACTTGGGGGTGTTTGACATGAGTTTTTGGATGTTATTATTAATGTGTTCTCAAGCATAAGTATTATATACAGTAATCAGTTTTGCAGGATCAGTTCTGGTTCCACTTATCTGATTTTATGGCTCATTTTACAGTAAATGCTTAAAGTATCAGAAATTTGCCAACACTCAAATAACTTAATCTTATCATAACTTCAAACAAGGCAGAAGCATGTCCAAACACTATATTATGTGCCCCATTTTGTTACACCTTAAGAGATATTTAGATAAGCTTATATATTGCGCAGCTTATCGGCGTATAGTGTTCTTAACATACAAAGAAATAAGTTGTTTTTTAGTATCCAACAACTGATGAGTTATGCCAAATAAGCTGTTTTTCACAACCCATTGTGGAGGTGCTTATGTAAAATAGCTTATTAAGCCTAATATATAAGTAACCTAAACACCCCGCTTAATATCCAATTCTGATCATTTTATATCAGTAATAGCTCTCAAAGCGAATGCCAAACACCATATAACTGTATTTAAATAATCAGTTTAATAACAAAACTAATAATCAAACTCATATTATAATATAAAATTACTTGTACAAACACTAAGGATAGCCAAGTGGTTATAACTTAAAAGCTTGTGACTATCATCACTAAAATGTGAGAGGTATCAAGTTAAAATCGTGCTAGGGCAAACAACCCTGATGTGGCCACGCCAACCTCCCTAAAAAAAGGAGGGTTTTACCCTGTTTCAGTCTGTGTAGCGGTGGATTCAAACACCAAAGATTCTTAGTCAAAAGGTCGGAAACCGTGATCACCAAAATAAAAATCATTTATAACCCTACTTTACTTAAATAACCAAAATCCACACTACATCACAATTATCACTAATTCTTGCACTCTTGCACACTAAATGATACAAACCTATCCCATACTAGGATCGTATTGGTTCATAAGTCCAAGTGTTAGAAATCACTCAAAAAGCTAGCTTGTAAAAGGAAGAACTCTTGGACTTATAAACCACCAACCAATCACATAGTTGAGCTATGTGGTATCTTAATTTCTTTAAGCTACCCATATGACAAAACAACAAAATAGCTCATACCCATTTGAGCAAATCATACCAACACCACAATTCAACAATCTTTATACAAAAACCCGGGTTGAACCGGGTCCTTCAACAATCTTTATACAAAAAACCGGGTTGACCCGGGTCCTCAACAATCTTTATAAAAAACACCCGGCCGATTGAACCGGTTGAACCGCTAACCGGAAGCCGGTTTTGAGCGAAAAAACCCGTTGAACCGTGACCGGGTCAACTAAAAAACCGGTTTTAAAACATTGCAAAAAAAAAAAAAAAAAAAACACTTACCCTGAACCAAAAACTGAATATTTCTAGTAGTAGGATTAACAACAGGCACAGACTTTCCAGAATTAGAAACTTTCCATTCACCATCTGCATAATATTTAAACACATCATCACCTGCTACAATAGCATCAAATACACTATTTTCACCCATTTATTTCTTGTTCTTAGTATAATGTTGTGAATGTGAAGTGACCCATAAAATGAGGTTGAATTTAAAGGGTGAATCATATTCTTGGAATAAAAAATTATGGGTTTTTGATTCTGTGGGTTGATGATATAAGCGGGGACGTCAGTTTGAAGAGGTGGCGGCAAATTGTGACAACAAGTGTACTTTTGGTCATGTTTTTATGTTTTTTTTAAGAATGGTTTTGTACTTTTGTGTATGTTTTTTGACTTTTTTTATTGGTTTTTGACTATCATGTTTTCAAGTGTGGTTTCCAGCAAGGGAGGGGTTATCGACATATAATTACAAAAATTACCCACTTTTTTTTTTCTTTTCTTTTCTTTTTGTCTAATATTTTTTGTAGTGTTAATTTGTTATGTTTTTTATGTTACATTATTTGTATTCGTTTAATGTGTTTTTATTTAATTAAACAACAACAATAACACGTTAAACATTGATACATTAAACAACTACAAAAACAACTGTTATTATTCAATTAAACAACAACATTAACACATTATTTAAAAACAACAACACCTACTACACATGATCATCTAAAAGCTCATGGAGCATTGCACCCGACTGACATGCGTGATCCTCAGGATTCCTTGTCAATTCTAGTGATGCCTCCAGCGTCTTTATTCTTGTCATCAACATCTTGTTTTGAGACAATAACATCTTGTTTCTTGTTTCAAGCTTGTCAATCTTATTATCTTTAGCTACGCAGTTTGAGCACTGCGTTGAAGAAGAGGCTTGACTAAAGTGCTTGTTTTGAAAAGCATCCTTCCACATAAAGTATCCACACCCATAGTCTTTTGTTCCTTGCTGTTACATGTTAAGAAAATTATAAGAAAGGTATTCTTAACAAACAAATTATTTACATAACTAAGCAAACGTATGATTATTTACCACTGAAAAAGGACATGCATAATACGGTTGACCATAAGTAGCGTCTGTACGGGATGTCATTTCTATAATCAATCATCTCCGACAGCGACACAAAAAATGATTTTTTCGTTCCACCTGGCCAAAGAATTTGTATAATAATTTACAACATAAATCAGTAATGTTATTATTAATTTAAATAATACAAACAGTTATTTACAACATAAATCAGTAATCATTCACTATGTTTTGTCAGTATAATTATTTACAACATAAATCAGTAATCATTTACAATGTTTTGTCTGTATAATTATTTACAACATAAATTAGTAATCATTTACTATGTTTGTCTTCGTCTATTCTCAGTATACGTGTGTTGTCGATCGGAATATAAAGTTGCCCATTCGAATGCATTGCCAACTCTATACGTCCCTCATTATGGGTGAGTATCCGGAAGTGGTGAATTTTCGTCTAGCGTCACATAAATGAAGTGAGCACAGACGTCATCCCCCACACGGGCAATCACAAGGGGGCCAGTTTCTTGTGATAAGTCTGGACCAGAAAAAAGCGGAAAATACGTATGACTTTATGTTGGTCCCTTTACACGATTAGAATTAACTAGAAAGTTAATCTATTGGTGTTAATGACTAATACAATGTTTAAGGATTATTCTAACAGTTATAAAACGTGAATGTAAAAACAACAATATTTTTCAACGTTTAAATTCTTATTAGAAATAATTCCAAGAATCTATACCCAAGTGTTTTGCGGAACAAACACTTGGGATTGAATAGACAAGGGTATGGGGTGTCTCCTATCGAAACTCAAGTTTTGCTTGAGTGGTAACAATATACCCACTGAGCTATCTCAGTGAGTTGTATACTCTTTGTAGGAGAGAAGTTCCTTTGTAAAAGTTCAAGACTTTAATTATACAAAGCACACTTTAACTTCTCTCACAGTTGCTCTATTTATACACAAGTATTCTAAGTATAAGTGATTAAATATAATACAAGTTGTTGAGGTTGCGTGTCTGACAATTACAAATAGTAATTGTTATTTCCAAGAACCAATAGGAAAGGGCTAAATAAGTCTTTGGGAGTTGTTGGCTGACACTCCATGACTTTTAGCCGCAATAGGGAAGGTTGAGTCTGACAAGAGAAGAGTGTTGGGTTTACACTCTTATCTTCTCAGATCTTTTCCCTATTGTTCCCGCCTTTTCTTCAGGCGTTGGTTCCTCAGTCATTCAATCACTTTGTTGGTTGAGGAGACTGGGGTTCAGTGAGCTCTTATCCAATACTCACTGAATCCATCATCTTCTTCTTTGGCTTAAGTCCTACTCAGGGAGTACCGCCTTCCTGAGTAGTGAATCCTTCTTCTTGAATTCGCCTTAAGCATCCTGAAGATGACTCACTGAGAGGCTGTTCTCTCAGTGACTTGAATTGTTCTCGGTTTAAGTTAACACTTAGTTAATTTGTGTCCAAATCACGTTCGAAGCATTCTTGGGTTTTACATGACCCAACAATCTCCCCCTATTTGGATATAAATTATTCCTAAGTGTTTTTTGATCAGATATGAGTGAGCTAACGACTTCTGCTCATACTGAATGTACTAGAATGTAAATAAGGACACTGAAATAATAAAAACATCATCTTATTAATATCATTTACAAGTCCTAACAAAACTAAGTACAAAAAGAAGGATAGTGTTGGGTATTCAGGCAGGTCATCAGTTCAACTTGATTCCAAGGGCTTCAAGCTTGGGCTTCTTCGACTGCAGCTCATGTTGGTCAGGATGTTCATTGATTTTTCTTTTCAGGTCATGACAAAACCTCACATTCTCAGGACTCTTGAGTGGAGAGGCCATCATTAGAAAGCCTAGCATAGCTTTGATCCCTGATAGATCTATATCACTCCACCTCTGGAAGGCTTTGTCACCAAACTCATCAATGAAGAACAACCCTCTTTCAGGCTGTTCAATGACCATATTGTTTCTGAAAGGAACACCTTCAGGGAGAGCCCTATTGCAGTCAAGACCAGGAATCTTGATTTCAGGCTCAGCTTCTATCTTCTTTCTTTTCCTTGAAGAAGACTGAGAGGAAGCAGGTTGTGCAGATTCAGGGAGAAGAGATTGAATGCCAAGTTCCTGAGGTGCTGCTGCCAATCTTTCATACCTCAGACTCAATGACTTCATCAGATTAGGGACCACAACATTTGATTTCTTTGCTATTAATGGACCCAACTCGTCACAATTCAGTAATCCCAAAGTCAGCGAATCTGAAAGGTGAATGAACGTCAAAGTTTCTTTTGTCAGCACCTCTGTAGACAGTGACAACGGCAGGATTGGTGTTTCTTTGAATATGAACATCAGTGATTGGTTCTGGCTTCATCCTTTCAGTCATATACCACTGATATTTCTTAATCCTATTCTGCCTGATCTCTTCAGCCCTTTTGGCTCTTTCCTCCCTTTTCTGCCTGAGAGTGGTCATTTCCTCAGACTGAGCTTTCACAAAGGTCATACCACCTTCTCTTCCTGAGAGATCCTTAGCCTCAAGACCAATTTTCTCAGCCTCTTCATGAACAACCTTGATTAAGGCAGACTTGCTTGCCTTCTCCTCTTCCTTCAACTTCTTCTTTGCCTCCTCTTCCTGAAGATAAGTACTGAGTTCATCAGCTGAGAAGTGGTAAAGAACTCCATCAATTTCATATGGGATCCTGAGTGGTGATTCAGGATCCTTTGCAACCGTGATAGGTGCTGGTTGAGGCTCAGGCTCAGTGAGAATGCCTTTGCCTTTATCTTGATGGGAGGAAGAGGCTTCAGGAATGTCTTCCTCAGTGTGAGAAGGAATCTCCCCCTCAGTGTGAGAAGGAGGTTGTTGGCTTTGGCTGGAGACTCCAGTGTCTTTCTCCCCCTCAACTGTTGCTTGAGCCATGGTGATAGCAAGAGTTGGAGTCACTGGAGCAGTAGGACCTTTGAAGGCCTGATAGATCTCAGTCATCATTGATTTGATGTCCGAGGTGTCTTTTTGAAGACTTGAGATCTGATCTGCCAGAGAAGCCTGAGAAGCCTGAGAAGCCTCGATGCCTGACATCCTTGACCCAAGAGACCATGCCAAGGATGTTGAAGATTGTGCCCAAGTACTAAGATGTTTTTCTTGATGACCCATGGAAGTCCTGAGTGAGTCCAAGGAGGTAGTAAGACCCTGAAGTTTAGAATCCTTCAGTAAGCTGAAGAGATCATGGATTTCAGCTGACTGCTTCTGATAAGTCTCAGCAGCTTGAAGGATCTTTTCAGTGAGTATGGGGTCATCTTTAACAGCTGACTGAATAGTACCAAGGCTTTTGGTGATGCCTTCAAGAGAAAGATTGAACTTCTGGAAATGAAGATCAATAGCTGTCAGGGAATGTTTGGTGTCTGATTGGATTTCGATCACATCTTCATGAAAACTTTCAACATCTGCCTTCAGGTTGGCATAGTGAACAGCTGCTTCAGTGTGTTGATCAAACATCTCATCAGTGAGACCAGTGAAAAGAGCATTGTTGGTCTTCAGTAGGAATTTGACCAACTTTCTTTCAGTGAGGGGAAGAGAGTTATCATACTTCTGGAGAATGTCAGTAGATGAATCAGAAGATTGAGAGCCTGACTCTTCACTTTGGCTTGGAGAGGACTGATGTGATGGTTCAGGTTGTTCAGGTTGTACATCAGTTTCCATATCCTCTCCTGCCTCAAAAATTTCTTCTTCACTCTCTTCCCTGAGCTCTTCATCAGACTCCATAAAGGCCTGATAGTCCCCCATGGACTCAATACCCAAAAAATCAACCGGCTCCTCTTTATAAAAAGATTTGCCTTCGGTTTGGTCAGGTCCTGACCCCTTTGTCATAATAACTGAGTGGGTTGTCTCAGCCTGACTAGCCATAATAACTGGGGTAACACCAGCCTGGCTTTTGGGGGCAGTTCCTGAAAGACTGGATCCGCCTGAGGGGTTGATGGGTTCCATATCAGCGGGTTGTTTCTTTCCCTCTGAGTCTTTGTCCCCCTTAGCACCTTCAACTACTGATGGGTGCTTTTCAGTAGTATCACTAGGTACTGATTGTGAGAGTTTGTGGACCCCCTTCCCATCAGGATTGTTCTGTCCTTCAGGGGATTTAGGATCTTTTTCTCCCTGAGATCCTGAGGGTGATTGCTCAGGAACGTTAGCGGGATGTGAGTGTTGGTGGGTCCCCTTCTCAGTAAGGTAGTGCTGCCTTACCGAGGATTTAGAACCCTTTCCTCCCTTGGGAACTGATTGTTTTTTGACAGCTCCTTCATCGGGATGTGAGGGGGTGTGGGTCCTCTTCCCAGTAGGGTGGTGCTGCCCTACCGAGGGTTCAGGACCCTTTCCTCCCTTGGGCACTGATTGTGATTTATCAGTACCTTCATCGGGATGTGAGGGGGGAATGCTTCCTGATCCCTCTGACTTGTTTATGTCAGTTGGACCATGTGGAATGGGAGTGCCCGAGGTCACTGAGGATGATTGCTCAGTGACTTCCGTTGGCCTTTGTTTTGAGGTCAAGAGGGTCTCAGAAATGGGTGTCTCAGAGGTCTCGGCCTTTTTCAACCTCTTTTTAAGGTTGAGTTGGTTTTGAGGATCAGTCTTAGTGGCGAGTGGCTTGGGTCTAACCACCTGGCTGGACTGACCCTTCTTTGTCTTCTTCACCTTTTTGGTCGGTGAAGGAACTGGAGAGATAGCGTCATTACCCTGAATGACTGATTGCATGTATTCAGTCAGGGCAATATGTGTAACCTCACTGATGCTACTAGTGAAGTTTGACTTGTGCAGTACCTCAGGCTTCGTACCTTCTGCATCAGTCCTCACATAGTCAGAACCGAGTAGGTCCTGAAGCACACAGGAAACAAATCTAGGATAGGACATGTGCCTTTGCCTATGTTTTCCTGAGAGCTTAGCAACGAGGTCTCGGAAGATTATTCCTCCGATGTCTATTTTTGTACCCTCAAGGAGACTGAACAACATCAATTGTTGTGATGAGTTCAACTGTTCCGTAGAGGATTTGTTTCCACCCAGGACCTGAATGACAAATGTCATCAGTATCCTCCAAATAGGGTGGAACCATGTTTTGACTACTGGAGCCTTTTCCAGTAAGCCTCCCACAGACATTCCTGGACGTCTGGGGTCATGGGGTGCAAGAAAGATCAGTTCATTCTTTATTTCCTGATCAGTAGGGTTGGGAGAAAAGGCTTCAGCAAAGTCAAGGCCTGTGGCTTTGATGAATGCTGAGTGGTCAAAGGAGAGGGTTCTACTCCCATTCATCACCGTGAAGGTGATGATTGACTCTTTGGTGTCTTTGGGGCTGGTTGCCACAGCCGTACACCAGAATTCCCTCAAATAGTCATGATAGATGACTGAGGGGGTATGGGTGAAAGCCTTTGCAAGAAAACAATTACGAAGATATTTCATAACGTCCTTGTAGGCTGGGTAGATTTGTGGATATGAGAAATTTCCCACCACATTATTTTTGGTTAGGTCTACACCCTCCATTGTGAAATCCACGTTGGGGGCATATTTCACAGCTTTAGAAGAAGCCATTTATGGGTAAGTCTGGGTTTGACTAAGGTTAAAGGGGTTCTAAAGCTTAAGAATGCACACACAATTTGTTTTTGAGAATAAAAAATGGCAGAGTTTTGCTTAAAATTCTATAAAAACGTGTGTATGTATTCGTCTGGTTGGGGTATTTATAGGAAAGAGGAGATGGGGGTGTTTTGGTCATTTGAGCAAATCGTTATTTATTCAAAAAAAATTATTTGGAAATTGATTTGAATAATAAGTTTTGGGATCCGCATTTAATGCCAACACTCCACTTTCCTGGTTTAGCGCAACAGTCGAGGTGAACAGTTGAGCAGTTCTGCAAAAGTGCAACTTGCAGAGATGAGTCATCACATATTTGAAATGTGATTGGAGAGGCATTTAATGCCAAGTGGGAATGTGGTGGCCCATAGGTGGAAGCCAGAAAGGCTAAAAAGAACAAATATTCTTGAATTAAATATGTGTTCAGTTACCAACCTCGGACATTTACTAACTAGATACTTAGAGTATTTAAGTTAGTATTTAATGTCCTTTTCAGGGTCCTGAATGACTTTTCATTCAGTGATTGGTTTTCAGGGACTTGGGTTTAGTCACTGATGATTCAGGAATGAGGATTGATTCCTGAGACAAGGATTCAGGAACTTGGGTTTAGTTCCTGAGGATGATGATTCAGTGAGATGTTTTCACTGATATACATATTGAGTCAGGGACCTGAGATGTTAAGAATTTACACTTTTGTTGGAAGAGAAAAAAAAAATTAGTCAGTGGACTGATTCTCTATATCCAACATTCCTAATTCAGCTTTCAGTCTTGTGAAGGTTGGTTCATCCAAAGGTTTGGTGAAGATATCAGCTAACTGATATTCAGTAGGAATGAAGTGTAATTCAATGTCACCATTTATGACATGGTCCCTGATGAAGTGATATCTGATATCAATATGTTTTGTTCTCTGATGAAGAACAGGGTTGTTAGAGATTGCAATTGCACTTGTGTTGTCACAAAAGATGGGTACCATCTTGTACTGAATTCCATAGTCACTGAGTTGACTTTTCATCCAGAGTACATTTGCACAGCAACTAGCTGCAGCAACATATTCAGCCTCAGCTGAGGATAGGGCAACTGATTGTTGCTTCTTAGCACTCCAACAGACTAATTTCCCACCTAGAATTTGGCAGGAGCCTGATGTGCTTTTTCTATCCATGTTGCATCCAGCATAGTCAGAGTCTGAGTATCCTTTGAGATCAAGTCCTGAGCACTTTGGATAGTATAATCCAAGGTTAGGAGTGCCCTTCAGGTACCTGAATATCCTTTTCACAGCAGTGACATGAGATTCTCTTGGGTTAGATTGATATCTGGCACATAGACATACTGAGAATTGGATATCAGGCCTTGATGCAAGTAGATACATCAGTGATCCTATCATTCCTCTAAAGAGAGTTTGATTGACTGGTTTACCAGTTAGGTCAGGACCAAGGTTGTTTGGGGGAGCCATGGGAGTTTTGACTGAGGCACAGTCACTGAGATCATACTTCTTCAGTAGATTCTTTACATACTTCTCTTGACTGATAGTGGTTCCTCTATCAGTCTGCTTGATCTGAAGACCAAGAAAGTATGTCAGTTCCCCCATCATGCTCATTTCAAACTTCTTTGCCATTAGTTTTTCAAATTGTTTGCAAAGTTTGAAACTTGTTGAGCCAAAGATGATGTCATCAACATACACTTGTACTAGTATGACATCATTATTTGTCTTATAGATAAACAATGTGTTGTCTATCTTGCCTCTGACAAATTTGTTTTGGATTAAGAAGGCTGAGAGAGTCTCATACCATGCCCTGGGAGCTTGCTTCAGTCCATAAAGGGCTTTGTTAAGCTTATAGACATGATCAGGAGACTCATGGCTTTCAAATCCAGGAGGTTGCTCAACATAAACTTCTTCTTTCAGTGATCCATTTAAGAATGCACTTTTGACATCCATTTGGTACACCTTGAAGTTCATGTATGTAGCAAAAGCAAGGAAGATCCTGATGGCTTCCATCCTTGCTACTGGTGCAAATGTTTCTTCATAGTCAATGCCTTCTTGTTGATTATAGCCTTTGGCTACAAGTCTGGCTTTGTTTTTAATGACTATGCCATTTTCATCAGTTTTGTTTTTGAATACCCATTTCATGCCAATGACTGAGACATTCTCAGGACATTTGACCAAGGTCATTACCTTGTTTCTGTCAAATTGTTCTAGTTCATCATGCATGGCCTGAACCCAACTTGGATGTTTAAGTGCTTCTTTAACACTTTTGGGTTCAATTGTGGAAATGAAGTCCACAAATAGGCATTCGTTGGATGAGGCTGCTCTCAGTTCAGCAGCCATGCTTCTTGTAAGCATGCCTTCAGAAGGCTCACCAATGATATTGACAAGTTCTATATCCTGAGATCTGGTCCAACTATCCTGAGGTCTTGGGAGTGGGTTAGAACTTGTAGAAGCCTGATGGGTATGATCAGGATTGGACACAAGATTTCCATTTTCTTGTGTGTCTAAGTGGGTTGTGTCATCACTGAGATTGTTTGGGTCCTGAGTATTTTGTTCAGACTGAAGGATATCATCAGTTCTTGTATGTGCTTCAACAAACTCAGTGATGGTTGGGTTTGGTAGGTTGTGAGGGATAATGTAGTAGGAGAGGTTAGCATCATCTTGATACTGGGTAGAAGAATTGTTTTCAGACAGATATTCATCAGGAGGATATCTAGAAGAATTATCAATTCCTATTTCTTCTACTGAGGCAGTTGAGAACCTGATTGTATCAGTGCTCTCATCAAAGGTAACATGAAATGTTTCCTCAGTCTGCTGTCTCCTTGTGTTGAACACTTTGAAGGCTTTTGAGACAAGTGAGTATCCTAGGAAGTATCCATCATCAGCTTTTGCATCAAATTTTCCTAGGTGATCCTTGTGATTATGAATAAACACAGGACACCCAAAGACATGAAAGTAGCTGATGTCAGGGATTCTTCCTTTGAATAACTCATATGGGGTTTTCCCATGTCTCTTGACAATTATGGATCTGTTTTGTGTATAACAGGCAGTTTTGACTGCTTCAGTCCAAAAATGGTTGGAAAGGACTGATCCACATAGCATTGTCCTGGCAGCTTCAATGAGTGTTCTGTTTTTCCTTTCAGCAACACCATTTTGTTCAGGTGTGTATGGAGAGGAAAAGTTTTGGGAAATACCTTTCTCATCACAGAAACATTCAAGTTCATTATTTTTGAACTCAGTCCCATTGTCAGTTCTAATTTGTTTGACCTTAATGTCATTTTGATTTTCAATGTTCCTGACAAAGGACATGATTGTTTCAGCTGCCTGACTCTTTTTGATCAGGAAGAATACCCAGGTGTATCTTGAGTATTCATCCACTATGACCAGAGTATACTTCTCATGGTTAATAGACCTTGGACTGACAGGTCCAAATAGATCCATATGAAGAAGATGTAGGCAGTTCCTGATGGAAAAGTTGGTTTTGGTTTTAAAGGATGCTCTGTGATGTTTACCTTTTTCACAAGCTGAGCATGGTTTATCCTTAGAAAACACAAGTGATGGTAAGCCAAGGACTTTGTTTTGTTTTACAAGATTGTTAATGTTCTTAAAGTTCAGGTGGGTTAGTCTCTTATGCCAAAACCAGTTGAGTGCATCAGTGGCCTTAGCAAAGAGACATGTTCCATTCTGAGTTAGACTTGACATGTCTAATACATAAACATCTTGTCTCCTTGGTGCAATGAGGACAATTTCCTTATTTGCATTGAAGATGGTTCCTTGCTTATCATCAAACTGAACTATGTACTTAGCATCACATAGTTGACTGACACTGATCAGATTATACTTAAGACCATTTACATATGCTATCCTAGTAAAGACAATACCATTGCAGTTAACTGAACCATAACCTTCAGTGAGACATGATGAATTGTCAGCAAATATCACTTTGGGTCCTGGTTCTTCCACATATTTGTGCAGACACTCCTTAACACCAGTCATGCTCCTTGAACATCCACTATCTAGATGCCAAACAGGATTCCTAGCATGTTTCTGCACAAATAGTAAACTAGGTCAGTTCTTTCTAGGACTCCATTTCATGGAGGGTTTGGTATTGTAGGCCCTTATGAAGGTATTAATTGATTCATGGTCAGTGGTTGAGTGGACTGAGCTACCACATGTTTTGCATTTGGTAGTAGGGTTAGCCTCAGTAGTCTGAGAGGATTGCTTCATTCTTCTTTTTGACTGAATGACCTTGTCTTTTCCTGAGGATTTCTGAGTGGAGCTTCCACTAGATTCACCATGTTTATCATATTGACAATCGTCAGGATGGTGGTCATTAAATCCACACAAAGGGCAGGGAGGAAAAGGCTTGGCCTTTTGCTTCTGTTTCTGCTTAGAATCAGAAGGATAGTTCAGGCACTGAGCCTTGAGTCCTGAAAAGTTTGACATGACTGAGCATTGTTTATGATCAGAGGTCCTGTGATCTTCCTTTTTGCAAATCATGCAATAAAGGACTCTATAGCAATCATCAGTGAGATGATTTGTATAGTTGCATAGCTCACATCTTTTCAGTGGTTTGGTGGGCTTGGGTTTGGTCTATGAGGAAGTTGGTTTTTGTTCCTTCTTGGATTGAGAAGATTTCTCAGAAGAGTCAATCTTTTCTCCTAGCTTCCTGACCATTTCAGCCAACTGATCAATTTTTGAGTCAGGGCTTTGGGTAGTTTCTTCAGAAGGGACTGAAGTTGATGAGTCATCAGTATTTACTGAGACATCAAGGTTTGCTCTTTTCAGGATGGTTGTTCCCCTTCCTGATCTCTCCTTAGGAGAGTGTGGTGAGAAGACCATAGGTGGGAGGCCTAGGTTAGGTTTAGCACCTTGAAGGGTATTCAGTGGAGGAAGTGGAGGGTATGATTCTGATTCAGACTCATCCAAGGACTCAGTGAGTGGTTCAGTGAGTTCAAGCTTACTGAGTTTTTCAGTGAGTCCTAGCATATTTTTCAAGGCCTGACTTTCAGGAAGCAAGATCTTTCCAGTCTCAAAGTTTGGTAACTTACTGACTGGGTTGTCCCTGACAATCCAGTCATTTGACTTGGGAAGCATTTCTTGCTCAAAAGATATGCCAGCTGGAACAAAGTTTAATTCATTTTGACACACAATTGGATCAACCATAAGAGGGTCAATGCCAATGGTTTTCTGAGAGATTAATCCCATAGTGTCAAAAACCTTAGGGTTCTTCTTGGTCCAGCTTTGAATGATAGCCTTTTCTTTGTTAAGTTCAGTTTGAAGGACTTGGTTTTGTTTCAAAATCTCAGTGTTCTGAATTTGTAGAGTTATTGTTTCTAGTTTGGCTTGCTTAAGTACAAGCAGTTCATCTCTACATTTATTCAATTCTGACACAATAATGTTATATTTTGAAAGCAAGTTAAGCCTTTGTTCTTCAACAAACTTTAAATCAACACAAATGTAATTCATGTAAGACTTCCAATCAGAATCATCATCCATAGAAAGTAAAGTATTAACCTTTTTCATGGTGATGTTGACCCACTCTCCATTTCTAGCATGGCCTTTTCCTACAGCCACCTGATCCTCTTCAGAAAGTGCCATCAGTGCACTAACTCTTATTTCCTCATCCGAGGAAACCTCTTCATCATCCCAATCATATGCTTCAGCTAATAGAACCTTGTTCTTTGTCTGAATAGGTTTAGATGTTTGAGCAGCCTGAGACAATATGGGGTTAGTTTCAAGAAGTGCAAGTTTAGCTTTGACATTCCTATATTTTGTTTCAAAATCCTTTTGACCCTTGTTTTGGTATTGTTGGGTGGACTGAAATATTTTAGGTTGAAACTTGCTAGTTCCTGAAAATTTGTAAGAGGGTTCTGAGAAAGTTTTAGAATAACAGTCCTTAGCAAAATGACCCTTTTTACCACATTTAAAGCATTCAGTGGTTTCATTTGCTTTTGATTTTGTAAAGTTGGACTGATTTCTTTTGATGAAACGTTTTGAACTAGCAAGGAGTGCCCTCTCTTGGAATTCCAAGTTCAGGTCATTCAGGTATTCCTCATCAGTCCTTTCATCAATTTCTTCTTCAGAAACCTCTTGAGTATCCTGCACAACACCATTAGAATAGAAAGCAGTTGATATGGGTGTTGAGGTTAAGGCCTTTTTGGACTCATGTGTTTTTGAGTCAGGGTATCTCCTTGAGATCAAGTTGTCTTCATAGACAAACTTCCCATAAATTTCAGGGAGCTCGAGGGTCTGAATGTGGTTAGCATTCCTCAGGCCTTGTGAGAAGTTGAGCCACTTCTCAGGGAGACTGTTGACAAAGCCAACATTTGTCTCATGTTTGGTCAGTACAACACCATCATTTGATAATTCATTTATCAAAGTTTTGTATCTGGTGTAGGTCTGTGAGAGACTTTCAGAGTCCTTTGCCCTGAAAGTATTATACTCAAGTTTAAGGTCCATGACCCTATTTTCCTTGGTATCTGAGGGACCCTCAAAGCTGTTTACCAAGTCATCCCAAGTTTGCTTGGCTGTTAGACAGTTGATGACTGATTCCATTATATCGTCAGGAAGACATGATATAAGGATGCTTTTCAGGCGTTGGTCTTGATTGACCACCCTCCTCTCATCTATGGTCCATTGGGCTTCAGGCTTGTTTAGCCCTGTGCCAGTCTTAGGGACAAATGGGCCATCCCTGATACAGGTGATGTAGTAGGGTTCCATACCAGTAAGATAGCAAATCATACGCTTCTTCCATTTGCTAAATTTCTCAGTTTCAAGTCTGGGTGCAACAGCTGAGTAGCTGCCACCCTTTTTGTCGACTAGCTGGGGTACATTGATATCAGCCATAGTAGGATCTTGGTTTTAAAAACCTAGAGCACTCTTGGTTAGTTTAAAAGATTTTATAAACCAGAGGCTCTGATACCACTTGTTGGTCCCTTTACACGATTAGAATTAACTAGAAAGTTAATCTATTGGTGTTAATGACTAATACAATGTTTAAGGATTATTCTAACAGTTATAAAACGTGAATGTAAAAACAACAATATTTTTCAACGTTTAAATTCTTATTAGAAATAATTCCAAGAATCTATACCCAAGTGTTTTGCGGAACAAACACTTGGGATTGAATAGACAAGGGTATGGGGTGTCTCCTATCGAAACTCAAGTTTTGCTTGAGTGGTAACAATATACCCACTGAGCTATCTCAGTGAGTTGTATACTCTTTGTAGGAGAGAAGTTCCTTTGTAAAAGTTCAAGACTTTAATTATACAAAGCACACTTTAACTTCTCTCACAGTTGCTCTATTTATACACAAGTATTCTAAGTATAAGTGATTAAATATAATACAAGTTGTTGAGGTTGCGTGTCTGACAATTACAAATAGTAATTGTTATTTCCAAGAACCAATAGGAAAGGGCTAAATAAGTCTTTGGGAGTTGTTGGCTGACACTCCATGACTTTTAGCCGCAATAGGGAAGGTTGAGTCTGACAAGAGAAGAGTGTTGGGTTTACACTCTTATCTTCTCAGATCTTTTCCCTATTGTTCCCGCCTTTTCTTCAGGCGTTGGTTCCTCAGTCATTCAATCACTTTGTTGGTTGAGGAGACTGGGGTTCAGTGAGCTCTTATCCAATACTCACTGAATCCATCATCTTCTTCTTTGGCTTAAGTCCTACTCAGGGAGTACCGCCTTCCTGAGTAGTGAATCCTTCTTCTTGAATTCGCCTTAAGCATCCTGAAGATGACTCACTGAGAGGCTGTTCTCTCAGTGACTTGAATTGTTCTCGGTTTAAGTTAACACTTAGTTAATTTGTGTCCAAATCACGTTCGAAGCATTCTTGGGTTTTACATGACCCAACACTTTATCGCTGGGATATAAATACAACAGGCCGGTTAATCACTGAAGCAATAATCAACCCCGTGTTTGGCATACTCATCCAGTATTCTTGCGGTGCAAATCCATTTTTGAACCAGTCTACTGATCTCCGAATTTGGTTAAAGTCATTTTGCCACCACATACTTATGTAAAAGCCACTATTAGTGTTTAACTCTTGCAATAACCAAGCTCGAATTTCGGGCCACCTATCTTCGTGTTGACCAATACCGTGGGCAACGCACCGAAACCCACAATTTCCATCACCTCGCACATTATAAATACTTATGATGTATCGACGAAAAATCTCTGGAATCTGCTCCATCAAATAGTCACTAACTTCATCTCCAACGTATAACATGTGTCTTATACTTTGTTCAACTCTAGGACCCATGTAAGAACTATGTCTCGCAGGTTCTTTGTTCAAGTCCGGGACTTTTGTAGATCTTGAATTTGTGCTTCTTCGGTGATCTACGGTTGGTACTTTATTCAAGTCTGGGACTTTTGTAGCCTGGGACTTTTTGTCCTTTGCGCTCGGACGTCCACGAGTACTTTTGTGAACAACAGGTTCACGTATATCAACAGATTCGGGATCGTATATCCCTCTCACCTTCTTTAACATATTTTTCTTGACAAACGACGACATTTTGCCAAAAACATTCTTGAATTGTTGTATGTCATTTTCACAAGAAGGACCATCTTCAGGTTCACAAGAAGGACCATCTTCAGGCGTAGGAGTATTGATACTAGGCCACGGAACAGATAAGGTCATAAATTTAATATACTTACTATGAATTCGATAGTAAAGCAGTTCGTGAAAGCATGGTAGCCCATAAATTGACCGCAACTGATGACTACAATCTTCTGCGGCGATCGACAGTTGGAGTTCATCGAACATGAGTTCCAAAGCATATTTGGAAACTTTATAACACAATTCTGCAAATAGTGGTATATTACATTTATTCATTTTCTCGTTTTTGCTTCTATTAAAAGTTTCCTTTATCGCAGTTTCTTGCGCAATGAGAATCTTATCGATCGAACTCAACAACGTGTCTAAGTTGGACTGTGTGCTGCCCAAGTATAATTTCAACAACGCGTGTTGACTCTCAACTTTGCATGTTGTTGACTGGCCGTAGCTGCGATATTGATCGGTAATAAACGCGAGAAACATGTCTGAATAACCTTGCAGCCAGTTATTCAGATACAAAGAAATATCTGAAAAAAACAATGAATTAATAAAAAGTCATTCGGGTACTTATTTATTAAATAATAAAAACAATAAATTAATAATTAAGTACCTGCATGTTCGACCAATAACTGTTGTAGGTGTTCATAATAATGCACGAATATGCCGCGTGTCGGAGCTTTAACCATCCAATCCCATGTTCCTTTAATGGACTCATACTCCTTTAGCGTATCGCATCTATTTCTGCAATACTGAAGCACATTTTGTGAAATATGCCATCGACAGAGTAATTTGTTTACATTCGGGAATTCTTCTCTGCATGCCCTAACCAACGCTAAATCTCTGTCAGTGATGATTACAACTTTTTTTTTTTTTACAAAAAAATTACATCTTTTATTTTTTTTACAAAAAAATTTACAACTTTTATTATTTTTCTTAACAAATAATAACAACTATTTAAAAACTTTTTGTTACAACTTTTATTTTTTTAACAAAATACTTTTATTTTTCTTAACAAATACTTTCATTTTTGACAAAATACTTTTAACAAATTACAACTTTTACAACTTTTACAACTTTTTAACAAATAACTTTTACAATTTTTTAATTAATACTTTTGTTTCTTTGTTATATAAAAAAAAATTAGAAACCGGATACCAAAACCACCTACGCCCCCCTTTTTTTTGGTTATAACCCCCCCTCCATCCCATCCCACCCCACCCCACTCTGTCTCTGACTCACTCATATAACTCGTTCTCTCTCTCTCTCTCTCTCTCTCTCTCTCTCTCTCTCTCTCTCTCTCTCTCTCTCTCAATGATAATGGATCTATGTTTAGATCCTAAACGAGTGAGTGTGGTGAGGGTGATGCTTTTTAGATCTAACAAGTTTTGTGGTTTATGGTTTATGGTTTCTTGTTGGATCTTGATTGTTTTGGCCGTTATAGTTTTTTTGTGGTGGTTTGGTAAAAAAACAGTTATAGTTTTCTTGTTATAAGCAAAAAACGGGGGGCGTATTAGATCTTTGATGGTGGTTTGTATTATAAGTAGTTTTTTTTCAACACATACGCCCCCCGTTTTTTGTGGTTATAGATATGTGAAAAAAATCATATGGTTTATGGTTTAGATATGTGAAAAAAATCGTATGGTTTATTAAATATGTGGTTTGTTAGATCTTTGATCTTTGAAAAAAATGTTGGAACTGCTTTGTTAGATCTATGGTTAAAAAAAATTTGATCTATGGAAAAATGTTGGAACTGCTTTGTTAGATCTGTGAGTTTGTTAGATCTTTGATCTTTGAAAAAAATGTTGGAACTGCTTTGTTAGATCCGTGGGTTTTTATAAAAAGATGATTAGATCGTATGGTTTCTGTTAGATCTTTTGTAGATCTGTGAAAACTTTTGAAAACTTTTGTATATCTGTGATGGTTTATGTGGTTTGGTTTGGTAAATTTATTTGGTGTGGTTTGTTAGATCCATGATGGTGATGAAGATGATGGTGGTTTGTATTGAAACTGCTTATAAAATAAGCAATTGGTAGTGTTTGCTTATCTGAAACTGCTTATGAAATAAGCAGTTGGTAATGGTTGCTTATCTAAAACTGCTTATTATGAAAGAAGCAGTTGGTTTTGGTTGCTTATTGAAACTGCTTTTGGTTGCTGTTACAAAAAAAAAAAAAAAAAAAAAAAAAAACTTGGTTTTTTGAAATGGTTTCTTGAAACTGCTTATTATCAAATAAGCAGTTGGTTTTTGTTAAAAAAACCGAGATACGGCGATGATGATTTAAAAAAAAAAAAAAAAAAAAAAAAAAAAAAAAAAAAAAAAAAAAAAAAACTTGATTGGCGTGGCATAGCCGAATGGACGGTAAAGTGGAATCTTTTCCATTTTGCAACTTTCAAATTTGCAGCCATATGATTAAACGATAATAATCTGAGCCTATTAAAAATCTCGATTAGTCATTTTTTTATAAATGTTACACATTTTTTAAAGTAATATATGTATTAGCGTAAAATTATACATCTTTCGTGTAAAACGGTGATGTATTCATCGTAAATTTTTATAAAACCGTTACTAGCCGCACTTGTTGCTTACTTGAATCTTCGTATCAACTTCTTTTTTTTGTTAGTAGTTTGTGAATGTGTAAGTTTTGTGAAGTTACCAGTCTCCCTTATAACAATCAAAGAAAAAACATGTAGAATCTTCAATAGTGTTTAATAGTTAAGATGCCTGACAAAAACATAATACTAAAAAAAAACGTCATTCACACAACTCAAACCCGTGACAACTTTATTACAAAAGTGGTTTTGTGGAAAAAAAACAACCGGACACAACTTGTAAAAAAATTGATACTTTGGTTAAAAAGGAACAACTCAAGATACTAAAAAAAAGGAACTTATAAAAAAACAAAAATGACAAACATGTAGTACAAAGGCACGAATCCAAAAAAAAACACTAGGAAGGGTTTTTTTACCATCTCACTAGGGATGGTATGTATAACATACCCCTTCTAGTAATTCATGGGCATATTTGCATGTTTATTTAAGCGATTCAGTCGAAGAATAGCAATTAATTTTTTCAAATGTATCGATTTGACAAGTGATTTTTAAAAAAGTTGTGTAAATGTAACAAACTTTAATAAGTGTTTCAATTTGGTACGTGATGGGAACGTGTCATACCTGGAAGTCTGACACGTGGCACCATTTATAACGTGACACGTCATCATTACGTACCAAATTGGAACACTTATAAAAGTTTGTACATTTCTACAACTTTTTAAAAATTGATGTATCAAATCGGTACATTTTAAAAAGTACGTTGCTATTCTATGACCTAATCCCTTTGTTTAATGTAATGGTATGATGTTTATTGGTTTTTACTTGTAAATTTGTTGATATGTGTTGTGTTTTAAATCGGCGGGAAACCTGATGTCGTGCATCTTTTTAGGTGATGATCGACACTTTTTCAAAAACCTAGCTCCAGTCAATGAGTACATGTTCGAGTAACATTTAGGCAAGAGTTCATATTGAACCTAATACAGTTTACTTGTAAATTTGTTGATATGTTTTGGTTTTTTATGTATAACAAGTTGAGACTTTCGTAATATTTCTTACACTTACATATTGTTTTTGTCACTTTGTGTAATTTATATTCGGTTGTGTTGAATTAAAGTTGTAAATGAGCTGATAAAAGAAGATGATTCGTTCATGTTCGTTCATAGTTCATGTTATAGTTGTGTTTGTGCCCGCGCACTAGAAAGATGAGAATGTTCGCGTTCATGCTAGTATTCATTCAGCTTCATGATAAATGAGTTAACATGTTCATAAGATGGTAAAAAAAAAAAAAAAAAAAAAAAAAAAAAAAAAACATATAAACGAAAGTGCTAAGGTCTAAAATAAGTGTATGTGAGCATTCGGTACCACAGTTTCTTCTCGGCTTTCTTGCGAATAACACCAAAGTTACCACACCCGCTTCAATGTTATTCTTGAAGTTATTGGCCAACGTTGACAGACCAACGTACGTTGTGATTAGCGTGTTTATATGTGTACATGAGTTCCAGTTTTCAGTATTAGTATTGCGAGTGTAAAAGAGTTCAATATTATTTTGATATTTTCAGTGTTATGCTCATGTTGCAACAACTTTTCACGATACTGATGTCCCCACACCCGATGCTCAAAATAATACCAGTTGCATAGTACACTGTTATATAAAATTCTAAGGGGAAAATCATCTGAAAAGGCATCATACTTGCCACCTTATTCTTTTGTTGGCATCAAACTTTTTTTTTTCTATTGTGGGCACGTACTCCCTTAATCACCTCTATTGTAACTATTTTGATGACGTGGCATTTCTTAATCAAAATAATTCCGTTTTACCCCGTTTTTTCACACTTTTGGGTCCGTTTTGACAATGTTGTAACTTGGAGGGTGATTTTTATCTATTGTTTTTTTCCACTTGCAAACCCTACCATCCCCTTTCAACTTATTTATTTTTCCTCTTTCCCCAAATAATCCCTTCTCCATAAATGGTCAAACAAGAACCCTAAAGCATGAGCAGTTCAAGCACAACTCAATCCCGTTTAATTGGAGGTAAGATTGAACATTTTTGTAACTGTAATCGTCAATTAAGAGTGCAAACAGCCACCACAAGGAGGAATCCGGGTAAGAGATTCGTCACATGCAATGTTTGTCAAGTGTATGAGTTTCTAGATGAAGATCTTCCTAGTGAATACTACAAAGAGTTGGTGTATGGGTTCTATCTAAGGCAGAAGCGAATGAAGAACAATGAGGATAGTGGACCCATAATTGAGTCTCTTGCTTTGGACAAGTCAAGGTTGGAAGATGAGTTGAAGGCTACAAAGTCAAGATTGGAAGATGAGTTGAAGGCTAGAAACTCAAAGTTGGAATTGTATGATAGGTTGTGTATCATCATGTTAGGATGTTTGTGTGTAATCTGTGTTTTGGTTGGTATGTCATTATCGAAGTGATCTAAGGATCTTTTTAATGTTATGTTACTGTATTTATGAAATCTTTGACCATTTATTATGTTACTGTATTTATGTCATGTTTGTTGGTCACTTTTGTGCTACTTTTCACCTTTGAAGTAACAAAGTAATCTTATGAATGTTGGAATCCATTTTGTTATGTTATATAGAGCAAAAAAGATAAGGTCACATGAAGAATAGTAAAAGGAATACCAAACTGCATACTGCATTTTGTTATGTTCTGACATAACAGTTTTTGGATTGACCATCAAAAGTGCCCTGTATCATGTACAAAATGGGCTATTGGTTGATGGTCATTACATAAGTTTCCCTAAATATTACTTGTTCTACTAAATACATTAGTGGCTAATAAATACTACTTGTTCTAGCCATATTACATACCAAGATTAGTTACCAATTGTTTACATCAGTTGCCCTCAAAAGATATACAAAATGGGCACATTAAATGACAGTAGTTCAAGCATCATCTATATTCATGGCAGACTGAGGAGTGCTGCCCTGGCCATTCAATTTTTTTGCCAACTTCCTTTTGATGATTCTTTCACTAGGCCTCCTCACTCTGACCTTTTCTGTTTGAGTATCTTGTGTCTGCATGAGATCATCTTGAACAGGTGTCAAGTCAATCTCAGTTTGCTCTTCATTCTGCTGCTCACCAAACCATCTTGCATAAGTTGAAGTGCAACCCCTTTTCTTGTTCTTTCTATTTGACCCACTTGTTTCATTCTATTTTCTTTGTCTGACCTGCATAACATCATCTGCCACCGATGCCTCATCCTGGTTAACCTTGTTCTTTCTAGGCCTACCTCCAACATTTTTTCTAGGTGCCTTTTCAACTGAGCTACTACCCTTACTGTTTTCTTTGCATCCTTTTTTGTTGTGCCTAATTTGTTTGCAGATACTACAAGTAATCTCAATACCTACCCTTGACACTTTTGATGAGCTACCACCCTCACCCTTTGATCTAATTCTTTTCTTTCTAGGCCTACCAGGCATTTTTTTGGGTTTAGGAGGTAAAACTACTGAGTACATACTCTGATCAGGCCAGAAATTCATACCTCCAACTGGTTTTAAATAATGGTGATATGCCACAAAATACATGTCTGTTTCAAATCAAGCTGGAACATAGGCCTCTGGTAGCTTGTTTAGATAGAGTATTACCTTTGTAGCATGCACACAAGGTATACCTGATAACTGCCACATTCTACATGTACAAGACATCTTTGGTTCATCAACTGTGAATGCGTCACTTCCTGATCTCACCTCAAACACATTCCCACCAGCAGGGATAACATGCCAGAACCTGCAACATAACACAGTTA
Source organism: Artemisia tridentata subsp. tridentata (assembly GCA_021014915.2). Taxonomy (NCBI): domain Eukaryota; kingdom Viridiplantae; phylum Streptophyta; class Magnoliopsida; order Asterales; family Asteraceae; genus Artemisia; species Artemisia tridentata. Next base: position 72,824,337 of record CP139505.1, read on the forward strand.
TATGTGTCAATGCAACATCTTTCATAAGATAATACACAATTAATTTAAAATAGAGTTACCTTTGTTGATCTTTCAGCAATTCCAATCTCCTTTGAATGCTGGGACAAACTCCAGGGTTCCATTTCTTACTGATTTCCCTCATTCTGTGCATCCTCTCTAGTACTATCACTCTGATAGCTTCTAGCATAGTTATCAATGGCTTGTCCCTAACACTTAAAATAACACTGTTAAAACATTCACTAAATCCATTCTCAACCGCCTCACATCCTCTGTTAACCTCAAAAAAAGCCCTTGACCATGTTTTGGGATTCTTATCCATAAGATACTTATGAGCATTTGGGTTTGCCATTTTTATCTTGTCCATTGTCTTGTAGAAGAGTGGTGGATATGAGGCTTTTGATGCTGCCCAAAACAAGTCTCTAAACTCCAAGCCTGTGAATTGTTTCCTAAAGCCTTCATAAATATGCCTTGCACATTGCCTGTGTTCGGCATATGGCATTACATCCTTCACAGCTTCAATAAGACCCTATATATAATAACAATGTTATAATATATGTATTAATAAGACACTAAGGAAATAATTTTGGATACAAACATACCTTATGTTGATCTGACATAAGAGTTAGACCTTGTCCTTTGGTGCAACCCAAATCTCCTTCAAGCAACTCTAAAAACCAGCTCCAATTGTCCTTGTTTTCAACATTAACCACTGCCCAAGCCACTGGGTAAATGTGGTTATTTCCATCTCTTCCAATGGCTGTAAGAATTTCACCTTGGTTTGGCCTTTTAAGAAAACAGCCATCTAAGGCAATAACTTTCCTACAACCAGCCCTCCAACCATCTGCTAATCCAGCAAAACACACATAAAACCTATCAAAGTAGGTTTTCTGATCTGGATTTACAGTCACACCTAACTTCACAGTGGACCCAGGATTGGTATCTAATATTGCCCTTCCATATGATCTCAACAATGCATAATGCTCATCAACTGATTTTTCATATGCTGTCAAAGCAAACCTTTTTGCATTTCTACATTGATTAAGGGATACCTTGCATTTATACTTCCTCATAACTAGGTCAGCTATAGCAGTCAACCTAATATCAGGGTTATCCCTAATCTTTTCACCAAACACAGATCCTATCCACTTATAGTTTACCAATGACCCAAATTCAAAATTCCTAACACATTTATGTTCATCAACTAATGTCTGTATTTGGAAAGTTTTTTCTTTTCTCATCCACCTAGCATAACATCTCCATGGACAGGAAGGTAACTCAGAGGTACTTACAGTAGGATACCTTTTTTGCTTCCTCTGTTTACCTTTGTCAGGGTCTGTGATCCTTGGTGGTCTATATCCACATTTAGCCACAACCTTCTTATTGTTGCTCCTCTCATACCAAATTGAAAATCCATTAGCTAATGCATAGAAGGTGAGTCCCTCCTTAAACTTTGCAACACTCGGATACTTTTCACCAACCTGCATTTCAAAAAGAACAATCATTTATAAACAATATCACAACTTCATAATATCACAATTTCATATTATAGAAGCATACCTTTGGATGCCTAAGTCTCCAGTGGGTAGCCTCATCATACACCGGATACATGTCCACACTTTTCTCCACACAAACAAAAGGATCTTGATATGCTCCATTCTCATCAGTAGCTTGTAGCCTTCTCATCAGGTTATTCATGAACAAATCATGTTGTACCAGTGTTTCTGTTCCATGGTTACTAGTAGGTATGGTGTCATCAGTAGGTATAGTGTCATCATTCATTTCTGGAATACCCTCAGCTTCCTTCCCTCTACTAGCTTTCATTCTCTTCCTTAGTTCAATCAACTCCTCCTCACCAGGACTAAGATAGTCAACTAACTTATCTGAATTATAGTCACTATCAAAGTCACTATCATATTCAGAATCATCATCACCATCTGTTGCATCCTCTGTAACCTTCCCTTTGCCCTTATCAACATTCACCCTAGTCCTGCTACTCTCATCACCATCTGTTGCATCCTCTGTAACCTTCCCTTTGCTCTTATCAACATTCACCCTAGTCCTACTACTATCACCCTCTGAGTTTCTAGGATGGCAAGAAGATGAACCCTCAACCTGGACCTCCATCTCAGCCCAATGAATCAACTCATCCACAGAAAACTCATTGCAATACCTTTTTTTGGGTGTGCCTTTTCCCTTAGATACAGTTTCATCCATAAAAGAGGTATCTGCATTACCTAGATACTCTGACAGATCCATATCTAAGTGATCTAAATAGAGCTCTAGCCTACCAAACAAGTCAGCAACATCAAACATGTATGCTATTTCCTTATCATTTGTTACTCTAACTAAGCCTTTCTCTAAATCAATATTTGAAACTTTGTAATACAAACCTTGGAAGTAGTTACCAACTTTTTCTTCCACAAACTGAGCAAATATTTCGTAGGTCATCCTTGGAACAGCCATATTCAGAATCACCCCATCCTTATACCTTAAAGGTGAATGTGCAAAGAACCCATCATTGTGTACATCAAATTGATGTAAATTGGTCCCAGGTATCATGCTATTACAAAAATCACAAAATACGAAAAATTAGGGTTTGTGAAAATTAGCCTAATTAGGGTAATTATATTGATAAAAACATAGTATAAGCAACGAAATCAAAGTAAATGTACCTGAATTATGAAAACGCACATCAAATGTGGGTCAATTACTGCGTCTGTGGAATTAGGGTTAGTTATGTCGACCGTTTAGGGAAAACAAAAAAATTGAGGAAGAGGGAAACGTTTAATTGTGTGAGAGGGAATTGGGTTAATGAAACATAATATAAAACACAACCTCGAACTATCAAACATTGTCAAAAGACACCCAAAGTTATAAAAAAAGGGGATATAACGTAATTAGTGTGATTAAGTAGTGCCACGTCATACATCTCCCTTAAAATAGTTACAATAGAGGTGATTAAGGGAGTATGTGCCCACAATAGGAAAAAAAAAGTTTGATGCCAACAAAAAAATAAGGTGGCAAGTATGATGCCTTTTCAGATGATTTTCCACTGCTATATAAAATTCTAAGTGGTAAGTTGTTTGGGGTAAAGCCCGAAACAGTGGAGGCTTGCCTAAGGCTGAATTATTAAAGGACAACATATATTCTATGAGATTACGTACGAGGTAATCAATTCCATGGGCTATTCCAGTATTACTACATTACTAAAACAGTAGAACATGATATAGTCCAACTTGATGTGCTAAAATATTACAGTAGTTATTTATTATCCTGTTTTAGCACTAACAATTTAAAATACTTCTATTTAGTAAGATCATAGAATTAGGGGGTTGCAATTCTGTATACAATCTAATACCTTATGATACTTACTAGTGGACACTGCTAATACTCAAATGGGCAGTTCAGATCCACAGTAATGGTAAGAAAACTACTTTTAGAAACGATTTACGCAGATAGAGCGAGGAAGATGCAATAATGTACGTAAAACATATGTAGTTTTGGTTGATTTGCAGGTTCATAGGTAAATCTTCATGCAACATTTTATACAGTATCATATCTAATTTCGTTTGAACTATAAGCCAAGTCAAAATGCTATAATGTTATATGGATCCACCACATTGGTTGTACTACCGTGAGTGAAGAACACGCAAATTCTTAAATCGACCACAGACGTATTCAAGTCACTAATGATTAACAAACTACTATTAAAACAATAACTAATCAATTGTAGGTGATTTGTATACAACACGATTTCTTGGCATGCCAAATCATATGCTATGTATTCCTACAGTACGGTGAGCTAATTCTGTGCATGTTATGTCATGCGTGAAAACTGAAAAGTAATCTATCATAAGGTAAAAAATAACCTGGTATTGATTTTATGTCTCTAAACCCAAAAAAGAAGCAATGAAGTATAATAAGTATTGCTTTTTGATAGGCTCTTATCGTCTTGATATCTTCCAACACGGTACACCTGTGTGAGCTTACAGCAAATTGCAGACTAATTAAACGTGTTGGATTATTCAATAAGGCGGATCACATCCCAGTGACATTGTTAAAAGAAAAAGAGATACCCATCCTCTTGCAGACCACCAATCTCACAGTTAACTCGGGAGAGGTAAGCTCTTTAAAGCCACAATTGGAGGGACACGGGACGAGATTTAAACCCGCAACCTCCGAATTATGCTATTAGGCTAACATCGTAGGGACAACATTGCCATTTTTCGAAAGATTAGGTGTCTTAGATATGATTAGAGAAACAAAAAATATAATCGAAATCATAACACCATATGCTGCTATATAGAAGTCGATCAGTGAACTTAGGCACATAGTTGATTTCATCTCTGTTTTAGCCAAGCAAGCAAAGAAACTGCTGGCACCAACACAATAGGTCCAACGCCAATTCTTAAATTTCGCTAATCGAAATACTTATATAAGTGTACGATAGCTGAGAATGATTTTCATCATCACGTTGAAATGTTGCAGCTGTCCCTCCACATACTGAAGTCACAATTTCAGTGTATGCATCTAACGGATCACCCAAGGCAGTCACAGCTTGCATAAGGTAAGGCTTTAGCTTTTCTGCAGATTTCCAAAGTACTCCTTCCCCCAATTCTCGAGCCACCGGCAGAACTCCCTAAGAGGAAATTACAGGTCAAAAGGATTCAAGGAACACAAGAAAGAAAATTATATGTGATTAATAATAAAGCTATCGTAAACCTGTTACCTCGCTATGTTTTTTAACACTAGCCAGTAGTGGTTTGAGCAACTCAACTGAAACTTCTTCACTTTCTTTCAAAGTCAAGACCATTATAGTTTCCATATATAAAAATATGTCTCCACGATGATAGTCCCTGAAATAAACAGTCACAAAAAGCTCAACTGATGATGGCATAATCTACTGCATACTTATTACTTATTAGCATTTGATAAGTTAAATACATAAACGCATAATACTCATAGAGTTACAACACACCTTACTGATGTCAGAAAATGCTCAAACATCTTCACAATCATCACATCGCATTCAATATCAAGCATAACCACAAATGCTTTGGTTTTGCAAACATTTTCAAGAATCGAGAGCCTCTTGTTATAAGATCGGTTGGACTGATCAGCTAAACCCTCAAAGGAAGACACAATCAACTGAAAGACAGCCTATTCATACGCAAGAGATTAGAATGTGAAGAAGAAAACAAAAATAATGTGAATGGTGCCATGTGTACCCTCATTTTGTCATCATCATAGGGTGCATCAGGCGCTGTAATCCTCACTATCTCACACATGCATGAAGCAACTGCAACCTTCACATCGGCATCTGAATGTCTTAATAGATCATCATGAATCAGCGCCTTCATTGAAGGTTTGAGTGCATCTAGCATCAATATTTTCGGGGATTGGCAAACTTCATATAGAAGTTTTTCTGCTTGCTGAGGAGCACATACAAAAGAAACAATCAACTGGCAAAGTACTAGCATCAAATCTCTACAATGTATAAAACTTGCATACCTGTTATTTGTTTTATACCTAGATTGACAGCTATGCTAACAACCACAACTTTACTGTGAAGTGATATAGAAAACATTGCATAAAAGTGCCACGCATTCAAACCCGTTATGAATTTCAAGGAAATATAACATGCCATACAACTTAACCTATTTAAAATCCAGTGCCTTCATTTGCTTCCTTTAGCAAAAGCTTAAAGACAACTTTTATTCTGTTCACAGCATCCTTGCCAATGGGACAACCATGCTAACCTTACAACCACATCATCACTTACACAACTCTTAACATGTTAAGAATGGTCATACCAAGCTACGGCACTATTTATGTACTGCTATTAAGCCTTCCACCAAGTTTCCTTGAGTCTAAATATTTACCTCTAAACGCAAAATACTTTCTCCACTTAGAAACTACACGAAATGAGTGGTAGCTGATCAATAGCTAAATATTCTCACTGCGCTCTTTGGTTCCTAAATTCACATCAAAGCAAACATTGTCATCCAAATGTACCACAAATACGTCAAAACGGGTGCAAAAATAACTAGCTAATCTAAACAACTTTCAAAAAGAAACTCTTAAATTCTTGACACCCTCTGTTTGACAAACTTCTACAGTCAATTACGAACCCTATAACCAGCTACTCCAATATTCTTGAAATTGGTATGGTAATATGAAAATACAAAAAGAAGCATTATGTCGAGCAAAAGGTCAAATTATCCATTCACATATCAAGAGATCAGATACAAAGTTACCATCCGTTATGAAGATGTAACTACACAATCAACTGAGCCCTTACATAATCCTTAGTTTTGGTCATCGATTTCTTAGTATGTAGCTCTCTATTATGAAGGAGAACTTTCCCCCATCAAATCACACAAAACAGATTATTTTGACCAAGGAGCCGGAGATACTCACATTCCCCACGTGTTTGGCAAAGTCTTATCATCCCTTAAAATAATTTCTAGCATTTACCCTTTATCAAATTGAATGTCATTGCTGCCAGGTTCTACATTAAAATGCCAATCGAACGCAGTCGACATGTAATGCAGAGTTTCTCACGTGTCTCCCCTAAACCATAGGCCGTGAATCTATAAATTCTACTTTGTTTCATTGTGCCAATAAACATAAGTCAAATTTCTATCTTATATAGCATATGCAATTCAGAAAACTTCCCTTTCCACTTACCTACATTTTTTTTTTGACGAACTGGTAATTCAACTAGCATCATACTACACTGCAATTACTTACCTCATTATAGTTATATCTTTAGGGGACGTTTTAGATTCCGCAATTTAAACTTGGCATCCGTTTTGTAAGCAGTTTGAACATTTCCACTTCTTAGGGGGTGTTTGTGTTAGCTTATATACTAAGCTTGTGTAAATTTTGAAAAGATCATAAGCCCACTTTTTTTGACTTATGAGTTATGAGGTTATCAAACTCATAAGCCCACTTCTTGGGTTGGCGTGGCCACTTTTAGAGTTGTTTGATAAGCTCATAAGTCGAAAACATGGGCTTATGAACTTTCCAAATTTACACTACTAAGCCCGGTAAATAAGCGAGCACAAACACCCAATTAATAAACACGTTTTGATTGACTAATTGACTATTATATACAGATTTCTTTTATCCAAAAATTCCAAAGTATCTTCTTCTTAGTTTCTTCTTAGTGTTTAATGCAATAAGCAGAGACAAACAGATCAAAAAACCTATCATCACTAAAATGTGAAACGTCTTAAGTTCAATTAATACTTGGTGCAAACAACCCTGATGTGGCCACGCCAACATTCCCAAAAAGATACCCGGTTTGTGTCTTTGTGCCAGTGAGCTCAAACCTCATGGATTAGTAAGCCAAAAGGTCGGAAACCATGGTCACACAAAAAAAGAAACTAGGCTTACAATTTACCAACAAAAGTGATTCAAGGCCGAAAACAACATACAATAAATATCGGGGGTGTTTGTTTAAGTTTATATAGCAGGGTTATAGCTTACGTAGTTTTCGGCTTATGTTTCATAAGCGCACTTTTGGGAGCTTATTTTGAAACTTTTCAGCTTATATAAAATTCTTATGACATGATAAGCTTATATAAAAGCCACAAAAAAATGAGCGCCGAAAACCAAATAAGCTATAAGCCCGCCATATAAGCTTGAACAAACACCCCTATCATACATTACACACTCAAATGTATAAGCTACTAACAAAATACAAAAGAAAAGCAAGTTGCCTTACATCGAGAACAAGAAGCAGCTCATCGGTTAAACGAGGCGGGTTCGACAGCTTATTTCCAACCTCCATAAGCTGGTGTTCAAGCTCAACATCGTCCTGTTGTAAAAGCACAAAATCCATCTTTCCACACTTGTCACATAATACATAAACAAAATCATTTGAAACCCTAACAAATGTATTTATACAATTCCTTTTTTGTAACTAGTGTAGTACTTATTTGCCTATGTTGGAAATCTTTTTGTGACGTGTCATACACTACAATGTGACAAGTGTCACTGTTTTTTGTCTTAGTTAGTGATGCGTCACATAAATGTGTGCAAGTTAACCACCTGGTCACCACGCGTATACATCATAGACAATGGCGGAGCCATGAAGGGACCATGAAGGGTGGTGGCCACTATAAATTTTGTGTTTACGATTTAGCCATCCAGACTTTAAATTCTTTTGGCTCTCCCGCAAAAACCTTTCAAGCTCCGCCATTGAACATAGAAGATAAAAAAGACCATGAGCCATGAGTAGGTTTTTCCATATTTTTGGTGGGGGTGACCACCGAACAAAGTCCAAGAAAAAAAATCAAAAACGGTCTAAAATTGTGGCCTCGGCGTGTTTTTATTATTATTATTCATTTGGTTTGTGAGTGTGTATAGGATATATTGTAGGGTATGTATTTATAAAGTGAGTTGGTTTTTATATTTTTAGTTAGGTGGTAACCGTACACAGTAAAAGGTGATGGGGTTGAAGGTGTGCTAAATGTCGATGTGAAAGTGGTGAGTTTTATGATCATAGTGATTAGTCTAACACTTATCAAAAGTTCGTAACATTTTATGTAACACTTTGTAGGTCACGTACTCAAACGATAATTGAAAGAAAATTGTTTGTTATATAATGATCTAACCTTTTTTTTCTTTTTCTTAAAGTGTTTGTTAACGAAATATAGTGATACATATGCAACGTACGTATAAGGAAAATATAATCTTAAATGGTAAACGATAAAAGCTAAAAACTTCTTTCAGAGCATCTCCACATTAAAATAGTGTAAAATCAACATCTTAACTAATTATAAAGGAAAAATGGTCAACAAGTCAAGAAAGTGAAAAAAACTTAAATTAGTGTTATGCCTAAACTACCCTTTGAAAGTTAAGATATTAACATTGCGTGGATGATTCTCTCTTCCTCCAATTCGGAGTATAAATCTTGTAATAAAGGACTGGAAATGTTAATAAAGGAAATATACAGCCAATGTTAATAAAGGACTTGAAACAACCCATGTCAATATACAACCATGCGTGGAGGGAAACTAAGGAAATATACAGCCAATATGCAAAATAACTAAGGAAATCAATATGTGATTTGGTATGAAGGCAAAATTAATGGAGATCTAAAATAACATAAGCGGGAAAATTCAAATTATTGAACCCTAAACGTTGCCTATATAAACAACCCCAAAAAACCATGGAAATGCAAAATAATTTCGGGTTCCACCAAAAACAATGGAGATGCAAAATCAAAAGAATGTGTATGATGATCTTGAGGTTAGAAATGGTCTTCTTTTCTATGATCTTATTTGCTATTTTTAATCCTTATTTACACAAAAGAAAAAGACAGTTAAATTCATGCATATTTTGTCATTTTATATGGGTCGAATACAGGAAAGAATTAGAGTTTGTTTGGGTAGCATGTATGGTTGTTCATATGGGTCGAATGTATGGGGAAACTAGGGTGTGGGTTATGATTGTATGTGGTCGTAGAGTGTGTGTTTGTGGCTGTTATTATGGGTCATATGTGGTTCAAAAAGTGTGGCTTTCATGGTTGGTTTGTAACGTTAAAATGGGTAAAAGAAAAGGACTCTTGGGGTCGAATTGGTTAGGGATTGGGAAGGAAGAAAATGAGTCGTGTATATGTGCATTAGGATGTGTTGTGAGTGTGTCGAATGAGCTTGTCCTTGGGGGTGTGTGTGTGTCGCCTTTAATAGGGTCGAACCATGAAGGATATGGGACTTGTTGGTTTAGGTCATTTGCATGTGAATCGTGTGTAGGAACAAGGAGGTATTGGGTGTGAAAATATGGTTGAGTCCAGGCTTCATACAAGGGTGGATATGGGTAAATGTTGGGTCGAATGTGGTTACTCTTATATTCAACAATTACCACAACTGTCGTTTTTATCCTTTTATGGAGCGTAACTACGAGTAGACTGTAATTACTTGTCTTTTTCTTTTCTATAGAAACAATCCTGATGTCATGAAAATTTGTCATTTGAAAACACCACCAATAGCAATTCATCATCAAAAGTCTCATTATCTACATATGCTCAATTGAGCATTCATTTTAAGTATATGATCTGAATAGAGTATTCGAGTCAAACTGCAACCTAACAATATACTTTGGTACCTGTCTCTATGTTCCACATTAGTAATTATACTTTGATCTATACCAATTTAATCTCGAATTCTCGATGTTCCACATGTGGAATTGTTCTTTGATCTATACCAATTTAGTCACTAAACATAGTTCTTTGCCATATACATTTGATGCCGGTATGATATTTTTGTGTGGCACAGTAGCATCTATGCAAAAAATGCATATATTTTCAGAATGTTAGAAGCATACGCCCTACTATAAAGAGTATATTATTGATCAAGTATGTTTGGTTTATCTCAACCAAAATGACAACGGTCTTATGGATATTATCATCCTACTTAAAGAGTTCTGTCAAGCAGGAATCTACACCTCAAATGTCGTTTATCAAGAAGTTTTACGCGAAGAGTAACGTGTGTTGTTAGTTTTTATCTCATAACTAATGTAATGTTTTACTTCAGTTTCATTAAATGTTTTTATATGTTGTTTGATAGATGTTAAGAATTTTTTCTAAACTTTAGTTATCGTGTAGTACAACCGTTTGCAATTACATTCTGATCGGTTCATGTTCTATTTTGAACGCTACACAAAACACTCACCACAATATCACAAATCGTTAATTATTTGTCGCTACGAATTCCGTTGCTATGCATGAGTACTCGCCTAATTAATTTTATTGAATGTGTTTGCATTAATTAAAAGTTGCTCCAGTAACATTAAGAGTTGGCACTAAATATTTTCAACTACTTTAAATTTTATATATATATATATATATATATATATATATATATATATATATATATATATATATATTATATATATATATATATATATATATAAACAGTTATAAAACATATATCAATATTGTACTCACTATAACTGTATTAGACAAGTTTAAGTATATAGTTTATATAAATTAGTTTTAAAATTTTTAGTCAAACATCAAAATGGTAACAAATATTGAGTTTAAATAAATAGAATATTGTTTAGTGTCATAAATATTGTTGCAGTATATTTGATGTTTTACAATTCATCGTTTAGTGTTATGTTTAGTGCTAAGATTGGAGAAAAGTTTTTGTAGTTTGTTTTAGCGGCAGCGGCGCCAAATTGATATTCGTTTCAAACGCATCACAAGTCAAACCTCTCACGAAGAAAAGTCAACTCGCGACGGTTCGACGCGAAAATCGATTATAATACCGGGCAAGCGTGTACCCGGGTCGTTCTCCCAACGAGGTGTGAAATTGAGGATATCGTTTGAGGTTTGGTATTAAAATGCTTGAAAAGACGAGGGTCACTTGGGTTACTAGAATCTACTAAAACGAAAAATAAATAACGTAAACCGGAAACTAATAACGAGTAAAAACGTCAAATACTATAAAAACTAACCCTATTGATGCAAAAATAATTTTCCTACGTCCTAAATGATAAAAGAAAATTTTAGAAAAAAGAAATGCATTTTTTTGACTTTTAAATAATTTTTTTATAATTTAAAAACGATTTAAAAGAAAATAATTGATTAAAAATACTAAATGGAAAAAGAAAATTCTGAAAATTTTTCCTAAAATACTTTGAACTCAAGTGAAGTAATGAAAAATACAAAAAGTGTCCCTGCTTATTTCAATAAGCTGGGAAAAAGCAAATAAATTCGGATTAGCTTAAAAAGGGAGAAGGAAAGAAAAAAAAGGGCTTATAAATTAATTAATGCAAAGTTTAAATGAGAAAAACTAATAGTGCAGTGGTTGTGTTGCTGGTTTGTGAGCCGACTGACCTGGGTTCGAACCCCAGGTTTGTCACTTTTTTGCAATTATTTTATTTTTTGACTTTTTTCTTTTAAAACTTAAAACAATAAATGAAATAAGAAAATTTTTAAACTGAAAAAGTGTTTGGAAACCAAAGATAAGCTCGGACCAGCTTATCTCTTGGATCAGATTTGAAGGAAAAAAAATAATAATAAAAGAAAAGAGAAAACTAGTTAAATTGTAAAATGGCAAATAAGCTATTAAAAAGCTAATGCAAATGGACAATAAGCTAAGATATCATTAACAACTAAAAACAATATCCAAATAAGCAAATGAACATCACAGATAAGCATGAAACAAGCTCAAATTAAGCTAAAAGACCCTAGGGGTCTGCTGTTTCAACATGTGCAGGGCAGGGGCAGATGGGCTTATTTCAAGCCTATTTAAGCTAAGTTAATAAGCTCTAATCTTCCAAATAAGCACAAACAGATTAAGACTAACTAGCAAGCTACTTGTAAAGCAAATATCAAAACTTAAAACCTACTTTCACTACACTAAAACTGAGATTGAAAAAGAGCTAGTGAGGCAACAAATAAAAAAATGTTTTGCAGGCTGCTATGAGGAATTTTAAAGCAACAAATAACACATAAGCTCTTAACTACTTCTAAACTAACAAGAACTAAAGAAAACAGTATCAAGCAGTAACATAAGCAGAAAATAAGCAGAAATAAGCAGTTCAATAAGCTGTTGACCAAGGTTGACCAACAAGAAAAACAAGAAACTTAAATTTATATTACTGGAAAATGAAATTACTATTTAAATTAAAACATTACACTACTGAAACAATTAAAGTGGTCAAAACTTTTCTAAATACATGAAAAGTGGACGAAAATAATCTGTAAAATCTGCTACATATATATAGCTTCTTTCTTGTGCTTTTCTTGTGAGTGTGTTCCTCCTTGTGCTTCTTTGCTATCTTCTTGACCTTTGGATTAAACTTGCTGCCCACATCTTTAATTTTCACTCGTTGATCTTTCTTTAATTTTACCTTTTTACACCAATTTAGTGCAAAATATGCTCTCTCTAAAGTTTTAACGAAAACTCAAACAATTACTAAAAGTTTTTTCCTCAACAAACTTTCAATGCTAAATGGTCCCATTCCTAATGAAATGTTAATAGAACGAAGTTTTAGCTTTTAGCATTTATCTTTTAAACTTGTATGTTGTATCATGTAGTTACAATAGTAATAACTTTTATCAAGCGTTTTTATAAAAATAACATAGCTATAACTAACAGCTACCACTAGTTTTATCAATAACAATCACAATATGTAAAATTTTATGTACTTTGGTCCCTTTATTAAGCTAGATGGTTAAGCTAAATGTATAAATAAATTAGTGTTTTTCTTTATTACGAAAATTGTTTAATAAAATACCGTAATCTTGATTATTTTAATTGTAAACTTGTTGATCTATTGTTGTGTAAGCTTTGTTGATTTTTGTTTCTGCCCAATATTATGGAACCTAATGTTCAAGACGGAACATAATCAAATATGACTGGATGCACAAATCTTTTTTGAACTATAATATAATAGATTTAAAGTGAATGAAAACGAAAAATTCATTAAAATGATAAATAAATGAACATATTACCCTCTAATTAGAGATCCTACAATCTTTCATATCAAAAAAAGTTACATACACCCTCATTTTTAACATTAATAAGTTCTTCTTTCTCTATAACACAAGTTAAAGAGCTGTTAAATAATCATCGTCCATCTGATTACGCAAATCAGTTTTAATGAGCTTCATTTTAGAAAAACATCTTTCAACCGTAGCGATAGCAACAGATAGTCAGAAAAGACTAAAGCCAACTTTGACAATCGATAAACCAAATGATTAAATGTATGCTTTTTCTTACCCACCATCTTCTTAGCAAGTTTGGAAATGCTATCCAAGTTAGCAAAATCATTATCATTACGCATAATCTGATAACTGACTCCAAGTTTTATAGGAAGACTTAATCTTTCCTTATAAGTAAAATCACGTGGATACATCTCACTAAGTTTCGGTAACTTTGATACGCTAAATTCTGAAAATGAATCATGCGGACTCAACGCCACCATACACTTTAGTAAATCGGTGCTTCCCTCACTAAAACGATCTCCAAACTCTTGAATTTACATATACATAACAGTGTTAACACTACAAAAAAACTAGTTGAATTTTTCACATTTTAAAGGTCAAATGGCCACGGTTAAGAATATGTAAAATTATAGAGTCCACACTTTCTCATGTGTGGTAATAATGGGTGTGACAAATTTTTCTACACATATAAGTGTGGAGATATTATCTTTTCTATGGTTAAAAGTGTGAAAATATTTTTTGAATGTTCACACCTAAAAGTGTGTCAAAATTGCAAAAAATGTTTATCATAAAAAGTGTGAAAACATTTGTAACACATATAAGTATAGATTTATTGTAATTGTACACACAAATATATGTGGATTATTTTTTTAAATATTTGTGACACCTATAAATGTAGCAATTATCCATATAAAAAGAAGTCCACACTTGACTATACCGTGGCAAAATAAATGTGGAGAATATAACTATTTTTTGTAGTGTAAATATATCAACCTCAAAATGATGTTGAGTTGTATTTATATCCCTTCGGCCTCTTGAATGAAAGTGAGCCATATTCACCATCTCAATATCATGTTTACACCAAAATGAAGTTACATTCTTCAAAAGTGAACCAAAACGTGTTGCCCTATACTCTTGCAATACTCTTATGGTTCCTGTTGTTCCCTTTACACTGATAGGATTAACTACAAGGTTAATCTAACTGTGTTCCATGGTTAAGCAATGTATTAATATTCTTTGACAGATATAAGAAAACGTAAAAGTAAATAGACAAGATTTTTCAACGTTTAATTCTTATTAGAAATCAATCAAAGAATTATACCCAAAGTGTTTGCGGAATAACACTTGGGATTGAAATGACAAGTATGGTATGACTCCTCACTATACTTAAGCTAAGCTTAAGTAGCAACTGTACCGAACCTACTGAGCTATCTCAAGGACTAGGTTGCTATTTGGAGGAGTAAAAGTTGTTTGTGAATGTCTAAGCATTTAGTGCACAAACTTGTCAAACTTTTAGTCCACCTTATTGTAACACCCTAGGCAAATCCCACATCGGCTGTGGCCTGGAGAGATGTTGGGTTCATAAGATAACATTCGCCTTACAATGACACAACGCGTTTTGTGGTCTACTACGAGTGGGGTTCTTAGGAACTGGCAGTTAAGCGTGCTCATGTGAGAGTAGTACTGGCTTGGGTGACCTGCCGGGAAGTCTTCACATGAGGGCCACAAAAGCAAAGCCGTGAGCCTACGGGCAAAGCGGACAATATTGTGGTCTATAAAGCGGGGTCTTACAGGTGGTATCAGAGCCACTCCTGAGCCGTTCGGGATGGTGGGGCAAACCTCATCGAGGACGATGAGTCCCTAAGGGGGGGTGATTGTAACACCCTAGGCAAATCCCACATCGGCTGTGGCCTGGAGAGATGTTTGGTTCATAAGATAACATTCGCCTTACAATGACACAACGCGTTTTGTGGTCTAATGCGAGTGGGGTTCTTAGGAACTGGCAGTTAAGCGTGCTCATGTGAGAGTAGTACTGGCTTGGGTGACCTGCCGGGAAGTCTTCACATGAGGGCCACAAAAGCAAAGCCGTGAGCCTGCGGGCAAAGCGGACAATATTGTGGTCTGAGTAGGCGAGATGTTACACTTATGATTCCTATTTATACACACGTATTTTACAACCGTTGTGATAAAGACAAAAAGGTGACCTAAGCTAGTTAGGACAAAATACTTACGTATTTTGTCTCGCTTTGTCAAGCTTGCAGACATAGTCAGGAAACTCACTGCTTTCAAATCCAGGAGGCTGTTGCACATAAACATCTTCCTTGAGTTTAAGGAACGCACTTTTCACATCCATTTGGTAGACTTTGAAGTTCATGTAAGTTGCATAGGCATGGAAGATCCTGATAGCTTCCATTCTAGCAACAAGAGCAAAGGTTTCCTCATAGTCAATACCTTCTTGTTGATTGTATCCTTTGGCAACAAGTCTAGCTTTGTTCTTAATGACTGTGCCATTTTCATCAGTCTTGTTCTTGAAAACCCATTTCATGCCAATAACATAAACACCCTGAGGACATTTGACCAAAGTCATGACTTTGTTTCTGTCAAATTGTCAAGCTCGTCTTGCATGGCATGAACCCAACTTGGATGCTTCAGGGCTACTTTGACAGTCTTGAGTTCCACATCTGAGAGGAAGTCAACAAAGAGACATTCATTTGCTGAGGCTGCCTTAAGTTTAGCAGCCATACTTCTGGTAAGTATTCCTTCAGTAGACTCACCAATGATATTCACAAGTTCTATTGTTTTGGATCTTGTCCAACTATCCTGAGGTCTAGGATATGAGTTAGAACTTGTGGAGGCTTGATTGGGTAGTGGTGTAGGTTCAAGGACTGAGGCTTAAGATACACCAAGGTTTTGGTTTTCAGTGGGTTCAATTTGAACACTGTGGTTTTAAGCAATGTATTAATATTCTTTGACAGATATAAGAAAACGTAAAAGTAAATAGACAAGATTTTTCAACGTTTAATTCTTATTAGAAATCAATCAAAGAATTATACCCAAAAGTGTTTGCAAAATAACACTTAGGATTGAAATGACAAGTATTGTATGACTCATCACTAAACTTAAGCTAAGCTTAAGTAGCAACTGTACTGAACCTACTGAGCTATCTTAGGGACTAGGTTGCTATTTGAAGGAGTAAAAGTTGTTTGTGAATGTCTAAGCATTTAGTGCACAAACTTGTTAAACTTTTACTCCGCCTTATGATTCCTATTTATACACACGTATTTTACAACCGTTGTGATAAATACAAAAGGTGACCTAAGCTAGTTAGGACAAAATACTTACGTATTTTGTCTCTGTTACAAGAAGTTATTTTGGGTATAAGACAATACTACTTTCTGAGGAACAGTGATGACACTGTCCTGACATTTGCCTTTCAGGGAAAGTTTGACTTCAGCCTGGTAAGGACTTCTCCTTATCCCTTCAAACATTTCCCGCCTTGTCCCGCCTATTCTTCAGTCTTCAGGTCTTCAATCTTTATTCTTCAGTCATCATAGTTGTTGAGGAGTCTTGGGGTTCAGTGAGTTATTGTCATCACTTACTGAACCCATCACCTTCTTCTTTGGCTTAGGTGCCACTTACTGAGTTCCGCCTCACTGAATGGAGAGGCTTTCTTCTTAGACTCGTCCTAAGCTTCATGAAGGTGACTCACTGAGTAACTGTTCACTCAGTGACTTGAATATTGTTTAAGGTTTTCTAACACTTAGGTTATTTTCTATTCAAATCCTTGTTTAAGGGAACTTAGGTACTGAATAGACCCAACAGTTCCTTTTACCGATGCTCCTTTGGTTCCTTTTACTAACTAAATAGTACTAGAAACATATTTCGATAGACCGGTTGCATTTAAGATAAATTTAAGAAAAATCGATATTTTTTTCAGAAATTAACACTACATCAAAAAATCCATGAGATTCTCGAGAACTCGCAAAAACCCCCTAGTTCCGTCCCTGCTAATGTTCAATATTGAACTTTAGTCGACATGATTTAGATTCTATATGATGTACATTAATAGTTTATATTAAAACACAATCCAAACTGTGCCGTTTTGCTCCGGGCTTTTCCCGCCAATCTTTTTGGGCCACCACTGATCTGCCATTATTGATCCATCTCCACTAGGTCTGTTCGTTATATTTGATCCGTTCTTTTTTTATCCCGTTTTATATCACCGATATTTGTTCCGTAACCCTAGCCTAGAAGCTGCTGATTTTGGTGGTGCAGTCGGGTTGTCGCTGTGATAACCCATGATCCGTCTCAGATGATCGACGATCTTTGCTTTCTGTTGGGTCATTTCAGAAGGCCAAAGTTAGGGTTTCAGAGGGAACCCTCAATTTTTTACGTGGTTGGGTTTTCGATCAGGTAAACCTTATTTAAAACGAAGCCACATCTTATTTGCTCGATTGGGTTTCGGTTTGTGGGGCTTTTGAAATAGTAGGCTGAAAACCCTAATTTTTAGGGTTTGATTGTTCAGCCAGTTTTGGTATGTAGATATGGATTTTAAAAAAACATTATAGTTTGATTCTTTGTTGTTTTTGGGTTTTTGTTTGTACAGTTTCATTTAATTTGGTATGTAGATATGGATTTTAAAAAAACATTATAAATTTTTTTTGGTTAAACAGAGGCTGATAGTTGAGTATTGGTTGCTTATTTGCTACATATTTACATATTTTGTTTATACTTATCATTAGTTAGTAGCATTAACATTTTCTTTTGAATAACAGTTGTTAACTTGGAGCAAAAGATGGTTCGCGTAATACTATTGATGCTTCGAACTTTAAAAAAGGCCTTATCTTGGCGAGGCGTTTGTTGTAACACAGCCATGGAGTTTTTGAGATGAAGGACAAGGGCGGAATTAGTATAAAACAGTGGTCTTATTGGGTTGTTTATTTGTTAAGGAAATGATGACGGATGTCTTCGTTTATATGTTTTCTAGGCATAATATGGGTATTTGGTATACGGTCTGTTCACTACTAAAGTTTCTAACTTGATGACTTTTCATTAGATATATGACATGGGATTTGTTTTTGATGCAGTGAGTTGAAGGATCAGAAACCCTCGGTTTTCTTGATAATTTGCAGCAGAGCATGTTTAGTGGTAAGGTGGTTCTCAAAGCAACATATCTGATTTCATCTTCAGTTGGACACATTAGAGGTGACGAAGCGTTTCATGCAACCGTATTGTTTTATTTTTAGCTGTAAATAGTTGCGTTGTGGGAGATACATAGTTGTCTGTTTATCACAAATTGTGGCTGCTAAAAAATTATGTGTTTTTTTTTATTTTATAATATGTAGTCACTGCTGTCATACAGATCGTAAACAGTTTAAGACGGTTCTTTCTAAAAACATTAGCAAGTGGAGAAAATGTAAATATTTGTTACCCCTGTGGTCCATCGATAGTTGTAAATGTTTGGTTTCCATTGGTGCCAAGTTTTAAATGTTTTGTAGCGAATATGAAAAATAAAAGAATAACTAAATGTGCTGAATAATATTTTGTATTCTTGGAGCGAGATTACTTTGAATTGGTTTGGTAAAGCTGGTAGTACTATATTTTATGTGATTATGTTAGTGCGTAAAAATGTTTCATTTCATGATATTTGATCCGAGTTGCTTGCTATTTGCAGGTTTTAGACCTGAACGGATCCGTTGCAGAAGTTGCTGCTATTGATAGAAATTTTGATGTCGGCGACACAGCAATATAAGTGTTTCAAGAAGCCATAGGTATGTTGACAGGTGTATTTTACAACCTTAGCTAATACATTATGTCATGAGCACAAACTTTCCATAAACTTTTAGTGCACATTCAGCTTTTAAAGCTTAGGTGAGATGGTCACGGCTGATTTCTCAGCGCCTGATGTTTCACTCTCGCGCCAGGTAATCTTCATTCTCTACATCTTAGAATGCTATGATAAACGAATAGTAAAGTTATTTATTTATTGTGGTGCTTCAGATATGCAATTGGAAGCAACTCTGATTGGAAATGTATAATGCACAGGATTGATGATGATAATATTGTCAACGGGTCATATCTTAAGAACCCATGCGTGAATAGCTGCTGAGAAAGCAGATGATGTAGCTCAAGGCTGTAAATGGTTATGGATCGTACGGTGTCTCTTCTGGCCGGTTGAAAATTGCTTATCAGGTATCGTATTAGCAATTCATGCTATTGAATCTGTTGTTGTAAGTGAAAGCACATTAATAAGCTTACTTTTGCATACATGTAAGTATGTAACATATACCAGTCAACTGAACACTAGACAATAACCATTCACACTAAAGCAAAATGATTGGGTTGGATAATAGGTTAAAAGAATTAGGGTTGGGTTAACGCATAAAACTTTTATGTTGTCCTTTTCTGTATTTAGTAACATCAGAAAAACTTTATTGTTATATAATCTAAATCTCTGCATTTGTATTCAGATTGGAAAATGTAAAGCGGGTTTTGAGGGCGACACTGCATGCTGAGTCTAGAAAAGAAAGCAATCTTACACACACGGCGGCGTAAGTTTCATTAGACCTATAATTTTCATAGAATTATGTACTAAATGAATTCAGATTTCCCATTAACGCATAATGATATACTTCTTTTTTATACCGATTTTCACAATTTCCACTTTCAACTAATGATATACTTTTTATTTAGTTGATCTTTAATAATTTAGCAACTTATAAAATGATTTTTCTGATTTTCTTGAGCTGTAGCAACTTATAACCTGATTTTTATGAGTTTCTTGCACTTTTGCAGCTGTAACTGCTGCTGAAACTGCAACAATTGCTGCTGTTGTCGTTGATCTAGGGTGCACGATCAGTTAAGCTAAAACGGAAGTTTCAAACATATTAGTATGTTTTAAAAGACAAGCTATATGGTAAACATATTAGTATGTTTTAAATGACATTACCCTATATAACATTTCCCGGGGGGAGTGTGTTACTGTTTTTTAACGGTTCGGAAAGAAAGATGTGTACAGTAAAATGGTGATGAAATGTCTAAAAGGTTGTAATGTTAAGTTAGTACCTATCCAAAATTTGTAGCAACTACAATTTGTAGCACATTCCAAAAAAAAAAAAAAAAAACCTACAAAATTATGCAAAAATCAAAATACACAAATCAAAAACTTCAAATGAATCGTACTCTGAATATTTGCAGGCACATTGGTACCATTGACGGATGTTGAATCTCAGTTTCATCAACTCGCCTTCAAGGTTTGTCCATCCAGTTTATAGCAGGTTGGTCCATCCGGATACGGTGCTGCATTATTATGTACATTGCAATGAGTAAGTATCTAACTGTTACAGTTACAGTTAACATTCTTTATGTTACTTAACTATGAAATTAAATATATAAGTTTTATGAATTTAGTAATGATTGCAAAGGTATGTTTTTTCTTCGTTTGACAGATGACTTCATTAGAGTGGACCGGAAGCAGTTGCAGAACAGAAAGTCACCCGCCACGATCAAAGCAAATGTGGTGCAGACTAACAACAGAAACGGTAAGTACAAGAAAACTAACTGGAAAGGTATAAGTTCAATTCTTTTTATTGTATTTTTTTGAACAATGGTTTTCGGTTATCTGCTTATGAGAGTTTTCGGGATGGTTTGTAGAAATTGCTTATTAGATGGGTCAAATGTGCTGCGTAATGGGTCAATTGGGTAGGTTTTTAAACCGTGTCAAAATGGGTTGAATTGGGTCACCTTTCACTTCGATTCAACCGTTAGTGATGTGCTCTACATATACTTGATGATAACTGGAAAGGTATAAGTTCAATTCTTTTTATTGTATTTTTTTGAACAATGGTTTTCGGTTATCTGCTTATGAGAGTTTTTGGGATGGTTTGTAGAAATTGCTTATTAGATGGGTCAAATGTGCTGCGTAATGGGTCAATTGGGTAGGTTTTTAAACCGTGTCAAAATGGGTTGAATTGGGTCACCTTTTAAGTGCGTGTCAAAATATTTCATTAATATGTAGTAGCGTTTAACAACATGAATAGCTTTTGATCATTGACAACGAATGCAAATTTATAGTTTGGCAATTTTAAGAGTTTTGAAATCACAGGTATATTATGTTGTTGCAGGTGACTAAGAAAGTTATGGAAGTGATAAAATGGTGCCCGCTAATGATTTGCTAAGCCTGGGTGCTCTTTGAACACAAGTTAGTTTGACCTTTCAAAGAAATTCTATCCTAACCATTGGTAACTGTAACTCGCTTCAGCACAACGTTTCTTTTATCTGTTGCACTTAAAACTTAAAAGCCTTATGTATATTTTCATTTTTATACACTAATTTCATTCGGAGCATTTATCCAGTTAATATATTTTTTCTTTGTTTTTGGGTTGCTATCGTATCGATTCGATTTCTCTAGGAACTATACATACTGTGTTGCTTTTTGAAATAGTCCAATGATCACATCCAATTGAAGTAATTATGATGTTCCTGAATTAGACGCATCTAAGTGCGGACGCGGACATAGATTTGCATTCTAAGTAATGGAAGCTTCAAGCTAAGATTGGAAGTTCAATCATATTCTCTGCATTATAGGAATGCATTTTACAAAGAGGAATGCTAGAAGAAGGTGGTTTAGTGTATTGTGATAAGATGCATATTAGTGATTAGATGGTGAAAGTAAAATGCATATTGTGCCTAGAAACATTTTTGTCTAAAACAATGTTCGCTATTCTGCTACGCCTTTAATGTAAAAAAACATTGGGCAAAATAAACAGGCACGCCGGCAACGCGGCGACCATCGCCAATCTTGTACATTAGTTGTACTATACTAATGACGAGAACATCTAAATAATATAATCGAGATGTCGTGGAATAATCTCAATAATATTTTATTGAATTAATAAATCACTCGGAGGATATACATATATATATCAAGGTGATTTACTATTTTTGAGCAAAAGAAGTATTGATTGTGTATAAAAGCTGAAGACAAATTGGTAAGCAACTTGTAGAAAGCGTCAATTTATCCATATGGACATGAGTTACAAAGTTAACACGAGCAACAATAGACCACTTTATACTCGAATTTGCTACTACTTATGGAAGGTTAACGGCTATCCAGATAATCATCACCTAAATTATTGATTTCATGTTCTAAAAGAACCAAAGAGAGTAATTGAGGTTAAGAATTTCAGATGAATGGGCCGTTCGCACTTTATCAAAATATCAAAATAAAAGAAAGCCCAAAAGACGTGCTACAAATTAAAAGTCCATTATTAGTTGTGATTAAAAGACACCGGACGTAGAATTTTTTAAAGGGTGCTGCAAAAAAATTTCTTTTTTAGGTTAAAGGTTTTACTCGTAAATTTATTACTTCAAAAAATAATGAAGTACAACGAATGTCCGAGAATCCTACATCTCAGCCCAAAACTAGGTGAAAACAAACGCACCAACTGTCCTTCAAACCTAACCTATAATAAGAATGACATGCATAAACATTTCTTTATGATTATAAGTACTAAAATTATATCATAATGAATTTATCAGCTAAAATCAGAGGTTGCACGTACAAGAAAAAACATATTATAGAAACAAATTACGCTACGTAACCTAAAATGGGTCCCAAGTGAGTCCGTCCCTGATCATAATCTAACACAATACGAATGTACAGTGTTAGGCCTCACGGAGTGGCAGCGGGCTTGGCAACGGGCTGGGCTAACCCGCTGGGGAACACTGCCGCCGACCCAGCGGGCTGGAAATCACGGGCTGGACAAGCAGCAGCGGTTTGGCAACGGGCTGGAAAAATTCGACCGTTTGAAGCAATATTAAACGCTCCCTTGTGTTGTGCAACGGCTCAAAAAAAAAAAAAAAAAAAAAATCCCTCTTTATAAACAACTAAAATCTTCACATATTAAACCACAACTTTCACATATTTAACCCCAAAATCATCACTTTTATCACAAAATGGATTCATCTTCTTCCTCTTCTTCGTATTGTGATCCGCCTTCGCTTTTCGACTCGTCAACGGGGAGCACTTTTAACTTTTTGCAAACGGTCTTAGACGCGTATCAAGACACCGGAAGCTCTACTGACACCCGTAGGTACATTGATCGGGAACGGGTCGAAGCGGGGGAAACACTAATGCTTGACTATTTTGTTGAAGACCCGAAATTCGATGAGTCAGTTTTCCGTCATCGTTTTCGCATGAGCAAAAGGTTGTTTTTGAAGATTGTTGCTGATATTGAAGCCGGGTTCGAGTACTTTCAAGAAGGATACGACGCTCGTGGAAAAAAAAGTTTCACGGCTTTACAGAAATGCACATCGGCGATCAAACAATTGGCGACGGGTGAACCTCCAGACGCGTACAATGAGTATTTATGCATGGCGGAAAGAACATCTCGCGGAGACCCTCGAGTATTTTTGTGATGCGGTCATTTTTTTATACGAAGCGGAGTTTTTACGTAAGCCCACATCTCACGATGTTGCTCTCATCACACAAGCACACGAAGAAAGACACCACATTCCAGGGATGCTTGGTTCTCTTGATTGTACACACATCGTATGGGCGAGGTGTCCTAGATACTTAAAAGGGCAATACACGAGGGGTGATCATAAGGTGCCGACTATTATGATTGAGTGTGTTGCTTCTCAGGACTTGTGGATTTGGCACTCGTATTTTGGTCCACCTGGATCGAACAACGATGTGAACGTTTTGAATCAGTCACCATTGTTTCAAAACGTGCGTAATGGATCCGCACCAGACACTTCATTTACCGTAAATGGACGACATTACAAGCATGGGTACTACCTTACCGATGGAATCTATCCTAGGTGGGCTACGTTTGTTAAGGCATACCGGCATCCGGTCGAAGAGGACGAAAAGAAGTTCAAAAGACTCCAAGAGGCGGCAAGAAAGGATGTTGAGCGGGCCTTTGGTGTTCTCAAGGGGAAATGGAAGATTTTGGAGCGTCCCCTACGGCTCACGACAAAACAGAAGATCGGGAAAGTCGTCGCCACATGTACTATATTGCACAACATGATCATAAAAGACGACGGGAGGGCAATATCACCGGTTCGTATTATGGATCCACCTGCCCCTGTAGCTTATAACCGGAATGTGCTGCGGGAGATACATGACGAAGAAGTCCATCATCGCCTCCGGTATGATCTGACAGCGCATATATCGGGTTTGGACTTAGCATACCTTGATGACCCAGCGGAGCAGCCACCACCGATCGAGACATTGATTTAGGTCTCTTTATATCGTATTTTATTTTCTAATAATGATGTCGTTTATGTAGTTTTTATTAATTATGTTTAGGTTTATGTAATGTTTATGTCGTTTATGTATTTTTTTTTTTTAGTTTATTTTAATGAAATGTTTAAGTTTTTATTACATAAATGTTTGATTAAATTAAATGAAGAAAAAAAATTTGAGAGGGTTGAGAATGTGATGAATGCCTAAGAATTAAGTTGGGAGGGTTGGTTGGAAGGGTTGAAAGGATAAAATGAGTTGGAGAGATGTTATTGGTGGAATTTGGGAGGGTTGGGAGGGTAGGATGTTATGACTCCTTGGGCCCTTACACAAAATATAGTATATGGTAATATGAGCATAGGAATTTGGAACGAATTGATGCACATACACTTAGTCATTTTTATTTAGAGTCAATTATCAAAAAAGTACAAAAATTAATCGTTTGGTCACTGTCTAGTAAAAAAAAAACACATCTTATGCGAACGTGCGACTTCATTCAATGTGCGACACGTGTCCACTTATTTAATATTAAAGTACATGGGTAGTTGAGTGTTTTCCCAAATATTTTCTTTTTGTCTTATTACAAGAGTATTAAAAAGAACAAAATACCCTCTTTTAAATATGCAAATATGCGATTTACCATCATCATCAACAACAGCTCCGGCGACACCTATTTATTCTGGCCAATCTTTCTTTTTTTTTCAAAAGAAAAAATATCTACTGTTATTTAAGCAACGCCCATCATTATTTCTTAACACAATTTATTCTCCATGGTCAGAAACACCTTTATATGTGCAACTATATAATCTGATAATTTACCAAGAATAAAAAAAGATGTCATAAACGAACCAAAAATAATTGTCATTTTGTGGCTAATGGTACCCAAAAAAAAAAAAAAAAGTCATTTTGTGTTATTTAAAATGTGTGCTTTTCTACCAGATCTATGTCTTCTTCCCTGATGAAGCAAAAGTTGGAGTCAAGACAATAAAAAATTATATCAACCGTATCACATGGAGAACAAATTCCCATGATCTTAACCGTCGTCTACACCACCACCGGAAGCAGATCTACTACCGTCACTTTCACCGTCGGAGTTTTTGCTCCGGTGAAGTCGCCGGAGATTTTTATCAGGCTTTTTTGGCATATCGTTTTAGATCCGGTGAAGCATATTGTTTTAGATCCCGGTGGCAGTCGAGCAACAGATCTGATGGCGGTCACGGGGTGGCGGCCGGAATTTTTATGAGAGAAAGAGGGGTGGTGCTGGAGTAGTAACAGATCTAGTGGCGGTCACGGGGATGGTGGTGTTGATCTGTGGTGGTGATGGCGGATCTGTGGTGGTGTTGATCAGGTGGTGATGGTGTTCAGGTGGTGATGGTGGTGTTGATCTGCGGTGGTGATGGCGAGGTGGTGGTGACTAGAAAAAAAAAGGGAGAGAGAAAGAAGAGTGGGGCTAGACACACTCAATGACCAAAGTGACCTGGGTCACAGGGTACCACGTCAGCTTTCTCTTTCCGGTGACCAGACATGATCAAAGTGCCACAGTCGAATAAGTTTTTTTTTACACACAAACGCTTACAAATAAGTTTTAAAAGTCGGTCGAATTTTAGACCGATATTCGCTTTTCACAACATTCGACCGAATCATGCTCGACCCTCAACAGTCGAGATGACCAATGTGGAAACCGGTCAAACCAAATGACCGACCGATATTTTACGTTCGATTGTGCAAAGCCTTAGTGAGAGAGAGGTTAAAAAAGTTATTTTATATAAAAGATTGGGTATTATGGTCTTTTAACACCTTTAATAATAAAAAAAAAACAAAAAAAAAATGATAATTGAGTCGCACATTCGCAGAGTCACATATGACAATATTAGGAAGATGGTTTATTTTTACTAGATGGTGACCTCACCTATTATTTTTGTACTATTTAAAGAATTTGCGCTTTTATTTATTTAATTTTCATAGAATATTTCATGGTTATTTATTATTTTTTAAGCAGGTTAATTTGGTTTCATTCATTAGAGCTGTTGGATATAAAACATCCTTGTGGTTTGCAATTTTTGATATCTTACATATCTGTCAGAAATAATTGGCACTTTACATCATTTGTTAGCCAAACGTTTAACATCATACATCCCTTGTTTACAATGAGGGCTAACGATGCAAATTATTTCTCCGTTATCTCTTAACGAGATATAAAATATTAAACCGTTAGCCTTCAGGACTAACGGTATTTGCACCGTTAGTCCTCTTTTTACGTTTTTATACGTTTTTTGTGCGTTTTATTCATTTTTTGTACGTTTTATCCATTTTTTGTACGTTTTATCCGTTTTTAACCTTTTCTTTGTACGTTTTTATTCGTTTTTGTCCTCTCTTTTTTTTTTTTTACGTTTTCTCCGTTTTTTGTATGTTTTTATCAGTTTTTTGTGTTTTGTCCATTTTTTGTACAAAAAAGGGATAAACCGTGAAAAACTGATAAAAACGTACAAAAAACGAAGAAAACGTAAAAAAATTGACAAAAATAGATAAAACGTACAAAAACAGATAAAACGTACAAAAAAATGTAAAAAAAGAGATAAAACGTACCAAAAAACGGATAAAACGTACAAAAAACTGTTAAAACGTAAAAAGAGGACTAACGATGCAAATTCCATTAGTCCTGAAGGCTAACGATGTAATATTTTCTATCTCGTTAAGAGATAACGGACAAATAATTTGCACCGTTAGTCCTCATTGTAAACGATGGATGTATGATGTTAAATGTTTGACTAACGAAGGATGTAAGGTGCCAATTGTTTCTGACAGGGATGTAAGATGTCAGAAATTGCAAACCACATGGATGTATTTTGCAGTTTACTCTAAGACAAATAACCTGATTCATAAGTAAACTTTTTTCGAGTTGCTACCAATAATGTACTGTAACTTATACAGATTCGAGCACTTCACTTAAACTCCAAAGCAAGAATGATAACCGGCCCCTTCCGATAGGGTCAAAGACTAGATCCATAAGAGTTTGAAGTGTTTAAGTGCAAGTTAATCGATTTTTCCATATAAAAGTCAATCAGCCAACTTAGATCGATAGTTTACTTCATCCCTGTTTGGCTAAGCAAAGAAAGAAAATGTTGGCACCGACACAATAGGTCCAACGCGAATTCTTAACTTTCGTTAATTGAAATATGCATAAACCTGTATGATAGCCTAGAAGCATTTTCATCATCGCCTTGAAATGTAGCAGCTGTCCATTGACACACTGAAGCCACAATTTTAGTGTATGCATCTAACGGATCACCCAAAGCAATCACAGCTTGCCTCAAGTAAGGCCTTATCTTCTCTGCAGATTTCGAAAGTACTGTTTCCCCCAAAATTTGAGCTACCGGCAAAACTCCCTAAGTACAGTAAATGACTGGTCAAAAAAATCAAGGAAAGCGAGATTGATAATTGGAAGTTGTTAATAAAGATATCATAACCTCTTACCGCATTATGTTTTTTAACACTAGCCAGTAGTGGTTTGAGCAACTCGACTGAAATTTCATCACTTTCTTCCAAAACCAAGACCATTATATTTTGCATATTTGAAAATATATCTCTTCGATGATAGTACCTGTAATAAAAATAATGGCATATTGTCACAAAAATCCCAACTAGTTGATAGCATAATCTACTGCATGTATGTATGTTTACTCATATAGCTATAAGTCTATAACACACCTTATTGATCTTAGAAAATGCTCAAACATCTCCACAATCATGGCATCGCATTCAAGAACTAGCATGATCACACATGATTTTACTTTGTAAAGCGCTTCCAGAATCGAGGTTCTTTTGATAAAGGATAGGCTGGACTGGTCAGCTAAATCCGCAAACGAAGACACAATCAACTGAAATACAGCTTGTTCATGCACAAGAGATTAGAATGAGAAGAAGAAAAAAATATACGATATGGAATTTCTTATAATAGCATGTGAATCCATTGTGTACCCTCATTTGGTCATCATCGTAAGGTGGATCAGGCGCTGTAATCCTTATTATCTCAGTAATGCAAGAAGCGACTGCAACCATCAAATCATCATCTAAGTGTCTTAATAAATCATCATGTATCAACGCCTTCATTGAAGGTTTGAGTGCACATAGCATCGAGGACGTCGGGGACTGATCCACCACAAATAGGACTTTTTTTGCTTGCTAAGGAGCACATACAAAAGAAAGAATCAATTGACAAAGTGCTAGCTAGTATCAAATATTTACATATCATTAAGCTTGTATACCCACTCTTTGTTTTGTTCCTAAATTCACAGCTATACTAATAAACCACGACTTTACTAAATGGATGAGGTTTTCCCTATTCGGGTTACCCGGGGAGGGCTACGCGACCTAACCTGCATATCTTGTGGCCGTTTCAGGACCCTTCCCTGGCCACCTCAAGATGTGCCAAGTGAGGTTCAAACTTTAGACGTCCTGTGACAAAATCAGGACTTCTAGGCCACCTTTGTGGTTGTTAACAAACACAACTTAATTCACTGTGAACTGAATGCAGAATACATTGCATAAAAGCACTATGATTTATATTCAGTTTAAGAAATCTATGGAAATAAAGCATGTGAAATTTATTAGCAAGACTTAAGCTTCCTCATTTACTGTATATAATTTGTATTCAATTGTATTGATTTTAGTCAATTAATTAGAATGATTCTAGTCAAATTAGATTGTAACTTACGTATCTTTCCTTGATCTTAGCCTTATCTTTGGCTCTTGTGCATGTATTTATGCCCTTGTAAATAATGGCACCTTACATCCTTCGTTAGTCAAATAATGGCACCATGCAATTTTTGACATCTTACATCTCTGTCAGAAACAATTGGCACCTTACATCATTCGTTAGCCAAACGTTTAACATCATACATCGCTTGTTTACAACGAGGGCTAACGGTGCAAATTATTTCTCCGTTATCTCTTAACGAGATATAAAATATTACACCGTTAGCCTTCAAGACTAATGGTATTTGCACCGTTAGTCCTCTTTTTATGTTTTTATACGTTTTTTGTACGTTTTATCAATTTTTTGTAAATTTTATCCGTTTTTTGTACGTTTTATCCGTTTTTAAAGTTTTTTTGTACGTTTTTATTCGTTTTAGTCCCCCTTTTTTTATGTTGTCTCCGTTTTTTGTACGTTTTATCAGTTTTTTGTGTGTTTTATCAGTTTTTTGTGTTTTGTTCGTTTTTATCAGTTTTTTGCGTTTTGTCTGTTTTTTTGAACAAAAAACGGATAAACCGTGAAAAATGATAAAAACGGAGAAAACGTAAAAAAAAATTGACAAAAATAGATAAAACGTACAAAAAATGTAAAAAACGGATAAAACGTAACAAAAAACAGATAAAAACGTAAAAAACGGATAAAACGTACAAAAAACTATTAAAAACGTAAAAAGAGGACTAACGATGCAAATACCATTAGTCCTGAAGGCTAACGGTATAATATTTTCTATCTCGTTAAGAGATAACGGACAAATAATTTGCACCGTTAGTCTTCATTGTAAATGAGGGATGTATGATGTTAAACGTTTGGCTAACGAATGATGTAAGGTGCCAATTGTTTCTGACAGGGATGCAAGATGTCAGAAATTGCAAACCACATGGATATATTTTGAAGTTTACTCTAAGACAAATAACCTGATTCGTAAGTAAACTTTATTCGAGTTGCTACCAATAATGTACTGTAACTTATATAGATTCGAGCACTTCACTTAAACTCCAAAGCAAGAATGATAACCGGCCCCTTCCGACAGGGTCAAAGACTAGATCCATAAGAGTTTGAAGTGTTTAAGTGCAAGTTAATCGATTTTTCCATATAAACGTCAATCAGCCAACTTAGTTAGATAGTTTACTTCATCTCTGTTCGGCTAAGCAAAAAAAGAAAATGTTGGCACCGACACAATAGGTCCAACGCGAATTCTTAACTTTCGTTAATTGAAATATGCATAAACCTGTATGATAGCCTAGAAGCATTTTCATCATCGCCTTGAAATGTAGCAGTTGTCCATTGACACACTGAAGCCACAATTTTAGTGTATGCATCTAACGTATCACCTAAAGCAATCACAGCTTGCCTCAGGTAAGGCTTTATCTTCTCTGCAGATTTCCAAAGTACTGTTTCCCCCAACATTCGAGCTACAGGCAAAACTCCCTAAGTACGGTAAATGACTGGTCAAAAAAATCAAGGAAAGCGAGATTGATAATTGGAAGTTGTTAATAAAGATATCATAACCTCTTACCGCATTATGTTTTTTAACACTAGCCAGTAGTGGTTTGAGCAACTCGACTGAAATTTCATCACTTTCTTCCAAAACCAAGACCATTATATTTTGCATATTTGAAAATATATCTCTTCGATGATAGTACCTGTAATAAAAATAATGGCATATTGTCACAAAAATCCCAACTAGTTGATAGCATAATCTACTGCATGTATGTATGTTTACTCATATAGCTATAAGTCTATAACACACCTTATTGATCTTAGAAAATGCTCAAACATCTCCACAATCATGGCATCGCATTCAAGATCTAGCATGATCACACATGATTTTACTTTGTAAAGCGCTTCCAGAATCGAGGTTCTTTTGATAAAGGATAGGCTGGACTGGTCAGCTAAATCCGCAAACGAAGACACAATCAACTGAAATACAGCCTGTTCATGCACAAGAGATTAGAATGAGAAGAAGAAAAAAATATACGATATGGAATTTCTTATAGTAGCATGTGAATCCATTGTGTACCCTCATTTGGTCATCATCGTAAGGTGGATCAGGCGCTGTAATCCTTATTATCTCAGTAATGCAAGAAGCGACTGCAACCTTCAAATCATCATCTGAATGTCTTAATAAATCATCATGTATCAGCGCCTTCATTGAAGGTTTGAGTGCACATAGCATCGAGGATGTCGGGGACTGATCCACCACAAATAGGACTTTTTCTGCTTGCTAAGGAGCACATAAAAAAGAAAGAATCAATTGACAAAGTGCTAGCTAGCATCAAATATTTACATATCATTAAGCTTGTATACCCACTCTTTGTTTTGTTCCTAGATTCACAGCTATACTAATAAACCACGATTTTACTAAATGGACGAGGTTTTCCCTATTCGGGTTACCCGAGGAGGGCTACGCGATCTAACCAGCATATCTTGTGACCGTTTCAGGACCCTTCCCTGGCCATCCCAAGATGTGCCCAGTGAGGTTCAAACTTGAGACGTCCTGTGACAAAATCAGGAATGACCTCTAGGCCACCTTTGTGGTGGTTAACAATCACAACTTATTTCACTGTGAACTGAATGCAGAATACATTGCATAAAAGCGCTATGATTTATATTCAGTTTAAGAAATCTATGGAAATAAAGCATGTGAAATTTATTAGCAAGACTTAAGGTTCCTCATTTATTGTATATAATTTGTATTCAATTGTATTGATTTTATTCAATTAATTAGAATGATTCTAGTCAAATTAGAGATTGTAACTTATGTATCTTTCCTTGATCTTAGCCTTATCTTTGGCTCTTGTGCATGTATTTATACCCTTGTAAATAATGAGAAATAATCAAGCTTTTACAGCAAATTATTCCTGCATTACTATTCTTTCTATATGGTAATCAGAGCCTAACTTGCTCCCCTAGGCCATCATCTTCGATCCCTTTTTTCTTTTTTTTTTCCGACCCACATCAGCTCCGATGGCCTTCTCTCTCACGCCTATTACCGCTGCAACTCATTTCCCAATTAAACTCACTCCTCAAAACTTTCCCTCATGGCGAAAGCAAGTCCTTTCCACCCTCATCGGCTTGGAACTCGACACTCACATCATCGGCGATGACCCAACCCCACCAAAAATCGTAACCGATGGTGCCACTGTAAAACCCAATCCCGATTATCAAAAGTGGTTCTTGCAAGACCAATTAATCATATCCGCCATTCTTGGCAGTTGCACGGAACAAATCCAACCCATCGTTTCTTTCGCTGATACCGCGCGCCAAGCGTGGGAACTCCTCAATTCAAGCTATGCAAGTGGCTCGCGCTCTCGCATCATCTCTCTCAAATCCTGACTGTCCAAAAATCCGCAAGGTAATCGGTCCATCACCAAGTTCCTTAATGACATGAAATCTATTTTTGATGAACTCGCCATCACTTAAAACCCAATTCCTGAAGAAGACCTTGTTGTCCACACCATGAACCAACTAGGCGAAGATTATGCTACTCATGTAGCCGCCTTCAAAACCCGCGATTGTACCATCGCTTTTTCTGACCTCTTTGAAAAATTACTTGATCATGAACGCACACTTAAAGAAAATGCAGCCCAACCAGCCATCACCACTGCCAATCAC
Organism: Artemisia tridentata subsp. tridentata; assembly: GCA_021014915.2. Classification (NCBI taxonomy): domain Eukaryota; kingdom Viridiplantae; phylum Streptophyta; class Magnoliopsida; order Asterales; family Asteraceae; genus Artemisia; species Artemisia tridentata. Next base: position 72,857,421 of record CP139505.1, read on the forward strand.
ACACAACGCCATTCCACAAGCCGCTCAATCAACAGGTCCGGTGGTGAAACCCGACCCAATCGCAACAACTATGTTGCTGCCCCAACCAATACTCGCTCCTCTTGGTCAGCCCGAAACCCGCCTACAAACAATCGACCCACCCGAAGCAATTAGAGGGAAAAGTTACCGAATCGTGAAAGTAGGGCTTGTATATATGTATATGAAATAATACTGACGTTAATTAATTGCGAGTATTTTATAGAATTCAAAATACTAAATTACAAAGTTGGTCCATGAAAATGCACCAAAGTTTCAGACCTTTTATCAAGAATAACAACAGCGAACCATATATTCTCCGAAGTTATAATACCAAAACCCAAAAGAAAAACACCCGAGCAGCGTCATCCAAATAGTGTTGCCATTGGGGAGTCAAAAAAGCCGACCTGATCCGGGCCAAACCCGGTTAATCTTGTTCGGGTCGGGTTACTGGGGTCAGAAGTTTTATTCGGGTTAGTCGGGTTAAATCGAGTAACCCGAATACTAAATAGGGTTGGGTATCGAATTGAAATTATTTGGCTAAATCGGGTATGTGTCGACCCGATTGACCCAAATAATGACTTTTTTTACATTTTTGATGTTTTTTAGATAAATTATTCTATGTAAACATGTTGAACTAGACCATTTTTTAAATCATTTTACTCATATTCGGATTGACCTAAGAACGCCAACAAGTCCAGGTTACAAGCTTAAAATTTTGATAAGTAAACGCATGACAACTAATAAAAAAATGATTAGATGAAAACCTTTTGCATTAGAAGATGTCAATATTCTTTTAATTCTTTTGTCGTCTAAAGGTTGGGAGGTCACTTGCCTATAGTTAAGGATAGCAAGATAAACACGTTGGGTAGCATTTCGTTTGATGGAATATCGAGGTTGATAAATGTGCCATGCCCAATACCATCTGAAAGCAAAATGGAAGAAGAAGGCCCAAGATCTGCTACGAACAAAAAGCCCATCATTTTGATACTCCCAACACAATACGAATGTATAGGCTTTTACATCGAATCCCCAATCACAATTTAATTAGTGGTTAACAACAACAACAACAACAACATCCTCAACTTCATGTTAAACGATAATTAAGGATAGCAAGATAAACACGTTGGGTAGCATTTCGTTCGATGCACAAATACTTGGTCATTTTTATCAGTTGTACTAAATAGAAATCGGCGAGTTTTAAAATATGGAAGACACATAAGTCGAAAATGAAACTTAGGTAGATAACAAATGACAATAACGAGCGGGGAAACCCGCGCGTTGCGGCGGGTGAGTTTGTGTCAACATTTTATGTTTGTTGGTTTATAACGTTTATTGTATAAAGGTTGTATTTGCTTCCGGTTATTCTGATCTTCCATTAAGAAAGCCCTTGTCACGACTAAATCTTGAAAATTGAAAGCTCGAACCTGCAAATATGACAAAAGAGTACGGAGTAATATTGATAAAAAATGACCCATTTTCAAAAGAATTTGAATCACAAAAAGAGAAGCAAGCTAAAGTGCCGAACAATTATCTTTAACCGGTCAAATCAAATAACTTAACAAAAAGAGAACATCAACTATTTTATGACAAAAGCGTGTGCGTGTCAACCTAACCTACCCATTTCGATGCAGAACAAAAAAAAAAAAAAAAAAAAAAAAAAAAAAAAAAAAAAAAAAAAAAAAAAAAAAAGAAAAAAAGCATTACGTACCATACCTAACTTACCCATTTTGCCAACTCTAACGGCTTAGTGCTTTGATAGTGTGTGCGCCCCAAAAGTCACAACAACTATAACAATTCTGGTATAACTGGAGACTAATGTGCGGGTATGCTGATTGTTAGAAAACAAACTCAATAAATTTAATAAATAATGGCACTTTGAGACTTGCTTTATGTTTAATAGTGTCAAAAGCATAGTTTAAAAGATTCTCACAATGAACTGCAATGTTTTTTTTAAGAAATTAAGGACATGTACATGAACCTTACTTCAAATACATTTGTCAAAGCAAATGATGGAAAGCAACATATGTAGGATAGGTAAACTTTTATCTCGGTATGTTTATTCAATAAATAAGCTAACCAATATGACTATTTAGTAGTTGTATAACCGTATTACACTAACCGTGTGCTGAATTCACAAAACAATTGGACCCTAAATATATAATTACCTTGTGAATGCCTGCAAGATCGACGAAAAAAGGAACAACATGCCTTTGAGCTGCTAGTGCTACCATATTTAACCCAATAGGAGCTATGACCCTGCCATTCGCTATGACTGCATGATCCCCAGCAATTCCCTAACATTACTAAAAAATCATACCTAAAAAGTAATCAAAATGAAAGCAATTTAATTAGTGGCTTACCATGGTCAGACGGGAAATCATTGCAAACGATTTATCATACGAATTGTGCACAACTCTTCGTGTTGGCAAACACTAAGATCTCAAGAATATCTTAAACGAAAGAGGCGTGTTTGGTCATAATTTTCAGAAAAGTTATAAGGGGCTGTTTGGACAGGGTTTGACCAAAAGGGACTGTTTGGAATACATTACCCGTTTCCTAAGTATGATAACCTGTCTATTTAATCGCAGCTGCAAATGGGCAACAACCGATGAAGGTGTGTGCCTGTCCTTCTCTTGTGGCCTTTGCCGTGGACCCTCTCGCTCTCTGGAACCTGTATCCACACAAATACAGACACGTAAGCCGAAATGGAATAACCTCGTATGCCCAAAATAATTTCAAGGCCTCTTTTGTGGACGACATTTCATGTTCATAAACTTTGTGATAATACAGATTCTGTTATTATAAAAACATAGGGCAAAAAAAAAGTGTTTCAAAGTCAGCCTGCACAGATATTGACCCAAACCCATTTCAACATGCCCATTGTGCCATCTCTAATGATACATTTGCAAGAGCTTTACAGAGTATGTATATTGTTTAAAAAATATAAAATTATGAAAGCACTAACCACGATAGCCTGCATTTCCCCCATAGTCACCACTTCGGACTTGATTCGAATAGGCATTGTTATCTATTGAAGCTGACCTGCTATACCACCTACTGTTGCAGATGTCACATAAACCACTTCAGTAAAAAAAAAAAAAAAAAAAATCCTAAGATTGCTAGAAAATGGCAATACAAATATATTGCGCAAACGCATTAGACAATAAGAATTTATAATAATGATTCTTATCCCCTGTTACACGTCCAAAATTTCATAAAGAATTTTATGATAACTCAAACTGAATAACAAACTGATAATTTGAACACTATATACCGATCTTTTGGGGAAGAGCGATCAATATCCACACCTTATAATCCCTGCAAATCATTTTCAGGTTAGGCTTGAAAATGGTGTCACAAAGAACCCAAAACTTGAATAAAATTTGAACACTATATACCGATCTTTTGGAGAAGAGCGATCCAGTACCACCTGTACCATACTTTTTTATGTAATCCTTGAGCTTGGTACCATATCTGCATTTGAGTTGTAATGCGATTAAAACAATATTAATTCTGTTACTATAGTCACGGATTTTATGAGTTAAGACTTGCGACCATCAATCCCAAGACATTCAACTTTTTATTCATAATTAATAACTGAAGTATATTTGACCCAAAAAAAAGAAAAAAAAAAGAAAAAAGTATTAGAGTATGCAACTTACCACATCGAGAACGAATTCCTGTATTGACATAACATGTACCTTTTAGTACGTAGGCTAAGCAAATAAATTATCATAATTCTTTTTTATCATCTAATAAGTGACTGATTTAGTTCATTAATTGTTAGCAAACCAAACTAACATAATAGTTTATTTCTAAAGTATTAACTAACCTGGATCAAATTAACCAAAGTTGGCGTATTCATGTGACCTGCAAAGGAACAAACATAAATTACATACTTAGGTTTTGATACAACATAAGCAAGCCAAACTCTATCTCCTCTGTTATCTTTGATAAATTTTAAGCTAAATAGCACTTTTGTATACAGTACAGAAAAAGAAGCATAAGCTATCTAAATAGCGGAAAAAAGCAATAAAAATCGCTCTAACCTGTTGATCCATTCGTGCATTCCCCTGATGGAGCTAAAGGGTTGTTTTGGATTGCTTATATTCTGATACAACTAACTAACAATTTAACTGTTTAGATGCTAATGAGCTCTTTAATGTAGTAAAGAACACGACTATTCAAATAAGCAATCCCAACTTAACACACGGCTATTCGACTATCAACATAACAATACATATATGTATAACAGGACTTACACATAACAGAATATTTGCCACAATGTTTGTACTCTAATGAGTTTATTGAAACAATTTGAAGTTTCCCAACAATCATCTTAATCCTATCCCTTAGGCAATACACAACTCGAAAGCATTAACTCCTTTCCATGACATCCATTACTCACTAATATTATATTATCAAAAGCAGTAGAATACACTTAAAATGGCTCAAAATCTGTTCACAAAAAGCCCCTAATTCTTATCATATTCATTATATCATGAATGTTATTACGACATCCAAGCAGGCCCTAACTCATATCAGATTACATAAATTTATTAACAAATCTATAAACACAAACCTTTAATTCGAATGAACATTTAGCCTCAAAGATCAATGACTTCTCAGTTAACTGCAAAACCACAAACCGATTTCAAAATTATCAAGACTAAGCAAATCGTATTAGCAAATTAAGTCAGCTGACAAAAGGGAAAAAATAGCAAATCGAATTAGGGTTTAGATTGATTCGATCCAAAGGCTTTCGTTGTTAAATTAAGTTATCACATAAAACACGATCGATTGTGGAGAGGATGCTATGAAGATTGAGTGTAAGATCCAAACATTTTAACTCATGAAAAAGAATTATCTCTAAACCAAAATATACCTTTGATTAACCCAAAAAAGGAGAGGATTATGATTAAGGTTTCGATTTCTTTCAAATTGAGATAAACTGCCGGATATTTAAATTGGTGTGTGAATGATGGTGGTCGGGTGGAAGGGATGTTAGTGTTGGGTTATTTTGTTTGTGAGTTTGGTTCTTCAACGATTTAGGGTTAGGATCGAGTGAATCTGATTTAGGTTTTGGGAGTGAATCTAATTGTGGAGAGGATGCTATGAAGATTGAGTGTAAGATTCAAACATTTTAACTCATGAAAAAGAATTATCTCTAAACCAAAATATACCTTTGATTAACCCAAAAAAGGAGAGGATTATGATTAAGGTTTCGATTTCTTTCAAATTGAGATAAATTGCCGGATATTTAAATTGGTGTGTGAATGATGGTGGTCGGGTGGAAGGGATGTTAGTGTTGGGTTATTTTGTTTGTGAGTTTGGTTCTTCAACGATTTAGGGTTAGGATCGAGTGAATCTGATTTAGGTTTTGGGAGTGAATCTGATTTGCGTTTGGTTCCTCAACGATCGGGGTATTTCCTCAGCTGATGAGATGGAGGAGCTGCTAGAATTTTCTAGCAGGTGAGGGGAAGACGGTTATTAGAGAAAAAATAAAGTAATATAATAACTGTTGTGTACAATTCTTTCCGGCAGGTGTTACTGTGCGAACCACTGTTCCAAACACTGTTTAAGAACAACTATTTCAAGCACACCAAATTCCGGGTTTTAGTATATGTAGTAATTACTATGCGTACAAGAAAATATGCTTACTTGAGTTTAGACAACTACAATTGAACGATAGTACATCTATTTATTTGCTAAACTGATGATGCAACAAAGACATTTTACTTGGAGAGACGAAAGGTCAGTTTGAAATTAAAGGGCCAAGTTGCCACGATACTTATCGCATCATAGTGCATATAATTTATCAAGAGACTTATCTATTATGTTAACGTTGGATATTGCCAAACTCATGTGTGTATTCAGTGACGCGAGATACAACATATCAAAAGAAGAATAAAGCTTTAAGTTATGCCACGATAACGAGACACAATACATAGTTAAAACGTGTAATAATGGGTTGAAATAAGGCTCGAAGTTAGTCTTAAGAATCACTTGTCATGTATCTTACCCCGAAAATGAATCTAAACTAATACTCTTTCACAAATTGGATCGTAGAGCTTTATAGTTGATAGCATCAAAGTATAATTTATTTTGACCACACTCGTTAAAGTCGATCTTTTCAAATACTAACATTTCGACAACAAAATGTAAAACTTTTATGTTTACAATTAATTTAATGTGGTCAAGGATAACTATTTAGTATATTTGCAATCATGTGAAAAATTATTTTCTTTTGCTAACAAAAGGCCCATACGGTGGAGCCCTAGAACATGGTTCTCCACTAAATTTGGGTGTACCACATATCCACCTCAACAATTTCTGACAAAGCAAATGTAGTATATGTGCAAAAATGTGAGTGGAAAAAACATAGCATTTTGTGATTTACTGATCATAATTCTGTCATTGTTTATACAAAATTGTATCAAGCTTGTGAATTTGATCACTAGCGTGTAAAATCTAGATAATAGATGTTGTAGGCGGATCTCGGACTGACACCAACTTAGGTCGACGGGACAAAAATAGTTCTCCATCTTTAAAATGAAGTTACACTTATAACAAAGTTTTATACGTGAGTTGCAAAGAAGTTATCATATGAGTTGCACTTTTTGATTCTCTAATCATGGATTATACGTGAGAAATAAGCGTCATGTTTAAATTCCGTGGCTAATCATTAGAATTCTTGTAGAGATAACAACATTTAATCGCTTTTGAATTCTAAGTTTCTCTTCATTATCATCCAAGATTAATGCAATTTGTTTTGAACGACAACTAGCTTTCTCACAATATATACAATAAATTTATCCGAGACACATTAGGCGAGACTTATAACCCACATGTCTCACACAATAAAGTGTACCATTAAGAAACAACCTGTTTGTTTGAAAAGTAATAAGATTAACAAGATAATATAAGTTATGTATAGCCCTTCACATTCAATAGGTTATGATCAATAGTATTATAGTCCTTAAGTGGAGCCCTAAGGATAAAAATGGTCGCCCCATGTGTGGCTCACTACCAACCTCTTTACTACAAATAATTGTACCACACACTTACCACCCATAGTCATTATTTCTACTAGTTAAGGTAAAATCAAGTAATATCTTTGAGGAAATATATACTCCGTGGAATTTAGTTAAGACATTCATATATACGGATCTATATTCATATTGTATATAGAGAGGCGACATCAATACCTTTACGATCCATATTCACCAACGTTGCGAGTTTATCCAAACTCAATCTCCACATAAAAAGATTAACATTTACAGGAACACATTTTGGCCATCTAGTAGTCGTGAAACCACCAATTACAATATGTTCATCGATATGTTTTTTGTCCGAGAGCAGAACATCACGAGTAGCATCCAACAAAGCTGAAAATTGGATTGATTCAATACCCCCTCTCGGCAACCTCCTGAGCACATTACTCCAGCTCGAAGTGTTAATACGTTGAGCTACCGTAAACCTTTTATCTCTATCCAAAGCGTATACACGAGGGAATAAATCTTTTAAAGGCCCATCCCCACACCAGCTTTCATCCCAAAATCTGATCGAGTTCCCATTTCCAAGCGATCGGGTACAAATAGAAAACAAATCAATACCTTTAGCATTAAGTTGAGACACTGAACTTAAAATGGCATTCGATGGACTTTGTTTTGAACTAACTCTCCTATTACAGCCAATTAATACCTCCATCTTGCCCGTGAATACCTTTAATAACCTTAACCCAAAGATCATTGGGACTACAACGAAATCACCATATCCATTTAAACAATATTGTCTATCTTTTTAGTAAACAATATTATCCATATCCAATTTTTTTTAGTAATATATAATTGTTAGAATTCTAGCATGTTGCATGTCGCTTGGTTTTATGACAATAAACAAGTAAATGGTTTATTAGAAATTATCTTATTTATGATTTATCAATATTGTCTATCAAGTTAAAACCAACATGACATGATCTGAATCCAAATACTTGTTAAAGAATTCTGTTTCTGCATATATATATTTTTTTAAGTTAATTTTGTTTTCAAATACAAGATTGTTTAACTTTTGCTCACATTTTTACTTTATCTTTGTACCTTTCAAATGATGAAATGAAAGATACTAGGTAACTCCTTATTCTTTGCTTTTAACATATTTCTCACCAATAGACACTTACGTACAGCTAATACATTTCTTAGCTTAAAAATTGGATAAAATGAGCAAAAAGTTACTGAAGCATACTATACATTGAAAAAAGAAACAATTTTCACATCAGCAAAATTCGTTAACAAAAGGAATAATTGCCAATCCTTATGTTACATAACCTGGGCCTTTCAACTTTCGACTTTATTCATAACAATTACTTTATTTATAACATGCGTAACACATGCATATATCTTTAGACCTCAAACTTTTGTATGCATTTTCAAACACTAAAATGCATTTCTTGATTCTAGCAAAGATACAACTCTTGGGGTCTTCAAAGTTTCATAAATATGCTACTAAACCAATTCTGTCCACCTTAATGTGGCCCTTCTTATTAAAAGCTGTATTGAGTTTAAGACCAATTCAAGATATTGTTAGAATCGTGGCTCATGATTCAAGACTTTTCGTTTTTCAGTTAGCGCGAATCATCAGTTTAGACGAGTACAATGAAGGAGCAAGAAGATGGGGTCAAGTGCGTAGACTAGTTCATGATAGGTTTGTTGGTGCTGGACGGTCAATAGCTTTTGTAGCCAATGAACAAAGCTTGCATACTCTTTCAATGGTGGCTCTTTAAGGTAAGGTGTTTGTTAATGATGAAATTCAAAAGAGTAGTACTTCATTAGATGCCGATACTTGTTTGTTATCACTTGAGGTGCATGTGGAATCTTGTGAACTTTTGATGCATGAGACATCAGCAAATATAGTGGACTTGAGTACTATTTTTTGATTGAGAAATTGACTTTTCTATAATTTGCCTATCTTATATCATTTCCTCGTTTACGATTGCAGATTCTGCTCAAGTGGCCCTCTATATGAATTACGATGAGCATAGTTTGGTAAGCTCGACAATCGTCCTTGATGTGTTAAGCCAAAGATCAAGAATAAGTAAATATTTTTTTCCCGATGTGAGTACTTTCGGCCCCACTGAGATATCCCAGCTTTCTTTCTTCCCAGCTGATGAAGAGGTGATTTTGGAACGAATGGAGCTGTTGAGAAACAATTTCGTTATGTAAAAGACGAGCGATGTTCTTGTAAATATCCAGCAAACTCTTTCATGTAACGTGAATGTTTCTAACTATTTCGTGTTATCAAGCTGTTAGCTAGCCAACTATATGTGCATCTTTTGGCCGGGAAAAACCTTGATTTAATTTAATTAATAGGCATATTTGTTCATATATACTTGCTGTGTTGATTTCTCTTCGACGAGTATTATCCGTCCATGGTGATAGTAGAATTTTCAATTTTATACTTAATTAAACATATGTATTGTTATAAAAACATAAACAGAGCGGAGACAGGAAGGGGTAGGTTTGACACAAAATAGACAGGAGCGGTAGGTTTGACACAAAATATTTGGGTATTTTTGTAATTTGTCCAGCTCTAACGAGTCGAGTTATAGTGTTTTTAAAGTTTATCAAAGTTTGATTGCTCGACTATAAGTTTCTGGCTCTGCGTTTGGCCACGAAGCCATCTTGACGGTGGTTCTTAAAAAGAAAACATGCAGATGTATATCTGCACAATCCGGTCGGTGATTTATTTAGTAGGATGCCTTTTCTTTCAAGATATTAATTCACGTACCAACTTTGCCCATATCAGCTTTAATGCGTGCCTTATATGAAAATCAGTTTGTACCTATTGGTTAACACATTACTCCACCGGATAGCGATGTTTTCTGCATTGTGTCAAAGCTGGCATTATTTGTTAGAAACTTTAACCTTTCCTTATGTTGTTATCGCTTTGGATATATTAGTCGTGTATATTCCCCAAGAGAAACAAAAAGAGTTTGAGAATGAACGTACATCGCATTTATTGTACAAAAAATACAAGAAAAAAACACAAGCACGTCAATTATTTTGATCAAGTATGTCAAAATAATAAACAACTATTTTTCAACTTTTTTTTAAAAACAATATATCTTGCAAACGATAAATCTTCAAGTTACAAAAAATACACCATCGCGACGAGAATTAAATTATCTATCTATAGATATGCATTTCTTTATACTTTCGACCATTTTTTTTTTTTTTTAATTTTCACCCAGAAAAATCACATGTGATTTATAAAAAATCACATGTGATTTGTAAAAATCAAATCACATGCGATTTTTACAAATCACGTGTGATTTTTCTGGGCGAAAATTTTGAAAAAAAAAATTCGTCGAAAGTATATAATAATGCATATCTATAGAAAGATAATTTAATTCTCGTCGCGATGGTATGATTTTTTTCGCGTAACGATTAACAGTTTGCGAGATATTTAAATTTTTTTAAAAAATGGTGAAAGTTTATATTTTTTGTTTTGATCAAAAAAATGAATGGTTAGGATTGGTTTATTTGATCTATGACAAATATGAGATATATATTGAACTTTTGACAGTACAAGTATATTAGTGGTTTTACATAAAAGTATATTGGGGTGAAGTGGTGAACAACGATGTTACAAACCAAAGTAAAAGAACAAGAAGACAGAGACATTTGCACATGCATGCTTTCGTGTCTAAAAATCAATTAATATGAATACTTAGGACCACACTTTTGTAATTGTTGTAGGGTACTTAAATTATCTTATTAAATACAGATGTATACGTACATACATATACACACATACGTACATATGTATCATCTATTGTGACACGCTACATATACAAGCTTTTTTTTGTTCAGTCATGTCATCATATGGTTAACATGGCTATGCTAACAAGAAGATGACAATGAAAAGGTCCTACTAAAATAAAGCGTTTGGGTCATCTCACATTCTCATGGTGCTATTACTGTATATATAATAGAGCGTCGAAAACGACTCCACATCTGCCGTTTTGCTGACGTCATTTTTTCGTCATCCTCTGTTAGCCCAAGTTAGGCCAAATATTAGTCCGCTGTTCGGCCTAACCAAAAAACTTGCCGCCTTTTTGTTATGATAACAACGCCTCGACATATTCATCTTCTTCGCACTGTTCTCGAGAGTCGATTTACTTCGCAGGTGGGTTTGTGATTTGTCTGCTAGTATGTTGTGATTCACTGCTGTTTTGAATAAACGATGTTGGTATACGATACCAGATTGCTTAATCAGGTATTGTTTTTTATTATGTTGTTTTATTATCGTTTTTGATTTTTTTAATCTTGTGACAAATAAATTAGACAAAGATAATTTTTGGAAACATAAATAAGTTTGGACAAAGATAATTTGTTTCAATAAAGCCAACACATAATTGATATCAGAAATCTATCTATATGTAACATTATGTTTTAGACCAATCATATCATAGTGAATAAAAAATAATTCAACTCAAAAGCACATTATATCAAATCGTGTTTGACAAAAATGTCAAGTACGAAGGGTGTGTTTGTTTCATTAAGATATTTTAGGTCTGAATCTGACTATCACATTTTACCGGTAAAAAGTGGCTAAAAAGTCTAAATCTGAACGAAATAATGTTGTTTGTTTTTGTATAATTGTCCGAATGTTTTAAGTGCTCGTTTTTGCAATTTATTTATTAAACTAACGCAATGCGATAATAAGTAACTTATGTAAATATGAAACAAGACTTTTTATCATAAATATAACGTAGTTAATAAAACATCAAATATATTATATTAAAACAAGTCTTCAATCTCTTATAGAGTAAGAGCCAATAAGACAAGCCTCCTATCTCTTAATGAGTAAGATGTTATATGTCTAACTGCATTTGACTCAAAAGAAAAAAACAAACAACACTAATGTCTAACCACCTCTTACCGCCTCCGACTCGGTAAGAGTAAAAGGCTAGTAAGACATTTTTTCAAAAAACAAACACACACGAAGACTTCTTAAATCAAAAGATTTAAATATGAAAATAAAAAGCGAAAATTACTGGGTTGGACCTGCTGCACACTAAATGTCTCAATTTGCCCAACCTTTATCAATTTATCCAAAATGCCCATACATCTTGCGTAAAGTTTGACGCAAGGTACGCAAGATGACTTGGTTTCATCCTAGCCGTCCAAAAAAGCTCCAAAGAAAAAATATATATATATTTAAAACATCCCGCGTAAATTGTTACGCAAGATCTTCAAAATTACGCAAGATGTCAAAAAAAAAATATATAATAACATTCCGCGTAATAAGCTACGCAGGATGTTCCATTTTTACGCAGGATGTTCACTTTTACATTTTAAAACTTTTTAATAATTACAAAAATCACCCTTTAACTTTTTAATAATTACAACTTTTTTATATAACAAACTCTATTCGTCAAATATTTAGTAAATATCTATCGAATTCTTTAATGAAAAAAATATCGTTGCGAAGAGCTCTAAATTACGAACAAAACAAGCCCAATATTAACATGCTTTTGACGTACGTATGATTTTATAAAAAATGTTAAAGTTTGATATATATATATATATATATATATATATATATATATATATATATATATATATATATATATATATATATATATATATATATATATATATTTCACTTTTAAAATTTAAAACTTTTTAATAATTACAAAAATCACCCTTTAACTTTTTAATAATTACAACTTTTTTATATAACAAACTCTATTCGTCAAATATTTAGTAAATATCTATCGAATTCTTTAATGAAAAAAATATCGTTGCGAAGAGCTCTTAATTACGAACAAAACAAGCCCAATATTAACATGCTTTTGACGTACGTATGATTTTATAAAAAATGTTGAAGTGTCAAAAGCATGTTAATATTGGGCTTGTTTTGTTCGTAATTTAGAGCTCTTCGCAACGATATTTTTTTCATTAAAGAATTCGATAGATATTTACTAAATATTTGACGAATAGAGTTTGTTATATAAAAAAGTTGTAATTATTAAAAAGTTAAAGGGTGATTTTTGTAATTATTAAAAAGTTTTAAATTTTAAAAGTGAAATTTATATATATATATATTTATATCAAACTTTAACATTTTTTATAAAATCATACGTACGTCAAAAGCATGTTAATATTGTGCTTGTTTTGTTCGTAATTAAGAGCTCTTCGCAACGATATTTTTTTCATTAAAGAATTCGATAGATATTTACTAAATATTTGACGAATAGAGTTTGTTATATAAAAAAGTTGTAATTATTAAAAAGTTAAAGGGTGATTTTTGTAATTATTAAAAAGTTTTAAATTTTAAAAGTGAAATATATATATATATATATATATATATATATATATATATATATATATATATATATATATATATATATATATATTAAACTTTAACATTTTTTATAAAATCATACGTACGTCAAAAGCATGTTAATATTGGGCTTGTTTTGTTCGTAATTTAGAGCTCTTCGCAACGATATTTTTTTCATTAAAGAATTCGATAGATATTTACTAAATATTTGACGAATAGAGTTTGTTATATAAAAAAGTTGTAATTATTAAAAAGTTAAAGGGTGATTTTTGTAATTATTAAAAAGTTTTAAAATGTAAAAGTGGAACATCCTGCGTAAAAATGGAACATCCTGCGTAGCTTATTACGCGGAATGTTATTATATATATATTTTTTTGACATCTTGCGTAATTTTGAAAAATCTTGCGTAACAATTTACGCGGGCTGTTTTAAATATATATATATTTTTTTCTTTGGACCTTTTTTGGACGGCTAGGATGAAACCAAGTCATCTTGCGTACCTTGCGTCAAACTTTACGCAAGATGTATTGGCATTTTGGATAAATTGATAAAGGTTGGGCAAATTGAGACATTTAGTGTGCAGCAGGTCCAACCCAGTAATTTTCTCAAATAAAAAATTTCTAAGCATTATATTGTATTGTAGCTTTTTGGTTGTAGTTGTCGAAAACAATATGAACACTTTTAACCAAGGTTGTCAGGATCGGGATCCTACCTAGGATCGTTTTCGGCTTTGCAAGATCGGGATCGTAGGATCGTAAGATCGGATCCTACCTAGGATCGTTTTCGGCTTTTCCTTTACATATGTATACAAACTATTTTTAAAAATCTTCATCTCAAAAACATAAGTCATACTTCAAATATGCTTTAAGATAATAACGTGTATTTAACTTGAAAGGGGTAATAACATTTTTAAGTTATTCACTTAAATTTTTAAACTAAAAAAAGCGGTTTCTAAACCAAATGACACAAAAATAATTATTCACTTAGTGTTAAATGTAAATATTTTTAAGTTAAAAAAATAATATTAACTAGACAACGAGAGTATAGAATCATGATTGTTCATGTAATTCTTCTATTTAAATTGCTCAACAATTTTTTTTTTTTTTTTTTAAAGCTAGTATCACGGTGCAAAGTACAAAGTTTGTACTTTGCATCTAATATTTTATTTATTCCCATAGTCCCTAGTCTCATATAACATTTTTCATTTTGCAATTTTGGGAAATCGTCCAAAATTTAATTAGTTTTAATTCACTAGTAAAAATGTAAAGTTTTATTTGAGTTTCACTTGAAATTATTATCAAAAAACTTTTTAAAGGCATTAATTAATTAATCAAAGCCAAAATTGTCAGTCTGTAAAAAAAACAGAAAAGACAAGCAATGATGATTATAAATACCAAAGAAAATAAATAGACTGCTTTTAACTATTAAGTTTAATACCCGAAATAAGTTTACATAATTTTTTTTGTGAGATCAAATTAATACTTCACTACTAATTACACAAAGTAGCATTATGGATTTTTTAGCACTGTTGCAGTGCTAAAAAAATACCACCATCACTACTAATTACACAAATTTGTCTCGTGAAACACAAAAAAGAAAAATGATATACACGGGTTAAAGTGTGGGAAATACCGAAATAAGATACTCGTATTGTGGTAACGTAAGAATCTCATGTGGTCAATGATGTTGAATAAGCAGTTGGCATAACTCCCTACTCCCTACTCCCTAGAAAACACTCTCTCTCTTCCTTTATGTCTTGTTTCTCACCTTTTTCATCAATGGTCTGCAACCACCAACGCACCAACAAAAGTCAAAAAATAGCAAAAAAAGGCTGGTAACAGGATCGGATCGTTCGCGATCCTACGATCCTACGAACGATCCCACGATCCTATAACGATCCTACCTGAATTACGATCCCGTAACGATCCTGATCGTTTTGTGTGTGTAGGATCGTAGGATCGTACGATCCTACGAGCAGGATCGCGATCCTGACAACCTTGCTTTTAACCAATTTGGCTTAGTTCTCAACTTAAAAAGATCCATTGCAGCCACACATAATTGCTTAACTAAATGAACATTTTAATTAAAGTTTGGTTATCCATGCCCTCAAAAAATATAATTATACTCCCTCTGTTTATTAATAAATTTTAATTTTATGTTTTTTTTTTTTAAAAAAAAGTAAAAAAAACAAAACAAAAAAAAAATAAATAAATAAAGAGAATTTGAAAAACAAAAAAATTTGTTGATTTTAAAGTAATTTTTAAAAAAAAATAATAAATAAATCGGCAGAGAAATCACAACTCCGTATAGCTGTGGGTGTTAACCGATCATTCCTCAAAGACCAACCCTATCAAAGGTACGTCTAACAACGCCCTTAGGAGAAATTCAGTTTAATTTAACAAATACACTACTCCTAATTTGGGTGAAAGCCTTTTTATTATAGACTTTGCATTCCAACTACTTTTATTTTATTTGAAACAGCCAATTAACAGTTCGGATATGCAGCCAAACTTTTTATTTGAAACAGCCAATTAATTGTTTGGCGTTATCCGCCACTATTTCCCCTGGCAAGCCGAATCTGCACACGATATTATCCCATACGAACTTCTTGACCTGATTGCCGGTGATGGTTGCGAGAGCTTTGGCTTCTATCCATTTTGTAAAGTAGTCTATTGCTACTATCAAATACTTGATTCTTCTTGGAGCTTCTGGGAATGGGCCGCAGATGTCTATGCCCCATTTGTAAAACGGCCAGGGGGAGGTGATAGGAGTCAGGTTATGCTGGGGGTTCTTGGGAACCGACTGATGCACCTGACAGTCTTGGCACTTGTTTATTACCTCTCTTGCGTCCTTGTGCATTGTGGGCCAATAATATCCGGACCTTAATGCCTTTGCCACGATAGCCCGTGGTCCGGAGTGCATGCTGCACGAACCCTCATGAATTTCTCTGATCACGTAGTTTGCCTGTGTTGGTCCGACACATCGCAACCACGGCTCCAGAAATGATTTCCGGAATAGAACTCCACTGATGATGGAGTATTGTCTTGCTTTAATCTTTAGCTTTCTTGCTTTTTTCTGATCCGCAAGAAGTACTTCGTCTTTCAAATATTTGAGGAGCGGGGTCATCCAAGTGTCCCCTTCTTCTTCTTCTACTACGGCCATCACTTCTTTTTCCTCTATTGACTTATCTTTCAAGACTTCAACCAAAACTTGATTTGTTAGGTGGGCGAAGCTGGTGGAGGCTATTTTGCTTAGTGCGTCCGCCTATTTATTCTAACTCCGCGGAATTTGTTTTATGGAGAATGTGCGGAAGTTCTCAATCAAGGCCTTAGCCTTTGCGAGATACCGTGCCATGCTCTCTTCCTTGGCTTCATATGCACCGTTGATCTGATTCGCGACTAACCTGGAATCCACGTTTGCGGATAGGTCTTTCACGCCCATCTGTTCCGCTATCCTTAGCCCGGCTAGCAATGCCTCGTATTCTGCTTCATTATTTGATGTATTAAATTCAAATCTTAAAGCATAAGTGAATTCGGTACCTTCAGGGTTTGTGAGGATTAAGCCTGCTCCGGATCCTTCTTGACAAGAAGATCCATCGGTATATAAGTTCCATGGCTCAACATACGGCAAATCTTCTGCGGTTGCTTACGTTGCCGGGGTTTCTTCTTCTAGAACTTCCGCGATGAAATCAGCTAACACTTGTCCCCTTATAGCAGTCCGGGGTCTAAAATTGATGTCATGTCCGTTCAGTTCTATAGCCCACTTAGCCATTCAGCCAGTATTTTCTGTCTTCGCCAGCATCTGTTTGATTGGTTGGTCTGTGATGACCACTACTGGGTGTGCTTGAAAGTACCTTTTGAGTCTCCTGGCCGCGTGAACCAGTGAGAGAACCAATTTCTCCATTGGGCTGTAGTTTATTTCCGGACTTTGCAATGTGCGGCTGATGAAGTAGATGGGCTCCTGGCGTGGTCCTCTTTCTGCCAAAAGGACTGCGCTGATTGCCTCTTTAGCCGCGGACAAGTACATGATCAATTTTTCTCTTGGTTGGGGAGCCGTGAGGGTGGGAAGATTAGCGGTGTGTTGCTTCATCTCTTTGAATGCTTGTTCCGCTTCCGGTACCCAGTGAAAGTCACTTTTTTTGATGCACTTCTTCAGTGTTTTGAAGAATGGTAAGGACTTTTCCGCTGACTTTGATAGGAAACGGTTTAGACTTGCAAATTTTCCGTTTAAGCTTTGTACTTCCTTAAGAGTCCGTGGTGAGGGTAGCCGGGCAACGACCTCAGATTTCTCCGGGCAAGCCCTAATTCCCTTCTTGCTGATTACGTGGCCCAAGAATACTCCTTCTTCCGCTCCGAAGGTACACTTTTTTCGGTTTAACTTCATGTTTATCTTTCGGAGTGTCACGAAGGTTTCTTCCACGTCCCTTAGCATTTCCGCCTCCGAATGGCTCTTAATTACCAGGTCATCAACATACACTTCAAGGTTCCTTCCAATCTGTCTTTCAAACGCTTTGTCCACTAGACGCTGGTACGTGGCCCCTGCATTTTTCAATCCAAAGGGCATTTTCTTATAGCAAAAAATACCTTGGCTTGTGTGGAAGGCGGTTTTTTCCTCATCTTCCGCGGCCATCTGAATCTGGTGGTATCCTTTGTATGCGTCCAAGAAGCACTTGAAGGTGTATCCGCAGAGCGACTCGACTTTCCATTCGATCTCCGGAAGAGGGTAACAATCTTTCGGACATGCTTTGTTTAGATCCTTGAAATCTTCACACATTCTCCAGCTTCCGTCACTCTTCTTGACCAGGACCGGGTTTGACAGCCAGTCATGGTAGTGGACTTCTCTCACTATGCCGGCTTCAACTAACTTTGCCACATCCTCATTAATTGCTTTGTTCCGTTCCGGAGCCTGTCCGCGCTTCTTTTGCCTTACCGGGGCATACCATTCCCGGATGTTGAGTTTGTGTTCTGCTACGCTCCGCGGTACTCCGGTCATGTCGGATGGTTGCCAGGCAAAGATATCCAGATTGCTCTATAATAATTCACACATATTTTTCTTCCTCGGATCTGTCAAACTTCCTCCGATGGTGACTGTCTGGTCTGGAAATTCTGGGTGTATTGCTACTTGAATCCCATCTTTTGTCGGGGTCTCCTCAGGATCTTGCTGCGGTTGGGGTTGCGCAACCATTTGGCATTCTACTGGAATGATTTTGTCACTATATAACGTGACCACTCCACCCTGGGTGGGGAATTTGATCATTCCATGGGCCGTGGAAGGGATCATTTTAAGCTGTCTTATCCCCGGCCGGCCGATTATACCATTGTATTGAGAGGATGATCTAACCACCATGAAATTCATCCAAGCGCTGGCTGAGTTTTCTCCATCACTTAAGGTAACTTCTAACAGAATCTGCCCCAAGGGCCATGATAGTTCGCCACTGAAACCGAGAAGAAGGGCAGTGGCGGGGATCATTCTTTTCTTGATGTCCAGACTCAGTCGGTTGAAGCAATGTTCGTAAAGGACTTCGGAGGCGCTTCCGTTGTCCACGTACATCCGGTGCACGTGGTGTCCGCCCACTCCAGCCTTTATTACTAATGGATGGTCTTCCCAGTCGTCCTCCTTTATTGGAGGGAAGGATATTTTCAAATTAGGCTCAATACTAGAGGAGACCTTCTGTTTCACCGTTCGTTGCCAGGTCCGTATCATGAATATTGCTGGGGCTTTGTCCTTGGCTGCGGTTTCCTTCTTGGCACCTTTAGCGGCCCCGCCTTTCTGGCTTCCGCTCTTGATCTCTTTTACTAAGTGTACTAACTGGCCAGATCTGACCGCGTCCTCGATCTACCTTTTCAATTGGAAACACTCATCCGTATGATGTCCTTTTTCTCTGTGGAACTCACAATACCTGTCTTTGTTTCTGGATTCTACCGGGCTTGCCATAGGTGGTGGAGCGGTGAATTTGACCGCGTCCATTGCTAGAATCTCCTTTGGTGTTTTTGTTAGCGGTGTGAAACGGTCATTCTTTCTTCGGTCCGGCCTTGAATTCCTTTTGAATTCTGTTTTCCTTTCAAAACTCTGGTTGTGAGATGCCCGGGGTCCCCCCTCGTGAGATTTCCATGAAGAGCGGTCTTGTTTTTTCCTTGACACATTTGCCGCGGCTGTCTCTCCACGGATGAAGGCCGTAGTAACCTTCCACATTTCGTCGACCGTCTTGGGGATTCTATCGTTGAGCCTCCTGATTAGCTCTGGATTGTTAATCCCGTGTATGAATCCCGAAACCTTCATGCATTCGGGGGCGCCCTTCACATGCATACTTTCCGCTTTGAAGCGGTCGACAAATGTTGCCGTGGATTCTCCTTCTTTTTGCTTGATAAGGTGGAGTTCCACCGGATCTTTGGTGTATTTCTTCTGCTGGAGGAAGTAGGATAAGAAGCTTTTGCGGAGGTTGATCCGCGGAAATCAATGTGTAATTTATTTCCAAGGAAACACAAGTGAAGTATGTGTAACCCGGGTCGTTATCCCCAACGAAGGTTTGAATGGAATTTGTGTTCTCGATTCGTGGAAACGTGTCGTGAATAGTGAAAACGAAGAGATTTTGGATTTTTGCTTTTTGAAACTGATAAAGTACTTAATTATAAGCACTTTTTATAAAAGACAATATTTTTGAAAACTTAAAATAAGCACAGAAAAAGCAGATTAAGGTGGCCGCTTATAAGAGACTTGATTAAATTTTTTTATTTTTTATTTATTTTTTATTTTTCTTTTTTAAACTTATAAAAAATATTTAACTTTTGAAAAGAGAATATTTTAAATACTCACAATTAAGCCAGATAATAAGCAAAATAAGCAACAGGCCATTTTAAAAGCTAATAAGAACTAAGTGAAAGAAATTACGCTAACAAGCCAATTAAGCCAAAAGATTAATGGAAAAAGCTAAAATATACTGAGTACAACATAAATAAGCTGAGGACTGTTTTTAGATTTTAAACTAGCATGGACCAATTTAAGCCTAGATTCTGAACTACCACTGATTACCTAAGCTAACTTATCCCTAATGAACAACTTTTAAACTGGAAATAAGCACTGAATAAGCTGATTCTAAATTGACTGTTTTTGGCTTTTTATGGTTTTTAAGAACTAAAAAGAGATTAAGCAATAGACTACTATCAAATAAGCTTAAACAAGAACAAATAATCTACAATTATTCTAATAAGCACTATAAAATCAGAAATAAGCACATGAACAGTAGTATAGTAAATAATGCAAAAATTAGAAAATGCTTACAACTGAACTGTGCTTTGAAATAGAGGGAATTGATCAGAAACACACCTAGCTTGTCAAAAACAAGCTAGACACCCAAGTAAGCTTATCCAGAACAGCTTATGTCCACGAATAGCTTATTTTCACTATTCCATTGACTTTTGTTGACTTTTTCATAACCTTGCATTAAGATCAGATTATACCTCTAATTTACTTGAATAAGCTCTAATAAGCTCAAAAGAGCTTAATGGAACAGTTATTGAAGTTTATAACATAAAAACGACTATAATTGAAAATTAAGAAAATTGGAGGGAATACAAATTAAAACGGTAAACTTGGAATTTTGTTTATAAAATGCTTAGATTACAACTGAATTAACTCATACAATTAAGAAACAACAAAACCCAGATAAATTTAACATAAAAACTTTAAATTCGGACTAACTACTAAAATTACACTACGAATTTGGTCTAAAACAAGGACCCCTATCTCTGTGTGTCTTCATTTCCTTAAATAGCCATCCAAAAAGCTTCTCTGATTATTCCTGAGCAAATCCCACCGTTGGATTGGCTTCCTATAATCTCAGCCATCCAATGCCATTTTGGTGGGAAAACGAGATGGTGGGTTTACAGACTTTTCAGAGCACGTGGGGAGTCAGGATAGTATGTGAGGAGGGGGGAACATGGTTGCAGGAAACATGGGAGAGGACATGGTGGGCAAGTGGTGAGGGTGATAAGTTTGACTGGGGAGGTTTATTATTTTGAGCCTGGTATTTCTTTTTAGCAAAAGGTTGGGTCATGGGTTGAATCCGGGTTTAATAATGGGATTGGGCTGGGGTATTTATATTTTGTTGGGCTTGGTTTAGGTTTATTAATTTAGGGAAAATGGGATAAAAGGGTTAAGATTATTTTTGGAATTAGGGTTAAGGTTTAGGGACCAATTTTGCAACTATCTGAAAATTATCTCCAATGACCAATCTTGACATTTTGATATTCTTGGAGGTTGACTTTTGATAACTTGAGCAATATCCCGGTCCGAACTCGTAAATTTCTTCCCAGTCCTCGGCTTTTCACGATTTTCCAATCTTGTGCTCGGATTTGTCCGTTTTTGCCCTGTTTTCGATCCTTTTGTACCTGAAACACATAAAACACAAACCAAGAATATTTGCAACAATATTTGATATATTTGGGTGTTTTTGGTCATTTTTGTGTCTTATATGGGTATAAAATGATGAGTATTTACACACTCATCAGAGGTCTTCAAAGTTGTCTACACTCTCGGCCGATAATTCATCGAACCACATTCGAGCATGGCCCATCAGTGTGGAGTTAAACATGTGGCACCAAGTGGGCATAGCCCATCGTTCGACATTGGCCGCGGTACAGAAATTTTTCAGGTGGTCCTCCGGATCTCCTGTTCCGTCATACGTTTTTACATTGGAGGGCATTCGGGTCCTTTTTGGGAATTCGAAGTTTCTGAGCCTTTGCGTGAAATGATCTTTGTCATCGATGTCGTACGGGCGATAAAGATCGTCCGCGTTCCTTTTGTTCTTTTCAGACCCGGCCTCCCAATATCCTCCGTCATAGTCTCCGTTTCCCTCCGGTGTCCGGTCCCTTCGCCTTCTGGAACCGGAGCCAGCGGATCCAGACCCTCCGCCTTTCTCCCTTGAGCGGGGAGTGCGACTATAGGTCGGGCTTGGGCTTCCTCTTGGACTATCCGGACTTCCTTCCACAAGGGGTCGTCCGTCTTGTCTATAACGTCTAGCTTAACCTCTCCGCTCCTTTCGAGCGCGGCTTTTTGATTTAAGCCGAGAGAACACGTCCGGTTTTCTTTCTCCCAATCGTGACTTAACACCTTCTCTTCTCTCCCCTAAACGAGTGAAAACGGCCGACCTGGGGTGTTTGGTCCTTTCCTCGTTATCTTCGGGTTCTTTACTAAGTCTGGAGAAAACACTCCGGGAGTAGGAGCTTTCGGAAGGTTCAGGCCTCGCACCGGGGCTTGTCTTCCGCTTTCTCCTGTCTCTTGATTCAACGTATCGGGATGGCTCCCGGGAGTATGAATTCTCTTGTGACTCGTCCTCGAAGTTGAGACGGGTTTTTAATTGTCCCATCTTCTCCGCATGTACTTTTTCAGTCATCAAGGGCAATGTAACACCCTGATGAACTCAAATAAGTACATTTTATTACTATCATTTATCCTATTAATTTGACTTGTTTTACTATATTATGTATGAGAATTGATACTTAATCGTTTACTTTTGTAATTCTCAGGTAAAAACAAGCATTTGGTGAAACTTAGCGATTATGGACTAATAATGGAGCAAAACGTGCATAAAGAGGAAGTCTACTGACATGGACAAGATCAAGTCAATTCTGCTCCAGATGCGCCGCATCTCACTCTCGAAATGCGCCGCATCTCTATCAAGATATCACCAGATACGATCCAAGATACAAGAGGACATGCGCCGCATCTAATAAAGGGTTACGCCGCATCTTCTGGCGGTGTACGAATATTCCTGAATATTATAATCTTGGACCCCACGCGAAGTTAAGTACATGCGCCGCATCTACTTAAGTAGATGCGCCGCATCTTCCCTCAGACAGAAACTATAAATACCCCGTAGACCAGACGAATTTAAGAGTTCGAAAAACCCTAAAAACCGAAGTTCGGACAGCAGAACAGGAGGACGAATTCAGTCAAAGAGGCAGCACAAGACACACCCAAATCGAAGATACAAGAGCTGTAAGAAGGTGCTGCATGTATTTAATTCATTAAGTAGTTTTGTTTTATTGTGTTAGCAAACTTTAATTCATCAGGATTGGTGGCTTGTGTAATGTGACAACGAAAGATTGCACTCCCTTTAATACTTGCTTTCCCATCAATTAAAGTTTATATGTTGATGTCTTTGGTTACTACTTATTAGTGCATTGATAACCTCTGTGTTTATTAGTGGCTTGCGGGCATCCGACTGCGGGACAAGATGTGGCTCCCACGGTTGTTTCTAAATTGATCACTTAGGAATAACTTTTAGACATAAGTAATCATTAAGGGTTTACTCGCCGATGAGAATAGGACCAACGAGAAAGGGTTAATTACATACACTTCATATAAAGCTATCAATAAAACAAGTGACAATCTACTTAATCATAAGGACAGCCCTCTTATTGTCTCTAGTATCTATCTGTGTACGTGTGTGCTACTTGCTGATTCGTGCCTATTGGTTTATTTTATTATTTAATTGCAACAAACCGTGCCAGTCTCTCAGGCTGAAACCCCCTTGCGTTAGGATATTAAAATACTGATTAGAATAACTAGATAATACGTTCCACTCTTAGTGATCGACACTCTACTTACCATTATCTTCATACTGACCGGGTACACTGCTCGTTAAGTGTGTGTGTTATTGATAAGTCGGCTAAATATAAATTTAAAACTTGAGTAGGCATTAAAACTGCTAAACCGCAACGACACATCACGCGCATCAAGTTTTTGGCGCCGCTGCCGGGGAGTGAATTTTTTATTTTTCGTATTTTTCTGTTCTGCTATCGTTGTACTGTGCTAAATCAAACGATACGGCGCATCTGATCTCTCAGATACGGCGTATTGCGTTTAATTTTTTTTAAATACAACGCGTTTAATTAATTCGATACGACGCATCTTTTCCCCAAGATACGGCGTATCTGTTTTTAATAAGAAAATTTTTCTAAGCGATAAAGTAATACGACGCATCTGCTTTTGCAGATACGGCGTATCTGTTTTTGATAAAAATTTTTTCTAAAACGTTAACGCCATACGACGCATCTGCTTTTGCAGATACGGCGTATCTATTATTTTAATTAAAAACAGTTTGCGAATTATTAAACAGATACGACGTATCGATCTCTGTCGATACGGCGCATCTTACTGAATCAAAAATCTTTTATTTTTAAACGTAACGAAAATACGGCGCATTAACTTTCGTTAATACGACGCATTTAATTTTAATTAGATAAATTGATTTTTGATTAATTAACTCGATACGGCGCATTCATAAATTCAAAGCGGCGTATCTATTTTCTGAATAAGTCTGATTTAATTTTAACGATTATAAGATACGGCGTATCCAACTTTCTGGATACGGCGCATCGTCTGCAGATATCAGCTATTTGTATTCTTATATCCGTTTCTATATTCATTAATTTCTCTTCTAGCGAACAAATCCTACTGATGATTTTACCTTGGATGACAGATTTTGCTATGGAAGACATGTCAGTTAACGGATATCTTGCTAAGGAATGCTTGTTTTCAGATTCATTCAATGTACTCATGATCGATGCAGATTTATTCTCCTGGGAGACTCCTCTTGAAGCTGCTTTTAAGGAATTCATGCGTTTGTCCAACATTGACGAGGAGGTGTTCTCTTATGATGTATTTATAAGGTATACTGGAGATGAATTATCGCTCTTATGGCCTAACATTGAGTCCAACGGATTGAACTGGACTACTATCGAAGAAGATGATGGGAAATTCTCTCTTGCATACATGGACTCAAGCAACAACAACTGTGGTGGAGGCAATACCCAAAACTCTTACATGCCTTATTCCGAGTGGTACTGGGGATTAAATGAGAACTATCAGGATAATGACATGAATTATGCTTTGGCGGAATTACTGTTTCATGGCAGATTGGTAAGATTGATAGACCTCTCCCTCAATGATTGGCTAGAACTCAAATATGGTAGTCCGGAATTTGCCCCTGTAAATGAGGTCAAGGAGATTATGACTTCATGGTTGACTCGGAGTTTTAAGAAGCAATTTAACGAGTTCATGGAGATAAAAAAGAACATGATTGGGAAGGTTTGCTTTGACGTTAACCATGATCCTAACGATGTAGATTTTTCAGAATGGTTAGCTAGTAAGTTTAATAACCATAAGAGCATGGATCGAGCTACTAAGGATGCATTATGGGTATATTGGATGAGAGGAGAAGACGAAGAAGTAGAAAGCGATTATGGGTCGTCACATCATGATTCAACAATCAATGAGGGCATTGAAGAACTTTTCAGAATTGACATTGATTTGTTAGAATATGAGACACCCTTGTGCAAGCAGTTCAAGGAATTTAACTACCTTCTTCAAGTCGACGATGATGTGCTTACTGGAGATCTACCAGGATTTAAGACTTATGATGATTTCAAAAACACCTGGTACTATGAATGGAATGACCAAGTACCATGGGTATCGGATAAACCATGGGAATTTGAGCACATTAATCATACATGTACACCCTTCGTTTTCAAGGACGGGAGTAGTGTTTGGCCGACCTGCGATTATAAAAGTGACGGAACCTGTAATGGGGGAAGTATAATTGGGATGAAACGGGTTAGCAACGATGTAACCTTTGAAGATTATGAATGGTACGATAATATTGAAGACTGCCCACAAAAGGCGGAGGCTTTACAAGAAAAGGGCAGAATTGAACGCTTGAAGGGACTTAAGGGGACATCGGATACTACTTTCTGGGAATGGGTGCATAAACAGTTTGATGATTTCACGAAGCTTAGTCGACGATTACAATATGATTTGGAAAGAGAATGGGAGGCAATTCAAGACGATAAGTCACTAATTGAAGAACTAGATGATTATTTAATTGAGGATCCTTATTTTAAGTTTGTTGATAAAGACGAGGAAGAATTCACCAAAAGAAAGTGTCAACTACTTGGGATTCCTTACAATGAGCCACCCATGATTATTTCTGAACAATTTAAAATCATCAAATATTCTTTGAGTCCTAATGAAGAATATACTGCGGTGAAGACGAAGAGTTATGCTAGACTAAGTCGAACGGAAGAAAACGTCGCAGAGATATACGGGAAAATCTTTCGGATGAAGGACGAAGGATGGACCGTGACAAGGACTTATTGCTGAGCTGAACGTGAGTCTAACTTGAAGACTCTGGAATAAAGACAAGTGCTTACCGGGAGACAACCCGGATTTATCTTTTATTATTCTGTTTTCTGTGTCGAGTCAGTCCAGGCCGCACGAAGATACGGCGCATCTCAGTCCTGAGATGCGACGCATCCTCTGCAATGGTCATATCCTATTTTATTTTTTTCTGCATTTTTATTTTTCGACTTTAAAACTTTTTATCAGTTTATTTTAATGCGGCGCATCCCTGGTTAAGGATGGGCGCATCTTTATTCTGATCCGTATTTATTCCAGGCTCGATACGGCGTATCTTCTTCAATAAGATACGGCGCATCGACTGACCTGATGATTTTCAGTTTTAATTTTTTAAGTTTTATTTTTCCTAACTACTAATGTGTTATGCAAGTTGAACCTTTCTTATCTTAGGTGTGTTTTAAAGTGTTGGTGGTATTATAGTTTCCTGGATTTCCTGTGGATACATCAAGTATGAAGCTTTAACGTTCTAATCCACAAGAAGTTGATTTTTGCTCTTATACTAATGGAGGATCATACCGAGCAAATCTCAGGGGAGTTTTTCCGTTCTAATTCTTTTCTTTCCAGTTTTTAACCTTTTATACAAACAACGAGGACGTTGTTTAACTTAAGTGGGGGGATAGGAGAATTAGAACACTTAACACTTACTTGTCCTACTTTTTCAAAAATTATGCTTAAAATGTGCTTAATATATCAAAATCTAAAAATTTTTTTAGCATGTTTTTGTTTAAGATCTAAGTTGCATAACTGCACACAAGACGTTATTTTCAAAAATTGTGATTTTTCAAAATTCACAAATCTATGAGTGTGCCGGTGACTTGTAAACTTTAGAACTTGGCTTGTATACTATTCGAGACCACCATAATGAGTATTATTTATATAATTGGAATGACTTGTCTAACTTGGTAAAATTCTAGGATTACACCCAAATAGCCTTTATATGTTATGTGTTATTAGCTAACTACACTGGTTAGTTAACCCCCGTATAAACCCTTTTGTTACTCTCATTTTTAGAGTAAGATACCCCTAGAAAACCCTCAGAGCCATTCCTTTCGTTTCTTACACCTATGTTTAAAATGTTTCGTTACACCCTTACACCTTAGCCTACCCTGTAGATTAGAATCCGTGGTTGGTTAATTGCTATAGGCAGAGTGTGTTTCCTTACATTACCTGTGTTCGCGTGCGTAATTCATTATCTATGGTTAGGTCGGGAAATTGCACAATGCAAATTGGAGTGAAAGTAAATATTGTATATTTTTGAGTTTATTTTTCGTGTGTTTACTACTTTCACTATTACCGTTATTTCTGAAAGTATAAAAAAAAAAATTTTATCCGGAAAGAAAGTTGTAGTGATGTGGTGAAATTTTACACATCTATGTTTATGTTTCAAAAAAAAAAAAAAAAAAAAAAAAAAAAAAAAAAAAAAAAAAAAAAAAAATCGAAAAAAATGAGAAAAGAAAAAGAAAGAAAAAAGAGTTGGATGTTTATTTTAAGCCAACGATGTAGAGTTATGTAAGTGGTCGATATCACCACTATTTGTTGTATTATATCTATGATTGAATGGGAATTGGCAGTTATGGGAATGCCGATTAAGGTTTATTCTTTGATTAAGATTTTGTTGAGTATAATTCGTGTCTACCTAAAGCGTGTGTTTCAAGTGTTAAAGCGTGAGTTATTCGATGATATGAGTCTTATTCATGGGATGGTTGGGATAGTGATTAACCACACTTAGGATTTTAATTTATTTGTTTTGTTTTGTTTATTTTTATTTTTACACCAATTTATATCCCAAATGTTATCCATACCCTGTATTGTTCTTTATCCAACCGAACCTTTGATTTATTGAGATTAGGGATTTGAGCAATCTTAAGTATCGTAGTCGTGGATTCGGCTATGTATTTATGATTTTGTCGCCCTTTTTGATATATTATTATTGGTGAAGTTTGGACCTATCTTTAGCCTATTCGAGTTAAGGATTTGAGCAATTGCAAGTATCGTGTTCGTGGATTCGATCATGTATTTGTGATTTTGTCGCCTTTTCTGGAATTTGAGATCGATAGTGTAAATAAGAATAATTAACCCTTTAGCCTAAAAACCCTTTTTTACCGCTTTAGACTTGTTATTCCTTAGCTTTAGTGGTGGAGATGTGTATACTTGCCAAGCTTATGATAGAATATTCGTCGCGACTGGACAGTTAAACGATTAGATTTGCTTTTATCGACTTATTTTATTTTACTTCTAATTCGTTAAGTGTTTAGTTGTGTAATTATGAAATAAACGAATACATGCTTAAATATAAAAATAAATCCTAACATCTTTTAGGATACATTTTCATAAATGAAATTCTAAGGTTTACTTGGGGACAAGTAAAGTTCAAGTGGGGGGATATTTGATGAACTCAAATAAGTACATTTTATTACTATCATTTATCCTATTAATTTGACTTGTTTTACTATATTATGTATGAGAATTGATACTTAATCGTTTACTTTTGTAATTCTCAGGTAAAAACAAGCATTTGGTGAAACTTAGCGATTATGGACTAATAATGGAGCAAAACGTGCATAAAGAGGAAGTCTACTGACATGGACAAGATCAAGTCAATTCTGCTCCAGATGCGCCGCATCTCACTCTCGAAATGCGCCGCATCTCTATCAAGATATCACCAGATACGATCCAAGATACAAGAGGACATGCGCCGCATCTAATAAAGGGTTACGCCGCATCTTCTGGCGGTGTACGAATATTCCTGAATATTATAATCTTGGACCCCACGCGAAGTTAAGTACATGCGCCGCATCTACTTAAGTAGATGCGCCGCATCTTCCCTCAGACAGAAACTATAAATACCCCGTAGACCAGACGAATTTAAGAGTTCGAAAAACCCTAAAAACCGAAGTTCGGACAGCAGAACAGGAGGACGAATTCAGTCAAAGAGGCAGCACAAGACACACCCAAATCGAAGATACAAGAGCTGTAAGAAGGTGCTGCATGTATTTAATTCATTAAGTAGTTTTGTTTTATTGTGTTAGCAAACTTTAATTCATCAGGATTGGTGGCTTGTGTAATGTGACAACGAAAGATTGCACTCCCTTTAATACTTGCTTTCCCATCAATTAAAGTTTATATGTTGATGTCTTTGGTTACTACTTATTAGTGCATTGATAACCTCTGTGTTTATTAGTGGCTTGCGGGCATCCGACTGCGGGACAAGATGTGGCTCCCACGGTTGTTTCTAAATTGATCACTTAGGAATAACTTTTAGACATAAGTAATCATTAAGGGTTTACTCGCCGATGAGAATAGGACCAACGAGAAAGGGTTAATTACATACACTTCATATAAAGCTATCAATAAAACAAGTGACAATCTACTTAATCATAAGGACAGCCCTCTTATTGTCTCTAGTATCTATCTGTGTACGTGTGTGCTACTTGCTGATTCGTGCCTAGTGGTTTATTTTATTATTTAATTGCAACAAACCGTGCCAGTCTCTCAGGCTGAAACCCCCTTGCGTTAGGATATTAAAATACTGATTAGAATAACTAGATAATACGTTCCACTCTTAGTGATCGACACTCTACTTACCATTATCTTCATACTGACCGGGTACACTGCTCGTTAAGTGTGTGTGTTATTGATAAGTCGGCTAAATATAAATTTAAAACTTGAGTAGGCATTAAAACTGCTAAACCGCAACGACACATCACGCGCATCAAGTTTTTTTTTTTTTTTATTTTTCGTATTTTCTGTTCTGCTATCGTTGTACTGTGCTAAATCAAACGATACGGCGCATCTGATCTCTCAGATACGGCGTATTGCGTTTAATTTTTTTTATATACAACGCGTTTAATTAATTCGATACGACGCATCTTTTCCCCAAGATACGGCGTATCTGTTTTTAATAAGAAAATTTTTCTAAGCGATAAAGTAATACGACGCATCTGCTTTTGCAGATACGGCGTATCTGTTTTTGATAAAAATTTTTTCTAAAACGTTAACGCCATACGACGCATCTTCTTTTGAAGATACGGCGTATCTATTATTTTAATTAAAAACAGTTTGCGAATTATTAAACAGATACGACGTATCGATCTCTGTCGATACGGCGCATCTTACTGAATCAAAAATCTTTTATTTTTAAACGTAACGAAAATACGGCGCATTAACTTTCGTTAATACGACGCATTTAATTTTAATTAGATAAATTGATTTTTGATTAATTAACTCGATACGGCGCATTCATAAATTCAAAGCGGCGTATCTATTTTCTGAATAAGTCTGATTTAATTTTAACGATTATAAGATACGGCGTATCCAACTTTCTGGATACGGCGCATCGTCTGCAGATATCAGCTATTTGTATTCTTATATCCGTTTCTATATTCATTAATTTCTCTTCTAGCGAACAAATCCTACTGATGATTTTACCTTGGATGACAGATTTTGCTATGGAAGACATGTCAGTTAACGGATATCTTGCTAAGGAATGCTTGTTTTCAGATTCATTCAATGTACTCATGATCGATGCAGATTTATTCTCCTGGGAGACTCCTCTTGAAGCTGCTTTTAAGGAATTCATGCGTTTGTCCAACATTGACGAGGAGGTGTTCTCTTATGATGTATTTATAAGGTATACTGGAGATGAATTATCGCTCTTATGGCCTAACATTGAGTCCAACGGATTGAACTGGACTACTATCGAAGAAGATGATGGGAAATTCTCTCTTGCATACATGGACTCAAGCAACAACAACTGTGGTGGAGGCAATACCCAAAACTCTTACATGCCTTATTCCGAGTGGTACTGGGGATTAAATGAGAACTATCAGGATAATGACATGAATTATGCTTTGGCGGAATTACTGTTTCATGGCAGATTGGTAAGATTGATAGACCTCTCCCTCAATGATTGGCTAGAACTCAAATATGGTAGTCCGGAATTTGCCCCTGTAAATGAGGTCAAGGAGATTATGACTTCATGGTTGACTCGGAGTTTTAAGAAGCAATTTAACGAGTTCATGGAGATAAAAAAGAACATGATTGGGAAGGTTTGCTTTGACGTTAACCATGATCCTAACGATGTAGATTTTTCAGAATGGTTAGCTAGTAAGTTTAATAACCATAAGAGCATGGATCGAGCTACTAAGGATGCATTATGGGTATATTGGATGAGAGGAGAAGACGAAGAAGTAGAAAGCGATTATGGGTCGTCACATCATGATTCAACAATCAATGAGGGCATTGAAGAACTTTTCAGAATTGACATTGATTTGTTAGAATATGAGACACCCTTGTGCAAGCAGTTCAAGGAATTTAACTACCTTCTTCAAGTCGACGATGATGTGCTTACTGGAGATCTACCAGGATTTAAGACTTATGATGATTTCAAAAACACCTGGTACTATGAATGGAATGACCAAGTACCATGGGTATCGGATAAACCATGGGAATTTGAGCACATTAATCATACATGTACACCCTTCGTTTTCAAGGACGGGAGTAGTGTTTGGCCGACCTGCGATTATAAAAGTGACGGAACCTGTAATGGGGGAAGTATAATTGGGATGAAACGGGTTAGCAACGATGTAACCTTTGAAGATTATGAATGGTACGATAATATTGAAGACTGCCCACAAAAGGCGGAGGCTTTACAAGAAAAGGGCAGAATTGAACGCTTGAAGGGACTTAAGGGGACATCGGATACTACTTTCTGGGAATGGGTGCATAAACAGTTTGATGATTTCACGAAGCTTAGTCGACGATTACAATATGATTTGGAAAGAGAATGGGAGGCAATTCAAGACGATAAGTCACTAATTGAAGAACTAGATGATTATTTAATTGAGGATCCTTATTTTAAGTTTGTTGATAAAGACGAGGAAGAATTCACCAAAAGAAAGTGTCAACTACTTGGGATTCCTTACAATGAGCCACCCATGATTATTTCTGAACAATTTAAAATCATCAAATATTCTTTGAGTCCTAATGAAGAATATACTGCGGTGAAGACGAAGAGTTATGCTAGACTAAGTCGAACGGAAGAAAACGTCGCAGAGATATACGGGAAAATCTTTCGGATGAAGGACGAAGGATGGACCGTGACAAGGACTTATTGCTGAGCTGAACGTGAGTCTAACTTGAAGACTCTGGAATAAAGACAAGTGCTTACCGGGAGACAACCCGGATTTATCTTTTATTATTCTGTTTTCTGTGTCGAGTCAGTCCAGGCCGCACGAAGATACGGCGCATCTCAGTCCTGAGATGCGACGCATCCTCTGCAATGGTCATATCCTATTTTATTTTTTTCTGCATTTTTATTTTTCGACTTTAAAACTTTTTATCAGTTTATTTTAATGCGGCGCATCCCTGGTTAAGGATGCGGCGCATCTTTATTCTGATCCGTATTTATTCCAGGCTCGATACGGCGTATCTTCTTCAATAAGATACGGCGCATCGACTGACCTGATGATTTTCAGTTTTAATTTTTTAAGTTTTATTTTTCCTAACTACTAATGTGTTATGCAAGTTGAACCTTTCTTATCTTAGGTGTGTTTTAAAGTGTTGGTGGTATTATAGTTTCCTGGATTTCCTGTGGATACATCAAGTATGAAGCTTTAACGTTCTAATCCACAAGAAGTTGATTTTTGCTCTTATACTAATGGAGGATCATACCGAGCAAATCTCAGGGGAGTTTTTCCGTTCTAATTCTTTTCTTTCCAGTTTTTAACCTTTTATACAAACAACGAGGACGTTGTTTAACTTAAGTGGGGGGATAGGAGAATTAGAACACTTAACACTTACTTGTCCTACTTTTTCAAAAATTATGCTTAAAATGTGCTTAATATATCAAAATCTAAAAATTTTTTTAGCATGTTTTTGTTTAAGATCTAAGTTGCATAACTGCACACAAGACGTTATTTTCAAAAATTGTGATTTTTCAAAATTCACAAATCTATGAGTGTGCCGGTGACTTGTAAACTTTAGAACTTGGCTTGTATACTATTCGAGACCACCATAATGAGTATTATTTATATAATTGGAATGACTTGTCTAACTTGGTAAAATTCTAGGATTACACCCAAATAGCCTTTATATGTTATGTGTTATTAGCTAACTACACTGGTTAGTTAACCCCCGTATAAACCCTTTTGTTACTCTCATTTTTAGAGTAAGATACCCCTAGAAAACCCTCAGAGCCATTCCTTTCGTTTCTTACACCTATGTTTAAAATGTTTCGTTACACCCTTACACCTTAGCCTACCCTGTAGATTAGAATCCGTGGTTGGTTAATTGCTATAGGCAGAGTGTGTTTCCTTACATTACCTGTGTTCGCGTGCGTAATTCATTATCTATGGTTAGGTCGGGAAATTGCACAATGCAAATTGGAGTGAAAGTAAATATTGTATATTTTTGAGTTTATTTTTCGTGTGTTTACTACTTTCACTATTACCGTTATTTCTGAAAGTATAAAAAAAAAAATTTTATCCGGAAAGAAAGTTGTAGTGATGTGGTGAAATTTTACACATCTATGTTTATGTTTCAAAAAAAAAAAAAAAAAAAAAAAAAAAAAAAAAAAAAAAAAAATCGAAAAAAATGAGAAAAGAAAAAGAAAGAAAAAAGAGTTGGATGTTTATTTTAAGCCAACGATGTAGAGTTATGTAAGTGGTCGATATCACCACTATTTGTTGTATTATATCTATGATTGAATGGGAATTGGCAGTTATGGGAATGCCGATTAAGGTTTATTCTTTGATTAAGATTTTGTTGAGTATAATTCGTGTCTACCTAAAGCGTGTGTTTCAAGTGTTAAAGCGTGAGTTATTCGATGATATGAGTCTTATTCATGGGATGGTTGGGATAGTGATTAACCACACTTAGGATTTTAATTTATTTGTTTTGTTTTGTTTATTTTTATTTTTACACCAATTTATATCCCAAATGTTATCCATACCCTGTATTGTTCTTTATCCAACCGAACCTTTGATTTATTGAGATTAGGGATTTGAGCAATCTTAAGTATCGTAGTCGTGGATTCGGCTATGTATTTATGATTTTGTCGCCCTTTTTGATATATTATTATTGGTGAAGTTTGGACCTATCTTTAGCCTATTCGAGTTAAGGATTTGAGCAATTGCAAGTATCGTGTTCGTGGATTCGATCATGTATTTGTGATTTTGTCGCCTTTTCTGGAATTTGAGATCGATAGTGTAAATAAGAATAATTAACCCTTTAGCCTAAAAACCCTTTTTTACCGCTTTAGACTTGTTATTCCTTAGCTTTAGTGGTGGAGATGTGTATACTTGCCAAGCTTATGATAGAATATTCGTCGCGACTGGACAGTTAAACGATTAGATTTGCTTTTATCGACTTATTTTATTTTACTTCTAATTCGTTAAGTGTTTAGTTGTGTAATTATGAAATAAACGAATACATGCTTAAATATAAAAATAAATCCTAACATCTTTTAGGATACATTTTCATAAATGAAATTCTAAGGTTTACTTGGGGACAAGTAAAGTTCAAGTGGGGGATATTTGATGAACTCAAATAAGTACATTTTATTACTATCATTTATCCTATTAATTTGACTTGTTTTACTATATTATGTATGAGAATTGATACTTAATCGTTTACTTTTGTAATTCTCAGGTAAAAACAAGCATTTGGTGAAACTTAGCGATTATGGACTAATAATGGAGCAAAACGTGCATAAAGAGGAAGTCTACTGACATGGACAAGATCAAGTCAATTCTGCTCCAGATGCGCCGCATCTCACTCTCGAAATGCGCCGCATCTCTATCAAGATATCACCAGATACGATCCAAGATACAAGAGGACATGCGCCGCATCTAATAAAGGGTTACGCCGCATCTTCTGGCGGTGTACGAATATTCCTGAATATTATAATCTTGGACCCCACGCGAAGTTAAGTACATGCGCCGCATCTACTTAAGTAGATGCGCCGCATCTTCCCTCAGACAGAAACTATAAATACCCCGTAGACCAGACGAATTTAAGAGTTCGAAAAACCCTAAAAACCGAAGTTCGGACAGCAGAACAGGAGGACGAATTCAGTCAAAGAGGCAGCACAAGACACACCCAAATCGAAGATACAAGAGCTGTAAGAAGGTGCTGCATGTATTTAATTCATTAAGTAGTTTTGTTTTATTGTGTTAGCAAACTTTAATTCATCAGGATTGGTGGCTTGTGTAATGTGACAACGAAAGATTGCACTCCCTTTAATACTTGCTTTCCCATCAATTAAAGTTTATATGTTGATGTCTTTGGTTACTACTTATTAGTGCATTGATAACCTCTGTGTTTATTAGTGGCTTGCGGGCATCCGACTGCGGGACAAGATGTGGCTCCCACGGTTGTTTCTAAATTGATCACTTAGGAATAACTTTTAGACATAAGTAATCATTAAGGGTTTACTCGCCGATGAGAATAGGACCAACGAGAAAGGGTTAATTACATACACTTCATATAAAGCTATCAATAAAACAAGTGACAATCTACTTAATCATAAGGACAGCCCTCTTATTGTCTCTAGTATCTATCTGTGTACGTGTGTGCTACTTGCTGATTCGTGCCTAGTGGTTTATTTTATCATTTAATTGCAACAAATCGTGCCAGTCTCTCAGGCTGAAACCCCCTTGCGTTAGGATATTAAAATACTGATTAGAATAACTAGATAATACGTTCCACTCTTAGTGATCGACACTCTACTTACCATTATCTTCATACTGACCGGGTACACTGCTCGTTAAGTGTGTGTGTTATTGATAAGTCGGCTAAATATAAATTTAAAACTTGAGTAGGCATTAAAACTGCTAAACCGCAACGACACATCACGCGCATCACACCCCCAATTTCATGATATGCAGCGGAATTCAAATTGGGTGTTACTTCATGGCACAACAGTTGAATAGTAGAAAACGATCACCAATTTAGTCGTTTTAAAAGATTTATCATTCGAATATCAGAGTTTCCAAAATAAGGTCCCAGTGGTTTCTAAGTTTATTAAATAGGTTTTCGAATGATAGTAAAATTTATAGCCTTCATAAGGATCCGTGCTTCTCTGTGCCATCCCTGCTCATTATGGACCTGAGATAAATACATGCTAAAAGTGTCAACACAAAGGTTGGTGAGTTCATAGAGTTTGTAAGTAAAAACTGTTGATTTCCAAAATCAAAGAGTTTGTGAGTCCATAACAGTTGTAAATAAACAGTTGATTAACGAAGTTAAAGAGTGAGTAATACCATAGTATTTATAGTTAAACCAGTTGCTTGTCAAAATCAAAGTGTGAGTGAATCCATAGAGTTTGCATAAAATCAGTTGATTTTCAATAGTTCCAAATTTAGGTAATAATTGTAACAAAATACAATTATTAATAAAATAAGCGGTGGGTTACGATATTAAACACCCATAGTTGGTTTGTTATAAAATAAGTGGTGAGTTAAGTTGTTATACACCCATAGTTGGTTGGTTAGCCCTAACCGGGTCAACACAAAATAGTTGTTGTTTACCAAGTAGTGATTTTCTGCTATATAGTGAATACAAGTTCAAGTTTAATAAAATAGTGGCAATACTGTATCATGACTACAGTATCGTTTCTATTGCTCTAAGTCTCATGACACTCAACGTTTAACATGCATCAAGAATGATGTAAAGTATATAGGCCCTCGGGATAGGTATTTGCCAATAACCTATAAGTTTGTTTAAATAAGGTGCGCTTGGGTGGCTCATCCTAGCAGACCCAAACGGGGATTGTCAGTCCCAAATAGATCTATTCACAATTATTTACGTTCACTCGCAAGTGATTAAGGTTCATGATATGAGGGACTTCGAACATGGCAATAAAGGTAAACTTAAGCAATAGTAAATCAGGTATAGCATACAGTTGAAAATCATTTGTGCTCATGTTTATAGCAGGTATCTCTCCATGAGATATAAAAATGTATAAATGTGAATTCATAAGTTCGTGGTAATCCGCAAAAGTTTATAGTATTTTTGTAAGTAAAATCAAGTATTACGTTTCAATAATAAGTAGAGTGGTTTATCAACTGTGTATAATGTTTAAGGTAAACTTGTAAAGTTTATATGAAATACAAGCATGTATTTCCCCAAAAGTAATTCAAAATAGTTAAAGGAGTGGTCTATGGAACTCACAGTAATGTGTAAATAGTTAAGAGTACTTGTAAAAGTATAAGATATGTATCTCTCGCAAAGCATTTATAAAACAATTATAGCGAGTAAAAGTGAGGCGATAGCTCACAGTAGTATGTAAAAGTTAAGAGTACTTGTGAAAGTAAAAGCAAGTAGTTGAGCATGTATCTCCCCCAAAAGTAGTTCAAAACATTTAAAAGTAGGGGCTATGAAACTCACCTGAGTGAAATGGTAGACAGAGATAACGTAATGTCAGGAATGGAATGGAAATAACTTCACAAGGCAACCTGAATAATTATCGGAGTTTGGGATAAGTTCAACTTATCGAGAATAGTGATTTGGATTAATGTCGGATGACAAAATGGTTTGTGGCAGAGGTGGCTTGCGTGGCAAAACGCTTAAAGTTCAAGGACAAAGTTATATACTAGATAACTTGTCCGTTATGTATTACTTATTGTTTTCGTATAGGTTATTAGTTTGCTTATTTGTAAATTATATATATATATATATATATATATATATATATATATATATATATATATATATATATATATATATATATATATATATATATATATATATATATATTTTATGTATACAAGTTTTACAAAGTAACCCGAGTCGTTTAAAGTGTTAAAATATATTCCCAAAATATTATATGTTTATTAAAGTTGAGGTTAAAGAATATATTAGGACAGTTTTATTATTTATAGTTTACGTCAAAGGGGTTGCCAAGTAAGACATATGTTTAAATATTTTATTTAATGAAAAGTGGTAAAATGTTATAAGTTTATTAACTTATAAAAGTTTTAGGTGAAAAGTATCAAGTGTTGAACTTTGAGGGGCTATTGTGTAAAGGTTGATACAAATTATAAACCTTATAAAAGTTTTAGGAGAATGTCAAATGGTCCAAAGTTGGTGGGTTGAAAGTGTAACAATTCATATGTTACAAATCTTATAAAAGTTTCTTAAGAAAATGCTAAGTGAGGCAAAGCCTAGGGGTTGAAACTGTCAAGTAGTGAAAGTTGCAAAAAGTAGTAAAAATAAAAGTTTGGCAAACTGCCATTTGAAAGGCTCGAACTCGTGACCCTTTGCTTATCACCCTTAGGACACAACCAACTGAGTTAGTTTATCTCTTGTTTTACGTTTCGTGGCTTAGTGTATATAAGGGCCTGCGATTGTTTGTATTTATTACAATCTCATTCAACGAATATAGAGTCGTGGGTTTTGTATACAAAATGCTTTTGTGTTTTCTCATTTCCATCTTTTAAAACTGATTCCTAAGTCCAGGTTCATGTAAGTTTTTCAAGGAGCTCGTTGAGAGTGACAGTGAACCGGGTGAAAAAGAAAAGAAACAAGTATTACGTTTTGTGTTAACTTTAAGCATAGCCACGCAAGGAAAGGTGATGCCACGTCTTGTTTAAGAATTGAGTAACGAGAGTATCATTTAAATAGGATGTAAGCTTAGCTAAGTACGCATGATGGGATGTGACAACATATTGAAATAAGCTACGAAGATGGAGAGAAAGTGACTTACGACACCACCGAAGGGTGTGTAGAATTTTCGAGGTAGTGATCGATGCTGGAAGGGAAGTTTGTGCTACTCGATTAGCAGCCCAACAAGGAATTGAGTACGATATTCCAAAGATCTTAATCTTGGCTCGAACCCTTGAAATATTGGACAACCTCTCGTTCACAGTTATGAAGAAATGGTATTGAGAATGTGAGTTGTGCATGTGAGATTTCATGCACGTATAAGAGCTTTGTAAATATGAAACTTGTACGCAAGAAATGAGGAAGGAGTGCATGATTTTTCTTCCATCACGTTCGACAGAAACAGGAAGAACAAGAGAGTAGTTTGTGTTTGTGTTCGTATAACAGGAAGCTAGGGAGTTTGAGAGTGTGTTGTGAGTTGAGGGTGGTACGTATAGAGTGAGAAGGAGTAGAAGTTTTGTGAGGTGAATGTTTGTATGTTCTGTGTTTGTACGTATGAAAGAAAAGATCATAAGCTAGGTTTTTGTACACAAGTTGTAGCAATCATTAATGTGATATGATTGATTGGCAAGGTTGCTTGGAGGAGGAAAGTCAAGAGGTGAAGTGTTGGTTCAGTGTGTAAGAGGAGGTGGCGTACAAGGAAATTCAAGAGTGTAAGAATTATCCATGTACACTTGAGTGTATGTCAGAGTAGGAAGTGTGCAAGATTTATTTAGAGTGTGTAGATCACTCATATGATAAGAGTTTATAATTGCTTTTGACCGGCGCTCTCAATCAAAAGAAAGAAGACAAATGAATTTTTAGGTGAGTATAGCGAAAGTATATAAATCTTAATTGGTTGTGTGTGGGATTTAACAATCGAGTGAGGGTGCGAGTAACTAAGTGACAGAGCATTAAAATATCCCAAAGGTTGATTTTATTTCCAATGGCAAAAAGTTATAAAAGAATTGGAATTAGTTTTGTATGATACAAAATATATACGTGAAGTGTATTTGGTTGTTGGGCCCAAATTAACTTTCAATCGTGACCAAAAATATTAGGAAGTGATCAAATAGAAGTTTTTAAGATCGAGTTGGGTTTAAGGTAACGCAAGGGATTGATAAACATACTTGTGAACTCAAGTGATATCATATAACACATAATGTAATTTATTTATAATGAGTTTTGATAACTTCGTTTTGCTAGAGATTTGAGACTATCATGGAACGCACAAATGAGGGTGACATAAAGAATGTGCGAACGTGTTACGACGTTTAGATTGACGTAGTTGAATAAAAGCAAAATTTTAGCCCATAAAAACGGTTGTTTAAACAGTGACGATAGATTAGTCTTCGTTCACTATTTACAAATGGAAAGGAAATTTACGGGATGTTATAGGCAATAGTTGGTGGTAGTGCTTGTCGCAGAACGCCCTTATTGCCTCATCTGGAAGAGAATCAGAATGGTGCTCTCCTTCTTTCCCTTTCCCCTTCTCATGAGTGTTCCGTACAGTGGAAGGCTCTTGGGACGGGGAGGGGTTTTTTGTTTGATTGCTCATGGTAAAGTTTTTTTTTTTTTTAGAAACACAGTTATGTAACTGGTCCCACGGATTGCGCCAACTTGTTAGTACAAATCTTGGGCACACCTCCAGACCTAGGTTAAACTAGCTCTTGGTGGGTATAGATCTTGCGCTAAGTACTTCGTGAGCTGCTAAGAAAAGCAACACCGTTAGTCTTACCGCGGAAGGGTGGTTTCGCGGTTGGCCTCCGGTGTGAGAGTAAGTATATTGTTTGAGAGAGATAGTGTAAGTATGGACTAGGTGAAAGTAAATGCAGTTGGGTAAAGTTATAAATGAGATGAGGGTATTTATACTACCCATATACTTAATGTAGCCGCCTCGGGAATGAGCGGGCTGACACATACCTTACCGAGTAGGTAGATGTCAGAGCAGAAGTCAATTTGCGCCATACCTTAGTTGGTAAGTGTCAGATCAAGTGGGAGACACAATTCCCCAAGATCTAGCTTTCAGTGGCATGGCCGCGGCTGAGTATGTGATCTGTCCCGGTCTGGAGAGACCGGGGTATGTCCTCGTCTTGGCTTGGCAAGAATGGAATCTATAATGTATATTGACTCTGCCGCGGTAGGAGTTATGAGCATGCCCGACCCAGTATGCTGGGTCCGGAGATACTATACACGATCAGCTGTGGGTGTCAACCGATCATTCCTCAAAGACCAACCCTATCAAAGGTATGTCTAACAATGCCCTTAGGAGAACTTTAGTTTAATTTAACAAATACACAACTCCTAATTTGGGTGAAAGCCTTTTTATTATAAACTTTGCATTCCAACTACTTTTATTTTATTTGAAACAGCCAATTAACAGTTCGGATATGCAGCCAAACTTTTTATTTGAAACATCGAATTAACAGGCCACAAACTATAGATTCAATCATAATTTTGCAGTTGTAAAATTGGAAGAGTTTAAGCTAACTTTGACAAAACAGAGAGAAAAAACAATTACATCTTGTTAGAGCATTGGGTACGCTAGAGCCATGGCAAAAATTTGCCTGTCACGTCAGCAAAAATCTCTATGGCACCAGAAATCCCACGGCACCACATTCTGGCCGTTACCCACGGCACCAGAAAATGTGGTGCCGTCGTCCATATATATATATATATATATATATATATATATATATATATATATATATATATATATAGGATAAAGATCAAATAAAAAGACAAATATCCGTACATTACGTAAAAAGATTATTTTTTTTTAAAGTTCGCGAAAAATTCCAAAAAAATTCCACAAGATCGGGTATGTTGGTGCATGAAAAAGTTGTGAAGGAAAATTAAAAAGACAAATA
Source organism: Artemisia tridentata subsp. tridentata (assembly GCA_021014915.2). Lineage (NCBI taxonomy): Eukaryota > Viridiplantae > Streptophyta > Magnoliopsida > Asterales > Asteraceae > Artemisia > Artemisia tridentata. Next base: position 72,899,498 of record CP139505.1, read on the forward strand.
TCCGTACACTACGTAAAAAGATTTTTTTTTAATAAAAGTTCGCGAAAAAATCCATAAAAATTCCACAAGATCGGGAATGTTGGTGCATGAAACTTTTGTGAAAGAAGTTTTTCTAATTTTGAGTTTTTATACGTTTTTTTTAATGCACAAAAAACGAATTTTTATGCGCAAAAAATTTTTGATGCACAAAATTTTCAACTTGTTTTAGTTAGATGCGCAATGTTATTTTGATTAAAAAACTCAAAAGAACTTGGGTGCAAAAACGAATTTTTGATGCACAAAAAAGCGATTTAATGCATAAACGTATTTTTTCATAATTTTTTTTTGGAAAAAATATCTACTTTTAGAAAACCTTTCTTCACAACTTTTTCATGCACCAACATACCTGATCTTGTGGAATTTTTTTGGAATTTTTTGAGAAAATTTTTGAAAAAAAAAATCTTTTTACGTAATGTACGGATATTTGTCTTTTTATTTGATCTTTATATATATATATATATATATATATATATATATATATATATATATATATATATATATATATATATAGAATCCGGATCGGTTGAGAAGGTTTTGAGATTGAGAAGAATGAGAAGCCATCTTGACCCTTTATTTCATCAAACCTTGTAAGGGTAAGATTGGAAATTTATATTTTCTATTAAAATGATTTTTTGATTCATTTAATATATTAATAGCATGATTCTAGGAAATCCCTGCAAATCAGTTTCTTTTCAACTGCTGGAGATTAGAACGCATCAAAATAAAAATATCCATATTTCAAAAAGTCACGCATCACAAAAACAACCTCCATACGTGTTCTTCTTCAAAATAATCTATCCTTAACATACTAAAATAGTTACCATGTCCGACATTCAATCTGAAAATGATGCAACAATTATGATAACCGATGATATTGAGGCGAACCAAGAGGTTTGATGTAAGTTTTTAGTTAATTATTATTTCTTATTGAAGCTTTTCATTTCATATGATGATGTATTTCTTTATACAACAAATGAATCATAAAAACCCTACACACAATATAATAGTATCCGGATCAAAGATATGTATAACTTTTTGCTATTTAGGTTTTTGATAATTTAATCTGACAGCATGTTTGCATGGCCAACAAGTACTTTTTTAACCTGATGTAACTGATTCACAAACAAGTATTTTTTAATCTTTATTTGTGAATCAAAGAATCACGTTAGTTATATACTTGTTTGTGAATTAGTTATATACTTGTTAGCGTGTTTATACTGGTTTGTGAATCAGTTATATACCCGTTTGTGAATCAATGATCAATGATCCTTTTATTAGTCCATGAGTTCTCTATGTTTGCATGGCCAACAAGTATTTTTTAATCATGTTGTATGAAACCTGATGTATTTATGAATCTTTGTTTGTGAATAATATCTTGTTTGTGTATCAATGATTAGTTATATCTTATGTCATTAAAATAAAAGAATCAAGTATCAGTTATTCTTTGTTCAATCTTTGTTTGTGAATCAGTTATTCTTTGTTATGAATCAGTTATATCTTCTTGTAGTTAATTATTGAATCTGATGTAAACCATCATTTTACACAAACTTGAAACTTGAATCACACAAGATAATTCAGTTTCTACTTACATGATTGTCTTCGATGTTCGTTACAAGTATTCGATAATTTAGTTTTTTATATTATGCATCATTAACTTGAATCATTTTTAACAGATATTGAAAGCGTTCCAGAGCCTCAATCAATTGGCAATGTGCGTGTTACTCCAAGAGGGTCTAGATATTGGACGCCAGTTGTTCCTGATAATGAAAAGCCGGTGGAAAAGATGTTGTTTGATTCATTGGATCAAGCTTTTGAATTCTACAACAACTATGCCAGAAAAAGTGGATTTGAACCTCGTAAGTCATCAGAAAATAAAGGTAAGCACGGAGTGATTACACGAAAATATTTCTTGTGTAGTAAGGAAGGTCAAAACCCAAAGACATATGCTAATACTTTGATAGAACCAACTGGAAAACGTGTAACCACATCAAAACGAACCGGTTGTGAAGCCCGCATTATTTTAAAATTGAATCGTAAAAAGAAGAAGTATGAAGTTGTTGAATTTGAGGAAGAGCATAACCACAGTATGGTTCATAAGGATGATTCACATTTTCTCAATTCTCAAAGGCAACTTAATTTTTGTCAAAAACAAACTTTAATGGACGTAGGGAACTTAAATATGGGTCCGCGTAAAGGGTTCAAGTTTTTGAAACAGGCCCGCGGTAGCTTTGACAAAGTTGGTGCCACTGAAACTGATTCTAAAAATTATAAAAGGGACGTAGACTTATTTATCGAGGAGGGGGATGCCCATATGGCGATTGAGAAGTTGGAGAAAAAAAAAGAGTTGTTGCCAGACTTTACATTTGAATTTATGCAAGGGAAGGATTAAAAGTTGAGTGGGTTATTTTGGGCTGACGAGACTGCAAAACGTAATTACATTGTGTTTGGAGATATTGTGGGATTTGATGCTACTTTTCACACCAACAAGTAAGACATTTGTTCCCAATTATTTTATGCTTCATAAAATTAATTTCCTTGTTGTAATCGACTTATAAGTATCATATGTTTGATTTGGTACAGGTATTTTATGATCATTGTTCCGTTTACTGGAATCGATAACCATAAACGATGTGTAACATTTGGTGCCGGTTTGCTATCTAATGAAACTGTAGAATCATATGAGTGGTTGCTTCAATCTTTTAAGAAAACAATGTCCCACGAACCTAAATTATTGGTAACCGACCAAGATCCATCAATTAAAATAGCAATTCCAAAAGTTTTCACAACCGCAAAGCAACGGTTGTGTATGTGGCATATTACAGACAAGTTTAGAGACAAGGTCTGATTCACATTATATTCGTATGATTCAAAAATACTTTTACCCTTACTCTCTTTTGTTTTTTGATTCATGTTACAGTTTGGTTCAACATTAATGAATTCCGAGTTTTTACAACGTATCAATGGTATTGTTTGGAGCAAAACATTGACGCCGGAGCAGTTTGAGCTTAAGTGGGCTTCACTTATGAATGAGTATGGCCAGCAAGAACACAAATGGCTATCTGATATGTACAATATCCGTGACAAATGGATACCTGCGTATTTTCGTGACTTACCGTTGTCTGGACTTATGCAAACGACATCTCGTTGTGAAGGAGAAAATTATTTCTTTGGGCTTTTGACGAACACTGATTTATATCTTGTTGAGTTCATCAACCACTTTGATACTGCTATGGACGCCCAAAGAAACATCCAAAGAAACAATGATCATGATTCACGATACAAGGTACCTCAACTCAGAACAAGTTTTCTTTTCGAGAAAGAAGCGGCTGAAATCTTTACGGCTGCAGCTTTTAAGGTTATTCAATCCCAAATTTTGAAATCAATGCTATTTTGCATGTCGTATAATGTGATTGACATTGAAGGGGGTAAGAGATACTTTATTAGGGATGTCGATGACGATGTCAAGTTTCAAGGTCAATTTCAGGTAATGTTTTAGAATTCTTACTGTTTTTCAAGATTCAATTATTATGCATTTACTGTTTTATGCATTTACTGTTTTAGAATTCTTTATTAGGGATGACGATGTCAAGATTCAATTATTATGCATTTACTGTTTTAGAATTCTTACTGTTTTTCAGGTTGATTTTGTTAAGTCAGAGGTTATTCTTACGTGCAATTGTAAGCTTTTTGAGTTGGAGGGGTTTTTGTGTCGCCATTGTTTCTATGTCCTACGTATGCGCAAGATTAAAGAGTATCCGAAACGATACATTCTAAGGCGCTGGACAAAGGACGTGGTTCCCCCTCCATCTTATGGGAGCAGTTTTAGCCGACATGACATTTCTGAAAACAAAGAAGAGATTCAAACACTTATACGCGAGTCAGTTTTTTTCCTTGAATCAGCTGTTGATCGTTTGGTGAATGATCCTTCTAAGCTAGCACTCTTTCGAGATAAGCAAAAAGAGCTTATGGAACAAGTATTTATTGATATGCCATATCAACTTCCAATGAAGAATAACGAAGTTATCGCGACAATACTTGGTGTAACACAACCACAACCTGAGGAAATTGACATTGGTAATCCAAATATATGCGGTAATAAAGGTGGAATACGAGGTAAGAAAAGGTTGATCAGTTTAAAAGACCAGGCAATTGCCAAATCTCAAAAACCAAATGGGAGGCGATGCAACTACTGTGAAGAATATGTGACCGATCATGATAGTCGTAATTGTCCGAAGAAGAAGGAAGATCAACTGAAGGAACTTGAAGCACAAAAACAAAAGGTAAGAAAATGAGAAACATGCATCATCTGGTTCAACAGACTAAACTGAAGGAACTTGAACCACAAAAGCAAGTGTCTACATCTGGTTCAACAGACTAAATTGTTATTTAAATTGTTTTTTATCAATTTTGTTTGTTATTCTGAATCAGTAGCGTTATGACTATTTCTTAAGGTACTGATGTTTTTTTTACACGTTGTATACATTAATAATTTGTTGAATCACAATATTAATGCTTTATAATGTGTCAATTTGGTGTAAAAGGCGGTATTTGGGCTGTTATAACTAGTATTTTGGACTTATGCCAAACACCAATAATGGGTAAGATTTGGTAACGGGTCAAATTGTTTTATCACAATATCAATGCTATCCAATGTGTTAACTGTTTTACAAGGTACTTTCTTTAGTGTTTATATCGAATTGGTGTAGCAAAATGTTGTATTACAATAACGGTTTTACAAGGCAATGGGTCAAAGTTGCCAAGTATGCACTTTGGTTAAAAAAAGCTATAGCCACACACCACTTTGATAACACCAGGACTAATAGCAGCACTTTTAATCAACATCCAAAGTGCAACACTTTACTCACTAACCATTTTGACCCGTTGCCAAACACCACTTTTAGATGGTTTTATTGCTGCACCTGCTGTACTTTGGTTCAAAATCAACAACCAATGATTAAAGTGCATCAATGATTCAGTTCATGGCCAATGATTCAATAACCACTTTATCTGGTGGTTTATGATGCTGCACTTTGGTTTAAAAATCAGCAACTAAACACCACTTTTAGATGGTTTTTACTTTGGTTCATTGTTGTTGCAAAAAATAAACAGCCAAACACCACATTCAAATGGTTTTATTGTTGCACTTTTTTCCAAAAATCAACAGCCAATCACCACTTTCAGATGGTTTTTATTGCTGCACTTTGGTTAAAAAAGGTATAGCCAAACACCACTTTGAGATGGTTTTTGTTGGTACACTTGGTTCCTTGCTGTAAAATCAGCTAAACACCACTTTGAGATTGTTTTTGCTATTTGCACTTTGGTCATTATTCTGAATGATTCATTGTATGCACATTGTAACCACTTTGAGATTGGTTTAAACTTACTTGCGTCCAATTATTCTTAATGTAATACAGTTAACACATTGTATGCACAAAAACCATCAAACAATCACATAATTTCTGAATGATTCAGTTCATGCCCAATGATTCAATATTTTCACGCTTTTATAATCAATCATAATCAAACAAAATTCCATAATCTTATAACATCAAGTTCCTTTAATCATTATTTTAGGCACCATCCATTAAAAAAAATCCAACGAGACAATTAAAAAAAAATCCTAAGAATTTGAACTAAAAAACATGAGTTTGTGAATCAGGTTTTAAAATCAACAAATCATTCTACCCAAAACTAGCCACACGTGATTCTCCTACCACCAACCCATGTTGGTACAAGATATTTTTATCTTATTTTGTAAGTTTATCAAATACGTCCACTTTCCTCCTCAACGCTTCTTTGTGTTTGTTGATATCTGCTAGAAGAATTTTTGTCGCATATTTTCTTCTAAGCTCATTCAGCTGCTCTTGTTGACCAGCCCCCTCTGGAGGTAAACCATCTTCCATTTTGTTTAAGCCTTTGTATATCTCCATATGCCTCATCAAGAATAACCCACAATCGACACAATTGTATCTAGTTTGCCAGCTAAACTCTAATCGGACGGGCTTAACTCTCCCAATGGCAACAGCTTTGTGATGATTTATTTTACTCAAGTATCCAGCAAACTTACTAATCTGTTCATTATCGAGCATACAAGTTAACAAATAAATCATTTGATTCAGTTATTCTTTTTTTATGATTCATATTTATTATTAACCAAACAATGTGTACACTTACCAATTTCTCAGGCAATTCTTTGTATCCCGGACAAATTGCCAAGTTGTCAATAACATGAACCTCATCCTTCATCAAGTTGAACGTGATGTAGTAGAAGTGGCCGGATTGGACGATTGGGAAACAAACCTATTAAAAACATGAGTGATTACAGCACAACATATTATGAATCATTAAAAAATTAAACATGTATGTGCATCATTTCCATACCAACTCGATGTTCTTCAATTTATCATGGTTGTAAAGCTTCAAACAAGCCTTCAAGTTTGTGTTAAATAAATCGCACTTACGAGCATTCGACATTTTTTTTATCCATCATGGCCTCACCCTATTAATTATACAAACAACATGTTACCAATTCAAGATGATAAAAAAAATGATTAGTCATTTACTGCTAATCCACCTATATTTAGAATATTTCATTAACTCAATGAATGAGTATAGCTACCATGATGTCAGAATGTACAAAGACCCTCGAACGTGCACTAGTGGATCGTCTTTTTTCCAAATCGTTTTGAATTGCTACCCATATATCAACCACACTAGCATGAATTTTTGAGCCAGGCATTAGGCTCTCCATGATACCCTTGTATCCAATCAATTTCCCATGTGCTTCAAATATTATTTCACTGTCAATAGAAAGCGTTACTATTATTGTTCCACCAATCATTAAAAAAAATAAAATATGTATTTATTAAAATACTTACTTTTCATCTTCGGTACATGCAAATAACCAATTCGAAACCTTTTTCTCATCTGAATGAAGTCGTCTTTTACAATCCACAATCCGATTTATGTAGGGTGATTTAAGTGAATTAGATATCTTTACTTCCATTTTAGCCCTTATCTTTTCAAAAACTATTTCATTCAATGATCGAGGCCTAATACTTTTCATTGAAATTCCATCACCTGCTGGTTTTTGACCATCACCTTCATTATGTGAATCTAATGAGTTTTGAAATGGTTTAAACTTACTTGCGTCCAATTTTCTAACAACGTCCTGAACCATTTCGGGAGTGACTTCACCTGTTTTAGTTTCTGAATCAATATCATGCACACAAACATTACCATTGTTCTCTTCATCTCCATCTTCTGGAAAACGAATGCTTATTGGTTGCAACCCTTTATACTTGCACTCTCCTTCCTTCATTGACGCTTTAGCTATTGATGATTCAAATATCTTATCAAATATTACATGATCAGTAAGAGTTTGAGTTATAATGCCTGGAACTTCAACATTTGAATCATTCAGATTTTCTTTGTTTGCATTATCATCTTGCTGAAACATAAAATCATGTGAGTTTCCTGAAGAAGATACACCAAACAGTACATCACACTGTTTTGCCAATGTGAAGAGATCCTTATTATTCGGGAACAAATCAAGTCCCTTGCAAATGTTCTCATTTATTAATGCCTTTGCATTTGCAATGACTGAAAAGTTCCTATTCACCTCATTCACAATATCCTGCATTGTTTTGATTTGATAAAATATTATTACGTCATTAAACATTCATAATGATTCATGATATAATTGAAATAATATTACCTCGAGACTCGTCTCTTCATCACCACAATCATTTGGCTCTTCATTACCACAATCATTTGGCTCTTCATTACCCCAATCATCATCTTCAAACATATCACGATATTCTTGCGTAGAATAATCATTGTGCTCGTCGTAGTACCCATCACGGTATGTATTTTCATTTTGAATCATAACTATCATGTCAGATTTTGATCCATGTATCCTTTCCTTACGTGTCCCAATGGAAGGTGCTTCAGTTATGGTATTTCCAACAGCTACAACAGGGGTATCTACTCTCTTTTCTGGTACTTCATGATGTTTAGCTTCAACATATCCAACATCATCCACAAATAGAACGTTAGGTGCAAATGCCACTTTTCCGAACCCACCCTTTTTAACTTCTTTACTTTGCCTATCTTTTAGCTGTTTTGTTGTCCAACCATTCATGCTCGGAATGATTCCACAAACTGAATCTTCACCATTTAACATTATAGACTTCATGTAAAATACCTGCGTCGTTGTTAAAAACAATTGCAAACAATAATGATTTATACAAATGAAATTACATCATATATTCTCAAATAAATTAATGGTTCAATGAATTTGATTGCTGCAAAATATGAATCGATCATACCACTAAGAACAACAATGGACCGGTATAGAAGTTCGATGGGTCCAACCTGTTCCATGCCTTTCTACTTTCATTCAAGCAATCTAAAGTGTAAGTACACCAATCAAGGTTATCAATAACTGTATCTGCTTCAATGTTTGCTAGAAACTTTTGGTTTACCGGTCCATTACTAATACTCTCAATCATTACTGTAACAAACAACACAAGGAAGTTCAATTGAAACATTCTTCCTCCTTCTTTATCTTCTAACATTTTCGGTATCACATCACTTACCTTTATTCTACCATTTTGTTTGATGACAAATTGTCTCTTCCACTCATCAATAACGTTGTCAAGCTTTTTAGATTTCTTAAAACTTTTAATCGGCACTTCTCCCATCGGAACCCCATAGACATCATGAATCACCTCCCTCGTTATCAACAATGACCTGCCATTAATATTTAAGCTACTATTTTCAGGGTCATAATTGGTTAATAGCCAATAACCAAGTTTTTTTGGAATCTTTTCAATTTTTAGAGACAACACATGTTCGAATCCCATATTTTTGGCCCTTTCCCGTTGCGCATTTGTAAATTTTTTTATCAAATCAATTAAACATTTTCGTGGATGCCACCTACTCACAGGTAGATATGTTTTCCCTTTCTTTCCATACTTTTTTGCACTATCTCTATCATTATCACATTTCTGCTTCTTCTTCGATTCATTTTTATACCCACTCGCTTTCCTTTTAGGGCTTATCAAATTAGGTCGTGTTGGCGACTTCACAAAATCATCATCTGAATCACTAGGATACTGATGTTTTTTCTGAACTCTTGAATGTTGCTATGCCCTTCACAACTTTTTCTGCATACATCCATAATAAGTATCAAATTTACGAATACCAACATGCTTACTTCATAACAAAGTTTAACTGATTCACAAACAAGATATATCTGATTCACAAACAAAGCTTGAACATCTGGTAATGCAACTTTCATACAACATGATTCAAAAACAAAGATATAATTTTCATACTTGATTCTTTTTTTTACGACATAAGATATAACTTATCATTGATTCACAAATAACAATTATACATCTGGCCATGCATGTTTCATACAACATGATATAAAAATTTGTTTGCCATGCAAACATGCATGTTTCATACATCATGGACTAATAAACGGATCATTGATCATTGATTCATAAACATGGGTTGATCTTGATACAAGAACTCATAACAAAGATTATATCATCTCAAACCTAAATAGCAAAAATTTGTACAATGATTCAAATATTAAGAAGAATATCTTGAACCAACATGGGTTGTTGGTATGAGAATCACGAATGACTAATTAACTTACTTAAAAAATGAAGAGATAAATCGATTCATTATCATAAACAATGATTCACAATAACAAAAAAGCACCACCAGTATACATTTAAAATAAACTAATTAACGTGATTCAAAAGAAAATAAAAATTCTAACCTTTGTTAGTCCAAGTTTTCTGTAGTAGTTGTTTTGATTTTCTATTCATCTTCACAAAAAAATGATGCGAACTTTTGAGACGGAATTGAATCAGTGAACAATATAATATGTATCAAATTTTAGAGAAACTAAAATCACGCTCAAAAAAAAATCTGTGATACGATTTGGTTATTGCCAAATTTAAATTTTTGGAAAGCAAAAATGTAGGGATATTTTGTTCTCTAAATGCATTGATTCAATTACCTATTTACCCTTATCATTATTTTAATTAATTAATTAAATGATTCAAATTGGATGGCCAAGATCTCTTATCAATCTAAAAGTCTTCTCAATGGAACCGGATTCTATAGGGTCCAGTTCTAGGGAAAAGTGTAATTAGATAGAAAAGTGAGAAAAAAAGTTATAGGGTAGGATTTGAAACATCTCAAACTTCAGGGTAAATTTTGAAACCCACCCCCACCCCCCACCCCACCCCACCCCCCAACCCCCCCGGAAAAAAAAAAATTTTTCCCGCCAAAAAAAATTTTTATTGGGGCAAAAATTTTTTTTTTTCCAGGCCAAAAAATTTCCCGCGAAAATTTTATAACTATGATGCACCTTTTTATTTTAGTGCATCATAGTTATAAAATTTAGTTATAACTATGATGCACCAAAATTTATAACTGTGATGCACCAAAATAAAAAGGTGCATCATAGTTATAAAATTTTGGCGGGAAATTTTTTGGCATGGAAAAAAGAATTTTTTTTTTTGCCCCCAAAAAACACATTTATATTTTGGTGCATTACAGTTATAAAATTTGGTGCATCATAGTTATAACTAAAATTTATAACTGTGATGCACCAAAATAAAAAGGTGCATCACAGTTATAAAATTTTTGGCCTTGAAAAAAAAATTTTGGCCTAAAAAAAATTTTTTTTTTGGCGGGAATTTTTTTTTTCCCGGGGGGGGGGTGCGAATATACAAAACCTCCCTTAAAGAATGAAGTAAAATACAATAAGGTCCCTGTAGTTTGGTGTGAAAAAAGGGAGGGAAGGAGAGGGTGATTTGCACTATTTTCTCACTTTTCCACCAAAGTGGTTTTTTTCCTAGAACCAATATATATATATATATATATATATATATATATATATATATATATATATATATATATATATATATATATATATATATATATATATTACATAAAATAAAACATACACAATATTAACTAAAATAAACTTCATTCATTAAAAAAACACAAATTACATTAAAAACACAACGTACGATTAACATAAACTACGATACGGAAATTAAAATGAAACTACAAATTAACTGAAGGAATCATCTGAGACCCAACCGTCTTCACACGAAGACGATCTGAACTCGCCGGCATAATACTTTGCCTCCATTACGTCAAACCAGTTCTTCCTCAGTTGTTCTTCATCCCTGGCTTGCTGCTCCAAACGAGCAGCTTCCTCTTCCAGAAGTCTGAGTTCATCTTCAGTTAGACCAAATGGATTTGGTTCTTGTTCGACAACCGGTGGAGTGTTGACTGCTTCATTTGGAGGACTGGGGAATTGTTGTGAGAAATATTGGCGAGGAGGACTGGGGAATTGTTGGGAGAAATCTTTGCGAGAAGGACTGCGGAATTGTTGGGAGAAATCTTTGCGAGACATTTGCAGTTTTGAATGTTGATTTTTGATCTTGAATTTCGATTTTGAATGTGTTAGTGTGTGAGAAGTCTGTGAGAAGTCTGGGGTATTTATAGGCTAGATTTGCAATTTGAATTTGAATTTGAATTTTAAAATTTGTATATCCCTCCTAAAATAAACTTCATTAATTAAAACACACATTACATTAAAGCATAAAAATAAAAACCTATTACATAGAAACTACGATACGGTAACATAAAAATTTAAACCACATACGGGGTTTTTTTTTTGAGGATATATATAATGAGGCTGAATGAAACGAATGACAGAGATATATATATCCTCCCGCATTTCATTCTGCCTCACATATATATCCTCCAAAAAAACCCCGTATGTTAGAAATACATAAAATTAACTAGTTTTGGTTTGGATTATTTGCCCTGATTCGTGCTTTTCGGGCAAGGGAAAAAGTCCACTTTCCCGTCAACATGTTCTTGGTACGAATACGGTAGTTGCACTTCTTGGCTTCCTTGTTGTATACGTCGAGAACTTTATCCCAAAACGTATTCAATTGTTGATCCGCACTCGTATTTGGATTCTCGGATATTTGAGTGAAACACTCCTCCAAAAGAGACTCCTCTTCTTAGCTCCAAAATCTACTCATTTTGTTTGGAAAAATATATTGGAAGTGTGTGTGAAGTATGAAAATAATAGGGGGTAAATGTTTTTTATTTTTTTTGTCTTTAATGCTCCAAACGGTTTTATAACCGTTGCCAAACGGATCCTTTCTTCCTCCAACGTTTGAATTATTCACAGAAAAAAAAAATAGCGATGGCGTGGACTGGTGGCCATGGCGCCAGCGACGGTACCATGCGCCGTCGACCATGGTTGGCTGGTGGTCATGGCACCAGCTACCAGCCATGCGTACTCTGTGCTCTTAAGATGAATATCATAATGAATAAAATGCATGTGCAAGTTGAAGTACAATAGTGGTCTTCAGTGGCGGAACTAGGAGCCAAGTTCAGGGGTAGCGAAATACGAAAATTTGTTTAGGGGTAGCGAAATCGCCAAAAAACGTAAAAAATGGCCAAAAATTCTACTACCCGGGTAAAAGTTCAGGGGTAGGCTTTCATGTACCTCCGCCCCTGGTGGTCTTTACAATCTGTACTAGTTCAATACGATTTACAAAAAGTATATATATATATATATATATTTTTCGGCATGGATGATTACGAGTGATTTATCATTCTTAAAAAAAAAAAAAAAAAAAAAAAAAAAAAAAAAAAAAAAAAAAAAAAAAAAAAATCATATAACAAGAAGAATCAGCAAGATCGAAACGTGTTTAAATATTTGCAAAAAATAATACAGTACTATATATCAAGTACTATTAATCAGAATGAGTTTTAACATGTTAGGCCGGATGTCAAGGCAACACCAAGTTTAACTTACACCTCAGCGGCATCTCAGCTTTCTCTCTCCTCTCACTTCCCTCACTCCCACTCACCTTTTTGTAGGTAATGTCACCTTAAGCTCACATTTCATTAAAATGCTCGTTTTATAAAAATATATCTCACTAAATACCCCACATACACTCACAAACCAAATAAAAAAATATATAACATTTGAGTGGAGCCCTTTTTTTTCAAACACTGCAAGGTGAATGACTCACCTTATTTCACCTTGGGAATTTAATTTCGCACGTGAGAGGGAAAGCAAGGCAAGTGAGTCGCGAGTGAGAATGTAGAATGGAGAGAGGCTCACCTGCCTCTTGCCGACCGGCCTTAGTTATCATTACTCAAAAAGTGAAGTTTTAATTTACAGTATAATGTGAAAGATGCCAAAAATGCAAGTAGAGCACGACAGGTGTTTGAGTGTTTCAAATAGTTTTGAGTAAAAAAAACAAGTTAATAACTTGTCAAAATACTTTTGGATTTATTTCGGTCTTTATCACTCAAACAGGAGTATGTACACTTGTACATGGAAGGCATTATTTTGTGCCTTTGTTGATACTCCTTTTGTATAACAACAAAAATAATACTATTAGGCTGCTTGCAGTAAGACAAATGGATCGATCACTTGAGTCGATCGATTGAATCGTCCTTGTTGCAAGAAATAAAATCGATCGATCGATTTGGAGCAAATAAATGATTGAGGTCGTGTGGACGATCGATTGAAACTATCTTTTTTTTGCTTTGTTTCTTTCTTTTTGTCAGAACTATCCGTTGCAAAGGGAAAAAAAAAAAAAATTGACAACCGTTGGCTAAACGGTTTGATTCAAGAAAAAAAAACAAAAATATTTTAAATTTCATAAAAACACTATAAATAAACACACTCATTTCACTATTTTTTCACACATTCTCTATATACACATTCTCTCAAATAAGACACTCATTTCACTTTTTATTTCACACTTTCAAACCATGAATTCTTACGAGCTATTCAAAACTAGTTTAGTCGTTTTATTATCGTAATGTTTGAAAGTTATTTGAATTTTATTTTAATGTTTTAAATTTATTTGAATTATTATGTAACGTTTTAATTATTAATGAAATTTAAGTTTGTGTTAAAAATGTTAAAAGAAAAAAAAAATGGAAGAAGGTCGCCTTACTGGGGCACCCAATCGCCTGATGGTCGTTGGAGAGAGAAAGTTGACGTGACAGAAAAAATGGGAGGGATTGACTGTAAAACCCAAAATTCAACATAATCCGAAATGACAAAAATGCCCTCAAATTTAAACTTTACGAACATATGAAAATCATATAAGTGATATTAAATTGTACCTTAACCTAATATAAGTTATATTCTAAGTTATGTAATAGATTAAACTACCAAATGAAAACTTTACAATATACATTTAATGTACAAAATAAATTCCCTACATCTTGGTCATTCTAGGCGCCATTTTTGTGCCATACATTTAAAAGAAATTTTCGGCCCATATCTAAATAAATGAAGAGATAATAATGCATTCTTTGAGCCCATATTGATAATGGATCCTTGCCTTATTTGTGCCAAACCAATACACGGTTCCCTTTTATTTTTTTTTATAACCGAACATAATAAACCCTAGTTACTCTCTCACCAAAAAAAAAATCTCGGCCTCCTTTTTTTTCTCTCTTGATCGATCCATTGCAGCAGCCAAGTGGGGGTTTTTGGTTGTGTTCTTGTTCATTTATATCAAAGGTAATATCATCCTCATCATGTTAATCCATTTGGAATTCTTGCAAAACCTTAATCGACCCATTTTTCCTCTTGTTTTTCTGCTGTGCGAATCAAAGGAGAAGAAGGATAGGAGAAGTTGGTGTTTCGTGTGGTGTTCTTGTGTTTTGATCATGCTACGAGGGTATTGTATCATCCTCCCTTGTTCAATCTTCGTCGTATTCTTGTGTCTTGTTGAGTTTTGATCACAAAATCATAAAAGCATAAACTACATAAAATGATGAAAGGTGCACATGAAATAACAACTATTGTGAATTGGTGTACGTGTATGAATCTGAAATTAAATGGTTATGAACATGTTAAAATATGTTATGATCGACCTAAATAAGTATTAAGCCCAACAATAATCATTTTATGTCAATATATGATCATTTGTTCATCAAAACCCTAACCACTTACATGAATTTATGAAACTGCTGCTGATCTGAAAAATTGTCCGACTTTAATCGGCTGTAATTAAATGATGTGAACGCGTTTTTAGGTGGTTTTTGAGTCTAGAAACAAGTTAAATGAAATAGCTTTCTGGGAAAATTGATCTTGTATTTTTTTTGAGGTAGGGAAGCCACTTTTTTCTAATTTATGAGATCGGATGTCAAAACTGTATTTCGGGTTACGAAAATTCACCTGTAGCTTATGATTTTTAATTTTGAATCTATAACAAGTTATGACCTAAAATTTCTGTAGAATAATATTTGGAATATAATTTAGTTGTTATGATTTTTGTGAATTTTTATAAGTTATTTTGATGGGGCTGTGAACTGTTTACTTTTCGTATGTTAAAATTTATCAGTAATCTGGACGACTTGAATAAAAGTATTTTTGGACTATAGTTATGCTTAATAATAAATTCTGGAAAAATTAGGGTAAGTTCTTAAGACATCTGGGTACGTGTGTGAATTTTTGGGAATTTTTATTCTGAGTTCTTATAAGGATTAAAAATCGTGTAAAACAGGTCTAATTTGTGTGTAAAATCTATGAAAAGTTTTAAGGATATTAAAAAGGTGTTAAATGTTTATTTTCAAACTAAAGGGTTTAAATGGTCATTTTTCTAAAAATAAAGGACTTAACTTGTAAAAACATGTAACTTGATAATATTTACATTTTACACCCTAATCTTATCATAATGACACTATTAACCCTAAACTTGTTATAATTGCATAATAAATCCTAAAGTTATATAATCAACATTATGAACCTTGAAATAATATCATTGTCACATTTGAATACTTAAACTTATGATATTCTAAATATGGGAACCTACTAATTCTGGAAACTTACTAAGTCGGGAAACCTGATAAAAACAGAAATCTGTTAAAAATAGAAAGTTACTTAAAATGGAAAGATAACGAAATCAGTAGATTGGAACCAATAGTAATTCTGTCTTTTACTCCTCTAGGTCCGAAGAAGGAGTGACTGATTTTCCTGTCAGTGTTTGTTTTGTGATTCTGCTTACTTGGTTAATAAGGTACAGATATTCTGACCTTTCTTATAAGGTTTCTCATGATCTCTTTCATTTTTCTGATCTGTCAGTTTCTGTATTAATGCCATTGCTATGATCCCCTTTACTTGAACCTTTCATATGATTTCCCTTGTTTATAAATCCCTGATTAGAACCTTGTTATAAGAATTTGAATATGAACCTTTCTGATATGGTATCTGATTCTGAGTTCCCTTGATAAACTGAACCCTGTTTTATTCCTTTGATACTTGACATGATTCGTTCCTCACCTTGTGACCTGAATATGTAAACCTCTGAATACCCTGAAGATTAATTTTGACATTATAACTGAAATTGGAAACTTTCCTTGATGATATGTAAATGTTTTTGAGAAAAGCTTTTGAATACGATGCTATACCAACTTTGAATTGAAACTGCACTAATGGTTTTATGAAAATCTCTTTTAAAGACTATATTTATAAAAGGTTTTACTAAACATCATTTTATGAAAGTCACTGAAAGATTATTTTAAATACAAGTTTAATATGAAACCTTTGAATTAAATCTTTTCTATGAATCTATAAACCTTTTGATTATGGACCTTTGATATGACCTATTGAACGTTGATTTGAACCTTATTCTAAACCTGGTTATAAACTCTTGTTTTGAAACTTAATTTGAAATTTGATATAAGCATTAATCTGGTATACTATTTCTGGACCTGGACTTGAACATTGTTATAAACTCTGGTATAAACCTATCTGATTTCTGAACCTCTGATATACACTTCTGTAACATCTTACATGGACCTTATAATCTGAACCTTTTGACATGACCCTCTGTTTATGACATGATACTTGACCTTTGACCCACGGTTTGATACCCGAGCCACCTCACTAGGCATGAGGGTTTCATGTCCATGTCATTGATGCACCGATGGCATGACTCTAGGGCAGGAGAGTGATGACCTGTCCCGTCCCTGACTTTATCTGATTTGGTGTGTATTGGTAGACTCTGGCCACCTGGGGCGTATGGATGCATCCTAGATCTGATCTGATTTCTGTTATCTGTTTATATTATCTGTTATATCTCTGGTGACTGATGGTGTGTGCGATACACGTCTTTCACAACCTCTGGGAGCTAGCTACTCCATATATATTTGATACATGAGGACACCCCTCATATTATCTGGTTACTGAGAGGACACCCCTCTGATTAATGATGATGGCATGGTTATATATATTATATCTCTGTTCTGGGCTCGTGGTGGATTACTGTTTACCTTTACCATATACATTACTTACCTTTGACCATTATTATACCTTGCACTATTTCCTTTTACCTTTACCTACTTATTATTCCCTATCCTTTATCCTTACTCCTTTATTTATCCTTTGATTCTGATTATATCTGCATGACATATATTTTTGACACTCTGTACTATTCTTTATTACTGCTTTGTTACCGTTATATCTGTTCACTGAGCTCTCGTAGCTCAGCCGCATTTCTTTTCCTGCGGCAGGTTTTTAGTAGGAAGCTGGGTATGAGTGGAGAATACCATTGGACTTAGAAGACTACATTGTGATAGTTATTTTGTTATAGAGATGACTAGAAGAATTTATATTTTCAGACTCAGTATTTATTCCGTTGTAAATTTTGTATTTCCTTGTAATTTCTTGTCACCTTTGTATTCCTTTGTATTATTGAAGATGTATGCTTGTGTATTTTTCTGATATGTCACCATTGTTGTGACATCTCTACCCTTGTCGGGTCGGGGTGTTACAATTTATGGTATCAGAGCGACAGGCTGCGACTCGTAATACATTTACCCTTGACCTGTGAGTTTTGGATCATTAGGCTTCCACTGTAAGAACATAGGAGAACACCCTGAGAACTTGCTTTAGGATTTCTTGATATGAACTTAATTTTTGACCAGTGAGGAATGGGTAGACTATAAGGCATTTGTTTAAGTATTTCTGCTTCTGCATCACTCTGATTCGTGCCCTGCTTTTGATTTAAGTCTGTTAAGATCACTTTTAGAAATTGAAAGCTTATGCTTTGCACTACCCAAGATTTGAGAATTAAATAAATCTGGAAGGCATTGAGAACTGCATAATATGGCCTGACACTATTTGATCCTTGTCTGCAGAGTCCGACTCTGACCTCTGATCCTTCTGTTAATCATTTTGATGCCTCTTCGGGCATTCTGAAAATCTCCTTGACAATGACGTACTTGAATACATTCTGTGACTTGTCTCTTGTTTTGATAAGCATCTATGAATTTTCTGACACTATTGATTTCGTCTTACCTATCTCTGTCCCTATGAGAAGTCTTGTGGTGCTAAACCACGAGTATAAGAATGTTCCCTCTCACTTTTGAACGATAAGAGTTGCTATATTGATCTGTCTTTCCTTGGGAAGTTAACTCCGATTTTATTCTGAATAAAGGATTGATAAATTGAACATCCAAAATAGTGACAACTATCCTCCTATGTCTCACCTTTGGCGTTTGAAACAATTTTGAACTCCCTACCATGATTACCGATTGTTAAACTCTGGACTATCATTATTACTCTGAAGACTCGTGTGTTATGTTCGTGATTATGAAGTTTTCCTTGAACCCATTTCGTACAACAATGAATGAACCTTATCTTGAAAATTACTTGGCACCCTGAATTTTCTGAACACGATTTCTGATTGAACCACCAAATTTTCCACCGGAGTGAGAAGTAAGTTCGCTTAAGTGTATTTTCTTGGCGTATTTCAGTTTTGTTCGCGATAAAGAAGAATGATGACAGGAGGCATGTATTGATTCTGGAAGCTGAACCGTATTGCTATTTGGAACCCTTATTTCTCCACCCTGAAACGACTTTGTATCTATTCAATTTCAGAGCGCGAAGTTTCTTTCAGATGGAAATATGAATTGAGGTTATTCTTGAGATCGCTGTCCGCATTTGTAACGACTGATATAAAGATTTGTGACGCTAATAGTATTAGCTAAAGCTCTGACTATCATGTAAATTTGATAAATGAATGTGTTCTCGTGAGTACTTGGGCAAATGGTCATTGTATGACTTAATAGTACATTCGGAGACGAAGAAGAACATGAAAATCATTTTTGCACTTTGTAAGAAATTTGACGATCACTTGTGCATTCTGAGAGATTGATATCTGTTGAGACAACAATTTTTTCTTGATTGAGAATATCCTTTTTAAATCCCGCAAATTTTGAAACTATCACCGAATGGTCAAGACCGATAACAA
The DNA here is from genome assembly GCA_021014915.2 of Artemisia tridentata subsp. tridentata. Taxonomy (NCBI): domain Eukaryota; kingdom Viridiplantae; phylum Streptophyta; class Magnoliopsida; order Asterales; family Asteraceae; genus Artemisia; species Artemisia tridentata. The sequence goes on from CP139505.1 coordinate 72,918,886, forward strand.
AATGGTAAACTGAAATCTTTCGTACCGTGCATCAGAATTCTGAAGACGTTTACAACTTGCATTACCCTTGATAAATTTCGTGACCAGAGTGAAACAGCTTAGTCTGATTGAGAACGGAGTTTTGGAAAGCTGAAATAGAAATTTGTTTCCATACCTTTAGACGGAACAAATTTTGAGACATTTCAGAAAGAGACTCAGAAGGTTTTGCGTGTGCATCAAGACAACTAGAAACGCATCAGAAGTATTACTTCACTACCTGACCTAGAGTTGACAACAGCGGTGACTACCCTGAAGAGTGAAGACATTCCTTACAAGACAGAAGTGTTGGCGATGCAGAAGAAAGACGGCGAACCTGGAGCTGATGAAGACGTATAGTCTCATTTCCCTATTCATCTTGGTTATGCTAAGATGAATTGAGAGCGGAAGCAGACTGGATGATGAAGAAACTTAAAGATCGTGCCAGAAATTCTCATTACTCCATCACATTCAAAGAAGAACTGCAGGAGGCGTGATGAACCAGACGATTTTGCTTCACTTCCAGATTGATGGAAAAATGAAGACATATTAACCGGACTTGAAGAGAGTAGATGTTTTGAATGAACGGATTTCTGAATCAGACCTTTTATGTTTGGAAAAATTGATTCTGTGAAGACCGAAGTTATTGACGATTAGTTTTCATTTCCGTTGACTCCCTTAAGCTTCGTTATATCATGATAAGATCCGCTAATGATTTAAGTTTCCTAGAAGCATTTCAGCCCCGTGCTTATTTTCGTATGTTCGATGATGGTTTTGTTCTGAGGAATTTTGGCGAACTGTGGAAAATCTGATGCTTGTGGCGGCGTGCCTTACTCTGCTAGGCAATCTGGAAATTCCGATACTCTTGCGAATAGTCTTATTTCTCTCTTGACTATGACTTTGATCTGGTTGACTCTGAGACTGTAGAAGTACTAGGTGGATTAAGATAGGTTGTTATACTCACGACTCGAGATAAAGTATGATCATCATGAAGGCATATTTATGTGGTGCTAGTATTATGACGCCTGATCAACGTGATAATACTTACACCATATAACGTGCACTCATTGTGGCCATAGGATATCTTGGGGGAGTACCTAAGAAGTTTAGAATCTGATCTCCGTTGGTTTATCCGTGATTAGTGAGACTTTAAGTTCATTCTACCTATACGCGTAATCTGCTTTCACCGTTATGCGATTTGATACGTCTGGATTCTCGTCACGCATTTTGCTGACCTCTGCACTTCCAATAAGAATCTTAGGTTCTGTTGTAGAACTTTCTGCCAATCGATGTTATCGACAATCTATTTTCTGCACGTTCTCATCTGATTTGTCTAATCAAATTCTGTGGACGGCATATCCGTCAAAATCCTATGTATTTCCTGCGTCTCTTCCGAGAGAATCCGATTATCATCTATTACGTTTGGTATGTTATTCTTTTGATCTGGATTCAGTAGGATTTGTCTTTTCTGAGGAAACCGAAGCTTCGATCAACAAGATAGGGTCATGAGAAACAAGTCCTTCATATTTCTGTTCACAGCCAGTTGTGTTTCCGTTTCGTTTCACCTCAATTTTCGAGGACGAAAAATTTTCTTTTAGAGGGGAAGAATTTGTAAAACCCAAAATTTAACATAATCCGAAATGACAAAAATGCCCTCAAATTTAAACTTTACGAACATATGAAAATCATATAAGTGATATTAAATTGTACCTTAACCTAATATAAGTTATATTCTAAATTATGTAATAGATTAAACTACCAAATGAAAACTTTACTTTATACATTTAATGTACTGATGACATATAGTCTACACCCGGGCCACGGACCCGATTAGTAAGCCCACCACGTATGGGCCGCTACGGCAATTAATGGACTACCACTTATACGGTTTGGGCCTACAAGGCCCAAGCCCAAAGCTATTTTCGGATAGGATACGGAATATCTCCTAAATAAAGGGGATATACACCAAATATCCAAGGTCGGCGAATACGCCGAGGAGTAGGGAACACGAAACCTATTATGGTTTCATGTGTATATAAAGGGCACTCAAGCCCTCGGTAAAGGTACGATCTACTAAAAACCCTAACTCTTCACTAAACCCTAAATTTCGATTACTTACTCTCACGCCGGAGGATAATCGGGGGAAACAATCCCTCGATAAGCCTAACGGTGTCTGCTCTTTTTCTTAGTGCGCAGGTTCCAACAAGCATTAAGATCTAATTGGTACGAGAATAGAAGCCCTCACAAGGAATGCCCAACTTTTGTATCAACAAGTGGCGCCATCCGTGGGACCCTACACTAAGATTTTTACCAAGAACTGGAATGACGAAACACGGAAAGGAGCGGACTCCGCATGCGAAGAAAGCGCATGACGACTTACTAGGGAAGAAACAACAAACTGATGCGGCCTCCAAGCAGACCTCTAGAACAACCAGTGTGCCTAGAAGCTTTGGAGCGTACTCAGATTTGCTCCCTACTCCAGTAGAACCGCCCATTCTGACTGCCAATGCTACTACAACAAGTACTAGCGCGGTAGACCCACAACGCACTCCTCTCGCTATGCCAGAGGTGAACTTCACTGAACCTCCCAATGCGCCTATCCGGAACAAGGATCCTGCCTTGGAGACAGACTCCATCGCGCTAGAAGGAGTCACTTCCGAATTAGCGCCAAGCGACTTTGTATCTCAAAACTACGAGGCCTTGGCTGCGCTCATGCGAGAGGAGGCAAAGAAGAGGTCAAGCCAAAGTCTGCACGCCAGACTCAACTTCGACCCTGAGCACGAAGTATCCCCACCGCGCTACCGAAGGGAAAGGCGCGAGAAGGATAGCCGCAAACAACCAGTGTTTGCCAGGATTGGAAGGAAGGTTGTGGACGATGAAGCAGCCGACTTTCAGCATCTGGAGGAGCATGAAGACGGGGAACGGCGCGCCAATGTCCACGCTAGACTTGGCAGTCGCAGGATCCAAGACAGGCTTGGGCGACGATGCTCCCCAAGTGAAAGCCCCTCAAGCTCTGATTCTGAGGATAGTCGGCACAAGCGCCGCAGAGGAGCAAGCTCAGACTCTGATGATAGTCGACGCAAGCGTCACAAAAGAGTTCGCTCATCTTCAAGAGATTCCTCGGACAGCGAAACTGGACACTGGAAATCAAGAGGAAAATACCGCGACCAGGAAGATGAAGACATGTCTCTTCCCTGGCGTCGCCAAAAGGTTGATGCGTTCACTAGGCGCATCAGCGATTTTTCGGAGAATAAGAAAAGGCGCATGCCTGCTAACGTCAAAACATATGATGGGACAGGTGACCCTGATGATCACCTAAAAATTTTCGAATCAGCAGCTACTATCGAAAATTGGCCACAACCTGTGTGGTGCCATATGTTCAACTCTACATTAGTAGGGAATGCGCGCAACTGGTTTAGCAAGCTTCCACGTAGAAGCATCGATGGGTTTGAGGAGTTGCGCAAGGCGTTTCGCTTAAACTTTACTCAAAGGAAGAAGTGCGCCAAAAACCCTGTCGAACTCGCTAGGGTTAAACAGCGACAAGGGGAACCCACAAGTGCTTTCATGGAACGCTTTAAGGACGAATGCATGAAAGTCAAGGCGTGTCCAGAGATACTAAAAATATCGGGTTTCATGAATGCAATCAATAACCCGGATTTGATAAAAAAGTTAAACGATAAGGTCCCTTTAACTTTCGACGAACTCATGAAGCGCACGAGGTCTTTCGTCCAAGGAGAAGAAGCCGCCGCGGATAGCAAGAAAGGCTATTCGAACCATAGACCACAAGAAGAGTCAAGGAGACAATCCAATGACCATAGCGGCAATCGTAATAGGAGTTATCGCACTCAAGGCGGTGGAAGGGGGAACGACAAGTACACCCCATTAACAAAAACTCCAAAAGAGATATTCGCGACGGAAGGGGCGAATTTCCCAAAACCACCACCAATGCGCACCCCAGAGGATCGGCGCACAGGGAATGGTTATTGCGAATACCACGGACAGAAAGGCCACACAACCAACGAGTGCGTCCAACTACGCCAATTGATTGACAAATTGGTAAAGGAAGGAAAGATGGACCACCTCGTAAAAAACATCAGAGAAGGGAAAGACAAACCAAAACCAGGGGCCAAGAAGGAGACATCAAAAGAAAAGGCAGATATCATCTACATGATACACCCATGGCAACGCGCGACAAGACAGAAGGTCAGTCAACGGTTTTCTAAGGAAAACGAGATTTCTTTCCCCTCCCTGACTGCGAACAACGCAGTGGTGGATCCACTTACCATTGAAATACATACGGGGGTCACGACATCCGTCGCATGTATATAGATGGAGGTGCATCCGCTAATATTATATATGAACACTGTTTCAAGAAACTGCGACCTGAGATACAGAGTCAGTTGATCCCAGCCACAGCACCGCTCACTGGCTTCACAGGGGAGAAGATATGGCCCATGGGGCAATTACGTCTATTTGTAGAAGTTGGTGACAAACCACACTCTACAGTCACCTGGATGGACTTCATGGTAATCAGATCCCCCTCTCCGTACAATGACATCATTGGGAGACCTGGAATATCATCTATCCGCGCCGTGCCATCCACAGCGCACGGGATGCTTAAGTTCCCAGTGGAAGGAGGTATTGTCACTCTTTACAATACCACCATACCACCCAAAGAATGCAACGCAGTGACAAATGACGTAGGGGATGTTCCAGAACAGCGCGCAATCAAAGTCCCAAATCTAAAGGTCGCCATTCACCCTGACTACCCGGATCAACAAGTATCTATTGGCGGGTCTCTGTCTGACAAAGGCAAATCAGCTATATGCACACTCCTGCAAAATAACTTAGATATTTTTGCATGGGAGCCAAAGCACATGACAGGAGTGCCACGTTCCATCACGGAACACAAGCTACAAATCCGACAAGGATATCCTCCAATAAGACATAAAAAGCGTGGACAAGCCCCAGACCGCGCAAAAGCCATCCTGGAAGAAGTACACAAACTAGTAAACGCAGGCATCATGCGGGAAGTGTACTACCATGACTGGCTCTCTAACCCAGTAATGGTAAAGAAGAGCGATGGCAGTTGGAGAATGTGCGTAGACTTCACAGACCTCAATAAAGCATGTCCACAGGACTGTTACCCGCTACCGGAGATAGACTGGAAGATCGAATCTCTGTGTGGATATCCCTTTAAATGCTTCCTGGACGCATACAAGGGATACCACCAAATTCAAATGGCGGAGGAAGACGAAGAGAAAACGGCCTCTCCACACAAGTCAAGGGGTCTACTGCTATACAAAGATGCCCTTTGGCCTAAAGAACGCAGGAGCAACATACCAACGATTGGTAGACACTGCGTTCGAGAAACAAGTAGGCCGCAATTTGGAAGTATACGTCGATGACCTCGTCATCAAAAGCCATACTGAGGAAGAACTAGCGCGCGACATGGAGGAAACGTTCAAAACACTGAGGAGAATCAACATGAAATTGAACCCCAAGAAGTGTACATTTGGCGCTACAGAAGGCATGTTTCTCGGGTATCTGATAGAACCCGATGGAATCAAGCCTTGCCCAGAAAAGACTCAAGCAGTCATTGACCTTCCCTCACCGCGCACACTGAAGGAGGTCCAGTCACTAAACGGCAAGCTAGCCGGACTGAACCGATTCTTATCCAAATCAGCGGACAAGTCACTTCCCCTATTCAAAACACTCAAGAAGTGCACAAAAAAGGGAGACTTCAGGTGGACCGCGGAAGCAGAAGAGGCCTTCCAACAGCTCAAACAACACATAGCAGCCCTACCAAAGCTTGTCGCGCCCCGACCAGGGGAAGAGCTGATCATGTACCTATCTGCGACTCAGGGAGCAGTCAGCGCAGTACTACTGACTGACAGGAACTCTGTCCAAACACCCATCTATTTTGTTAGCAAGGCGCTCAAGAAGACGGAGATTAACTACACTGCAATGGAAAAGTTGGTCCTAGCTTTAGTATTTGCAGCAAAGAGACTGCGCAGGTATTTCCAGGCGCACCCAATAGTTGTTATCACAGACCAACCCATCAAACAAGTTATCTCGAGACCTGACGCATCTGGACGCCTACAAAAATGGAGCGTTTTACTGGGTGAGCATAACATATCATACAGACCGCGCACTGCAATTAAAGGGCAGATATTGGCCGACTTCATCATCGAGAAGCCAGATACTGACACTACACCTGCGACAAGCAAGGGGGAACCTCAAGAACCATGGATCCTATTCACTGATGGATCCTCATGCGTAGATGGATCAAGAGGTGGCCTTATTCTCACTAACCCAGAAGGAGCTGAATTCACATATGCTCTGCGCTTTGAATTCACAGCCACGAACAACGAGGCAGAATACGAAGCACTCCTGGCTGGGCTAACGCATCGCAATTCAAATGGGTGCACGCAACCTAGAAGCGAACGTCGATTCACGACTAGTTGCTAACCACGTGTTAGGCGAGTATGTAGCAAAGGAGGAACATATGGTCCAATACCTCGAAAAAACCAAATCTCTGATCCAGAACTTCGATAGATTTACCATCAAGCAGGTTCCCAGGGGAGAAAACAGGAAAGCAGATGCGCTGAGCAAGATTGCATCCACCAGTTTCGCACATTTATCGAAACAAGTATTGGTGGAAACCTTGAAAAATAAGTCAATCGAAGAGATGGAAATATCCACAGTGATAGAAGAAGAAGGCCCTACGTGGATGACACCAATCATTGACTTCATTAGTAAGGGCATACTCCCCCAATAACAGAAGGAAGCTAGAAGAATCCGGCGCACAGCGCAGCGATTCGAGCTTAGAGATAACGTCTTATATAGACGCTCATTCCTACAACCATGGCTCAGGTGCGTTGGACCTCTCCAGGCAGACTATGTACTTCGAGAGATCCACGCAGGCTCATGCAGCATGCACTCAGGACCACGGTCCATTGTAGCGCGCGCACTAAGGTCTGGATACTATTGGCCAACTATGCACCGTGACGCGCGAGACTTGGTACGGAAGTGCAGTGATTGCCAAGTTCACAGACCCATTCCGCGCCGACCACAGCATGAACTAACGCCTATTACATCGCCATGGCCATTCCACAAATGGGGTATCGACATCGCTGGACCTTTCCCTATTGCCGCAGGTGGATTGAAATTCCTTATTGTGGCAATAGACTACTTTACTAAGTGGATCGAAGCAAAGGCAGTAGCGACCATAACAGGTAACCAGATAAAACGATTCGTGTGGGACAACATAGTATGTCGCTTTGGATTACCTGGTGAAATTATCTCAGATAACGAAAAACAATTCCGTAATAACCCGTTCAAAGATTGGTGCGAACAGCTGAATATCACGCAACACTTTGCGTCAGTAACTCATCCACAAACCAATGGTCTGGTTGAACGCGCAAATAGAAGCCTAGGCGAAGGAATCAAATCGCGCCTGGACAGACACAAAGGAAGATGGGTAGAAGAACTATCACATGTTCTCTGGGCGCACCGAAAAACCATCAAGGTTAGCAACGGAGACACTCCCTTCTCTTTGGTCTATGGGACAGAAGCTGTAATACCAGCTGAAATTGGAATGCCAACCATCCGCACTGCGGAAGTTAATGTGGCAACCAATGATGATGAGCGGCGCATAGACTTAGATCTATTGGAAGAGCGATGTGAATGCGCAGCAATACGCGAAGAGAAAGGCAAGTCAAGAATGAAAGGATACTATGATACCAAAGTATGCAGCACGTCATTCAGACCAGGTGACTTCGTATACCGCGAAAACGACTCAAGCCGCGCAGAAGACACTGGTAAGCTAGGACCAAAATGGGAAGGACCTTACGAGGTCATAGAAGCACTTGGCAATGGAGCGTACAAGCTACGCGACAAGGACGGACATGAGCTACAGCGAACGTGGAACGTCCGCAACCTTAAGCGGTGCTATCTTTAAAGCAGGCTACGGCCCAACATGGACACTCACGCACTTTAGAAAGTGCCCCAATAAAGATCCATGTAATTTTATTTTTTAAGTATTATCTAGATAAGTATTCTCTTTTTAAAACTTGCAAGTATTAATAAAACGTTATGGTTTCTAGCTAACTCCATAACACATTTAACTCTATTGTTTGCATCTTTCATTATCGTATTTCAATATTGTTATAATCTTGCCTACATGGCGTGCATGCACACACTAAGACCCACGATGGCAGATAGGATGAGTAAACCTAATAAACAACTCGTTGAGTAAGAGGGTTGCAAACCCATCAACTTTGGATCACGAATCCTTGTTAAACACCTTGCGCTCAAGACGTTGGCGCAAGTTCCTTACGCATCCCACGACGGATGCGCACTAGGGCACACTGTGCGCGTTTAACAACTCAGGAAATCAAGACTCTTGAATCCTTAAAGTATAATACGACAAGTAAACTTACAAAAATACATAGACGACTATGATTCCCTTCTTTTCATTAAGTTGGAAAAATTTATTACACGACTACGGTCCTCATTTAAGAAAATTCATACATAATGATAATTTTTCTTTTCTAAGCACGCTTAGGTAATTAAAGATATCTTCACGCAAAGATACATACGAACTACGAGTTCAAAAGCATAAGTATTTGGAAGTTGTAAAAACACTAAGTACAAAAGCAAAATCTTTATATATAGAAATACGTTTCTACAAAAGACTTGTACAAAAAAGCTAAATGCTATTTGTACGCCTTAGCTGGCTAGAGCCCCCACTCATAGCCGCTTCCTTCGCATCCTCGAGCCGCTTTAACAACCCTGCATCATCAAGGGAAACAGTGGCCACGGAAACAGGCACCCCGTCGGATCTAGGTTGATGCGCAGCGCCTATGCCGCACAGAATGGCCTTCCCTTTCACGCCTTTCTTTCTTGCGACCCTGGAAGCATGAGCATTTAGCGACCTTTGCAAAGAAATCTCTTTCTCAATACGGAAAGGATTCAGAATGTCACGAGGCTGAGCAAAAATGGGTACCTTCAACTGCGCTACATCAGGCTTCAAGTAGAAGTCCACTTGCTGATCCGCACCATCCTGTAGATGCCTGGGAAGGGTGAGCCCCGCCATGATCACGCTGATAGGCTGATCCTGATCACGCTCCACGCGAGCGATATGCGGAAGCTCGAGCTTCTTTAGCTCTTCCATGGCAGCAACAAGCTCAGCACGCGCATTCGCCTTGTACCCAGGCACCTCCGCAAGCGGCACGGTCAACAACTTGGCCTCAGCAAGCTTGTTTGCGGCCAAGGTCTCACCATGTGCAATAGCGCACTCCACAACCTTGCCAAAGGAGGTGGTGACCTCGGGATGCTCCAGCGTGCACATGGCGGCCAGGCGAAGACCATGACTGATCAACCACCTACGAAATAACACAAGTGTTAACCATCAAAAGAGTTTACGATATATACAAGTCATAAAACAGATAAAGCAGCATGTACCTGCGCTCAGCCACGGACTGAACCAGATGAGGGTATAGCTCCTCATCATATTCAATGCTGAGCTTGCGGAGCTTCTCCTCTTGCATCTTCAGCGCAAGCTCCACGCGGCTACGGAACTCTTCAATATTGGCAAAGTGCTTGCTCCTATTCTGTTGCAAGTACTTCAGCGCCCATAAAGAATTTCGCTTCTGAAGGTCCGCAGCAGCACGCTCCTGCTCCAGCTCAGCCATCACCAATATCTTCCCCTCCCCCAACCTTTGCGCAGACGCTTCTGCGCGCTCCAGTTTAGCCTTGGAGCTCAGCTGCTCAGCTTTAGAGCTTGCTAACTCAGCCTGCACAGACGCTAACTGCGCCTGCAGTCTGGAAACTTCCTCAGACTGGTGCACCCTGGCTTGCGCCACCAGCTCAGATTGGCGCACAGCAATGGAGGCCAGCTCCTCCATCGCAGAGTCAAATGGACTTAACTCCTCTCCAATATCCCTGGGAGAAGGCGCCTTATCCAAAGAGGAAGTCGCCTTGGGAGGCGCACTTCCATCTACAACGCTAGCGTCCTCCACAGGCTGTTCACTGCACAAAAGATCAAGAAGCAAGGTTAGCGCACGAATAACAGTCAAGTATACGCAAAATCTAAAGGGATTGCTAAAAAATACTTACATGGGGGTAGGAGACGAGGACACGTCCTTCTCCATCTCAGCCGTGGACGTACCTCCACCAGACTTCTCAGCATCCACACTGAAGACACGAAGGAACAAAAGTTAGAATAAAGTATAACTTGACAAAAGGTCATAACTAATAACTACGACACTTACTCCATCTGCACTTCAGTAAAAGATGGGCTCTTCTCAACCTCAGTGCGCAGCCTCTTGGAAGAACTTTCAGCACCACTACTAAGCGCCCTCTTGCGCGTCAGTCGGGGGCCCTCCTCCATCTCACTGTCAGTCTCCTCTAAATGAATAAGCGTTTTGCTAGGAGGAGACTGCGCAATGTCAGGACCCTGCTGCACAGGAGGAGCCACCTCTTGCAGCGGCTCAGCTGCCACCACATTAGGGGAGCCCTCAGACTCTGGGATAACCAAGTCCACGACACGCCCTGCCGTTGCCTCCAGAATGGTCTGCTCACCATCCCCCAGAGGACGCACCCCCACTGCTACGGCACGCGGATTCTCCAAGTTAACAACCGCAAAAAGATCCATCTCTGCGCAATAAAGTAGAACAAACAAAAGCAAGTTACATAAAGTATGGAAAATGAAGAAACGCTTACATTAATAACGACAGAAGGAGCACCCACCCGTGCCATCCGCATTCAAGAATGTGGGAACCTCTATCTCATGCTCGAAGAAGTTGCGACTGATGCCCATATGCACCAGGAACGCTTCCGGATACGGTTTGATGGGAATACGGTTCTCATCAATGACCGCCGCATGATCCACGTTATACCACGTCTCCGGGGGGCGCTCATCCTTGGGCAGAGTGGCACGGGTGTAAAATGGAAAGTGGAAAGGAAAGACGGCGGCGTTGATGAGGCGAAAAGTGTACCGCTTTTAAGGGGTCATTTAAGCCCGAAATCGTATTTATTTGATCAAATATTGCCCTAAATCGTTCCTTTTGTCATTTTAGGTACTTTTGAGGAGAAATCTGGAAAAGGAGGCATTTTGGACGTTTTTGGAGCATAAAAGTGAAGAAAAACGGCAAAGTCTCAAAATTGTGCTGAAAGTCACCTTTGACGGCGTCAACATTAACTCCAGACGGCGTCATGCCTTGGCAAGAAAAGTTGGATGAGAAATTTACTCATGACGGGCCAGTGAGTTTGCATGAGAATTCTGACGGCGTCACGCTTTAACTAAATCAAGGGCGTCACGGCTTAAATCAAAGAGGGACGGCGTCACGTTATAGGTCCGACGGCGTCAAGCCTTGATAAGCCAGAATGGATTTTTGAAGAGCTAAAGAGGGACGGCGTCAAGAAGGTCACCCGGGAACCCTAAAAGCGGCGAGGTGACGGCGTCACAATGCATAAGGTGACGCCGTCAGATGTCAAAGTCTATATATATAGTTTTCTAATTTTTTGTCATTAAGGAGAGCTTAGTGTGTGGAATTTTGGGATAAAACCCTAAGACGATTTTAGCTACTTTTTCAGGGCTTCTTGCCTTGAGATCTTCCATGTTTCATTGAAAGATAAGTTATCAATTAATCATTCAATATGTCTATGTGTTGTTTGATTCTATCTTATGCTTGTCTTTTGTTTAACATGTTAGGCTAATTTTATCTTGTGTTTGCTTAGATCTAATGAAACCTAGCTATTGATTATTGGTTGTTAGTGTGTTGTTAGTTGTATTGGATGATTGTTTATCTATGTTAGGCTTAAGAAAACTGGCTAACTTCCTATTCGGTAACTTGCTTGAACGTCTTAAGAAACATGAACCAAACGCGTACTAAAGGTTTTTATGGTTGTATTTAATGCACAAGCGAATTCTAGTGATCCCATGTTAGGAGCTTCCTAGCCGGCTCGACATAGGAGTGAAGTAGGAGCTTGTAGAGTTTGGGGAAGTAAGTACGCCACCCCACGAATGGTATTAAGGAATACACCCGTCATCCACGCGACTAATACACACTAATTAACCGGTAAAAGATAGTTAGGGAGTAAGGAAATCTAAGTAAACACATTTCTCCACACATAAGTTTCTCACCACTTTTCATTTTTGTTATTTTATTTTATTTGCATTTGTAGTAATTTGGGTTAGTTGACTAGCAACTAATTCCGCCCACCTCCTTCAAAACCCGAGATTTTACTTGCTTTCATAAAAATATAAAAACATAAAAAGAATCTTCCTCAACCCTTAGACCTAATTAGAGTAGCTTTTCATACCTAACGAACACTATTCCCTGTGGAGAACGATCAATCCCCCGTACTTACCACTACACTATACTACATCGGTCAGGTACACTGCCTGGTGGGGTTGTAAGCCTCTTGAGATCCCTTGAGAGGTAAAACCTGTTGTAAGGTTGCAAGACCCACGCATCAAGTTTTTGGCGCCGCAGCCCGGGGAATAGTTATTGTTTAGGTTGAATTTTTATTTCTATTAGGTCTACTCACTAGATTCCTTTCTAGTGAGATTTTTATTTTCTTTTTCTAGGTTTTCTTTAGTCTATCTATTTTCTTCGTGTCTTTGTTCGTAACCATTACCGTCCGACATCATGGAAGATGGTAATATCCTTAACCCCCACAACCCACCACCACAACAACCACCACCACCTCCTAGAGCCCGTACTTTAGGAGAGTATTCCCGTCCTAGCCACCACGGCTATCGAAACACCATTGAGCTCACTCAAGGAGCCAATATCACACCCTTGCGATCCGACACCATCCGGTTGGTGCAAAGCGGATGCGCATTCCATGGACTTCGTTCTGAAGATCCTAATCAACATCTCAAGGACTTTCTTAAAATCGTTGATTCTATAGACCTTGATGTTGCCACTCGAGAGACGACCCGATTGCGTCTCTTCCAATTCTCTCTGCGGGACCAAGCTAGTCAGTGGCTAGAACGTCAACCCGCAGGATCCATCACCTCTTGGGATGATCTCACCACTCGTTTCCTTGCTCAGTTTTTCCCACCGGGAAGAACTACCAAGCTAAGGAATGATATCTTGATGTTCCAACAACGTCAAGGCGAAACTCTCTACGAGGCATGGACTCGATTCAAGGACTTACTCCAAAAAGTCCCTCACCATGGCATAGAACTTTGGCTCCAAGTCCAAATCTTCTATGACCATATCAATCTCTCCACAAGGCAAACCATTGACCAATCGGCCGGTGGCAAGCTACGTGATCTAAGTGCGGAACAATCATGGGCTCTCCTAGAGGATCTTGCTCTTTATGACAACGAAAGTTGGAGTGATCCCCGTGATTTGAATAAAACGGTCAAGGCAATATCTTTGCCTTCTAACAATTCAAGCACTTCCGACCGTAGGATCATAGAACTTGAAGACCAAGTCAAGTTTCTCATGAAATCCTACGAGGCTCCTAAACCTTCAAGCCAAGTGAACAAAATCACTTCTTCATGTGAATTATGTAGTGGTCCCCACGACACTCGTGATTGCATGGAACTCCCCGAACAAGCTTTTGCGGACTACGCATCCTCGCGTACCGACGGAGCGGGAGACAAGTGGTACACTTTCAAGCCCGAGCCAAACCATTATGGTGATTCATACAACCCCTCATGGAAAAATCACCCGAACCTTAGGTGGAAACAAAACCAAAACTCACAACAAATCAATTCTTCCAACCCACCTAATCGTTTCCAATCAAGCGGTTCCAACTCGAACCGTACTCTCAACAACAATCCTTCCGGCAATGGTAGTACCAATAACTTTGAAGGATTGATGTCTCAATTTATGGCATCTCAAGAAGCTCGTTTAGCCAAGTTTGAAGCCGATTTCAATCAACAACAAACTGAGATGACCAATAAAATTGACAACTTGTTGAAAGCCCTCCATAACCAAGTGTTATCACCTCCACATAAGGACGCTAGGAACACAAATAGCGGACCCCAAGTAAAAGACCCTTCTTCATCCAAACATGTCCACTTCGTCAACGTTGTCACTATTAAACCAATCGATAGGAGCATGGAAGAAAGTGAACCAAAGGATGAGGATAGGAAAGTCGAGGTTGATAAGGAAGTTAGGACAAGTGAGATTGAAGAAGTAGATGATGATGAGGACTACTTCAATAGGCTACCCACTAAGGAAGAGCGTGCATATCATACAAACTTATTCGATGACCCCGAGACACCATACTTCCTAGGTAGACCAATCATAGAAATAGGCGACCCTTCTAATCTCAACATACCATGCAACATAGGGCATCTACATGTGTGGAAAGCTTATATCGACCTTAGATCACCCATAAACGTCATGACTAGAGCCCACTACAACTTGATAATGAAAAATCAACTTGGGTATAGGATGTTCCCTGACAAGGGTTGGATGAGTAACTTCACGGGAAGAGTTAAGGGATTACCGGTTATTGTAGGAAACTTCACCTATGTCACCGACTTTGTAATTGTAGAAGATATCCGTCCAATAGTCGATGCATCCTTGACTCAAGTGGTTTTTGGAAAACCATTTGTTGAGGTCTCTAGAATGACTTATGAACCTTCCTTGGGGATAGTTAGATTTAAGGATGAGACCGATGAAGTAAGCTACCAAATGCCATATAAGATAGAACAATTCCAACACTTGTCAAATGTTGAGAAGGAGCTTAAACAAGCAGTCTACTATAGGAATGATAAGGATAGAAGTAAAGGAGTAGACTATGTTATGGAAAGGATATTCGGTTTCTACAAGGATTGTTTGAAATTAGGACCGGAATATAAAACTGGGAAGGAGAATGGCCTAGGAACCGTGACCGAGGATGGAGTCACGTAATGTGCGTGACTTTGAGTCTAGCTACAAGACTCGTTAATAAAGAAAAGCGCTTCTTGGGAGGCAACCCAATCTTTATTTGTTTTATTTGCTTTGTGTGTTCATTTGTTTGTGTGTTTGTTTTATTTGTTTCCGTATGTGTGTTTAATTTTTATTCTTATTGATTCATGTTCAAAACTAATTTGTGAAAATGCTTTATGTTGTTTTTAACTTCGTCTTAACTACATATAAAGGTATTTTGCAAAAGATAAGTGTAAGGGAAATCTAAATCGGTTTATTAGAACACAAATTAACATGAATCGTAATAATAATAAATTAACATACATATCCGTATTTGTTTGAGTCAAATGCTTGTATCGAGTCATAATGATTTTTTGCAGGATTTCCAGGAAGTAAGGTAAAGGTTTTTCCAGAAATTTTCCGGAAACTTAAAACGAAAATTTTTGTCAGGTCATTTCTGACGGCGTCAGGGGTTATAACCTGACGGCGTCAGATTTAATTTCCAGAAATTTTTGAAAATTTTGTTTTCATAAAAAGTTTTTATTAAAATCTCCAACTTATAATCTCCAGGAATCTGCAAAGTTATCATTCCACAAGCATTATATCCTTATATATAGATTTTATCCCGCCGATGTTATGCAGGTTTTCGTGTTTGTTTTCTCAGGTTCAACAGGTTATTTTGGACAAGGAAATGTTTTGAATCAAGCTTATGGCGATGCATTAGTCATGGAGCTTCAACATTCTCTTTGGAGGAAGATTTAACCGTGTAATTTCATTATCCAACGAGCGAATCAGGGGAGTATTTGATTTCATTCTTTTACTTTATGCTTTTACATTTGTCATTTGAACATTGGGGACAATGTTCATCTTAAGTGTAAGGGGAGGGTAAAAGTACGATTTTAGAGAATACAATTGCGCTTGATTTTTGTTTGTTTAATAGTAGATGTGTAATAAAACTGAGAGAAATACTTGTTAAGGTAATTTTAGTGCCAAATTTAAAATTTTTTACAACATATAGGAGTGAAACTTTGATCTTAATGAGCGTCTCACGGATAGGAGTTATATGACTAGCACAAAAACCGTACCACTAAAAAATTTTCCACCCCCAAATATGTGAGGTTCGCCCCTAGAATTGGTAGGAAAAGCATTTATGCTATGATGTGTGTACCGGTAGCACTTAGATTCTAGAACTTGCGTTAGGACCATTCCGAGGCCACAAGTGAGACTACATTCGTGTAGTTAGATTTACTACATGATAAGAGGCATTAGGATTAACCCATGTTTTACACCTGTGTTTTTGTTATAATTACTTTGGCTACATTGGTCAAGTAATTCTCCCACACCCTTTGCGTTGTACTCATTTTTAGTACACGATACCCCTAGTACACCCCTCAGAGCCTATCTTTTCGTTTCGACCTTTAAGCATTTTACTTAAAGGAAGAATTTGTTACACCCCACTTAAATGTACACCCAAATCGCCTTAGCCTACCTTGTATGCACTCATCTTTAGTGCATTATTGTGACAACATTTGTTTAAACCCAAGTTAATTATCTAGTTGATTACATGGTTGCTAAGTCGAGTCATATCCTTGTACATATTGTTTTGGGACGATTGGGACTCATGGGTAAAGTACTAGTGTAATGGAGTAATGGGGAAGAACATCATTTATTACCCCCATATGTGCTAAATGTTTTAAAAGTACTCCAAGTTTTTCAATTATCTTAATTCGAGTCATTAGAATAGTCATTTGTAAAGTTATATAAAAGTTCAAGTGTAAGGGGATGCAATGCCCCTATGATGTATTATTTTGGATGGTAGGGTAAAAGTGTATGCAAAAAAAAAAAAAAAAAAAAAAAAAAAAAAAAAAAAAAAAAAAAAAAAATTTCAAGAAAAATACAAAAAAAAATGAGAAAAAGAAAAATAGAAAAAACATACGGACTACCATCCCGTTTTATTTTATGTTTATTTTATGTTTATGTTTTGTTATTTTCTTTCATTAGCTTAAGATCGAGTCTAGTCTTGGCTTAGCAACATTGTATAGTACATGTAATTGATCAAGATCTTTAACTCGCCACCAGTAAAATATCCCGTATCCAACAAAACCGTGTTTTCCTTTTCCCTACACCTAACGTTATAACCCATTTAAAAGCCCTCTTTGATAGTTTATCTTAGGTGCTTACGCCTAGTGGAGGAGGTTTTCGATCCTTTCCCAAGCCTATGGTAATCTATTTGCTATGACAGGTAGTGAGAGATATTTTCCGTTTTCATTTATGAGATTTATTTTGATGACACTTGAGAGATGTGAGTATCTAAACACTACTTGTGAGGTGCTAGTATGTAATCTCCGTGCTTATTATGATTGAAGTGGAACGATTATTTGTTGTAATTACTTTTATGTTTGCATTAAATGACCCCTAACTTGTATTTTGATTAGAATAAAAGCGCATTTGCTTGAGGACAAGCAAATCTCAAGTGTAAGGGTATTTGATGAGGCGAAAAGTGTACCGCTTTTAAGGGGTCATTTAAGCCCGAAATCGTATTTATTTGATCAAATATTGCCCTAAATCGTTCCTTTTGTCATTTTAGGTACTTTTGAGGAGAAATCTGGAAAAGGAGGCATTTTGGACGTTTTTGGAGCATAAAAGTGAAGAAAACGGCAAAGTCTCAAAATTGTGCTGAAAGTCACCTTTGACGGCGTCAACATTAACTCCAGACGGCGTCATGCCTTGGCAAGAAAAGTTGGATGAGAAATTTACTCATGACGGGCCAGTGAGTTTGCATGAGAATTCTGACGGCGTCACGCTTTAACTAAATCAAGGGCGTCACGGCTTAAATCAAAGAGGGACGGCGTCACGTTATAGGTCCGACGGCGTCAAGCCTTGATAAGCCAGAATGGATTTTTGAAGAGCTAAAGAGGGACGGCGTCAAGAAGGTCACCCGGGAACCCTAAAAGCGGCGAGGTGACGGCGTCACAATGCATAAGGTGACGCCGTCAGATGTCAAAGTCTATATATATAGTTTTCTAATTTTTTGTCATTAAGGAGAGCTTAGTGTGTGGAATTTTGGGATAAAACCCTAAGACGATTTTAGCTACTTTTTCAGGGCTTCTTGCCTTGAGATCTTCCATGTTTCATTGAAAGATAAGTTATCAATTAATCATTCAATATGTCTATGTGTTGTTTGATTCTATCTTATGCTTGTCTTTTGTTTAACATGTTAGGCTAATTTTATCTTGTGTTTGCTTAGATCTAATGAAACCTAGCTATTGATTATTGGTTGTTAGTGTGTTGTTAGTTGTATTGGATGATTGTTTATCTATGTTAGGCTTAAGAAAACTGGCTAACTTCCTATTCGGTAACTTGCTTGAACGTCTTAAGAAACATGAACCAAACGCGTACTAAAGGTTTTTATGGTTGTATTTAATGCACAAGCGAATTCTAGTGATCCCATGTTAGGAGCTTCCTAGCCGGCTCGACATAGGAGTGAAGTAGGAGCTTGTAGAGTTTGGGGAAGTAAGTACGCCACCCCACGAATGGTATTAAGGAATACACCCGTCATCCACGCGACTAATACACACTAATTAACCGGTAAAAGATAGTTAGGGAGTAAGGAAATCTAAGTAAACACATTTCTCCACACATAAGTTTCTCACCACTTTTCATTTTTGTTATTTTATTTTATTTGCATTTGTAGTAATTTGGGTTAGTTGACTAGCAACTAATTCCGCCCACTCCTTCAAAACCCGAGATTTTACTTGCTTTCATAAAAATATAAAAACATAAAAAGAATCTTCCTCAACCCTTAGACCTAATTAGAGTAGCTTTTCATACCTAACGAACACTATTCCCTGTGGAGAACGATCAATCCCCCGTACTTACCACTACACTATACTACATCGGTCAGGTACACTGCCTGGTGGGGTTGTAAGCCTCTTGAGATCCCTTGAGAGGTAAAACCTGTTGTAAGGTTGCAAGACCCACGCATCAGGCGTCAATCCAGAAGAATTTCTCCCTCCAGTCCTTGAGTTTATCCACCTTCTTCACATAGCATTGTAACTTGCCTACGCGCTTCGCGAAAGTAACCCACCCATTTGACCATGTCGCGTGATAGAACGCGCGGAATAATTGGAGGGTCGGGTGAATCGCTAACAAGCGACAGTTCACCTCAAAATTGGCGATCTTCCCAGCACCAATACAGTGCAATTGGGAGATGTGGAGCTCGTAATAATTGAGTATATCACTCAAGAGCACGGAAATGGGTACGCGCTGATTCGCCCACTCGAAAAAGCGCGTATATAGCCCCACCTTCCCATCGGGGAAATTCGCGATGGTGTCATTTGGACCTGGCACCTCTGGGTGCAGATCATAAGGGATAAAATAATCCGAGGTGAACTGATTCAGTTCATCTTCGGTTATGTTAGAAGTGAAATCCTGAAGTTGCATAACCATTTTGTGTTTTCGAATGTGCGCACGCGCTATTACCTTCGGATTATCGTTCTTTGATAGCAGAGTGGAAGATATAAAAATGGTGGAAATATGATTTTTACTGTGGATATCACAGTAAAGGGAGGCGGTAGCTTATATAGTTTTCCACCCACCACAGATGATTGACACGTGTATCCCACTAACTCGAATCGTGTGGATGGGAGAGCTGACGGTACAGGGCAAGTGGATAACTTCTCCACTTCCCAAGGTACCCGAATTGCACCTTTTTTGGACTAGATACATCATACATGCGTTGTTGGCGGTAAAATATTTTAAATCTTCCCGCGTACGCGTGGGGAATAATTTCGACACGACTTTAGTCTAGCATCCGCAGGTTTTACCCTGCGCACACTAGACTGGGGGGACATGATGACGTATAGTCTACACCCGGGCCACGGACCCGATTAGTAAACAATACTAATATATAAGCCCACCACGTATGGGCCGCTACGGCGATTAATGGACTACCACTTATACGGTTTGGGCCTACAAGGCCCAAGCCCAAAGCTATTTTCGGATAGGATTTGGAATATCTCCTAAATAAAGGGGATATACACCAAATATCCAAGGTCGGCGAATACGCCGAGGAGTAGGGAACAAGAAACCTACTAGGGTTACATGTGTATATAAAGGGCACCCATGCCCTCGGTAAAGGTACGACTTCATTCAAACCCTAACTCTTCACTAAACCCTAAAATTCGATTACTTACTCTCACGCCGGAGGATAATCGGGGGAGACAATCCCTCGATAAGCCTAACGGTGTCTGCTCTTTTTCTTAGTGCGCAGGTTCCAACAAGCATTAAGATCTAATTGGTACGAGAATAGAAGCCCTCACAAGGAACGCCCAACTTTTGTATCAACATGTACAAAATAAATTCCCTACATCTTGGTCATTCTAGGCGCCATTTTTGTGCCATACATTTAAAAGAAATTTTCGGCCCATATCTAAATAAATGAAGAGATAATAATGCATTCTTTGAGCCCATATTGATAATGGATCCTTGCCTTATTTGTGCCAAACCAATACACAGTTCCCTTTTATTTTTTTTATAACCGAACATAATAAACCCTAGTTACTCTCTCACAAAAAAAAATCTCGGCCTTTTTTTTTTCTCTCTTGATCGATCCATTGCAGCAGCCAAGTGGGGGTTTTTGGTTGTGTTCTTGTTCATTTGTATCAAAGGTAATATCATCCTCATCATGTTAATCCATTTGGAATTCTTGCAAAACCTTAATCGACCCATTTTTCCTCTTGTTTTTCTGCTGTGCGAATCAAAGGAGAAGAAGGATAGGAGAAGTTGGTGTTTCGTGTGGTGTTCTTGTGTTTTGATCACGCTACGAGGGTATTGTATCATCCTCCCTTGTTCAATCTTCGTCGTATTCTTGTGTCTTGTTGAGTTTTGATCACAAAATCATAAAAGCATAAACTACATAAAATGATGAAAGGTGCACATGAAATAACAACTATTGTGAATTGGTGTACGTGTATGAATCTGAAATTAAATGGTTATGAACATGTTAAAATATGTTATGATCGACCTAAATAAGTATTAAGCCCAACAATAATCATTTTATGTCAATATATGATCATTTGTTCATCAAAACCCTAACCACTTACATGAATTTATGAAACTGCTGCTGATCTGAAAAATTGTCCGACTTTAATCGGCTGTAATTAAATGATGTGAACGCGTTTTTAGGTGGTTTTTGAGTCTAGAAACAAGTTAAATGAAATAGCTTTCTGGGAAAATTGATCTTGTATTTTTTTTGAGGTAGGGAAGCCACTTTTTTCTAATTTATGAGATCGGATGTCAAAACTGTATTTCGGGTTACGAAAATTCACCTGTAGCTTATGATTTTTAATTTTGAATCTATAACAAGTTATGACCTAAAATTTCTGCAGAATAATATTTGGAATATAATTTAGTTGTTATGATTTTTGTGAATTTTTATAAGTTATTTTGATGGGGCTGTGAACTGTTTACTTTTCGTATGTTAAAATTTATCAGTAATCTGGACGACTTGACTAAAAGTATTTTTGGACTATAGTTATGCTTAATAATAAATTCTAGAAAAATTAGGGTAAGTTCTTAAGACATCTGGGTACGTGTGTGAATTTTTGGGAATTTTTATTCTGAGTTTTTATAAGGATTAAAAATCGTGTAAAACAGGTCTAATTTGTGTGTAAAATCTATGAAAAGTTTTAAGGATATTAAAAAGGTGTTAAATGTTTATTTTCAAACTAAAGGGTTTAAATGGTCATTTTTCTAAAACTAAAGGACTTAACTTGTAAAAACATGTAACTTGATAATATTTACATTTTACACCCTAATCTTATCATAATGACACTATTAACCCTAAACTTGTTATAATTGCATAATAAATCCTAAAGTTATATAATCAACATTATGAACCTTGAAATAATATCATTGTCACATTTGAATACTTAAACTTATGATATTCTAAATATGGGAACCTACTAATTCTGGAAACTTACTAAGTCGGGAAACCTGATAAAAACAGAAATCTGTTAAAAATAGAAAGTTACTTAAAATGGAAAGATAACGAAATCTGTAGATTGGAACCAATAGTAATTCTGTCTTTTACTCCTCTAGGTCCGAAGAAGGAGTGACTGATTTTCCTGTCAGTGTTTGTTTTGTGATTCTGCTTACTTGGTTAATAAGGTACAGATATTCTGACCTTCCTTATAAGGTTTCTCATGATCTCTTTCATTTTTCTGATCTGTCAGTTTCTGTATTAATGCCATTGCTATGATCCCCTTTACTTGAACCTTTCATATGATTTCCCTTGTTTATAAATCCCTGATTAGAACCTTGTTATAAGAATTTGAATATGAACCTTTCTGATATGGTATCTGATTCTGAGTTCCCTTGATAAACTGAACCCTGTTTTATTCCTTTGATACTTGACATGATTCGTTCCTCACCTTGTGACCTGAATATGTAAACCTCTGAATACCCTGAAGATTAATTTTGACATTATAACTGAAATTGGAAACTTTCCTTGATGATATGTAAATGTTTTTGAGAAAAGCTTTTGAATACGATGTTATACCAACTTTGAATTGAAACTGCACTAAAGGTTTTATGAAAATCTCTTTTAAAGACTATATTTATAAAAGGTTTTACTAAACATCATTTTATGAAAGTCACTGAAAGATTATTTTAAATACAAGTTTAATATGAAACCTTTGAATTAAATCTTTTCTATGAATCTATAAACCTTTTGATTATGGACCTTTGATATGACCTATTGAACGTTGATTTGAACCTTATTCTAAACCTGGTTATAAACTCTTGTTTTGAAACTTAATTTGAACTTTGATATAAGCATTAATCTGGTATACTATTTCTGGACCTGGACTTGAACATTGTTATAAACTCTGGTATAAACCTATCTGATTTCTGAACCTCTGATATACACTTCTGTAACATCTTACATGGACCTTATAATCTGAACCTTTTGACATGACCCTCTGTTTATGACATGATACTTGACCTTTGACCCACGGTTTGATACCCGAGCCACCTCACTAGGCATGAGGGTTTCATCTCCATGTCATTGATGCACCGATGGCATGACTCTAGGGCAGGAGAGTGATGACCTGTCCCGTCCCTGACTTTATCTGATTTGGTGTGTATTGGTAGACTCTGGCCACCTGGGGCGTATGGATGCATCCTAGATCTGATCTGATTTCTGTTATCTGTTTATATTATCTGTTATATCTCTGGTGACTGATGGTGTGTGCGATACACGTCTTTCACAACCTCTGGGAGCTAGCTACTCCATATATATTTGATACATGAGGACACCCCTCATATTATCTGGTTACTGAGAGGACACCCCTCTGATTAATGATGATGGCATGGTTATATATATTATATCTCTGTTCTGGGCTCGTGGTGGATTACTGTTTACCTTTACCATATACATTACTTACCTTTGACCATTATTATACCTTGCACTATTTCCTTTTACCTTTACCTACTTATTATTCCCTATCCTTTATCCTTACTCCTTTATTTATCCTTTGATTCTGATTATATCTGCATGACATATATTTTTGACACTCTGTACTATTCTTTATTACTGCTTTGTTACCGTTATATCTGTTCACTGAGCTCTCGTAGCTCAGCCGCATTTCTTTTCCTGCGGCAGGTTTTTAGTAGGAAGCTGGGTATGAGTGGAGAATACCATTGGACTTAGAAGACTACATTGTGATAGTTATTTTGTTATAGAGATGACTAGAAGAATTTATATTTTCAGACTCAGTATTTATTCCGTTGTAAATTTTGTATTTCCTTGTAATTTCTTGTCACCTTTGTATTCCTTTGTATTATTGAAGATGTATGCTTGTGTATTTTTCTGATATGTCACCATTGTTGTGACATCTCTACCCTTGTCGGGTCGGGGTGTTACATTGACCCTCCTTACTGCATCCAGCCTTAGAGCACAAGGTGTGATAGCCTTTAGTTAAGGCATAATACCGCACCACGTCAGCGCCACATCAGCTTTAACATTTCAACATAAACACAAAAAAAAACACCCCTTATCATAACACAACCATAAGACCACATTTTGGGCCCCATTTTTTTTTTCTTCTTTTCCATTTATAAAATACAAAAAAAACATTTTTTTTTTAAGTTACAAAACTAAAATTTACAATAATTATTTTTTTTTTACTTTTGAAAAACAATTAAAAAAAAAAAAAAAAAAAAAAAAAAAAAAAAAAAAAAAAAAGGATTGAAAATGTAAAACACCAAAACTTGGCTTCTTCAACCTTAAAAAGCTGCAACACCACTACACATCAAAACACACACTAAAACACACACACAACACACACGTTATACAAACACACACCAAAACACACACACGCTATCCAAACACACAGGAAAACGTCATTTAAATCGGAAGAAAAAAAAGAAGAGAACAAAAAAAAAATGTGTTAACGTTCGTTGCCATGGCAACGCCTACTCCAACGCCGTTGCTTAACGCCGAGAGACGGTGTGGTAACGCTGCTTAACGCAGCTCCAGCTCAACATAACGCAACCCTCCATGTTACGGTACCGTGTGCTCTTATAGGTAAATAGGTTAGAGTTTGGATTAGGATGGAGCTAGAGCTTATATTTTATAAATTTGTTTGGCGAATTAATTTGAATTGAAGCTTATTAATGTTAAGTTTTATAAAATACATGGAATTGATATTTAAATATATTTCAAGATTTTGCATGTTAATATATTATATTTTGAAGGATATTTAAGTAATTTGACTAACTATAAGCCCGTTTCAATGAGCTTAAGTTATGAAGACTTATAACTTATAAAAGCTTCTATAAATTTTTGTGACAAACAAAAATTATTTTATAAGATGCCTTTTTTATAACCTCAAGCCCCTATAAGCCTCTTATAAACCCAAGCTAAACACAGCTTTATGACTTGCATTTTTCTTCACATGGTATTGCTTGTATGCGTTCTTTTTATTTTTTTCTGTGCAATGGAAGGCATTGACCCTTTGTGACTTTCAATCTGATTTTCATGATCAAGATTCAAGATTCATCTAGACGTACAAGATGATCAAGTTGTGTGGTAACTAGATAATAATTGTACACTAAAGATTCTATTTTCTACAATAAATATGTAGATCCCAAAAAACATTGGCCATTCTAATAATATACGTAGTATTCTAAGACCAACAACAACAAAAGACACCATACATAAGACATAATAAACACAAGCTTAATCTAATAGTGAGGTAGAGATACACATTTTTGATGATCAAAATGGCAAACTCTTTGAAGTCCAGATAGACGTGAGTGATCTAAAATGCTCGGATGGCACGAAATCTTGTGGCAAATTCGCCCTTTTCACGATCCTCCTCATATTGCTATGTAAACTTTGTTGTACCAAGTTTTTGACAGCCATACTTTCGTCACTCATCATCCTATCGTCCTGTGCATCCTTTAAAAGGTGTGTTGATCCAGAATCAGCAGACCCATATAGGGGCGCTGAAACATTCGTGCTTCCTACAAAGGTTTCAGACACTTGCTTCCCTTTATCAATCCTTAAAATCTCTAAAATCCGTGAAGCTCGTTTCTGTGCTAATGTGCTACCTAAAAGTGTTAATTCAAGGAGGGAAGATGAAACCCTTGACTCGATCATGGCTTGTCTGTCTCTATACGACTTATGAGCCATCACCATCAAAATGTATGTCGCTTTTTCTTGACAATCAGGCATATTCGTCCAACTTAAAACATCCACTAATATGTGAAACGAGTCATGAAAACCACTCAACGCCTTCCTACCCTCCGGTGTCGACACAACATTGCTTAAAATTGACAAGATCCTATCACTCACTTCCATATCTCCCAATGAGGTCAACAGAAATGAAAGAAAACCATCAATCTCGATCATTGGTGCAACATTGTTTGGCAAGATGGATAAAGTGTAGAGTGCGCGTAAACAATCTTGAACCACTTGTGAATTGATATTACCTTCAGCTGCATTCTTGAGGGTCTTGACCAAAAACGAGATGGCTCCTGATGATCCAATGATTGGTTTGTTTGAGTCAAGCGCGCTTAACCCGAGAAAATTGGCTACAATTGCCGCAGACAGATCCGGATCAGGCAAACCTCCATTTGGAGACTACTAAATTAAGCATCTTGTGTACTAATCCTGCTTTAACAATGGCAGCTTTGTTCCTGAAAAATTATTTAAGTTTGAAACTTTTAGCAAAACTGAGTCATACCCATGAATTGAAGAACAGATCTAAGCACCAAATTGGTTTGAAATTGTTTATTAAAAATGCTCAATGTAAATGTAAAAAAAAAAAACAAAGTCATTTACTAAATCTTATATCGATTTTGTAACTTTTCTCAAAAAATGCAAAGTCATACTAGTAATTCATGAGACAAAATTAGTGACTCACTTTGTTTTTTTCACGACTTTTCATAAGCCTTGAACTTTCAATATGCAATAACCAAAGTGCTTATACCAAAATTGATTGTTTAGAATTGAAATCAAATTTACTATTCAATTAAATTGTTGGAAACTATAAATGTCATTACCTCATTTTAAAGTAAAACTACAAAATCAAACAAGTTACTAACATAATAAAACTGTGGTTCCGCAAAAAGTAAATACAATAGGTCATGTTTACTGCTTTTAGAGATCTTGAGATCAAACTGCACGAAGTACATTTTTTGTGTTAAATAAAAGGCCTAGAAATAACCTTACAATATTCTGGTTAAACTGCGTACATCTGAGTGAAAAAACTCGTAAATTGAAAGTAATAAATTATCAAAAACACTTAGGGCCCGTTTGGTTTGTTGTTAAGAATGACAATGGGTATCGGATTTAGTATGGGGTAGAATGACAATGGATATGAAAAAGTGTATGATTACGATTGTTTATGTTTGGATGAGAAAATATGGTATGAAAAAGTGTAGAGATATTTAAGTTTTGTAGTGGAAAAAAGAGAGACCCACGGGAATGGATTTCATAGATACCAAATTGGTGTGTAATAAATCTATAACTATAATATACTCACTTCATTACTGGGCTCACAAAACAAACACCATTAATGACTTTCAA
The DNA here is from genome assembly GCA_021014915.2 of Artemisia tridentata subsp. tridentata. Classification (NCBI taxonomy): domain Eukaryota; kingdom Viridiplantae; phylum Streptophyta; class Magnoliopsida; order Asterales; family Asteraceae; genus Artemisia; species Artemisia tridentata. Next base: position 72,945,883 of record CP139505.1, read on the forward strand.
AGCCATAGTCTCATTCCCATAGTATCCAACCAAACGGGCCTTACTCATCATTGCCAATTCCAAGATTAAGCAAAGCATACAAAGCCACAATCTTCTCCTCACCACCACCATCATCAACCATGGCCAATTGGCCACTAAAGGTGCAATAACACCCAACAACCCAAAATTCATCCTCACACCACCGTGATCATCTTTACACAACCTCCTAACCTCATGGGCCCCACTACTATCACCACATTGCAGCCTTTTCACCACCATCTTCATCTCCTCCAACACTGCCACCTCACCTCCTCTTCTTCTTCCTCGTACATTTCACACATTTTCAAAAGCTCAGATAACTTTTCAGACTTTTTGGGCTTTGGGTCTTGTTTTGTAGGTGGTGGTGGTTGGTTTTTGGTGGTGGTGGTGGTGTGACGACGGTCGCTGTGGTGGTGGTGAGTGCCGCACCGGAGTGTGTTGAGGATCGTGCGGCGGCATGATGACCAGATGCTGAAGGTGGTGTTGTTATTTTTTTGGATTTTAGCCATGTTGATAAACTCCGTGTATTAGTCGGCCAAAAAGTCGAACAAGAAAAAAGAAAACCTGCCTTGTAGGTGTGAACATTTTTTTAAAAAGGTTTTAAGGTTGTCTTTCTGTAGTATACCACATATACACCTCAACAATTTCTGACAAAGCAAATGTAGCATATGTGCAAAAATGTCAGTGGAAAAACCATAGCATGCATTTTGTGATTTACTGATCATAATTCTGTCATTGTTTATACGAAATTGTATCAAGCTGGTGAATTTGATCACTAGCGTGTAAAATCTAGATAATAGATGTTGAAGGTGGATCTCGGACTGACACCAACTTAGGTCGACGGGACGAAAATAGTTCTCCATCTTTAAAATGAAGGTACACTTATAACAAAGTTTTATACTTGAGTTGCAAATAAGTTATCATATGAGTTGCACTTTTTGATTCTCTAATCATGGATTATACGTGAGAAATAAGCGTCATGTTTAAATTCCGTGGCTAATCATTAGAATTCTTGTAGAGATAACAACATTTAATCAGATTAATGCAATTTATTTTGAACGGTAACTAGCTATCTCACAATATATACAATAAATTTATCCGAAACACATTAGGCAAGACTTATAACCCACCTCTCTCACATAATAAAGTGTACCATTAAGGGAGGAAGGAGTGGAGCTCGGGTTGCTGCTGCGGGCTGATCGGGTTGGCGGGCTCACCGCCGCCGCCTATGCGGGTTGCTGCTGCGGGCTACGTTTGCGGGTTATTTACTCGCTGCGGGGAAGGAAGCATTTGACTGTTACAGGGACCATTATTGTAAACTTCATATGATCACCAGTTGACCTCCTACTATCAAACCTACCACTTTTTGACCACCACCATCTTACCGGCCACCTTTGCTGCTGGTGGTTGAATAACTACCCATTTGACAAAAATTTATAAATATTAAATTTATTTAGTTTCTTCATTTCAAGAAAATGGTAAAAACGAGTACCATCTTAAAAATAATTAATGGGTTTTGAAAGCTAGTGATTAACGTGTTGTTTTTTTGGGTGATGACGATGAAATTTGCAGGGTAAAGGGAACAGGGAGTTTTGGAATGAGGAGGAACAAGACACACACACTGTATCTATCTCTTTTTTATATAGTCATTTTTTATATAGTAATTTTATTAATAAAATGTTTGTTATTTTATATAATTGTTTAGTATTGAAAGGGTTAATGTTGCAAATTTATAAATTTGGATGACAAATTATGAATATTTAAAAAAAGATTGGAAGGGTTGAGAATGATGGGCGCTGCTAAAAAAAAGTTGAATTGAGGGTTGGAGGGTTGAAATGAAGTGGAAGGATTTAATTAGTTAAAGTTTGGAAGGGTTGGAAGCATGACTCCCTTCCCCCAAAGACACAACCTATTTGTTTGAAAAGTAATAAGATTAACAAGATAATATAAGGGGCTGTTTCTTTTTTTTCCTGTTTCTAGTTAGGTCCTGTGTGGATATATATGTACTGTTTCTAGTTAGGTCCTGTGTGGATATATGTTGTTTCTTTTTTATGCTTAATTGACCATCTTAATACGAGTTTTTTCCCGAACTAGTGTAGGTGGAAAAAATTTATAAAAATTCGAAAAATTTATGAAAATTCGAAAAAATTTATAAAAATTTTAAAAAAATTCGAAAATTTTTAAAAATTCAAAAAATTTATAAAAATTCAAAAAATTCGAAAATTTTATAAAAAATTATAAAAATTCGAAAAAACTTATTAAAATTTTTAAAAAATTCAAAAAATTTATAAAAATTTATAATTTTTTTAAAATTCAAAAAATTTGTAAAAATTTATAATTTTTTAAAAATTCAAAAAATTATAAAAATTCAAAAAATTCGAAAATTTTATAAAAAATTATAAATTTTTTTAAAAAATTCAAAAAATTTATAAAAATTTATAATTTTTTAAAAATTCAAAAAATTTGTAAAAATTTATAATTTTTTAAAAATTCAAAAAAAATTATAAAAATTCGAAAAAAAATTTAATAAATTCAAATTTTTTATAAGTTTTTTTGAATTTTTATAAATTTTTATAAAATTTTCGAATTTTTTGAATTTTTATAAATTTTTTATAAAATTTTCGAATTTTTTGATTTTTTATCAATTTTTCGAATTTTTATAAATTTTTTTGAATTTTTATAAATTTTTTGAATTTTTATAAATTTTTTCAATTTTTATAAATTTTTTGAATTTTTATAAATTTTTTATAAAATTTTCGAATTTTTTGATTTTTATCAATTTTTATAAATTTTTTTGAATTTTTATAAATTTTTTGAATTTTTATAAATTTTTTCAATTTTTATTAAATTTTTTGTATTTTTAAAATTTTTTGAATTTTTATAAATTTTTTCAATTTTTATAAATTTTTTGTATTTTTAAAATTTTTTGAATTTTTTTAAAATTTTTATAAATTTTTTCGAATTTTCATAAATTTTTCGAATTTTATAAATTTTTCGAATTTTTAAATTTTTTTTAAATTTTTATAAATTTTTTCGAAGTTTTCTAAATTTTTCGAATTTATTTTTTCCACCTACACTAGTTCGGGAAAAAAATCGTATTAAGACGTCCTGAATAGAAACAGTATCAAATTTTACCCCCTTCCACATTAAGGATTCTCTTTTGCAATAAGTTAAAAAGAAACATCAAAGTTTCCTGTTTCCAGCCAGTTTTGTTACCAAACAGGACATTAAGTTGAAAGTAAACGGCCCCTAAGTTATGTATAGCCTTTCACATTCAATAGGTTATGATCAATTGTATTATAGTCCTTAAGTGGAGCCCTAAGGATTAAAATGGTCGCCCCATGTGTGGCTCACTACCAACCTCTTTACTTCAAATAATTGTACCACACACTTACCACCCATAGTCATTATTTCATTTATGTCTTTAAGATAGACTTCATAAATAATTCTACTAGTTAAGGTAAAATCAAGTAATATCTTTGAGGAAATATATAGAATTTAGTTTAGACATTCATATATACGGATCTATATTCATATTGTATAAATATAGTTTCATACCACGTTTTTGAAAGAAACAAAATAGAACATTGTACTACAAAGGTAATTTACATTATACATGCAAGAAAATTGACCACATAATGGTAGTTATTTTCATGATCGTTCAAATGAATAGTCAATTTCGCCTTTCTTAAAGAAAAGAATGTACAAATGCACATCTTCGTCATTATTTTTGCATGGGCCACTTCAACTTTGTATGAAATCAACTTTAAATCTTGTTCTATACTTGAAAAAGAGAAAAACGTGAAACTAAAACTAAGTTATCCACAGTCGACCGGCAAAAGTCGATCGATTGCTTCTTCCGACTCTAACCGACCGACTTTCAAACACACACACAAACATATTTAAAAAAAAAAAAAAAAAAAAAACTTTTCATCAACTGTGGCACTTTGGTCGCTTCTGGTCGCTGAAGAGAGAAAGCTGACGTGGCACCCGGTGACCCAGGTCGCTTGGGTCAACGACTGTGTCCAGCCTAACTTATCCATATCTCTTATTAAGTTTTAGACATGTAAAAGATGCGAGTTTTTTACTCAGATTTACATGGTTAACCATAGTATTGCTATGAATACATTAGGGTGGCAGGCTAGGGACGGGCCTACATTAGTGTCGGGTGTGGCACGAGCTACACCCTATTTTAGATCATGAAATGCAAAAGTTTTCAAAAACTGTTGATTTTTGGTATATTAGTGGAATAACCGAAAAAGACATGTATTTTCGTGATACAAAATTTTAGGACCATGTTTATTTTAGAGAAATCAAGATTTTTAACGAAAATTTACAATAAACGGCAAATATGCGTCGGGCTCGTGAACTTCCTGAAACCTCCTTGGTCTACCCATGGTGGCAGGCCACGAAGCCATCTTGATGGTGGTTCTTAAAAAGAAAACGTATAGATCACTACAACATTCGACCCTTTCGGAGGGGACATTTTTACTCTTTCGGCGGGGACATGTCACCGCTGAAAGTTATTGGCGGGGACATGTCCCCGCCGAAAGGTCCCAGCCGCTGATACTTTCGACGGGGACAAATGACAACTTTTGGCGGGGACTTGTGAGTCCCACAGGTCAAACTTGGTCCAGCGTGGCATCACTTTTGGCGGGGACATGTTCGTTAATTAACCAGAAAGTCACTTAATTAAGGGATTATGATAATTAACTATGTCTTTTGGCGGGGACGTGTCCCCACTAAAAGAGCCATCCATTGTTGCAGTAAATTTTTTTCCCCGCCAAAAAGAATACTACACTGTTGCAGTAAATTCTTTTGGCGGGGACATATCCCCGCCAAAAAGCTTAACCAGATAAAACTGGTTCAATCATGTCCCCACCAAAAGCCTCTGACCCAATTTGCAGCATATTGCTGCAAAATGGGTAATTTCCAGATTTTTTCCGGAAAAAACCAACAACATCACAACCTATTTTTGAACCTGTTTTATGCTACATGATCACCAAATTCGCTAAACATAATATCATATATATCCAAATTCGCTAAACATAATCATATGTATCCAAATTCGCCAAAAACGGTTCAAAAACCGTGATCACATGATCATCTACAAAACTATACATAAGCTAGCTATCCGCAAAATGGTCCAAAAACTATACGTAAGCTAGCTATCCGCAAAATGATCCAAAACTATATGCGGGGAACAATTTAGCGGGAATCCTAACACATAAACTACATAAATACATAAGAACTTTGGTCCCAACCATTTGTGTGTATGTGATCAAACAAATCTTCTTGCTTTATCCAACCAACGTTATAACAAGAAGCACATGGACATTTTACATTCCCATCAATATTCACAGAGGACTTGTGTTGTTCCCGTTACACTTATAGAAATAACTACAAAGTTATCCTAAACGTGTACTAAGACTGATATAATGCAATGATTAATTTTACCAAATAAGTAATAACGTAAAGATAAAAACCACAAAGGTTTTTCAACGTTTAAATTCTTATTAGAAATTAATCAAAGAATCTATTACCCAAGTGTTTTGCGGAATAAACACTTGGGATTGAATAGACAAGGTATGGTGTTCTCCTCTCTAAACTCAAGCTGTTCTTGTGAGACAACAAAAAGACCCACTGAGCTATCTCAGGGATGTGTTATTTTTTGGAGGAGAAAAGTGGTTTTGTGAAAGTCTAAGCTTTTAATGCACAAAACTTATCTCACTTTTCTCCCCATCTATCCTATTTATACACAAGAATAAAAGAACAACCCGTGACTAAAAGTACAAAAAGAATGACCTAGCTAGTCTGTCAAAATACAACAGTATTTTGACTGTTACAAGAATCTATTTTGGGATAAGGTTGAAACTGCTTTCTGAGCGTCAGTGATAACACTGTTCTTGTTCTCACGCCATTCAGGGAAAGTTTGACTTTTCTTTGATAAGAACCTCTCCTTATCTTTTCAAACTCTTCCCGCCTTGTCCCGCCTCTCTTTCAGACTTCAGATTCTTCAGGCTTGGTCTTCAGTCTTCAGTCTTCAGTCTTCAATCTTCAATTCCATTTGTTGTTGAGGAGACTGAGGGGTTCAGTGAGCTCTTGTCAGTACTCACTGAACCTATCATCTTCTTCTTTGGCTTAAGTCACACTCAGGGAGTCCCGCCTTCCTGAGGAGTGAATCCTTCTTCTTGAATTCTCCTTAAGCTTCCTGAAGATGACTCACTGAGTTACTGTTCACTCAGTGACTTGAATTGTTCTCGGTTGATAAACACTTGTGTTGATATATATAATGCCTAAACACGTTATTAATATTTTTCGATATCTCTACGTTTTGATAATCACAAAATGTAAAATCATTAAACGGAAAATTATGACGTAAACAAGCATTTAGTTGTTAATATCTATTTTAACAACTCAAATCACTTAAGGTATGAATAAACAAATGCTTAATGCATTATATGATCAAAGGAACATTTTCTTAATCACTAGATTTTTTATAAAATGTCAAAAACATTTTATATCTTTTAGAAAAACATTTTTGGTAATAAATAAAAAGCACTAGCGGATTTGCACGTTTTTGGGATGTTGCCTAACATCTTGGTTTTCGAAGAAGCAAACCGCTCTTGCTATTTCTACTACAGAAGCCGAATACGTAAGCGCTGGAAAGGCATGTCAACAAGCACTATGGATGAAACAAGCTCTCATAGATTATGGCATTAGGTTAGATAATGTCCCAATTATGTGTGATAACAAAGGTGCTATAGATTTAAGTAAGAACCCCGTTCAACACTCTAGGACTAAACATATAGAGATACGTCACCATTTCCTTCGTGATAATGTTCAAAAAGGAAACATATCTATAGAAAAGGTTGCATCAGAAGATAACATAGCGGACATATTTACTAAACCCCTTAAGCGTGAACTCTTTAACCACTTACGTTTAGGCTTAGGAATGATGGAACAAATTAAATGAATTTTCTACATTTTAGGTCCATCAGATGGGCGGCCCCCTTAATGTTATAAAGGCGGCCCCCTTAATTATTAAGGGGACCGGCCTCTCATTAAGGGGACCGGCCATCTGATGACATTTATTTTTTTTTCTTCTTTCTGCCTTCCTCTCATCTGTGTCTAGGAATCTATTTTGCACAAACCTAAAGATTGGGAAACATTTTTTTTTTGCATAAACATATTTATATACAAAACTCAATCTATTTTATTCAAATCATTCTCACATCTAGGAAAACACATGAAAACCATTTTCTTTGCATTGTTGAATAATACTAAAAACACTTTTCTTTCATGCATAAAATCTCACATGAATTGTCAAAATATATAATCTAATATATATCTTTGATATTCATATACTGAGCAAAATCAAATCAAGGAGTCTTTGGATTGTTTCTTAGGAAATTTTTGCATTTAGGAGTCGAAACAATCACATCTCCACATTTGTTGCATATAGGCACACACTAGAACAAAATTGCATATCACAACTCCATTTTTGTTCCATCATCTTCTTGTTAGTTTCTAGTGCCTTTAGTCTATTCCCCCTTGCCTTATGTGATTAATAGTTTCAATATTCTTGATTGCTAGATATAATTGCTTGCTTATTTGCTTAATTGATATGTCTTGCATGTATATTAATATGTTACATACTTTCTTGCCTCAAAGAGTGGGACTTGCCTAAAACCAAAAGCTCCAAACATAGCCCTCCTTACCTATTTCTGCAGAAAAACTCATTTCTGGAACTCATAATGACACCAGATGGGCGGCCCCCTTAATTCATAAGGCGGTCCCCTTAATTATTAAGGGGACCGGCCATCTGCAGGACGAGTTCACAGAATCTTTTTCTGCTTTTTAGCCAATTTCATCCTACACTTCCCTAAATTCACAAACATATTCTGTCATGATCACCTCAACAAGTTTATCCATCCTTAATCACATCAATCCTCCACTATAAATAACCCCATTCCTCACCATATTCACTCATCCCATCATGTCTTCTCCCATCAACCCAAAACCAAAAACCTCAAAGCTAGCAAGGATGACCATGAAACCCGGGTGGAAAAGAAAACCTCACCCTCACAGCAAGTCCATCACTAATGGTGTGACTAGACAACCAACACCTCCATCCACTTTCATTCCCAACTACTCTCCAAGATCTCAACATCATTCCATTGAACCATTTCACAATCCCTATCATGTTGGCCAAACATCCACATTCATTCCAAACTACACTTCTATACCTCAAACCAACTTCCATGAAACCTTCGAAAATCCTTATCATTTTGGTCAACCGTCACCCAAATTTCATCCATTCCCACCAAATGATCAAATCCACATTCCCTCGGAAATGCAAAAGTTTCATGAAGAGCTTAACCAAATCCACGATCTTAGTGATCTCCTTGCTATGCATCTTGCACAACGCAACAAGGGACAACCTCCATCCTCACCCTACTCAAATTGCTTACCCCACTCTCTCAACTTAGATCAAGTCACAAACCACACCCACTATTGCCCTTGTTGCATCTTCCTTCAAAAACAAATTCTCCACTTAAGTGAAGATATTTCTTGGATCGAATATCTATTCACTCGTCCTCATCCTATTCCTCCCCTAAACCGATACAACATTGTTAGATCCACTTCATCCGCTCCATTTCCCTCACCATCAAATAACTAAGCCCTATTCCCATGCTTTCCGCCCCAAAATAAAAACCCTCACCCTTTTGTGTCGCAAGCAAGTCCAATCGCTCTCTTTGGCAATATTAGGACCATTAGTATTTTTTTTTGTAACCTTTATGTTTTAAGCATATTGTGTGATGTAATGATGATTCATGTGATCATCTTAAATGAATGAATAAGATTAGTTGTTTCTTCTAAATATTTTTGCTATGCATATATATGTCTTGTGTTCTTAACTTGTTTTTGCAGCCAAGATTTCCATAGCTCGTCTCCTTGGTGCCCTCAAACGAGGGGGAGCACACATCAAGGGGGAGTTCTCGTCCCGAAAAATTTCATATCTAAAACTTGTTGGCATAACCTTTTTGATTCTACAAAAAGGGGGAGAAATAGATGTGACTCACTAAATACTTGTCTAAAAACTAATTTTTAAATTTAATGAGTCTAGATTTTGTAATCATCAAAAAGGGGGAGATTGTTGATATAAATAATGCCTAAACACGTTATTAATATTTTTCGATATCTCTACGTTTTGATAATCACAAAATGTAAAATCATTAAACGGAAAATTATGACGTAAACAAGCATTTAGTTGTTAATATCTATTTTAACAACTCAAATCACTTAAGGTATGAATAAACAAATGCTTAATGCATTATATGATCAAAGGAACATTTTCTTAATCACTAGATTTTTTATAAAATGTCAAAAACATTTTATATCTTTTAGAAAAACATTTTTGGTAATAAATAAAAAGGTTTAATCCATTATAAATTTATGAATTCAAATTTTCAACCAAAAATGGCAAAAATGTTCCAGAAAAACCTTCCCCACAAAAAGACAAAACTGGGCAACGGTTATGCTGGGCGGCCCCCTTAATTTTAAGGGGACCGCCCCCCTATTTAAGGGGGCCAGCACGCTCCTCCAGCTGTCCAGTTTTTGCCTATAAATACTGGCTTTCCCCTGGACATTTTCTCACCTTTTGCACCTCAAACTTTCTGTTCTAAATCTCTTCTTCTATCTCTCTAAATCCTTTGATCATATACTCTTAAGCTTTTGTTTCAAGTGATCCAAAGCTTCAACCTCTCAAGTGCAAAAGAAGAATACTTCTATCCTTCAAGACAAGAAGTATTACAACTTGGTGTATTTCTTCCATCCAAGTTGTTGGTGTATCATTATTGTAAATCATTCATTTATTTGTATAAGTTGTAAATACTTGTTAGATTAGTGTGAGTATAGTTGGTTAGGCTAGATTAGTGTGTAAGTAGTGAAGGTGTGAAGAAGTTAAGGTGTGTAAGTAGTTAAGGTGTGAAGAAGTTAAGGTGTGTAAGTAGTGAAGGTGTGAAGAAGTAGAAGAGTACATAAGTAGTGTAGAAGTTGTGAAGCCGTCGTGAAGAAGTTGTGAAGTGTTAGACCCGTTTCCCGGGTATTGGGACCCCACCCTAGACGAAAATGGATTAAGGCCTTATGTGATTGGCTAGTCAATAAATGTAAAGTTATAGTCAAACCCGATAGTCAATTTATAGTCAAAGTATGACTAATATAGTTTTGGAAGTATGATGCATAACTAAAGGGGAGTAAGTTGCCAAGTATTAAATATGTGATAGAGTTAGTTGTGGCTAAAGTAAGAAGAAAGAGACTTGAGGGGCCATTCTTGTCATTAGCCCAAAGTTATCACCTAACTTGTATATCTAGCTAGTTCTAGAGTTTTCCCTCATTATTGATAGAGGGTTTGAGGTCCGGTTTTTAGAGAGATGGAAAAGAGAGGGAAATAGCTAAGTGATGAATCAAGAAGAAGAAGTGAAGATTATGTGTCAATAGCCTTCCCTTATTTATGATCATCACAAGTAAGTGATCTATTGTCTTGTTTTAGTGAAGATATAGTTTATGAGTAAAGTGGGTAATCATCATATAATCAAGATATGATCATATGATGATATGATTTGGTAGATAAGTATGTTTTGATGGGTTTTGATAACCCTTGTTATGTATTTGATTGTTATGTTATTAGGTTTTGATATATTGTAAAGATTGATGATGAAGATGGAAGATTGTGATGATGATGATGATGTTCTTGTTGTTATGTAGCATGGATTAAGGTAAGTAAAATGATGATAGCATAAGTTATATGGATTTCTATCATTATGTGTTATGTATGTTTATGTTGAGAAGATGAGCTTGGGTTATGCCTATGTGATGCCATGTTTATGGCTTATGTGATGAGATGATGCTATGGATATGTTGATGTTATGTGCTAGTTGAGATTTGAGTAGTGAGCCTTGATGTAAGTGTTTTATGTATATGATGCATCATGTGGTTTGAAGTATAATTGTATGTTATAGTCATTTTACTTACTAAGCCTTTGTGCTTACGGTTTAGTTGTCTAACCATTTTGTAGGTTGGCATGTTTATGTGGAAGGCTTGGATATAAGGATTAAGGAATTTGATACGCGAGATTAAGGTAGTATTCGTTAGGAGCTTAGGTAGAATACCGAGCTCATGTGTAAGTTTGTACCCCCGTTGGTCTTTTCATGTTTTGTAAAGTGTAGTCAAGTGGCAAAATATATGTCAAGGTTGTCCTAACGATTTGGTAGTCATTTGGGAGGTTAAAGTATGTTTTATATATTTATGGGTTAAGTTAAAGGAGTGTTTGGCTAATGTGTAAAAGTACCCATTTTGGGTTGTATACGGGTCAAGTGTGTATTGGAACATGTTATATATGTTAAAGTAATGAATATGGTCAAGTTTGAGGTGTTGTGGAAGTCGTATGTGGCATTTGTCATGAAATGGGTCAAAACGGGTTTTTGGTGTAAAACCCGTGATTGTGGAAGTACGTCTTCTGAGAGTCAAATGGTAAATGTTTTTGGATGGAAATGAGCCCATATATATAGTAATGAAATCTGGAAAGTTTGGTTAGGTTTCGAGTCCGGGAGGTTGGAGTATCGGCCGGGGATTTTGAAAGTCCAAAAACTGGACAGAACCATCCATCTGATCGGATGGCTGGCGATCCGATCGGATGGAGGTCGCTGGCAGTTTTTCGGTAAATTTTGAAAAATCGTATCTTTTAATCCGTAAGTTGTCACGGGTCGTGCCACCTATCGTTTTGAAGGTAATTGAGTCTAGTTTCATTTAAAATTAGTCTCAAAGTCTGAAAGTTTATAGATTTTTATAAATGGGCCAAAGAGTGACCAGATGTCCGTTTTAGTTCAAGTATTTCCGCGTAAAAGTTTAAGTTTTTGGTCTAAGCAGGCACGGGGTGTAACATGAAGCCGGTGTGAAGAAGTTGTGAATTAGTTGTGTGAAGTTGTGAGATTGGTTCTAGCTACGATTAGAACTCGACATTTAGCTTTGTGTCGTTAAACCGATGTAAGCGAAAGTTGTGTAAGGTTTTCTCCGCCATAAGGGAGCTTGTTGATATAGAGTAGAAAACTCTCGAGTTAGGTGCTCGGGGAGTGGAGTAGGGCAAGGAAGGTGTCCTTGTAGCCGAACCACTATAAATCCTTTGTCTCGCGGTTAGATCTTTCCATCTCTCTCTTTCATTTCATTTCATTACTTTACTTGCAGTGTTAATTTAGATCTACTTATATTTGTTCATATTGTTCAAGAGTTGAGTTCACATAAATTCGAATCTAAATCTTCAAAAATAAACAAAGCTTTTATAATAAATTAAAAAGACGTAAAACTATTCAACCCCCCCTTCTAGTTTTCCACAACTTGGCTTAATTTGTGTTCAAATCCTGTTTAAGATAATTGGGTATTTACGAACCCAACAATCTCCCCCTATTTGGATATAAATTATGCCTAAGTGTTTTGATCAGTATGAGTGAGCTAAAGGCTTCTTCTCTTACTGAATATACAAGAAGACAGTTAAGGACACTGATATAACATAAACATGGACCAACATTTTATTCATATTATTACAAAGTCATAACATCTAAACAAAATACTCAAGGTTCCTGAAGGATACCCATGAGTTCTAGTTTCGCCTTCTTTGACACCAACACATCTTTGTCAGATTGTTCCTTTATCATTTGATCCATCAGCCTGACAAACTCCTCATTATCAGGACTCCTGATATTAAACGCCATCAGTTTGTAGGCAAGGAGTGTTGTCGTTTCCACTTTATCAATCTCAGAGACTCTCTGAAATGCTTCCTGACCAAATTCATCCACAAAGAAGATACCATACTCAGGTTCCTTGATGACCAGGTTGGGACAGAACTTGACACCCTGAGGAGGAATCCTGTTGCAGTGAAGTGCAGCTATGTATTGTTCAGGTTCTAGAGCCACAGCTTTTCTCTTCTTCCCGGCCTTCTGAGTAAGTTAAGGGATAGTCAGTCCCTGAGAAGCAAGTGCCCTCTCATGGTCAATTCCAAGACTTTTGGCCACTTTTGAGAGTTCCTCATACTTAGCACTTAGAGACCTGATGAGGGTTGGGGCATTCTTGCTTGAGGTTTTCTTTCTCAGGATGGGCATCATCATATCCTATTCTCTTAACCCATAGTCTGAAAATTTGATTGTTGGAAGATGTGCAAACTTTCTTGGCCCTCTATGAATTGTTATGCTTAGGGGTTTGGTGTTGTGAATGGTGATGTCAGTGATTGTGCCTTCATCCTTGGTTTTGGTCATGTACCATACGTACCTCTCATATATTATCTGCCTCCTTTCTTCCTTAAGTTTGGCTTGTTTGTTGTGTTCTTGAAGAAGTTGGGCTTGTAGCCTGATGAATTCATCTCCCTGAATTTCTTTATCAGACTCCTTGATTTCCTCCTTGGCGACCTCATAAATTACAGACCTGTTGAGTTCCTGCTCTTTCTCTTGGTCCTTCCTGAGATCTTCTTGGTATAAGATTTCAGCTAATTCTTCATGAGTCCCATAGACCCTTTTCCCTCCCTCTAAATCAACATAGAACGGTGCATCAGGATCTGCACGTCTTTCAGTTGAAGCCTTGACTAAGCGTGCTTCAGGAGGAGGGTTTGTTTCAGTCACCATGATTTTCTTCCCTTTGTCAATGGGAGGGGGTTGACTGGTGGATGTTTCAGGCACAATCACCAAAGCGGAAGTAGGATCAGGGATTGGATCATCATTTTTCTCCCCCTCAGCAGGTGTTGGAACTTCAGTGGAGACACCGGCTGACTGAGGAGTTGGAGTTACATGAGAGGCCTGAAGAATGGATAGGATGCTGGAGACCATAGACTTTGTTTCAGAAGTCTCATTCTTCACGGCACTTAATTCGGCAGCCATTTCCTTTTGGTGGGTTGTGAGTTCATTGACATGGGTGGTGTAGTGGGTGATCAACTCATTATGTGTTGTTGAGAGCTGATCATAGGCTGAAGAGATTTTGATCAGGTGCTCCTTGGATGCAATAATAGCCTGATGAATTGACTCTTGCTGTGTCCTTAGACCTTGAAGATCTACCCCCTGAAGGAGCTTTAGAAGCTCAGTAATATTGGTGGAGGTGGACGCCTGAGAGGCCAAGTAGGCATCCAGTCTTTTGATTAAGATGGGATCATCTGCAAGTTGTTCTTGGACTGATTCAATAGCCTTGAGGATGTTGGAGAGTTCCTGATGCTGTCCAGTGGCTATTTCATCTACAGATTTGTTCAGGTCGCCAAGTTGTTTATCAGTGAGTTTGGCGGTCTGAAGAATCTTTTCCTGAGATTCTTCTACAGAGGCCCTGAAGTCGGCATAGGAGGCTGCCACTTCAGTGTGCTTATCCCATTGCTCATCCGTGAGTACATTGTAAAGACCATCGATGGCTTTGCGAAGGAATTTGGCCAGTTGCCTTTCAGATGTCGGACGAGCATTGTCATACTTTTGCAACCACTCAGGAGTGGCTGAAGCACCTGATGATGATGATGAGGTTGTTGGGGAACTGGGTGGTTGATCCTCAGGAGGATGAGAAGAATGTTGTTGCTCAGAGTGCTGAGGAGGGTTTAATTGACCCTCCATTTCCTCCTCAGCATCAGGGATATCATCATCACGAAAGTCAATCTCCTCCTCTGACTCATCATCTAACAAGTTTTCATAGTCAGCCAGAGAAGGAACCTTCAGGATATCCGGCTCCCCCTCAGAAGAGGGCTTACCTTCGTTGTGGCCAGGTTCTGACTCTGTTGTTATAATAACTGGTGGGGTTTGACCAGCCTGACTAGTCACAATAACTGGGGGGGGGGGGGGTTTGCCCAGCCTGACTTTTAGGGTCAGTTCCCGAGAGAACAAACGTGCCTGAGATGCCTGAGGTGGTTTTGGGTTCTGTATCGGCGGGTGGTTTATATCCCTCCAAGTCTTTGTCCCCCTGAGCGCCTTCAACCACTGATGGGTGTTTTTCAGTGGAATCATGAGGCACTCCTTGTGAAGATTTATGGACCCCCTTCCCATCAGGATTGGACTGTCCTTTTGGGGATTTAGGGTCCTGAACTCCCTGAGACTCTGAGTGTGATTTCTCAGAGACGTTAGCGGGATGTGAGTGGGTGTGGGTCCCCTTCTCAGTGGAGTAGTGCTGCCCCACTGAGGATATAGAACCCTGTACTCCCTCAGGCTCTGATTGTGATTTATCAGTGCCTTCATTGGGATATGAATGGGTGGATGTTCCTGATCCCTCTGACTTGTTTATGTCAAAGGAAACATGCGGAAAGGGTTTGTCCGAGGACACTGAGGATGATTTCTCAGTGACCTCTGGTGACGGTTGTTTTGTGGTCAGAAGGGTCTCTGTAGTGGGTGTCTCAGAGGTCTTGGCCACAACTTTAAGGGTGCCTGAGGCAACAGTCTCAGTGACGAGTGGTTTAGGTCTAACCACCTTACTGGACTGTCCCCCTTTCTTCTTCTTCACCTTCTTGGTAGGTGAAGGTACTGGGGAGCTTACATTTTCACCCTGAATGACTACTAACATGTAGTTGGTCAGGGCGGTGGGTTGTACCTCAGTGATGTCACTACTAAAATTGGTCTTATGCAGGACGTCAGGTTTTGTACCTTGATCGTCAGACCTTAAGTAGTCAGAACCAAGAAGGTCCTGAAGCACACAGGAAATGAACCTAGGATAAGACATGTGTCTTTACCTATGTTTCCCTGAGAGCTTGGCAACGAGGTCACGAAAGATTATACCTCCGATATCAATTTTTCTACCCTCCAAGAGACTGAACATCATCAATTGTTGTGATGAGTTCAATTGCTCAGTGGAGGATTTATTCCCTCCGAGGACTTGAATGACAAATGTCATCATGAGTCTCCAGATGGGGTGAAACCATGTCTTCACTATGGGAGCCTTTTCTAACAAGGCTTCAGGAGACAAAGTAGGACGCTTAGCGTCATGAGGCCCAAGGAATAGCATTTCTGCTTTAATTTCCAGGTCAGTAGGGTTTGCCTCAAAGGTTTGGGTGAAATCAAGACCAGTGGCCTTGAGAAAGGTCTTGTAGTCCAGGGAGAGGGGTTTCTTCCCATTCATCACAGTGAATGTGATGATTGATTCTCTGGTGTCCTTACTGCTAGTAGCCGTTGCGGTACACCAGAACTCCCTGAGGTAGTCATGATAAATGACCGATGGGGTTTTGGTAAAGGCCGTGGCAAGGAAGCAGTTATGTAAATACTTAACCACATCCTTGTACCCCTCATATTGTTGGGAGTAGTGGAAATTCCCAACCACGTTGTTCTTGGTCATATCCACGCCCTCCATTGTGAAATTCACATTTGGGGCGAGGGTGATAGCATTAGAAGATGCCATTTTTGTGTTAGGGTTTTGGTCTGAAAAATGGTCTGGGTTTCTAATTGCTAAGAACACACACAATTTGTTTGATAGAGAAAAGGGCAAGAATTTGCTTATGATTTCTAAATAAAACGTGTGTGTGTTATCTTTTTGTTTGGGTTTTTATAGGGAAGTGGAGGTTGAGGGTATTTTGGGCATAAAGCGGTTATTCTCAAAATTTTGAAAATTGTTTTATAAAACATTTGAAGTCCGCATTTAATGCCACGTTTCCACTTCCCCATGTATTCGGCAACCGTCATGGTGAACAGTTGTGCCATCTGCAAAAAGTGTAATTTGCAGAGCTGAGTCATCACATTTCTATTATGTGATTGGAGAGGCATTTAATGCCTAGTGGGAATGTGGGGGCCCAAGATGTGTATGCCAGAATGGTAAAAGAACATATATTCCTATATTAAATAAGAGTTCAGTTATCTACCTAGGACATTTACTAACTAAATACTTAGAGCATTTAAGTTAGCATTGAATGACATCTTGAGGGCCCTGAATGACAATTCATTCACTGAGGGGTTCAAGAAGGGTGATTCAGTGATCTTGTTCACTGACGAACACATTGAGTCAGGGACCTGAGGTTTTAAGAATTTACACTTCAGTTGGAAGGATTCAATCAGTGGACTGATTCTCTATGTCCAACATTCCTAATTCAGTTTTCAGTCTTGTGAAAGTTGGTTCATCCAAAGGTTTGGTGAAGATATCAGCTAACTGATATTCAGTAGGGATGAAGTGTAATTCAATGTCACCATTCATGACATGGTCCCTGATGAAATGATATCTGATATCAATGTGTTTTGTTCTCTGATGAAGAACAGGGTTGTTGGATATTGCAATTGCACTTGTGTTATCACAAAAGATGGGTACCATCTTATACTGAATGCCATAGTCACTGAGCTGACTTTTCATCCAAAGTACATTTGCACAACAGCTAGCTGCTGCAACATATTCAGCTTCTGCTGAGGACATGGCAACTGATTGTTGCTTCTTGGCACTCCAACAGACTAATTTTCCACCAAGAAATTGGCAGGAGCCTGAGGTGCTTTTCCTATCCATGTTGCAACCAGCAGTGAGATGAGATTCTCTTGGGTCAGATTGATATCTGGCACACAAACATACTGAGAATTGGATGTCAGGTCTTGATGCAAGGAGATACATCAGTGACCCAATCATTCCTCTGAATAGAGTTTGATTGACTGGTTTACCAGTGAGGTCATGACCAAGGTTGTTTGGTGGAACCATGGGAGTCTTGACTGAGGCACAGTCACTGAGATCATACTTCTTCAGTATGCTTCTGACATACTTCTCTTGACTGATAGAGGTTCCTTTATCAGTCTGCTTGATTTGCAATCCAAGAAAGTAAGTCAGTTCTCCCATCATGCTCATTTCAAATTTCTTTGCCATCAGTTTTTCAAACTGTTTGCAAAGTTTGTAACTTGTTAAGCCAAAGATGATGTCATCAACATATACTTGTACAAGTATGACATCATCATTTGTCTTGTAGATAAAAAAGGTGTTGTCTATCTTGCCTCTGACAAATTTGTTTTGGATCAGGAAGGATGAGAGAGTTTCATACCATGCCCTGGTAGCTTGCTTCAGTCCATAAAGGGCTTTGTCAAGCATACAGACATAGTCAGGAAACTCACAACTTTCAAATCCAGGAGGCTGTTGGACATAAACTTCTTCTTTCAGTGAGCCATTTAAGAATGCACTTTTAACATCCATTTGGTACACTTTGAAGTTCATGTAGGTTGCAGATGCAAGGAAGATCCTGATGGCTTCCATTCTTGCAACTGGTGCAAATGTTTCCTCATAGTCAATGCCTTCTTGCTGGTTGTAGCCTTTGGCAACCAGTCTGGCCTTGTTTTTTATGACTATGCCATTTTCATCAGATTTGTTTTTGAATTCCCATTTCATGCCAATGACTGTGACACCATCAGGACACTTAACTAAGGTCATCACCTTGTTTCTGTCAAACTGTTCCAGTTCATCATGCATGGCCTGAACCCAACTAGGATGTGTAAGTGCTTCTTTGACACTTTTGGGTTCAATGGTGGAAATGAAATCCACAAATAGGCATTCATTGGCTGAGGCTGCCCTTAGTTTAGCAGCCATGCTTCTAGTGAGCATGCCTTCAGTAGGCTCTCCAATGATGTTGACAAGTTCTATGTCCTGAGACCTAGTCTAACTGTCCTGAGGTCTAGGATATTGATTGGAACTTGTGGAGGCCTGATTTGGTAGAGGTGTAGGATCAGGTTCAGACACTTGAGAATTTTCAGGATCCTGAGTGTCTGAATGGGTTGGCTGATCAATGAGATTGTTTGGTTCCTGAGCACTTTGAACAGACTGATTTAATGTATCAGTGTTTGTTTGTGCTTCAATAAACTCAGTGATGGTTGGGTAAGGGAGGTTGTGAGGGATAATGTGATAGGAGATATCAGCATTTGCTTGATACTGAGTTGAAGGATTGTTGTCAGGATCATATTCATCAGGAGGATATCTGGATGAATCATTGATTCCTATTTCTTCCACTGAGGCATTTGAGAACCTGATAGCTTCAGTGCTCTCATCAAAGGTAACATGGAATGTTTCCTCAGTTTGTTGTCTCCTTGTGTTGAACACCCTGAAGGCTTTTGAGACAAGGGAATATCCTAGGAAGTATCCATCATCAGCTTTGGCATCAAATTTCCCTAAGTGATCCTTGTGATTATGAATAAACACAGGACACCCAAAGACATGAAAGTAGCTGATGTCAGGGATTATTCCCTTGAATAACTCATATGGAGTTTTGCTATGTCTCTTGACAATGATGGATCTGTTCTTTGTATAACAGGCAGTTTTGACTGCTTCAGTCCAAAAATGTTTGGAGAGGACTGATCCATTTAACATTGTTCTTGCAGCTTCAATGAGTGTTCTGTTTTTCCTTTCAGCCACACCATTTTGTTCAGGTGTGTAAGGTGAGGAAATTTTTTTATGGATACCTTTCTCATCACAGAAACTTACAAGTTCATGGTTCCTGAACTCTGTCCCATTGTCAGTCCTAATCTGTTTGACTTTGATGTCATTCTGATTTTCAATGTTCCTGACAAAGGACATGATAGTTCCTGCTGCCTGACTCTTTTTGGTCAGGAAGTAAACCCAAGTGTATCTTGAGTATTCATCCACAATGACCAGAGTATACTTCTCATGGTTAATAGATCTAGGACTGATGGGCCCAAAGAGATCCATATGAAGAAGGTGTAGGCAGTTCCTGATGGAAAAGTTGGTTTTGATTTTAAAGGATGCTCTCTTGTGTTTGCCTTTTTCACAAGCTGAGCAAGGTTTGTTCTTTGAAAACACAAGAGATGGTAAGCCAAGGACCTTGTTTTGTTTCACAAGATGATTTATGTTCTTGAAGTTCAGATGGGAGAGTCTCTTATGCCAAAGCCAGTTGAGGGTCTCAGTGGCCTTAGCAAAGAGACAAGTTTCATTCTGAGTTAGACTGGTCATGTCTAACACATAAACATCTTGCCTTCTTGGTGCAATAAGGACAACTTCCTTGTTTGCATTGAAGATGGTTCCTTGCTTATCATCAAACTGAACTATGTACGTTGCATCACATAGTTGACTGACACTGATCAGATTATACTTAAGGCCATTTACATAAGCTATCCTAGTAAAGACTATACCATTGCAGTTTACTGAACCATACCCTTCAGTGAGACATGATGAGTTATCAGCAAATACCACCTTGGGTCCTGGTTCCTCTACATATTTGTGCAGATATTCTTTCACACCAGTCATGCTCCTTGAACATCCACTATCTAGATGCCAAATTTTCTCCCTGACAAGTCTCTGCACAAATTGTAAACTGAATTAGTTCTTTCTAGGACCCCTCTTCTTGGAGGGCTTGGCTTTAATAGCCTGCTTAAAAGTAGACAATGATTCATGATCAGTGGTGGAGTGGACCGAGCTCCCACAAATTTTGCATTTGATAGCAGTGGATGACTCAGCAGACTGAGAGGATGGTTTGGTCATTCCTCTTCTTGCCTGAATAACCTCCTCATGTCCTGAGGTGTCATGAGTGGGATCACCACATAAGTCACAACATGTGTCCATTAGGAAATCCTCAGGGAGGTGGTCATTGAATCCATAATGAGGGCAAGGTTCAAAAGGCTTTGCCTTTTGTTTCATTTTCTGCTTTGAATCAGATGGATACTTATGAGCAACTGCTTTAAAGTTTTCCATCTTTGATGAGGCTGTGTGTGATTGATGATCAGATGTTCTGTGATCTTCCTTTTTGCATATCATGCAGTAAAGGATTCTATAGCAATCATCAGTGGAATGATTGGTAAAGTGACACAGCTCACATTTCAGCAGAGGTTTGGTGGGCTTTGGTTTTGGTTTGGAACTTGTGGAAGCTGATTTTGTTTCCTTAATCTTAGATTTAGGAGTTTTCTCAGAAGATTCTATCTTCTCACTCAGCTTCCTGACAAGCTCAGCCAACTGATCAATTTTTGAGTCAGTGCTTTCTGTTTTAACTTCAGAAGGGACTGAAGTTGATGAGTCATCAGTATTTATTGAGACCTCAGGGATTTGACTTTTCAGGATTGTTTTTCCCAGTCCTGATTTCTCCTTTGGAGAATGTTCAGAATAGACCAATGGTGTGAGGTCTGAGCTTGGAGAAGCTCCCTGAAGGACTTTCAGTGGTGGGAGAGGTGCAACTGATTCTGATTCTGACTCAGTGATTGACTCAGTACCACTGGGTTGATCAGTGAGTCCTAGCATACTTTTCAGATCCTGACTTTCAGGAAGCAAGATTTTCCCAGTCTCAAAGTTGGGTAACTTACTGACTGGGTTGTCCCTGACAATCCAGTCATTTGACTTGGGTTTCATCTCTTGCTCAAAAGATAAGCCAGCTGGAATAAAAGCCTTTTCTTTGTCAGTCTCACTGGGGGTGTCAGTGAGTTGGTCACTTCCTATGATTTTCTTATTTTCACTAGGAATTAGACTGACAGATTCATAGACTCTTGGGTTCTTTTTAGTCCAGCTTTCTATGACAGCATTTTCTTTGTTAAGTTCATTTTGAAGGGCTTGATTCTTTTTCAAAATCTCAGTGTTTTGAATTTGTAGTGTGACAACTTCTAACTTGGTTTGTTTAAGTACAATCAATTCATCTCTACATTTATTCAATTCTAACACAAGATTATTATATTTTGAAAGCAAATTCAGCCTTTGTTCTTCTACAAACTAAAGATCTACAGAAATATAGTTCAAATAAGACTGCCAATCAGAATCATCATCCATAGAAAGTAAAATGTTTACCTTCTTCATTGTGATGTTGACCCATTCTCCATTTCTAGCATGGCTCTTTCCAACAGCCAGCTGATCACCATCAGAAAGTGCCATCAGTGCACTCACATGAACTTCTTCATCATCAGAGACCTCTTCTTCATCCCAGTCATAAGCTTCAGCTATAAGGACCTTGTTCTTGGTCTGAACAGGTTTGGGAGCCTGAGCCCGAGAGACTGAGGGAGTGGCCTCAAGAAGAGCAAGCTTAGCTTTTGCTTTCCTATCTTAGTTTCAAAGTCTTTTTGACTACTTTGAGAGGTTTGAGAAGACTGAAACATCTTAGGTTGAAACTTGCTAGTTCCTGAAGAAGAACAGTTTCCAGAAAATTTGTAAGAAGGTTCTGAGGTTGTTTTTGAATAACAGTCTTTAGCAAAATGACCCTTTTTACCACATTTAAAACATTCAGTGGTCTCATTTGCTTTAGCTTTTGAAAAGTTTGACTGATTTCTTTTGATAAACCGTTTTGAATTTGCAAGGAGTGCCCTTTCTTGGAATTCCAAGTGTAAGTCACTTAGGTACTCCTCACAGGTTCTATCATCAACCTCATCATCAGAATCCTCTTGAAAATCCTGCACAATACCATTAGAATAAAAGGCAGTTGATATGGGTGAGGAAGTCAAGGCCTTTTTGGTCTCAAGGGCTTTCTTTGAGTCTGGGTATCTCCTTGAGATTAAGTTGTCATCATAGACAAACTTCCTATAGATCTCAGCAAGCTCAAGGGTCTGAATGTGATTTGCATTCCTAAGGCCCTGAGAGAAGTTTAGCCACTTCTCAGGGAGACTGTTGACAAAGCCAACATTGATCGCATGCTTAGACAAAACTACACCATCATTGGACAACTCATTCATCAGGGTCTTGTACCTGGTATAGGTCTGAGAGAGACTTTCAGAGTCTTTGACCCTGAAAGTATTATACTCAAGTTTAAGATCCATGATCCTATTTTCCTTGGTATCTGAGGGACCTTCGAAGCTATGAACCAAGTCAAGCCATGTTTGTTTGGCTGTGGTACAGTTAATGACTGATTCCATTGTATCGTTAGGGAGACAAGATATAATGATGCTTCTCAGGCGCTGGTCTTCGTTGACCACCCTTCTCTCATCAATAGTCCACTAAGCTTCAGGTTTGATTAACCCTTCAGCAGTTTTTGGGACATAGGGACCTTCATTGATACAAGTGATGTAGTATGGTTCCATACCAGTCAAGTAGCAAAGCATGCGCTTTTTCCACTTGCTAAATTTTCCAGCTTCAAGTCTGTGAGCAACAGCTGAATAGCTACCTCCCTTTTTATCGACTAGCTGGGGTACATTGATATCAGCCATAGTAGGATCTTGGTTTTAAAAACCTTGAGCACTCTTAGTTTTGAAAAGATTTTATAAACCAGAGGCTCTGATACCACTTGTTGTTCCCGTTACACTTATAGAAATAACTACAAAGTTATCCTAAACGTGTACTAAGACTGATATAATGTAACGATTAATTTTACCGAATAAGTAATAACGTAAAGATAAAAACAACAAAGGTTTTTCAACGTTTAAATTCTTATTAGAAATTAATCAAAGAATCTATTACCCAAGTGTTTTGCGGAATAAACACTTGGGATTGAATAGACAAGGTATGGTGTTCTCCTCTCTAAACTCAAGTTGTTCTTGAGTGACAACAAAAAGACCCACTGAGCTATCTTAGGGATGTGTTGTTCTTTGGAGGAGAAAAGTGGTTTTGTGAAAGTCTAAGCTTTTAATGCACAAAACTTATCCCACTTTTCTCCCCATCTATCCTATTTATACATAAGTATAAAAGAACAACCCGTGACTAAAAGTACAAAAAGAATGACCTAGCTAGTCTGTCAAAATACAACAGTATTTTGACAGTTACAAGAATCTATTTTGGGATAAGGTTGAAACTGCTTTCTGAGCGTCAGTGATAACATTGTTCTTGTTCTCACGCCATTCAGGGAAAGTTTGACTTTGCTCAGATAAGGACCTCTCCTTATCTTTTCAAACTCTTCCCGCCTTGTCCCGCCTCTCTTTCAGACTTCAGATTCTTCAGGCTTGGTCTTCAGTCTTCAGTCTTCAATTCCATTTGTTGTTGAGGAGACTGAGGGTTTCAGTGAGCTCTTGTCAGTACTCACTGAACCCATCATCTTCTTCTTTGGCTTAAGTCACACTCAGGGAGTCCCGCCTTCCTGAGGAGTGAATCCTTCTTCTTGAATTCTCCTTAAGCTTCCTGAAGATGACTCACTGAGTTACTGTTCATTCAGTGACTTGAATTGTTCTCGGTTGATAAACACTTGGCTTAATTTGTGTTCAAATCCTGTTTAAGATAATTGGGTATTTACGAACCCAACAACTTGCAATACTCGCAAAAAGCTTTATGACCTTTTAAAAATTCGATGCTAGCACGAGATAATGAGACCCAACTCTTATCAATTGGCATAACTGCATTTTAATGATGCAACAAATAATTATATAGAATTAAACATGTTCACAAAAATCTACACGTAAATACATAAAGGTGGAATTACGAGTTGTGCGTTTTGTTCACCTAATCCAACTATGGAAGGCAATCCTAACCCACTCTTTGAATGTTTCGTCTCATATATGAATGCGTATAACTGAATTTACTATTTGAGAAAATTTCGGCAGCATTTCCCCTCAACTCCCCAAATATGTGCATTAAAGACATATTCGTAGGAGTAAAGGGGAAACACTATCGAAATTTTCACAAATAAAATCAATTATACGCATTCATATCCTAAATGAGACAAAACATTCAAAAAGCAGTCCCAAACAGGGGACTTTCCGAAATTAATTTCTAATAAATTAATTTCGGACGGGTTTTCTATGGGATGATTAACTTCGGACGGGGACTTTCCGAAATTAATCACTAAAGTCCTAAAATCATTGAAAATAGTCTAACACAATTAGATAAAAAAAAATTTATAAGCACATAACATATTCGCACAATCATTTTCATATATTCACAAACGCATACCAAATACATTATCAAACATATACCAAATACATTACTAATCTGAGTTTTTCGATTCATGCTATTCAAACTCATTATATAAGTGAATACAAGTAATCTGAGTTTTATCTAATATACTCTAAATGTTTTATTGTCAATGTTGTGGTCAAGGCTGTGGTTAACCAAATGCACCCTTTCGGGGCTGCTGTTAACCAAACGCACCCTAATCGGGGCTGTTGTTAACCAAATGCACCCTAGTGGGCTGCTGTTAACCTAACGCACCCTTTCGGGGATGCTGTTAACCAAACGCACCCTAATCGGGGCTGCTGTAACCATATGTTTGTTTGTCAACTTTCATCCTTCGAGAAGCACCCAAAAACCTTCTAAGTTATTGCTTACATGATTGTGATTGTTTTAGCTAAGAAACACATAAATAAGTAGATTTGCCCAATGCTTTAACAACTCTGTGTTTTAATATTGTCTTTGGTTGCATCATGCATGTAAAAGCATATTTAAGCACAATATGATGTTATCTGTTTCTGCTTACTTCAGAAAGCTTAAGCAGTTTCACTAAGCAATCGCAAGCACCCGCTGTGGCTCTTCCGCTCTTATAGTTATGAGTTTGGAAAAAAAGAAATCAAAGTCATGAATTCTGCTTCAAGTATTTATCACTGGTTTTAAGAAATAGGGAACTTTTCTTACTGCTGAGCTATCAGAGTAATATCTTGGATTTATATTAGTAAAAAGTGATAAACAAATACAGTGGTAGCGATAAATGCAAGATATTACTCTCCTTTAAAAAGTGTAATATACTGTTATCTGTTTCTACTTACTTCAAAAAGCACAAGCTGTTTTAGTAAGCAATCCTAAACGTCCCTTTGACCGTTACAGTTATGAGTTTGTGAACTTAAACAAACCCTTTTATTATCAGGCAACATGGTAATTCTGAGAAAAAAAAAAAAAAAAAAAAAAAAACAATACTGCAATCGTCTATTTAAGTTCAATCATCAGACTATGGGTGGTTTTTATAGTAATCATGTGACTGATATATCAGAATATGGGGTGTTTTTAGACCATGGTGCAAGACATAATGTTCATATGTGCTCTTGTTGCTTAAAGTACTAATAATCACTTTTGAGTGTATCACCCGAAACATTTTAAAGCAACTATAATTCACAAGAGCCATACGGATACAACAACAGAAGTATTACATTCAAACACTATCTCACACTACCTATTTTGTTAGGACAGTTTATCTTGCGTCTTAAAATCATATAACTGCACTTCAATTTAGAATGGATACAAATTGGATAAAAAAACATACTTTTGTCACGGCTGTGATCAAGGCTGTGGTACACGGTTGGAGTCGGCTCGGTCTCGGTGGTCAAGGTTGTGTTGTGGTCTCGGTTGGAGTCAACAAGGAGCTAAAAAAACCATAAACACAAATTAATGACTATAAACTTTTGGCGGCGACATGTCCCCGGTACAAACATAAACACAAAAAAAAAAAACACAAATTAATCACTATAACTTGTGGTCTCGGCTTCGGTTCTCAGCAGCAACTGTACCCAAAAAAAATTAACACAAAATTAAAAATAAATAATAAAAAACATAATACACATATATCAAAAATTAACATATTGCAAAAATTAACACATATAAAAAATTAACAAAAATTAACATATATAAAAAAAATAACAAAAATCAATAAATTAACAAAAATTATCACCTGGGTTTTGTAAACGAGAGGGATAAAGGAAGAAAGAAATAATTAAATGAGGAGAAGGGTTGAGGAAAGAATTATACGAGTAGAGGGTTTGAGGAGGGGCTGTGGTGGTGCACAGTGGTGCAAGGGTGGGTTAATGTGGTGGAGATGATGGTGTTGTGGTGAGATGGTGGTGCTGTGGTAGTGATTAGTGGTGTGGTGGTGATTAGTAGTGTTGGTGTTGGTGGAGCTGAGGAAGACGAGAGATGAGTTTTTTTTTTTTTTTTTTTTTTTTTTTTTACTAAGTGTAAACCAGATCTGTTAATAATTGAGGTTAGGTTTTGGCGATTACATTCGGCGGGGACATGTCCCCGCTAAAAGAAAATTTGTCTTTTAGCCAGTCTTTTGGCGGGGAAAAGTCCCCGCTAAAAGGTTTTATAAAAATTTGTCTTTTAGCCAGTCTTTTGGCGGGGAAAACCAAATCTATTAAATAGATGAATAGGTTAAACTTATTCATTCCCCGTGTATTTCGTGTCCCGCTGAGTTAAATTTCAAATGTGATCCCTCGGTTTGATAAAAATACGAGAATTACATTTCTGGAAACGTTTTTATAAAAATGGTTTAAAAACAAGGTCATTGACTCCGAAAATTAATTATCGGACTTTGTTAGGAATATAAATATTCATATGAAGACTCGGTCACCCCGAGTATCTATTTAGCATTTATGTAGCTCGTAGGATTATTAATATTATTCTTGTTAGTTTAGTTATATTAGTATTTGTGGAGTTGGGTTGGGTCTTTACCCACTGTCAGCGCACTCCACAGCCCACTAGGGGCAACTTAGCTAGTAAGTATAAATACCCCTTCCCAAGTGTGGGAAGGGTGGACCTTTTCATTCTCTTAATCTAATCTCTTCTACTTTCTTTCACTAAAAAGGCTCCCAATCTCTCTTTCTCTCTCTAAAGCAATCGGCCAAGAATCAATCCACATGAGTATTATGTGTTTATGAATATGCTACAATTGGTATCAATAGCCATGGTTAGGTTCGTGTGAGTGCATATTCACGGATTTGTGGCTTAGTTTTTCTTGTGTTCTTTTGTTTTTCTTTGGTTCGAATACAAACACAAGAAACACACAAGTTGTGACTTGATTGTGGTTAGATTTGCCAAAATTTTGTACTTTTGTGTTTACAAAACTCTCTTGCATTATTTCTTGGTAACCTAAGGTGGATTTAGTGTTTTTCTTGGAAGATTCAAGATTGTTTCATACTTGCGGTTTGCTTCTCGGAAAAGTGTTCTTGACTGCGGTTTGGTGAAGTTTTGGAAATCTTTGGTTGCGTTTTGGTGGATATCGTGTTGCATTTTGGAGTGTAACTAAAAGGGGGAAAAGGACAAAAAGCAGTGAAAGCGACCCTTCATCTTTTTGCTCCTGCGGTTTGACCAGACTTGCGGTTTGACCAAGGTTGCGTTGTCTTTTTGCTCCTGCGGTTTGACCAAGGTTACGTTTTGACCTGTTGCGTTTTGAGTATTATGCGTTTTGTAATTTCTGCGGTTTTCGGTTTGAGTTGCGGTTTGACAGTTGCGGTTTGAATCGTGTGACTGCGTTTTGGTTCTTGCAGTTTGAATCGTGTGACTGCGTTTTGGTTCTTGCGGTTTGGTACTCTGTTTCTGCGTTTTGACTATTGCGGTTTGTCTTGTGCGAGTGCGGTTTGGGTCTTGCGTTTTGGTATTCAGGTTCTGCGGTTTGACTGTTTACGTCAAAACTTCAAACGGCCATAACTTTTGAAACGTAACTCCGTTTTCAGCGAATTACCTGTCAAAATGACCGTGAGACCGAGGAGAAGGACACATTGAATAAATGTATTTATTTAACCCAACTTTCGAAGCCTGAAATCGCTCCAAAATGAAGTTATTGAGGTTTTAAGTTTTCAGACCATAATTTCACCGTAACAACTTGCATCAACCAAACCAAATCACAACTATACAACAGATCACCAAGTCTACCAAACTTTCATCATAACACATTCAAGTAATCAAATCACGGTTTATTCTTGATTTTTGTAAAATCCCGCGAAAGAATCTATTTCTCGGTTTAAATCATAGAATTGTAAAATCCCGTGCACGTTCATATCATGTCAAACACTTCGGATTCAGTCATTGCTGAGGTACTCAAATTGTACGACATGATCGATGAACATAAGACTCCCAACAAAGTACAACCGATAAACGTTTTTGATTATGTTATTGCTAATATGGAATCTTTGTGCTCGAATTCGCAAGAGAGAGTGTTGCATCAGCCACAACAATTGCATGATGATGCAAAGGAAAGTCGCATAGAATGCTTTCGACTACTTCATTCACATCTCAAGGTTCTCTCAGAAAGACCTGGATCCATGGGAGGATTCGAACGAGCATTTGCATCACTCTTTGGTCAAGATGTTCAGACTTTCATAGGCACTATGTTCCTGAACTTAGATCAACTAGAACAACAACTTGACAAAGAAGAATTTCATGAAATTGGATCCATGGCTGCTCTTCGGGTGATCAACAAACAACTTCAATTGTTCATCAATTCACAATAGACTTGGGATTATGACAGTCAAATGACAGAAAAGTGTTTTACTGATTATACTGTAATTGAAGTTAACATGTTCAGAGAAACATTACTCCAACACATGGATAATGTTAAGAAGTACATTGAGGAAAGAGCACAACACAAACTAAAGTATGACATCAAGATGAGTGAAATTCGGATGCAATCAAGAGAGATTAAGGTTGATTCGAGTAAAGCACTGGGTGCTAGTTCAGTAGTCACAGAATGCAGTGGGACAAAGTCAGATAATCATGATACAAGCAGCAGTTATGTGACTCATATCACACATGGTGTGGATGCTGATATCAGACCAGTAAATGACCAAGTGCCATTTGCTGAGGTACATTTAACTGTTCAACATAATGTCCTTGCTAGTGAACAACAACATACTGATCAATCTGAACATGTTTATGACACATATCTGTTGGAAAAGGCTGATAGCAATACCACTCGTGATTTAACAAATATGAGTCATAAGGGGGGAGAAATTGACCAGGATGTTGAACATGATCAAGTTATAAGTCCTTTGGTTAAGGCTGAGCTTTTCAAAACGAATGATATGGTTGAAAAAGAAGTTTATAATGAACTTTCAAACAGATTCTTACAACTTGAAAAACATTGTATTTCACTTGAAATATCAATACAACAAAAGGAAGAAAGTCTACAAACTAACAAACCATGTAATAATCCGGAATTTCCTGAATTTCATGAATTTTTTTAGATAAACGATTTGAAAGCTCAGCTACAAGCCAAAAACTTAACGATCAACAATTTGAAAACTCGAATTAATATGCATGAGAAAAGTAATGAAGCCAAGGTTAAACATGACATTGATGCAATTGAAACAAGAAACATCGAATTGGAACTTAAAGTGGCTAAATTACTTAAGGAAAATAATGCTTTGAAAAAAACATTACAAAGACCTGTATGATTCTATCAAAGAAACAAGAACTAAGACTACAAAACAAACAACTTCTTTGATTGCAAAAAATGATGAATTCAAAGCTCAACTTCAGGAAAAGGGTTTTACAATTGCAGCGTTGAAAAACGATTTAAGAAAATTGACAGGTGTTAGACCCGTTTCCCGGGTGTTAGGACCCCACCCTAGATGAAAGTGGACCAAGACCTCATGTGATTGGTCAGTCAACAAATGTTGTGTTTTAGTCAAACCCGATAGCCAATTAATAGTCAAAGTATGACTATGTAGTCATATAAAATGAGTTGAGTAACTAAAAGGGCCTAAGTTGCCATTGTGAGAAGTATGTTAAAAGTTAGTTGTGGCTTAATTAGAAGGAATGGAACTTGAGTGGCCATTGTTGCCATCATCCCAAACTTGTACCTAACTAGATATCACTAGCTAGTTCTAGACATTTCTCTATTATTCTTGGGACTTTGAGAAGTCCGGTTTTAGTGAGATAAGAAAGGGAGGGAAAAGACTAGTGATGGCTTAGGAGGAAGAAGATGAAGACTCCATGATTATTGTCTTCTTTAGTAATGATCTTCCTCAAGTAAGTCTCCCCATTCTTGATGTTAGTTAAGTTATAGTTTAACGGGTTTTCATCATATGATCAAGATATGATCATATGATGATATGGGTTAGAAGATAATTATGTTTTGATGGGTTTGATAACCCTTGTTTATGTATTTGAGTATTATGTGATTAGGTTTTGATTATTGAATGATGATGATGATCGATGATGATGATGGTGATGGAAGCTTATGGTGATAATGATGTTCTTATTATTATGTAGCTTGGTTTGAGGTAAGTAAAATGATGATAGCATATGTTATATGGATTTCTTCATTAGGTGTTATGTATGTTTATGTTGAGAAGATGAGCTTGGATATGCTTATGTGATGCCATGTTTATGGCTTATGTGATGAGATGATGCTATGGAATATGTTGATGTTATGTGCTAGATGAGACTTGAGTATGTAAGCCTTGATGTAAGTGTTTTATGTATATGATGCATCATGTGGATTGACGTATGATTTATGTTATAGTCGTTTTACTTACTAAGCGTTATCGCTTACGGTTTAGTTGTCTAACCGTTTTGTAGGTTGGCATGTTCTTAAGGTTGGCTTGGATATGTGAGATGAGGCTTGGATGTGTTGGTTAAGGCATGGTTATGCAAATGGGTAGATTTGGTAAGAATATAGAGCTTAGGTAGATACCGAGCTCTCGTGTATAAGTTTGTACCCCGCGAGTCAAGTAATGATTTGAATTGAGTAAACAAGTGTTAGATTGTATGTCAAGTGTTTTGTAATGAATTGGAAGTCATTTGGTATGTTAAAGTATGTTTTATGTGTTTATGGGTTAAGTTAAGGGGTGTTTGGATTAGTGTCCATTTGTACCCATTTAGGATAATGAACGGGTCAAACGTTAATGGAACATGTTTGATATGTTAAATGAATGATTTCTAGAAGATTTGGTGTAAAACGGAAGTGGTATAAGTAGTTTGATGTCATGAAATGGGTCAAAATGGGTTTTTAGTGGTGAAAACTGCAGATTTGTTCTTGATGGCCTTCTTGACGGCGTCCCCTTTTAATCGTCCAAAAATCTTCTGGCCTGTCAAGGTTTGACGGCGTCACCATTTTCTTGACGGCGTCACAGTTTGTTGGGCAGTTTTCGAAAAATCATATCTTTTAATCCGTAAGTCGAAATGGGTCGTATGACCTATCGTTTTGAAGCTATTTGAGTCTACTTTCATTTAAAAATAGTCTCAAGGTCTAAAAGTTTATATATTTTTGTCAGTGGTTAAAAGAGTAAGCAGATGTCCGTAAAGGTGAGTCGTTTCCGCGTAAAAGTCAAAGTTTTTAGTATAAGCGGGCACGGGGTGTTACAAATTGGTATCAGAGCCAGGTTTAAGTGAGTTAGGTTTCCACTATAGGGTGCCTAGTCTTAAACCACTCGTAGAAGCTTGAACTTAAAGTATTAGTTGCGCGGAAATTAGTTGCTAAGTGTTAGGCGGATTATGATTTATGCTAGTTGAGCTTGTTGAGGATAGGTGATGTATGTGGGTTATAGTGTTATTGTGTATGAGATTCAAGTCCTTGGGGACTTGAGATGCTTAGATGATTAGTCGGCCGAGTACCTTGGTTGGTGCCGGTGTTGGTATTGTGATTGTGTGAAGTAAGTCCATAGAGGACTTGGAATGTTTATGTGATTAGATAGCCGTGCACCTTGGTTGGTGTCGAGGATTGTATTGTGATAGGTGAATGTATGATAGAATTGAGTTATGAATGTGAGTAGCTATGCTAAGCGGTATTAGAGATGGGTTAGTAAATGGACTAAGATATGATGCCTTAGTTATGAGTTCGGCTATTGCTTGCGGCTAGTTAGATGATGATGCTTAGACATTGCTTGGTTATGCAATGTGATATATGATGCCATAGACTATGTGATTTGATTTTATGTTATGAATGTTTTAACACTTGTCGGACAAGTGTTAAGCGTTATGATATGATTGCATTATATGATGTTAAGTGTTGTTGTTTATATGATGATAAGTCTATGGTAAGTTTATTGTATGTTTAAGTTTTATGTGATGTGCTTGAGAGCACGTTTGTGTAGTTAGTATATGAGTGAGATAGATGCATTAGAATGCGTATTATGTGTTGACCTAGTTGTGGTCGGTAAAGCTAAAAAGAAAACATTGATATGTAAAGAGAGTTAAGAAGCATGCTAATAAATTGAAAAAGCATAAATGCTTAACAAGATAAAAATGAGGAAGAAGTGAATAGAGAAGTATGTTTATAGCTAGATGTTTTGAGAAGCATGATTTCTTATATGCTAAACTAAATGAGAAAGTTAAAGTGTAAAGTTAAGAAGTGATGAGAATATGTCACATATAAAACACGATAAATTGAAAAAGTACTAGTGATATATGGTATAATATGATGAGTCAAAGTGACGAATAAAATATAGATTGCGGCATTGCGCTAGAAGTCATAAGTGACTTGAAGTATGCTAGATAGAGATGTAAAACATGAATGTGATCATGTTAGTATATATTGAAATGGTAAGATGAGATTAGTGATAGTGTTATAGAATAAACCTATGTAAGGTTTGTATGTATACAAGTTGAATAAACTAAATGAAGTGACAGTATGAAGTGAGAATATGGTCAACAAGGGTTGACGGGTAATAGTAAGAGTGTGTTGTAAGAACACGTAGAAATGTGTAAGTTGTAATGAATAAGCATTACATATAAATTGTCTAAATAAAAATGGCACGTAATTAGTGTATGAGTCAACTTGGGGTTGACGGGTGAAAGATAAGTGGCATTGTGGAAATGCGATGATAACAAATGTGCAAGTGTTATATAGAAACTTGTCTAGATAATAGAAAGCGTGATAGTGAATGTTGAGATTGCGTAAGGCAATGAAAATTGAGTATATGATAGTGTGCTTAATGATAGAAGTGCATGAAAGATAAAGCGAGTAAAGATGATAAGATAAATATAGCTTGGATCCAATGCTCTATGGCACGATGGTAAGGTGTCTTTATGACACAATGGTAAGGTGTCTTTATGACACAATGGTAAGGTGTCTTTATGGCACGATGGTAAGGTGTCTTTATGACACAATGGTAAGGTGACTTTATGACACGATGGTAAGGTGTCTTTATGACACGATGTAAGGTGTCTTGATGGCACGAGGTTAAGTTGCCTTTACGGCATAATGTTAAGTTGCCTTTATGGCATAATGTTAAGATGCCTTTACGGCATAATGTTAAGTTGCCTTTATGGCATAATGTTAAGATGCCTTTACGGCATAATGTTAAGATTGCCTTATGGCATGAAGGAAAGTTAGTGAGATTGGATCCAAGGCTAGTAAAGATGAAAAGTAAAATAAGTACGAGCGTTATGTCGGAAGCATATAAGTAGGATGATTTATGGTTTCTTGATTTAAATGGATTGGGACGCCTTTTCATTTGAATGAAGAAATTGTAAATCACCGAACCATAAATTTGTATTTCTTGATTTACATAGATCGGGACGCCTTTTTATGTAAATGAAGAATTACAAATAAGTGGGCTTATGTGTAGCCGATGTGACATGAGTACAGATAGTGATATGAGAAAGTAAAAAAATTAAAATAAGTTAGACGTCATAAGAAAAGATAAATATGAATAAAACTTATAGCGGCGATAAGGTAATATGTGAAACCTTAAGTTAGACGTCTAAATTGAATTATGTTTTAAGTTGATAAGTTAATTGTTAGTATTCCTGAAATTTAGTAAGAAAGATTGCTTATGTGATGCGTGTGATAGATTTTGAAGGTGCCGTTTGTATGGTACTTTGCATATTTTTTTCTGAATTAAGCTGCCGGTATTTGATATTGATACGTGTTTGTGTTATGATAATGTGAAGATTGGCCGGTATATGACGTTATGTTATGATAGTGCATTGTTGAATGCCGTGTTTATAGTGTTGAAGTTTAACTCATATAGAGTCAAAGTAATAGATGTTCCCGGATGACAAGTAGTCATTGTGAGAAATATTAGAAAAGTTTGCGATGAGAAGTGTTTTTAAGTGAATTATGAGTTATGTTTATGTATAGTGTTTTTAAGCGATGAGAAGTGTTTTTAAGTGAATTTGCAAGATCATTTAGATCGTTGCAAAGTAATTGCTTAGAAAGCATGAGAACAAGGACATGTATATGTCGTGAATTAAGTTTTGGATAGTTTTAGACGAGAGATTTCGGGGACGAAATCTAAATAAGGGGGGTAGAATTGTTAGACCCGTTTCCCGGGTGTTGGGACCCCACCCTAGATGAAAGTGGACCAAGACCTCATGTGATTGGTCAGTCAACAAATGTTGTGTTTTAGTCAAACCCGATAGCCAATTAATAGTCAAAGTATGACTATGTAGTCATATAAAATGAGTTGAGTAACTAAAAGGGCCTAAGTTGCCATTGTGAGAAGTATGTTAAAAGTTAGTTGTGGCTTAATTAGAAGGAATGGAACTTGAGTGGCCATTGTTGCCATCATCCCAAACTTGTACCTAACTAGATATCACTAGCTAGTTCTAGACATTTCTCTATTATTCTTGGGACTTTGAGAAGTCCGGTTTTAGTGAGATAAGAAAGGGAGGGAAAAGACTAGTGATGGCTTAGGAGGAAGAAGATGAAGACTCCATGATTATTGTCTTCTTTAGTAATGATCTTCCTCAAGTAAGTCTCCCCATTCTTGATGTTAGTTAAGTTACAGTTTAATGGGTTTTCATCATATGATCAAGATATGATCATATGATGATATGGGTTAGAAGATAATTATGTTTTGATGGGTTTGATAACCCTTGTTTATGTATTTGAGTATTATATGATTAGGTTTTGATTATTGAATGATGATGATGATCGATGATGATGATGGTGATGGAAGCTTATGGTGATAATGATGTTCTTATTATTATGTAGCTTGGTTTGAGGTAAGTAAAATGATGATAGCATATGTTATATGGATTTCTTCATTAGGTGTTATGTATGTTTATGTTGAGAAGATAAGCTTGGATATGCTTATGTGATGCCATGTTTATGGCTTATGTGATGAGATGATGCTATGGAATATGTTGATGTTATGTGCTAGATGAGACTTGAGTATGTAAGCCTTGATGTAAGTGTTTTATGTATATGATGCATCATGTGGATTGACGTATGATTTATGTTATAGTCGTTTTACTTACTAAGCGTTATCGCTTACGGTTTAGTTGTCTAACCGTTTTGTAGGTTGGCATGTTCTTAAGGTTGGCTTGGATATGTGAGATGAGGCTTGGATGTGTTGGTTAAGGCATGGTTATGCAAATGGGTAGATTTGGTAAGAATATAGAGCTTAGGTAGATACCGAGCTCTCGTGTATAAGTTTGTACCCCCGCGAGTCAAGTAATGATTTGAATTGAGTAAACAAGTGTTAGATTGTATGTCAAGTGTTTTGTAATGAATTGGAAGTCATTTGGTATGTTAAAGTATGTTTTATGTGTTTATGGGTTAAGTTAAGGGGTGTTTGGATTAGTGTCCATTTGTACCCATTTAGGATAATGAACGGGTCAAACGTTAATGGAACATGTTTGATATGTTAAATGAATGATTTCTAGAAGATTTGGTGTAAAACGGAAGTGGTATAAGTAGTTTGATGTCATGAAATGGGTCAAAATGGGTTTTTAGTGGTGAAAACTGCAGATTTGTTCTTGATGGCCTTCTTGACGGCGTCCCCTTTTAATCGTCCAAAAATCTTCTGGCCCGTCAAGGTTTGACGGCGTCACCATTTTCTTGACGGCGTCACAGTTTGTTGGGCAGTTTTCGAAAAATCATATCTTTTAATCCGTAAGTCGAAATGGGTCGTATGACCTATCGTTTTGAAGCTATTTGAGTCTACTTTCATTTAAAAATAGTCTCAAGGTCTGAAAGTTTATATATTTTTGTCAGTGGTTAAAAGAGTAAGCAGATGTCCGTAAAGGTGAGTCGTTTCCGCGTAAAAGTCAAAGTTTTTAGTATAAGCGGGCACGGGGTGTGTTACAACAGGAAACTGTGTGAACACTAAGTTTGCAAAACCATCAATCTTGGGGAAACCACCACTTAGAAACCAATCAGTTGTTAGACAACCGACTGCGTTTAGATCTGAACGACCAAAATCCTCAAAACCACGGTTTGCCTCCCAAGTTGATTCGAAACAAGTTTTGTCAAAACCAGTCACTTCACAGTCTAGACATAAGGAAAGGGAATATACGCTTGCAAAACCTCATCATATGAGTGCCTCTAGTTCTTCTAGGATTAGTTCAAATCGTGTGTCATCTGTGACACCAAAGGAACATGTTAGACAAAAAAACAGTGTTCTGAATCACAACCTAGAGGATGCTAAGAAAAACACACATGAAAAGACTAGGAATTTTCCTGTTTCTAAGAGTAGTTGCGTATCGATTAAAGCGATTCCCGTAGCAGATTACTCTAAGAATTCTAGATCTTTTTCTGAATCCAAACATTCTGTTTGCTCAACTTGTCTGAAATGTGTTTTTAGTGCAAACCATGATGATTGTATAACAAAATTCCTGAAGGAAGTGAATGCTCGTGCTAAGGTTCAATCCTCTAAGACTAGAAACAACAACAAGCCCGCAAAACCAAAGAGTTATACTCAGAAACCTGGTAGGCAGATTGCTGTAGGACAAAGGTTTTCTCTCAACAAATCTTCCACTGTACATGAGAAACCATACACTCCTAGATCTTGCCTTAGGTGGATACCGACGGGTAGAATTTTTAAGATTGTTGGTCTTAGATGGATACCTATTAGAAAGATGTTCACTGAGTGCAAAACCAAGGTTGACAGTGAAACCCCAAATGGTCTAAATGCTGATATCACTAACCCATATAAATGCAAACAAACTCTTAATGTCAGTACAGGTAGTCTTTACTTAAATGCAGGTACATCGTTCACTCCCATTAAGTAAAGACTCAGGGTTTGGTTGCCAAAAAGACTGATATCTCATGAATTAGGGGTTCAAACAACTCAAGCCTGATGAACATCGACAATGACGTCTGTTCACATCAGTTCAGGCCTCGTTCTTCATCGACAATGACGTTTGAACACATCAGTTCAAGCCTCGTTCTTCAACGACAATGACGTTTGAACACGGCAGTTCAAGCCTCGGGCCTCAATGTCAACATGATGGCGTCTGCTGAAAACACTCCAGGCCTCGTTCCTCAAAGAAAAGAAAGGCGTACGCTTGAGTGCGCTTTATCTTCAGAAGAAGAGAAATCTTCTTGTTTCTGACTATTCTCATCAACAAGCTTCATACTTGTTCCATGCTCGTTCAGTCATCAAGTGGATCTACTTTCATTAGATTGGATTTTTATTCACTCGATCAAAAATGGCAACCTCAAATGCAATTTTTGAGGGGGAGAAGTTGTGAACAGTGGATCAACGTACATTGGAGTATATACTTATTCACTCGTTCAATCAAAAATGGCAGTTGGCAGTCATATGCAATTTTTTAGGGGGAGAAGGGTGAATAAACTACATGTTGATTGATGTTTGAGAAATAGTTATACGACTCTCCTCCAACACCTAATGTTCCACTTATTCCTCAAGGTGTTGATAATGACTCTCATGATATTGAAGTTGCACGCTTGAATAATGATCCGTTCTTTGGTATTCCTTTCCCAGAACAAGGTTCTGGAGAATCTCTTTATTCATGGATTGTTGTTCCTTCCAATGTGCACTCCGTAAATAAACCACAAGAGCATAAAGGAAAATGTCAGCTAAAACGTCAAAACAGCTAAGAGTTTGGACATGGAATGTCAAGTGATCACGGAGTTTATTTGGCATCCCTTATTTGTGATTGAAGTGGGTTTCACGAAGGCTTCTACTTATTTCATCATCGAGACTTCCTCTATCGATTGATGACTTGCTTGAACTTATTAAATCTATGATTGGGACTTGGATTATCTAGTTATACCCGATGTAAGGAGTTACAATGAAGTTCTCACGAGTTATAGCTATCACTTCAAGGAGTTACAATGTAGTGCTTAGTGTCACACGCAGATGCAGATGTGGATAGTCTAAAAAGGTGTTGTACTTGCTTTGGCTCTTTGTTGAGTATATAAGGGTACTTAGGGGTTTTCTTCTGCATGGTTCTTCAATCAACAACAGTGCAAGCTTAAGTAACAAATTAGGGGAATTCTTCTTCATTTTCAAGTTTGGTATATCGGGTTTTCTTCACCAAGCAGTCACAGCAATAGCCGACATAACATAATTGCTGGTAAAGATAGTCAGAGAGCGTTTCGGTAGCTGTTGATTCTCACAAGATACATTTGAGCCAATTTTGTTCTTCTCACAAGATGTCAAGTATATGTGCGTAAAATGTGTTGCTGATTCTGAGGTATCAAAACCAGCAAGGGGGAAGGAGACATACATCTGAACACACAACGAGTACACGTGATGAACTTTATACTTCTTCTTAATTGAAGTTATTCCGGGAAGACAAATGTCATAACCGCAGAGAAAATCAGTGTTTGACTCGTGGCTTTTGGTGTACTATTCCAACTACGTGGGGGAAGAGATGTAAGAAATAGTTTCTGATGATTAAAGAGGTGCACAATTGTATGATAATTCCTGTGGTTAGTCGGTGTCCTACAGAAGGAAATGTGTTCATCCGGGACGTACTTTACTCGGTGTAACAATTTTGTTGCTTCTGTGGTACTGTCTTGGTGTTATCATTTAGACTTCATACGGAATAAATTGCCTACACTCGAGACTTAGGTGACTTTGGTGTAACAATTCTCATCTGCAATTTCCTGAAGGGAGAAAAGGGGATTTCCGGGTCTTAATTGATCTTGATGTTACGTTTTCGACTTCATTAATGGGATTGAGTGTGTACTTCGGGTTTTATTTGTGCTTCATACAATGAGACTGATTGCATCACTTCAACTACTTGGGGGAAGTGGTCTCTGGATATTTTCGGTATGCATTCCTTCAGATTTCAGCGGGAAGTAATGTGAGAAGAATTATTCAAGTGTGTGATGATACACTGCTGATCTATTTAATGATCCCCCGAACGGAGAATCACGATGATTATTCTTAAAAGGAGCAGCAATAGTTGATGTGGTTTGCTACGATTTC
Source organism: Artemisia tridentata subsp. tridentata (assembly GCA_021014915.2). Lineage (NCBI taxonomy): Eukaryota > Viridiplantae > Streptophyta > Magnoliopsida > Asterales > Asteraceae > Artemisia > Artemisia tridentata. The sequence goes on from CP139505.1 coordinate 72,985,536, forward strand.
CGCTGTACACTTACCTTATGTAAGCTTGAAAGAGAGCTTTGAAACTGCTCAAAAAGAAGATTGTCGGTTTAGGGGGAAGCTACCAAAGCTTCACATTGAGAAGGCTCAAGTTCAGACGATTATTCAGGAGCCTCGAAAGCTTTGGTGGTGAAAGTTTAAGAGATGTTGACTACAGACTTCTACAACGTACAGAACGATATCCTTATTTCGGTATTCACGTCAACATCTTCTTAAATTGAATAATATATTTTGTACATATCTTAAACCAAAATGTAAATAGAAAAATATAAAACCAAAATGTAAATACAAAAATATAAAACCAAGAAAAACCATAAAAATCAGAAAAATAGAAAATACCAAAAATAGTATTTTTTTAAGGCATGTCTTCTGGTATCGATAACATTTACGGTCCTAGAAATGTCATTCAATAATGACACGGGTCTTTAAATAAAGTTTGAGCAGAAGTTCAAAATGTTTTCAAAACATGCCTAAATGGCTTGCTATTACTTCAGATATGCAACCCATTTTTCAAAATGAGGAAAGCACGTCGCCAAAAAGACGGCTGTTCCTAACAACGGGTAAAGTTCACCCGGGCATGGATTACTTCATATCCGTGCATCCCCGATTTAATGCACACTTCAGTGCATTATTTCATGATACAGAAGAGAAGTCTTCTGTCCTGAACAAATAATTTTCTTTCTATGATTCTTCTGAAAATTATTTGTGAGACACATGGTGGTAACGTGTTGTTTGAAATTCTTTCAGACTTAGACTCTTCATAAAAATTTGTCACTCAATCAATGACAATGGGTCATCGATTGAGGGGGAGAGTGATTTCAAATTTTATATCATCAAACGGGTTTCTTGGTTATCTCATAATTTTTAGAAAAGGTTTTGTAGTTAATGGGGTATTAGTTGAAGAGCAACTGATGAAGCGAAAAGTGTACCGCTTTTAGGGGGTCATTTAAGCCCTAAATCGTATTTATTTGATCAAATATTGCCCTAAATCGTTTCTTTTGTCATTTTAGGTACTTTGGAGAAGAAATCTGGAAAAGGAAGCATTTTGAACGTTTTTGGAGCATAAAAGTGAAGAAAACGACAAAGTCTCAAAATCGGCTGAAAAGTGCCTTTGACGGCGTCAGAAATGTCCCCAGACGGCGTCATGGCTTGGCAAGAAAAAGGTGGATATGAAAATTACTCATGATAAGCCAGAGAAATTTGCATGGGAATTCTGACGGCGTCACCCTTTGGAGTGATCAAGGTCGTCACGGCTTAATTTAAAGAGGGACGGCGTCATGCCTTTATTCTGACGGCGTCAGCTTCTGATAGGCCAGAACGGATTTTGGAGGTTTAAAGGGAGACGGCGTCAAGAAGGCCATCACGTGTTATCTAGTCACAACTTGCGCGCGTGGTAGCTGTTACTGTTTTGGCCATAAAATCCTCATACGAACTCGGATTTAGGTGATTCAAAAGGCCACGCGATCGGGACGAAAAGATCTACAATTTGGTGAAAATTGGATGTGACGGCGTCACGTGTAAGTCTGACGCCGTCAGAACCCCTCGGATAGCAAACTGCCTATAAATACAACATCACAACTTCATTATTTGTAAGCCCTAAACCCTAAGTCCGATTTTAGGGTTTAGGTAGGTGTTTTTCCAGCAACTTAGAGGGTCCTAATCATGCCATAAACATCTTGTAATGGTTTGTTTATCGATTCAATCTTATGTTATGTCTTCAATTATGATTATTGTTGATTGCTCTTCATTAATTATGCTTGGCTAAATCACCTTGTGTCTACTTATGATTGTGAGAAACTTGTGTATAACTAATTAGATCTTATTGATTTCTTGTTGATGTGTGTGTCCATCTCCATCAATTAGGGCGTGACAACTTCAATAGATCTAGTTGGTTTAGTTTATAATTCTTGTTTCCTATTGTCTCTTGTTTGATTGGGTGATATCGATGTTAGGCTTAAGAAAACTGGCTAACCTCCTATACGGTAACTTGCTTGAACGTCTTAAGAAACATGAACCAATGCGTACTAGGTTTATTTGGTTGTATTTAATGCATGAGCGAATTCTAGTGATCCCATGTTAGGAGCTTCTTAGCCGGCTCGACATAGGAGTGAAGTAGGAGCTTATAGAGTTGGGGAAGTACGTACGCCACCCCACAATTGGTATTAAGGAATACAACCCGTCAATTAAAACAAGGTGTGACAATTCAATAGGTAGAATTGGATAGCTAGCAAGGAGTAACATATCATAGGTAGACATGCTTCATTTCCCTTGTAGAACCCTAGTTTACTTTTCTTGCATATTAGTTTAATTAGTAGCTTTTGGGTTAGTTGATTAGCAACTAATTCCGCCCCTGCTTCCAAAACCAGAGATTTTTACTTGCTTTCCATAAAATATAAAAATACAAAAAGAATCATCCCTCACCTTTAGACCTAGTTAGATTAATTTCAATCCTAACGAACACTATTCTTTGAGTTGAACGATCAATCCCCGGTACTTGCCACTTCACTATACTACAACGGTCAGGTACACTGCCTGGTGGGGATTGCAAACTTCTCAAGATCCCTTGAGAGGTAAAACCTGTTGTAAGGTTGCAAAACCACGCATCAGCAACTTACTAAGATTTATCTCAAATGGCCAAATGTGTTAGTTGTTAGAAAGATTAGGACATTATGTGCAATTTGCTTATAGTTTCCTAGCTTTATGTAACTATAAGGTTCATTTGTGTCACTCTGGAATCCTCGTTTAATCCCCTAAATACTTTAAAAACCAAAATCTAAAAGGAGTTAGAAAACCCATTGTGTTTGATGTTCTTTAATACTCCACTGGAATTTGTATGATCTGATTGAATGAGTTTCATATGTTGATTGACTTTTGTTAGTCGATTGCTGCTTAATTGTTGTTGATTTAGTGCATGTGCACTCAGGATTTGCTTAGGTATGTAGCTATCATGTTAGAATCTTGTCCCTAAGATCCTAAGTTGAATGTTGAAATATGAGTGAATTGCCATGTTCATGATTGCTGATTGCTCTTCATGCTAGATAGCGGTTTGATGTATGTCCTGACTGTGGTTTGAATATGAGATGAATATGGTACTATGAATAGGCAAGCTGCTACGTGGTAGCTGTTAATGAAGAGTGAATCTGTATGTATGTATATCTATGTTGATACTCTTATGCAGATTCCATGGCCAATATGAATGTGCCTGCTCCCGCTCTAACCATTTGATCAGATGTTCAAACTCTATTGACTGGCTTTGATTTCACCACAACAACAACATCGGCAGCAACAACAACAACAACACCTTCACCACCACCACCACCTTCACTTCAACAAAAGCATTACTAATCCTAGTCTCGCCAAGTGGGGATCTACAATACTTGGGAAGTTTTGTTGGTGGATGGATAATTGATGCTGACTACTGACTCCCTCAGGGAAGCGAATGATCACATCATCTGTGCGTAAAAGGTAAACATCATTTGTGTCGTAACGATTATCTTTGTACATAATAAGTAGTGAATCTCCCTCATAAATTGAGGGGAGCAGTGTATCGTTCCATTATCAGCATACATTAAACCTGACCACATTTTCTCCCATATTTTCTAAACTTATTTAAATCAATTGGGATCACAAATCTCAAAAGGTTTGAAATTTTTGATCGGGGGAGAGAATGTGATTTAAATATGAAATCTGATAAAATGTGATCTTTTGGACTCATGGGTAGGCTCCCAAATATGTGCTAAACTCTTTCGTATATCGATGCACATATTGAGGGGGAGCGAATGATTTATGATGGCAATTGTGGAAGAACTCCAAAGACCGACCATTTTATTTAATGTACTGGAGTTATAAGGATGGTAAAGTTAGGTATAAGTTCCCACGATCCTGCCAGAGCCGGAGGGATCTACCCAGGGACAATCCACTAGTTAGTGTAGAAGTCCTTAGGTATGATTAAAAAAGGAGACAAGTGAGTATAAGGGAAGAGTGCCGACTGAGATGGAGCTAGTACTGGAACAAACCCAACAAGGTGCTAGTGATGAAGTCTCGGTAAGCGCTGAAGGGGTTGAAGAATGAAAAAGAATTGTAAAGATAAAGGGGGAAAAGAAAGAAGCCCTCCTTACACTTTAGGCAGAAACCGGGTCAATACATATGCTGTCAGAATCACTAAGTTGATTGCTGACATTGAAGACAAAGTATCATGGACCCAGTGATACGCTGCACAACCCTCCCTAGCCACTCAAGGTCCCTCAAAGGACTCTTGTTTCATTTGTCACGGAGATCAATACATGTCTATCGTCTCTCTCACTCCGAGTTAGATGATATTCAAAAGGTGGCAGTCCTCTCCAGCCTCTGATCACTAAATCAAAATGCACTATTGAGTCTAGAGCCAAGAGATCATCCATAAATCTCATTAGGACACATTTCCAATATGTTTGTTGTTTCATACACCGTGAAAAGTAAGAAAACATATATTAAGAGTCCTACGCATTATCCTTGTGGTATTGCCAGAACATCCGAGTGATACGAAAGTATTCACAATGAAGATGGAAATCCTTCTAGAGCCAACATTAAACAAGCTCTTGGTAGGTGACATGTGAGATCCTTCATGGATCAAACTAGTGACAACTGGAAAGAAACGATGGGGCGATTCACATTTGAATCAAACTTGTTCCAGGTAATGGATTGACGGATGCTTTTGGAAAACCTTTCAATGTGCTCACCTACTAAGTTTCGAGCACATTGATTGTGAAAATTTTCAAACAAAAGTGTTTATAACAGAAATGTGATTCAATTTATAAAACCCTCGTCGTGTTTCATAAGATGTTTATCCAGTGACACGCGAGTGATTTTTTCTAATCAATTTCTCGTCAATCAGTGGGTATTTAATTCACTGATCCACTCTATCGTGCTGTTTGCTTTGAGACGTTCCGAAATGAGAACATGCTTAGTATGATGATTGTGACATTAATTTGTTGGAAGACTCATTACTACAAGTGTTACACCCGTATCCCGATAAGGTACTAGTTATGTAAATGTTAAATGTTGTATATTAAGTCTTGTGATATTAGTTAGTTAAATAATAAATATGAGGGCATATTAGAAAGAATAGAACTAGAAGGGCTAAGATTGCCATTTGGGCAAAGTTTAATTATTATATACATATGCCTAGACAATTTTAGAAATGTCCAGGTTTTTCTATTATTTGTCCCTTGTGGTGAAGATCGGCATACAAGAGAAAAGAGGAGGGAAAGAGCAAGATTCTAGTTAAGCCTAAATCTCCCATTGTGAAGTGATCAAAGAAGCTTTGTGAACCTTTAATTGTTGTATTTCCATCAAGTAAGTGATTTCCCCAAATTATGAAATTAGGGTTCATGATTAGTAATTGGTCATATTGATCAAATGTTGATAATTCATGATTTATTAGTTAATTAGTCTTTAATTTGAGATGATTGTGTTATAGGAAGCAAGTAAGAAGTGGGGAAGCCATTGTTAGTGTGATTGAGCCTAAGGATTGAGGTAAGTACATTGGTTATAACATGTCTTTGTTAGCTTTATCATATTTTGGTATGATAATGGTTTATGTGTTAGTTTTATCATGTTTGTTTACATGATAATGTGAAGGATAGGGTATAGGGTGCGTTAGCTAGTATGGATCCATCACTAGATTTAGTTAGTTAGTCGTTGGGCTAACTATGGGAAGAAGTTCAACCTTACGGGTTGATTTTGTGTTAGAAGTTCAACCTTATGGGTTGATTGTGTTAAGGTCGACTATGTCGGCGTGAGGTAAGTGCCCCTATATCGCTAGCTTAACTAGTGGTTAGACTAGTTATGGTTATGTTATGATTTTATATCATACATTGTTAGCTTGTTATTGCCATGTACTTACTAAGCGTTTCGCTTACGTTTTTAGTTGTGATGTTTTTCATGATAGGTACCGAAGGATTGAGCAAAGGTAAAGATAAGGTTATGTGATTATGTAGTAGAAGTTCATACTAGAAGAAGTTGTAGTAGAAGACCGTTCTTTTGGACCAAGCATAGTGAAGTTGGAAGCCCCCGACGTGTCTTTTCGTGTGTTGGGTATATTTCCTTTCATATGGTCATTTTGTTAGTCATCGGTCATTTTCTATGTTAGTTTAAGAGTCAAGTGATGTTCATGTCAAGAAGTCCATATATTAATTGGTTATAATGGTAGTAAAGAGGGTGATTGGCATTTAGCCAATCTCACCCATTTTGGGGAGTTATGGGTCATGTCAATGTACCAACACTCTTTTAATATGCTAGGAATGTTATGTTGTGAAGAAGTCAAATCGGATATCTAGTAGTTGTGAATTTATGTATAAAATGTGTTTTTGAAAGATTGTTTAAGGGGATGTTTGGTATAAGCTAGTTCCTACCCATTTTGAGTTATTAACGGGTCATGTATGCTTGAAACACTCTTGATATGTTAAGTTAATAGTTATGGTCAAGTTACTTGTGTATTTGGAAGTAGTATAAATGGTTTGTAGTGTATGGGTTATTTGGAGTATTTATGCATAACCCGCCCAATTTTGGAAATACTATTTCGGTTGGCCAAACGGGTAAAGTTTTTGCATGAAATTAAGAGTTTGGACATACTAAAGTATTCTGGAAAGTTTCGTCAAGTTTCGAGTCCGGGCGGTCGGGTTTTCAGCCGGGGCTGTTGACATTGCATTTTTGAGACAGTAGGGTCTGTCCAGAATTCTGTGGTGCAGGGCAGATACGGCGCATTTCCTCTGAGATACGGCGTATCAAGTGATGCGGCGCATCTCTGGTAGGGATGCGGCGCAACGTAGCCATTTTCTTGTAATTTCAGTCTTAGAGGGTCGACGCGGCGTATCTAGTTCAATAGATGCGGCGTATCTGAGTTTAGAACAATACGGCGTATCACTTTATATTGATACGGCGCATTGTCTCTCAGCCAGTGATGCGGCGTATCCCTAAAAATGGATGCGGCGTATCTTGGTCTTAGAAGGTCTGTCTGTTTATTTTATAAAAGTTGTGTGAAAGGTTTTGAAGGGTCTTTGTGTAGGTGTTCTTGCAAGTGTGTTTAGAATGTTAAAAGACATATGTTATAGTCATTTCATGAAGCAATTTTATGAGTCCGTTTTCAGTCATTCGTTTCCGCGTATAAAGTCAATATTTCTGGTAATAGTGGTCACGGGGCGTTACAACAAGCTGGAAATTCCTGTCAAGGAGAATCTTCTTTAAAGGGGATTCTACCTGATCACAGGTCGGTCCTCATGGACCCGAAGGTTAATCCAACCACATCGGGCGAATGACAAAGCCGTATTCGTTCCCCAACTTTATTGTTAACTGTTTTATTTCAGATTCATATAAAGATGGTGATGGTGGTTCCTGATTCCAATAGAGACGTGTCAATCCACACTCCATGCTCACACTTACAAATCATTATCAAAGACATCATGATAGATGAAAGACCTACAACACAGCTTCTGCAACTCTGATGATAGTTATCATGATCCAGAAAAGTGTGAGCATGCAGTCCAAAGGTCACAACAAATCACATGGAGGCAATATTACTACAACGGATGAGCTTGGAGATTTACGGTGGCTGATGATCTCAAAGAATGCTCAACGATCACAACATCACATGGAAACAATACTGCAACAAGATGACTTGAAGACATACGTTGGATGATGACCTCAAAGAATCCTCAAAGATCATCCAAGACAAATGAACAGTCATCAAAGGTTCACTGCTGAATGTACAAAGATTAATGAATTTGAAGAATCAAAGACTACGAGCTAGGAAGTCAAATTCATATAATAGAATGCTAGAATTCAAAATGTAATTTCTGGGGTGACCTCCCTTAGGGGGAGATTGTTAGGAATATAAATATTCATATGAAGACTCGGTCACCCCGAGTATCTATTTAGCATTTATGTAGCTCGTAGGCTTATTAGTATTAGTTTAGTTATATTAGTATTTGTGGAGTTGGGTCGGGTCTTTACCCACTGTCAGCTCACTCCACAGCCCACTAGGGGCAACTTAGCTAGTAGTATAAATACCCCTTCCCAAGTGTGGGAAGGGTTGGACCTTTTCATTCTCTTAATCTAATCTCTTCTACTTTCTCTCACTAAAAAGGCTCACAATCTCTCTTTCTCTCTCTAAAGCAATCGGCCAAGAATCAATCCACACGAGTATTATGTGTTTATGAATATGCTATAGACTTAACCCATAAATAATGTGGTGTCGGTACGCGTGTGGTGTCGAGTTTTTCAGAAAAGCGAGATAACTTCTGGGTTTTGTAAATAAGTTGCCAGTAAGTGTCAGGAAGTGATTATTTCACTTTTCTTGATAAAATTAAGTAGCTTAGAGGGTTACCGTGTGCTACAGTATGCGAGTTAACTTCCCAAAATAACCATGCAAGCTCACAAAAGGCTCAAATAAATTGCCAAATAATAATAAGTTAATTTTTTACCATTAAAATAATGTTGGGAAAATTACGGGTGGTTACAACCACGACCACGCATGTCAGTCGGCTGCAATACTTCGTGAGTTGTTAGGTGACTTGGACAATCTTCATATGTAATGTTGGTGTTGTTGTTGTTGTTGTTGATTTTGTTGTTGTTGTTGTTGTTGTTGTTTGTGTTGTTGTTGTTGTTTAATAAAATGTTGTTGTTGTTGTGAAAACTTAAGTATTTCACGAGGCTTCTTTAACAGCCGTCGTGCACCTTCGTTAGTGGCGGTGATCTACCTATGCAACTCATCATTGACTCATAACCTTATACCACCCTTAAACCTCATTTCACTCTCACTTCAATACTTGCCATCACTCCATCACCGTCACACACACAAATTCAAATTTTCACTAGACCAACATCAACTAAACCCTTATGCACCACCTTTCTATCCATCAAGATTCAACCATAATCATCATGCAACCATAACCATAAAGAATGGAACTGAAGGAACAATATCACAATTAACAAACACGAAGGCAAACCTTTTATTTAAAACACGCAAGAGTTCTCAACCACATACATTTCATACAGACTCAAACGAAACAACTTGACAAGCAAACGAAATAGATCAAACGAAACAACTCGACAAGCAAACGAAACAACTCGACAAGCAAACGAAACACACATGTGACAAATGGTAAATTTTCCCTAGTGATTAATTTATAATTGTCCATTTATTATGACTAAATCACCAGATTAGGCATTTACATGATTATCACGAAAAACAGACCTGCACACTGTGTCACACAGAAATCTCACCAAGAACAGTAAAATTATCCCATCTCACATTTTTCCACTATAATATAGTAAAAATGGGAGGTTATCTCAGTTTTACTCAGAATGACACCACACGCGTACCAGAGATTGAACAGAAATAAAATTTAAAACTCAGGAATCATTGTAAATTCCAAAAAAATAAAAAATAAAAAATAAAAAATAAAAAAAACCAAAAAAAAAAAAAAAAAAAAAAAAAAAAAAAAAAACTCTAAATACATTCAAGTATTATATAAACGTCTTTGAAAATCCAATCGTCCATATTTATAACGGTTCCGGGAAGGACCCGAGTTTAACTCAGTTCGGCGAGACGCCTGTATAATTTACTCATTCCTTAAAATTTATCCTATCTATATACTTATAATAAAAACACACCCCACTCACATAAAACCCAACGCCCCCATCCCTTTCTTCCCCCATTTGTCTGCGATTCCACAAAACCACGCACCCTTTTTAATCTTCACCATCGAATCCTAAACTGTTTTGAGATCGGTACTTAGTCAACACCGATCCCTTCCTCCTTTCTCTCATTCCCAAAGGAAGTCACGAGGTTAAAATGATGATGCCAGAGGAAAAACGATGTTATAATTGTTTCAAAAACATCATAAATCGAGGCCAAGAAAGAGGATTTCAACCTATTTTCAGTATTTCCTTTAAATGGCTGAGCCAAATCAAGTCAATAACCACTCAATTACTCAAAGGTTTCTAGGATTCAAAGGAGATTAAAGGGTGAAGGTTAAGTGGGTTGACTGGGATTGATTTGGAAGAAGCCAGAGGGTCGGGTTGGATCTCTGTTCGAACCTCTTGAATTCATTCTCTCGACTGAATCATTGTAAGGATTAAGCTCGTATTCGAATCTTTTTAATCCATTAGTATCATTTTAGGTTGTTCTTGTTAAACTTAAATCGAATAAGTGATAAATTAAGCTATAGGAATTTACTCATTTTCGGTTATAAACTTATTGACAAGAAGTTAATCTCTGTTACTGTAAATCTTTAGATGTTATTGTTGTTATTGATGTTGTCACCGTGGCTTAGGGTAGTAAAGGACCTCGAAATCGTTAATAGGCAAATGTCATGTTGATCGTTGTGGCTAAAACTTATGATTCGAGTCAATGACTCCAGGAATTCATAGGTTCGAGTACTGAATTAGTTTTGGTGATAGTAGAGGATAAGACTTGAGTAATAGAACCATTTGAGATGATGTATTCTTTTGTGCTAGTATTAGTAATTCAAATGAATACCATGTCCACCCTTAACCGAATGAGAACCACCCCAAAACAAGGTGTTTTGGTGGTCACCTTAGGCTGGAAAACCACCCCACACAGGGGAGGTTGTGGCCAAGTTCTTGATGAATTAGTCCCACCCAGGCAGCCACCATGGAGGTGAGCTAGCCGTGGGTTAAGGCTCATTGTAAGCAATGGAAGATTGAACCACCCCTCGCCCAAATGTACACTCCTTAGCACCCAAGCAAAGGGACAAGGGTTGAGTGAAACACCCTTAGTTCAAGCCTAGAATGACCCATTTTGACCCAAGCGTTAACTTCAATTCGGGGTAGAACCTCTTGCTCCAAAACAGACCCGCAAAGGTTGTTAGTACTCGGATAGATTACTCCTTTTAACGGATATTTTTAGGCTCAATATTAGTGGCACAAGAGTGCTTGTGGTCAAGGACTAATTCCCCTTAGAAATAGTTCTTTTCCGTGTCGAAGCGTGAAGTTTAGGCCAAGACTAAGATCACTTGCAACCCACAAACTCCTAAACCTTGGTGTCGAGTAGTACTCAACCCAAGGATTAACTAAGACGTGAGCTCCCTAGCCCCCTGTTTGGTGTCGAAATGGTGGTCAAGAATTTCCTAGAAAGAAACACACACCAAGTCTGTTAAGACTTGAATGTGTTGTGTTGTGTCTTTTTGTTCCAGGCCAAACCCAAGGATAAAGCCCACTTAGGACTCAAACTCAAGCCCAACTAAAAATTCATTTGTTCTAGCCATTGAGACATTCTGCGGGTAGTAGTTGTGGCCCACCAGGCCCAACTTGGCTATTAGTAATCGATACAACCCAATACCGAGATGTTTCCCCATCCTCTAATCCAGTTAGGCCGCAGCCCAACAAATGGCTATCTTGTGAAACCTGTTAACGTACATATATACAATTGTCGCTAAATAAAAATTGAATAGCCGAGCACGCAAACAATTTTGTATTAAAACTAATAGATACTTAAAACTTGTATTGCCGCAAACTTAAGAATTCGAATACTAAAATAAATGGACCATTTAACTTAGATATCACCTTACAAATTATATATAACGTAAAACAATAAACATTGGCGTGAAAAGGGATATAAACTTTACATATACACATTTGTCATTACTATTTAAATCTAAAATGAACTAACAACGAATCAAATACATGTTATGTATAAGAAATAGCACATGTTAGAGAGTGTATAAATTGACACTTATACTTGTCGTTTTAAAACTAATCAACCACTAATAACGTCACTAACGAAAACTAGAAAAAGGTAATATTAAACATGAACCTTACTAAAACAAATTTAACGAGATCAATTGTTCTAAGCTTATAATTTATAAAAATGAGTCACGACTAATCATTAATAACAATATAAACCTAGTTCATTTTTTTTAAATCAACCAAGTTTTGTTAAATTAACTTTATATTACATTTTCTCAAAACATTTAACTAGTAAATAATAAACTTCACTTTCGTTGAGTTTACTTCAAAAACCTATATAATTAGATATAACGATCAAACTACACGATCTTAATATATATATATATATATATATATATATATATATATATATATATATATATATATATATATATATATATATATATATATATATATATCACATCTCGATTATATCCATTCGTGCTTTATATCGTTCATTTCCTTTTCTTTCCAAATTCCGTCACTATTCTCATTATCTCATTTCCGTACATTTAAGTCATTCGTAGAGCTACACATTACCATTTCTTAGGAAATTCCTTCGTAACCACAATTGCCGCCACACAAGTAACAACAACATAAATACTTTAAAACATTGAAACTAAATCATGAAAGGACTTAAACTTAATACTTGAAACTAAGACATGGTTATTTAATCTAGGTTGCGTGTTGGTGCCGTGCACTCCTTAATTTCACAGCATTCACTGTTCAGGCCATTAAAGGTGAGTTTATAACCCCTTTTTACATATAACTGTTTTATATGAATGGGGTGAGAAACATGCAAAACAAATTTTATGGACCTTTAATACTACTTTTACCTAAGTTATTGCGCAGTTAGCCTAAGCCTTGTTATGTCCCCTACTGCCCGAATTTCATGAACCGTTAATTCCCGACAGGAAGCGTGAATGTTATAAATAGATCTATTGGGAGTAACGTCCCCGTTCGGTTTGACCGGATAGGCAAACGAGCGTATACCATATCAAAGTACAAGTGTCTGGGATAAACACTTGCCAAGGCCTTTTATGATTAACATGCTTATAGAGCATGCAGACCTGTTATAGCTTCGGTTGCATGAACTTAGTGCTAGCGTAATAAAATAATAATGTGACATCTCAATGCTCACAAACAAAACTGTTGGTCTAAATACGTATGATTGTTTTAACTTAAACCTATAAACTCACCAGCTTTTTGCTGACTTTTAGCATGTTTTTTTCAGGTATCTAGATTATGCAAGTGTGGCAAGGTTTGGCAAGGCGGCGGACTTATACTCTTGGCCAAAGTGTTTTTACAATGTTATAGACTTGTTTTTGAGGGACCATTAAACTGTTAAACAAACTTGAAACATAAAGATTGTTATAATTGAGTTAAACAAATGAATAAGTTTTTATAAAGTGTGTAATTAGTTCTTCGTTACCTTGCGCTATGATTTCCATTTTAGTAGCACCCCATAATGTTAGTGCTTCCGCAAAGTCAGATTTTATGGGTGTTACAGATTGGCATCAGAGCCTAGGTTATAGAGAACTAGGTACATATAAACCCTAAACTATAACCACTTTTTCAAAAACAAGTACGTATGACTGCCGTTTGCCTTGCTTGCCCTGGACTTGTTATTACTTGTCTTGATTAGATGTTATTAATCATTCATTTCCATTTAGTTGCATACATTATAAATACCTTATACATACTTATATATATAATTTACACGAATTATCACAAGTAACTCCCATATACTTACACATATATATACCGTTTTGTCACAGACTATGCCTTCCCGCAACACTACTCATACCACATCAGCTACCCAGATTACTCCTACTATCCCTCGCCGTACTACACGCATAATCATACGCCCATCTACTAGACCATCATCTCACACTGCAGAGAGTACCCAAAACCCTGCTCATATTCTTTTATTATCCCCGTCTCATTATAGGTCCTTATGCTCCCACATGGACACTCCTGCTACTCCAACATCACCACCACCCACCTCACCACCACATTTACCTACCCACTCACCTTCACGTCAGAGGCTCAGGAGAAGCAATGACTCTTATTCAGCAGAGGGTGTTGGACAGACTTTAGACGAGAGTACCCCTGCCGAGGGTACAGGGGTTGATGTTAATTTGGATTCGGGGATAGAGCAGAGAGAAGTTGTGCCCCGGATTAGCATAGTGCTGGAGAATGTGCCTAGTGCTCTTGAGACTGGAGAGAATTCAAGGATAGTTGGGGATGAGACAGAGAATAGCACATAGATATCGCATTTCCTCACTTCCAGCAGCATCACCAGCATCTACAGAGACCGATACTATCTCACAGATCCAGACTAAGCTAGACTTATAGACTGGCATACTAGGTCTCCACTCTGATCTGTTTGACGAGTTACATCCAGCTCATTTCGAGCAGTATGATGATGACTTCAGCAGGCTCTATGCTAGGACACACTCCAACAGTAGAGACATTCTTGACTTAGGTGACAGATCAGGCAGACTTGAGCAGACACAGGTGATAGCTCAAGAGGCAGCTAAGATGATGCATGGGAGAATGATGATCCTCGAGGCTCAGGTTGCAGCATTGTTAAGAGCTGATCAGGCACACCGTAGTGAAAACTTAGCATTAAGTACTCGCCTTGTTGAAGTCGAGGCACAGCTTGGGGAGTACGCTTTTAGGCTCCGACACCTGGATAGGACTAGGAGCCAGTCTTAGTTATGATTGGTAGTGATTTCACTTAACTGAGTAGTTCTCAGCTAGTGTAAGATCTTATAAAGAGAGCTTGTAATTTTCAAACCTAGTAATCAACTCTTAATCTATAACAAGCCCATTTTGTTATACAGTTCCATTATTTATTTAATATTTCCTTTCATAACCTACTGTGTCGTTATCTCTTTATATGATAACTTTACCTCACCTTCCCAAAAACCTCACAATTACTCGTAGACAAATGACGTCTCTATTAAATTATAGACTATATTTTGTTAATCACCTGTAAATAGTTTTGTCCATTTCTTTTAGCCACAAAATTCCCAAAACCCCAAAATTTACGTAACTACCACTTCACAAAATCCCCAAAATATTGCCTTACTCGAAATCACCAATCATTTTATTATTAATCTACCCCACTCCTTACTCACAAATCAAACAACAAATTTTCCTACTATCCCCCAAATAATAAACCGTAATTTAGACGCCCCACAAAACTCCTCGAAAAAAAAATACTTCCCATTACCACTCTCATCAGCAAATAAACCCCTATCAACTAAACTCAACACCCCTTTCACCAAGCCTAAATCCTAGTTCAAGTGATACACGAGAAAGATTGGCCCCAAATTTTTGCCGCAAGGTAAATCGTCTGCTTCCATCCTAAGAAACCCAAAGGATTACATATAATGGAAATATGAGAATTAGGCAATCGTACTAGTAGCAACAAGAACCAATTCAACCTAGATATCATAGAAGTTTGCCTTGCCCCCTATTACGAACTAGTTCAATAGGAAACCCACAACTCCCGACCGTCGTCAAAGAACTCCACCGATTAACATCTCACCATATGTTATCTCTTTCCAATTCTGACCCACTCCAGCATCAATCTGACCAATCTTTAGGTTCGATAGCTACTGGATATATAGTAACCCCGTAGGTGACTAGAACACATTATGGCTCTATAGCAAAAGTGTTAAATGACCGCAACGGTTATATTCAGATTCTTAAACCTCCCTCCTGTACAGACAATGTACATTCGAACGAACGGACTGGTCGATTTCTAGTAGCAATCAACATGGTCCTGCCAAAACAAAACTCTAAGCGCCAGATAATCCACGTACTACTAAGCCGACTAATTGACTGCTAGCGGCGGTCAACATCGTCCTTTCAAGACTGAAATCTAGAACTACGAGCCATTACCCACAAAACGCGGAAATTTTGGCAGTATCCCCAGTATACACTGGATGTCATAATGCTCCATCGTAAACCTCCACGAGAGGAAAATCTGTTCATGAGACTCATAAGATTCTAGCCACAAACGAAGGCCCCTCAGCAAGAACGAACAATAAGTAAACCATAAGACCCTTAAGAACCCAGAGATCTACTAGAAATGACTGGTGACCTAATAGAAACCCTAAAGCATCACGAAATGACCCCAAACCACTATCGTAAGAGTAAATTGTCTAACCTTTTCACTAAATCCTTAGGATTACAAACTGACCTAGGACAAGAAGTTTTATCAACACATTATTGATCACTAAAACAAACCTCGAAAGACTAATCAAACGCCATCACCCAGACTATAGATGTTGGCATGACATGCTTTGATGAAGTTCACCGAAATACGAGTTATTATCTCTAGCCCTTAAAACACAAGGCGCTCTAGGAATCCAGACTGTAAGACTACGACATTTACGGTAAGACTTAAAACCTAAGCAAAACCATTTAGGAGCCTTAAAATATTAAAGGATTTCTCATACACAATTCTCGCTAGAAAATATATCTCAGCATAACGTCAGACAGATATATTTATTTCAAACCGTTGACCAAACAATTTAGGACAAAACGCCTCTCGAACAAGACCTGAAGTAGAACGTATAATTAAGACTATAAGTTTCGCTTGCTACTAAATTTAAGCTTTACCCAACTAGGCAACCAAAGTATACGCTAGGATATTAGTAAGGATACAGACCCCCATTTATACCTTCTTCTCCAATGATGTTCCTTAAAAATCTGCTGTGCCCAAAATGTGCTTTATCAGTTATAAAACACATATGATCTCCTTCCTCTGATTAAAATTCTCGTTCATTCTCATCTTTTATGGTATAGATGAATCCTACAGGAAGGACAGCCAATGTCGTTCATGACCAGCCTATTGTTGCCACTATCCCAGTTGAGAAAGGAGCAAACCTGCTTATCATAAATCCAGCCATGCTAGACATATTAGTTAATCATCGTGTGACAGCAACCTTAGCTGCAGCAAAGACCAACAACACGACTGCTAAGATCAGTAGTTCAGAACCTAAGGACAACAACAACCACACTGGCACTTATTAGGAGTTTTGAAAGACCATGTTAGGAAATCTTAATGGAACTGAAGGAACCATTACTGTAATCAGATGGATGGAAAGCCTAGAGGCCATGTTTCAAGCATGTGGTTGTGCAAAGGAGGATAGAGTAAAGTATGCTTTGCTCACCTTCACGGACGATGCTCAGACCAGGTGGAATAACCATCTGAAGACCACAGGCATAGACGCTGCACATGCGATGCCATGGGAAAGTTTTAAGGAAATGGTGCGTAGAAAGTACTGCTCCTACAGTAAAATCAAAAGAATGGAGGAAAAATCTTGGAATCCCAAGATGCGAGGTGACAATGCTGCTGCACGCCGTCAAGGAAAGACACCAATGAGCCCTGAGATGATCCAGACAGAAGCTAGACTACAGGAGAGGTACTTAGGAGGATTTCCCCCATTCCAAGGGGAAAATGACACTACCTCTAAAACCACTAAACTCCAAGGGCCCACGAAGGTGGCCCACAAGCCAATGGGATCAACAAGTGTTGAATAAGAGGTTGACAACAAAAGGAAACGGGAAGACCACCCCAAGAATCACAATAATGCTGGTCCCAGCAAGCAACCAGAAATGGCTACAACCCCTACTGCAGGCACCAGCATGAAGAAAGGATATGCTGGAAACCTACCTAAGTGTAATGTGTACTCGTTTCATCATCATGGACCTTGTCCCATGTGGTGTGGAAATTGCAGGAGAATCAGCCACCGAACTAAGAATTGTGAAGCATTCACTCATGTGATTGACTCAAAGTTCGCTGCCGCCTGCTTGGGGTGTGGAAGGATTGGGCACTACAGAGATAATTGCCCAGAGCTGAAAAGTGGAAGGGTCGGCCAGGACCCAAATGGCATGATGAGTGAAAATGCAGCTTGGAACCTTTTCTTCGCTTAACCACATCCACATCTAGTTTCTTTTAGGTCGTATTTCCTCGAATAATTGTACTTCTTAAAAAGACATGTTGTAATGTTGTTTTTACGAACCTCTCTGTGGTGAATTCCCTTAACTTTTGAGATTAAGATATTATGATGACACTTTTCCTATCTCCATCACTTTTTGAGACTTGTTCATTAACTAGTACACTTATGATAACTTGTTGTGATTCCGAACCAATAGAACCCAAATATCATGGTAACTAAACCCAGCATCGCATCATCAATCCTCAACTAAGTATAGCCTGATCACCTATGTTTAGTTCAGGGAGGATCATGCATTGTTGGGAATAGTCATCGTGAAATACTTCTACACTCTAGAACTTTCAATACATATCTCGACCATCGAAGTTCAGCCGTCTCTCACCAAGCCCCGAATTCACATGGAAATGTGAAAAGTAGAACCAAAACACTAGAACCTTCAAACCCTAAACCCGTCAGGTATTTCTAAGTGAAAACCGAGGACGGTTTTCGTTCCTAAGACAGGGAGGATGTGACAAATGGTAAAATTTTCCCTAGTGATTAATTTCTAACTGTCCATTTATTATGACTAAATCACCAGATTAGGCATTTACATGATTATCACGAAAAACAGACCTACACACTGTGTCACACAGAAATCTCACCAGGAACAGTAAAATTATCCCATCTCACATTTTTCCACTATAATGTAGTAAAAATGGGAGGTTATCTCAGTTTTACTCAGAATGACACCACACGCATACCAGAGACAGAACAGAAATAAATTTTAAAACTCATGAATCATTGTAAATTCCAAAAAAAAAAAAAAAAAAAAAAAAAAAAAAAAAAAAAAAAAAAAAAAAACTCTAAATACATTCAAGTATTATATAAACGTCTCTGAAAATCCAATCGTCTATATTTATAACGGTTCCGGGAAGGACCCGAGTTTAACTCAGTTCGGCGAGACGCGGGTATAATTTACTCATTCCTTAAAATTTATCCTATCTATATACTTATAATAAAAACACACCCCACTCACACAAAACCCAACGCCCCCATCCCTTTCTTCCCCCATTTGTCTGCGATTCCACAAAACCACGCACCCTTTTTAATCTTCACCATCGAATCCTAAATTGTTTTAAGATCGGTACTTAGTCAACACCTATCCCTTCCTCCTTTCTCTCATTCCCAAAGGAAGTCACGAGGTTAAAATGATGATGCCAGAGGAAAAACGATGTTATAATTGTTTCAAAAACATCATAAATCGAGGCCAAGAAAGAGGATTTCAACCTATTCTCAGTATTTCCTTTAAATGGCTGAGCCAAATCAAGTCAATAACCACTCAATTACTCAATGGTTTCTAGGAATCAAAAGAGATTAAAGGGTGAAGGTTAAGTGGGTTGACTGGGATTGATTTGGAAGAAGCCAGAGGGTCGGGTTAGATCTCTGTTCGAACATATTGAATTCATTCTCTCGACTGAATCATTGTAAGGATTAAGCTTGTATTCAAATCTTTTTAATCCATTAGTATCATTTTTGGTTGTTCTTGTTAAACTTAAATCAAATAAGTGATAAATTAAGCTATGGGAATTTACTCATTTTCGGTTATAAACTTATTGACAAGAAGTTAATCTCTGTTATTGTAAATCTTTAGATGTTATTGTTGTTATTGATGTTGTCACTGTGGCTTAGGGTAGTAGAGAACCTCGAAATCGTTAATAGGCTAATGTCATGTTGATCGTTGTGGCTAAAACTTGTGATTCGAGTCAATGACTCCAGGAAATCATAGGTTCGAGTACTTAATAAGTTTTGGTGATAGTAGAGGATAAGACTTGAGTAATAGAACCGTTTGAGATGATGTATTTGATTCAAACAATTTAATTCCAAAAGTTAACACACAAGTGAAATTATGTGAAAACCCGAAGTTCGTTGTCCCGACGAAGGATTGAATGGAATTGTGATTCGGGATCATGAAACGTGTAGTGAATGTGAGATAAGAGTGAGATTTTGGTTTTTAAACTAAAATAATGAAATAGAAACTAAAAAAGATTAATAATGCAAGGGAAATGCTAGTCTAAGGCAAACATAAGTAAAAATGCAAAAGTAATCCTAAAAACGCGTATTAACCGGGAAATAACGAACCTATAGCTTTTCTAAGTTAACATAAGCTAGATCAATCTTCCTAAAGTTGCACATGAACAGTACACTCTTATTTTGACTCATTTTGAGCACTTAATCCAAACAGCCTCTAACTAGGCTGATTTTGAGATTTAAACTGAACAAGACCACAATAAGCTTTAAACCAGACCAAATAATGAGAAACTAACTTATTTTAACTCTAAAAACTGATTATCAAAGGAAAATAAGCTGAGAAATAAGCTAAGAAGCAAAGTTGACTTACATTGACTTTTATCAAAAACTTGAATTCGAGTACAAATTGAGAACTGAAGAGTAAATTAACAATAAGCTGCAACAATAAGCTACAATAAGCTAAACACAACTATTCTACCATTACACTAATCCTATACTAACCTAAAAATCTAACCCTACTAACTAACCGCCCCAAATTGTGAGTGAAGAGGTCCTTTTATAGCCTTCAGGAGAGAGCTCTAGGGTATCCTCAGCTTAATCTTGACCCTTGGATCTATCTTGGTGACCACTCCTTCATTCACAGCCCTTGGATCATATTCGTGAGGTGTCTCAACCAATCAACTGCTCCCAAATTGCCATGTGGCATTCCTTGTTGTCAGCCTTGTCAGGTCTTCTAGAAGGAGTACTAAAGAGTGGGGTTAATTTGGTGAAGCGGGGTAAAAGTTTGGGAAGATAAACAGTAAAGGCGGGGATGGGGTGTTTGACTGGGAGGTTTATTTGAGTTTGACCGGGTATAGGATTTGGGTGATGGATTCGGGTTTTATTAAAGTGATGGGCTGGGTTTGATTGGGCTGTGGGTTTAAAATGAGGTATTGAATTTGTTTAATTTTTGGGTTTATTAAAAGGTTTAGATTGAAATGAAAATTTTGTAAACTTTAAGGATCAAAGCTGAAATTCTGAAAATTCCAGGGACTGATTCTGCCAAGTTTCCAAAGTGTAATCCAAGGGCCATATTTGTCTTTCTTTGATTCTTCAAGGATCTTTGGTGACATTTTGAGCTCAAACTTTGATCATTTGCTTCCCCGGCTTCGGCTTTTGACACTTTTCCAAATCTCGTGCTCGTTTTTCCGGTTTTGACTTGATTTTGTCCTTTTTTCGAGATATCCGTACCTGCATATTAATAAACACAAATATCTTTGGCATTTTGGTTAGTTTTTTGTCGTTTTGGTCTCAATTTGTTTAAATAAAGGTATGTGTTTAAGCACATACAAAAATTCCCTAGACTAAGATATTGCAGTGTCCTCACGCAATGTTATAAAAACACGTTTTTGAAACCAAAAATTTCCAACCTCTTTTTACTAACTTTGAAAAGTAGCAAAATTTTCAAAAGAGATTAGGAAATCTTTAAGTTCTAAAAACTCCCCGATTTTCCTTTTTATTTTATGTTTTGTATTTTTCATATCTTCATATGACGGTTTTGTTGACAATCATTATCTATAAATAACTTTTAGGGTCAACGAGTAGGAAACACGACTCATGAAGAAGTGATCATACGGATAAAATTCGTCATCCCTGATTTTTCACGAGACCCCAAACTAAGCTTAAAAACGAAATCATTGTTATTTACAAGTTTGATGCCAACACTACCCATGGAAGTTACTTGTGTAATTACCTCTTGCTCCCATTTTCCTATTTTCCTCTATTTATTTTATTTTTGGTGAGAAATGAATTGCTTCATATTTTCTCGTTTCGATAGGTTTTTAGTTCAATAAAGATACTAAATTAAGACGCTAAGTAGTTTTCAATCTTCTCTCGAGAACCGTTGCTTTGAAAATGAGGTCCACATCAAGGTTTTTATTTACATTTTTGACTTTTGCATTTTTTTTTTTCGTTTTCATTCATCACCATTTTTATTTATTTATTTATTTATTTTTTATCACTAACTTTTCACTTGCGTACCCTAAACGACGGAGCTTCACGGCATAGATCCAAGACCTTACACCTTCCGGCATAAAGGATCCAAGGGCCGTTACAACGGAGTGTTCCAAGACTCTAGACATTCCTGAAATGAGGATCCAAGGTGGTTAGACCAAGACCTCACACATTCCTGAACTAGAGGTCCAAGGGCCGGTGTAAGAGGGTAGCCAAGACCTAAACGCCTTCCGGAAATAAGGATCCAAGGCCCGATCTCGAATCCGTAGCTTAGAGCACTTAACTTATTTTTATTAAACGTATTTATTAAGTAACCTTGATGTGTACCCAATTTTTAAAGCAAGGATTCTTTTAAGAAGACCAAGAACTAATCATCGGCAAAACCTAACATCTTTAATTATTCTTACAGTTATATATGGTGAAACAATTTTGTGGGAGCAAAAGGCCACAAGTAACTTCGATGAGCTCTAAAGAGAACCAACTACTCCACGCTTAGCATCGAACTTCTAAATAAACTCTATCATTTCTTGTTCTTCGCAAATTTAAAATCTTAAATAATAAGATCCGTGAATGCTTAGCCAAGAAAGGTTAAGGGGACAAGCTAGGGCTCAACACGCCCGATCAAGTCAAAATTTTATTCCTACTCTCACCAGCGGAAAGTCAACAAAATGTCAAAATTTATTATATTTTTGCAAAAATTTTTAAATTTTTCTCATTTTTTTTGGACTTTTTTCAATTTTTTCAATTTTGGAGGAAAAACGGGGTTGCATGAGTAAACGGCAAAAAATGCAAGGCATAAATCAAATCGAACGATTACCCCCCCCCCCAGACTAAAACGAGACATTGTCCTCAATGTCTTAAAGGTAAGGGTTCTCCTACATAAATCTAAGGCCGTTTATTAATTATGCCAAAGATAAACGTAAACCGATAAGATTAAGGATATCGGATGAGCAACGAATGATGAAACTCGTGTGGAGAAAAACAAAACCACGAGCACGAGAGTCTTCATCATTCGGGAAAACCTGGACATACACAAACAACCACGAAACACGAGAAATGGAAGAGGTAGCCCTCCTCACGTCACTTATTAGAAAAGAGAAAAGAAGATAGAAGGATAAGCATGGGGTGCCTCCCATGAAGCGCTTGTTTTTTATCAAGTCGTATAGCTTAGACTCGCCCCGAATTTATTTGTTCTTGGGGGAGCATGTGGAAAAGAAAATCTCCATCGGACTTTCGTTCAAGATGTTTGGATAAACATTGAAGCATACGAACGTTCCACTCCGATAGGATACCCGCGGCTTAAAAGAATGAGAGATACCGGGGTCAAAGATGACATCTTCACTCACAGATGAGTGAAGGAGAAGAGAAATCACCGGATAGGTGAAGAAAGGAAGAAAGATTTTGATCACAATGAGAATCCATTCTTCATCATCAAAGGCAAATTTTTCATTTTCCTTATTTTGTATGTCATAATTGAAGCTCTTGGATTCATCGACAAAAACCTCGGAGGGAGGGTTGGGATGATGTCATCGACAAGCAAACTCTTAGGATACAGTACATCTCCCCCCGGGTCAGGATCTTCCTCAAAATTAAAGTAATCATATTCTGGAGGAGATATGATACGAGTGAGTTCACCGGAGAACTCCTCATGAAGAGAATCAATCATATGATGAGAATCTGTGAGCTCATGTTCCGTCACGGACTCATCACTCTCCTCCATCTGAATATCAAAGATTGGATTATCAGAAATCAAAGTAAACTCTGATTCGAACTCAAACAGAGGGTTGGTGAGAGTCATTTTGAAGGTTTCGGGAACAAGGTCATCAAATTTCTTTGGTGTATTGATTTCAACTTCCTTCGGAGGGAGAGAAAGAGATGGTTCTTGGTTCAATAATTTCTCAAGTAAAAGAATATCTCCCTCCGGATCAAGACAAGAATCATCAATTTCTGGCGAAATTGATTCATCTTTGAGACAAGCATCGATCTCTTCCAAGAGAGGATCACTTCCCTCAAACGGAGTGAGGGAAGGGGAAGAGTCGGAAATGATAGGTTCGGAAGACGGAGTGGGATTGCCACTCGGAGGTTTATCTGAAATTTCAAGATCTTCAGGGGCATACTCCTCGTCATAATCGTCATCAACCTTATCGTTAGCACATAAAGCTCTTATATATTGCATCTGCTCCTCTGCTAATAGCTCTCCCATGCTTCTTTTGTCTTCCTGCTTTTCAACGGGAGTGATAGCAGCTGATGAATTTGGGTAAAACCACCCACTTTGAATAGATTCCTCATCATCATCATCGCAAACGAAAGTTTGACGATATTTGGAACTTACTCTAGCTGCTTGTTCTTCAGCTAGAAGTTCTCCATAAGTTTTTTGACGAGGATTTTCTTGGGCATGTTTAATAAAATCCTTAAGATCATTTAGTGCATCTCGAAAATCACGGAGAAGCTCTTGAGGAAGTGGTTCAGGTTCAGTTTCAATCATTTGATATTGTGGAGGTTGGTCATGATAAGAATAGTCGTAATTGTTACAAGGACCATGCTCATAGACAAGCGTGTTCCTCGTTTGACAATCAGAGCTATAGTGAGGACCTCCACAGTACTCACAACAATAATACTGTTGTGGCTGATTTGGTGAATTATATGGATAATGGTCATACCCGAAGTTTTGATTATCACATGGAATTTGCTCATGGACAAACGTATTCCTTGCTTGATAATCAAAACCCGGGTGAGGACCTCCACAATATTCACAACAGTGATATTGTTGTGGTGAACTTGATGAACAATATGAAGATGTTTCAAATCCGGATGATGTCTGATTGTTATAAGGGTTCTGCTCATAGACAAGCATGTCTCCCCTTCGACAATCAAATTCCGGATGAGGACAAACTCCACAAAATTCACACAAGTATGCCTCCATCTGTTGTTGTGGAGGATAGTCGGAGAAATTTGGCGGTTCATTGTGAGAATTTGGATTCGAATCATAAGCGAATGAAGTTTCAGCTTTAGAAGAGTAAAGCTTACAAAGTTCACAAAGTAAACCAGCTTTTAACGGATCTCCACAATTTAAGCAATTAAGCTGGTCGACCGAAGACGGCTGTGGCTTGTGGTGGTAATCAGAAGAATTTGGTGATTCATTGGACGAATTTGGATTTGTTTTAATAAATGATTTGCACCAATTACAATATCCGTTACTGCAATTACCCCCACACTGCTCACAAATACACTTGTAACAACGATACGAATTCTCCATCGGACTTTTGCAATGAAAACAATGATAGCCGAGAGATGCCTTAAGAATTAAACAAAAGAGGGATAAAGAGATAAGAATTAAATGGTTAAGAGGATAAGAAGATAAGAATTGAACGGTATGAGAGGGTAAAGAGATAAGAATTAAACATATAAGAGGATAGCGAAGATTCTTTATGGTTTTAATAAAAGAAGGAAAAATAGAATGAAAATATGGAAAATTGAAAATAGAAGAAAAACGGAATCACGAACTCACTTCAACCTTCCCCGGCAGCGGCGCCAAAATTTGATTCAAACAATTTAATTCCAAAAGTTAACACACAAGTGAAATTATGTGAAAACCTGAAGTTCGTTGTCCCGACGAAGGATTGAATGGAATTGTGATTCGGGATCGTGAAACGTGTAGTGAATGTGAGATAAGAGTGAGATTTTTGTTTTTAAACTAAAATTATGAAATATAAACTAAAAACGATTAATAATGCAAGGGAAATGCTAGTCTAAGGCAAACATAAGTAAAAATGCAAAAGTAATCCTAAAAACGCGTATTAACCGGGAAATAACGAACCTAAAACGTCAAAGTAGTGAAATACTAATCCTAGGGCTGCCAAATTAATTTTCCTAAGTTCTAATAAGTAAAATAAAATTTTAGAAAAAAGAATTATATTTTTTTGATTTTTATTTAATTTTCTATGAATTAAAAACTAATTAAAGAGAATTAAATGATTAAAAATATGAAAGCTATTTATAAAAATCTCGAAATTTTCTAGAAACTAACTAAAGTCAAAATGAATAAAAGAAAAATAAGTTGGGAGAAAAAGCAGATTGAAATAAGCAGTATTAAGCAGTTTTGAGAAATTAAGCAAAATAGATGAAAAAGCTTATAAGAGAATTAATGGAAAGAAGTTGGACAGGACAAGTCCCAAGGGCATTATGGTTAAGGGTGAGTGTGTGAGGTGCTGGTGAGGCTGAGGTCCCAGGTTCGAATCTGGACCTCAGCTTTTTGCTAAAACTATTTTTTTTTCTTTTAAAAACCTACTAAAAAGCACTAATAAAGCAACTTTAATAAAGATGAAAATTTTGGAAATGAGAAATAGGCTAGGAAAAAGCAGAAGTTATAAGCAGTTATGGGTTAAATGCTAAAAAAGGGAATTTTAAAATCATAAGTTATTTGATAAGCTGTGGACTAAAGGCTAATAACTAATATAAGCACTAGTGGACTGAAAATAACTTAAATAAGCAACTGAAACTAGATTAACTAACCCTATGACCCTAAAAAGCTGAAACTCCAAATAAGCTAGGCTGAAAGAAACTATTTCCAAAAAACCTTAAGGGCCTAGTTTAAGCTATTCAAAAGCTGTCCAAATTAATAAGCTAGTGCCTAAAAATCTGAAACAGTTAAGGATAAGCTAGAAATGAGCTTGTAAAATCAATTTGAAAAACTTTGGATCACTTTTGAACTGAGAAATAAGCCATTCTTTTCTGACATATGAGATACTTATGCAACTTGATTTTGAAAACAGCCTAAAACACCTATTTGTAGAAAAAAAAAATAAGCTGATGAATAAACTCACAAGTAAAAAATAAGCTGAAACAGATTGAGATCAACCTATAAGCTATTTGTGAAACAAAAATTAGAACATAAATCCTACTTTAACTAGATTAAAAATGAGATTGAAAAAGGGCTTATAAAGACTGCTATCAAGGGTGTGCAGACTGCTCTTAAAGACTTTGTGCAAGCCTAAAGCAGACCAAACAGCCCTCAAGGGGCTTTTAAGCAATCCAAAAAGCTATCAAGACTAAAAGCTATCCTACCATAGATCTAAGGAAGCAATTACCAGACCAATATGAGCTTAAGTAGTGCTTATATGAAACCTAGAAAGGGGCTGCACAGAACTGAAAGTTTAAATATGGCTACTGATGTGGGATTATGACAAAAATGAGAAAACACTACTCAAACCAAATTGAATCCAAACCAACTCTTAACTTATGACTCTAGTACTCTAACTGAATACACAAGAAGCAAAATAGAGGTATCAAACTGCTTATCTCTAAGTTTGGCACACATGAGCAGATTTCAGTCTTAATTTAAGGCAAACTACTGAAAACTATTAAACCCTTAAAAACAGCCTATCATATACCACCAATAGCTTTTCTAAGTTAACATAAGCTAGATCAATCTTCCCAAAGTTGCACATGAACAGTACATTATTATTTTGACTCATTTTGAGCACTTAATCCAAACAGCCTCTAACTAGGCTAATTTTGAGATTTAAACTGAACAAGACCACAATAAGCTTTAAACCAGACCAAATAATGAGAAACTAACTTATTTTAACTCTAAAAACTGATTATCAAAGGAAAATAAGCTGAGAAATAAGCTAAGAAGCAAAGTTGACTTACATTGACTTTTATCAAAAACTTGAATTCGAGTACAAATTGAGAACTGAGGAGTAAATTAACAATAAGCTGCAGCAATAAGCTACAATAAGCTAAACACAACTATTCTACCATTACACTAATCCTATACTAACCTAAAAATCTAACCCTACTAACTAACCGCCCCAAATTGTGAGTGAAGAGGTCCTTTTATAGCTTTCAGGAGAGAGCTCTAGGGTATCCTCAGCTTAATCTTGACCCTTGGATCTATCTTGGTGACCACTCCTTCATTCACAGCCCTTGGATCATATTCGTGAGGTGTCTCAACCAATCAACTGCTCCCAAATTGCCATGTAGCATTCCTTGTTGTCAGCCTTGTCGTGTCTTCTAGAAGGAGCACTAAAGAGTGGGGTTAATTTGGTGAAGCGGGGTAAAAGTTTGGGGAAGATAAACAGTAAAGGCGGGGATGGGGTGTTTGACTGGGAGGTTTATTTGAGTTTGACCGGGTATAGGATTTGGGTGATGGATTCGGGTTTTATTAAAGTGATGGGCTGGGTTTGATTGGGCTGTGGGTTTAAAATGAGGTATTGAATTTGTTTAATTTTTGGGTTTATTAAAAGGTTTAGATTGAAATGAAAAATTTGTAAACTTTAAGGACCAAAGTTGAAATTCTGAAAATTCCAGGGACTGATTCTGCCAAGTTTCCAAAGTGTAATCCAAGGGCCATATTTGTCTTTCTTTGATTCTTCAAGGATCTTTGGTGACATTTTGAGCTCAAACTTTGATCATTTGCTTCCCCGGCTTCGGCTTTTGACACTTTTCCAAATCTCATGCTCGTTTTTCCGGTTTTGACTTGATTTTGTCCTTTTTTCGAGATATCTGTACCTGCATATTAATAAACACAAAAACACAAATATCTTTGGCATTTTGGTTAGTTTTTGGTCGTTTTGTTCTCAATTTGGTTAAATAAAGGTATGTGTTTAAGCACATACTAGTATTCTTTTGGGTTAGTATTAGTAATTCGAATGAACACCATGTCCACCCTTAACCGAATGAGAACCACCCCAAAACAAGGTGTTTTGGTGGTCAGCTTAGGCTGGAAAACCACCCCACACAGGGGAGGTTCTGGCCGAGTTCTTGTCGAATTGGACCCACCCAGGCAGCCATCATGGAGGTGAGCTAGCTGTGGGTTAAGGCTCATTTTAAGCAATGGAAGATTGAACCACCCCTCGCCCAAATGTACACTCCTTAGCACCCAAGCCAAGGGACAAGGGTTGAGTGAAACACCCTTAGTTCAAGCCTAGAATGACCCATTTTGACCCAAGCGTTAACTTCAATTTGAAGTAGAACCTCTTGCTCCAAAACAGACCCACAAAGGTTGTTAGTACTCGGATAGATTACGTCTTTTAACGGATATTTTTAGGCTCAATATTAGTGGCACAAGAGTGCTTGTGGTCAAGGACTAATTCCCCTTAGAAATAGTTCTTTTCCGTGTCGAAGCGTGATGTTTAGGCCAAGACTAAGATCACTTGCAACCCACAAACTCCTAAACCTTGGTGTCGAGTAGTAGTCAACCCAAGGATTTACTAAGACGTGAGCTCCCTAGCCCCCTGTTTGGTGTCGAAATGGTGGTCAAGAATTTCCCAGAAAGAAACACACAAGTCTGTTAAGACTTGAATGTGTTGTGTTGTGTCTTTTTGTTCCAGGCCAAACTCAAGGATAAAGCCCACTTAGGACTCAAACTCAAGCCCAACTAAAAATTCATTTGTTCTAGTCTTTGAGACATTCTACGGGTAGTAGTTGTGGCCCACCATGCCCAACTTGGCTATTAGTAATAGCACATGTTAGAGAGTGTATAAATTGACACTTATACTTGTCATTTTAAAACTAATCAACCACTAATAACGTCACTAACGAAAACTAGAAAAATGAAATATTAAACATGAACCTTACTAAAACAAATTTAACGAGATCAATTGTTCTAAGCTTATAATTTATAAAAATGAGTCATGACTAATTATTAATAACAATATAAACCTAGTTCATTTTTTTTAAATCAACCAAGTTTTGTTAAATTAACTTTATATTACATTTTCTCAAAACATTTAACTAGTAAATAATAAACTTCACTTTCATTGAGTTTACTTCAAAAACCTATATAATTAGATATAACGACCAAACTACACGATCTTAATATATATATCACATCTCGATTATATCCATTCGTGCTTTATATCGTTCATTTCCTTTTCTTTCCAAATTCCGTCACTATTCTCATTATCTCATTTCCGTACATTTAAGTCATTCGTAGAGCTACACCTTACCATTTCTTAGGAAATTCCTTCGTAACCACACTTGCCGCCACACAAGTGACAACAACATAAATACTTTAAAACATTGAAACTAAATCATGAAAGGACTTAAACTTAATACTTGAAACTAAGACATGGTTATTTAATCTAGGTTGCGTGTTGGTGCCGTGCACTCCTTAATTTCACAGCATTCACTGTTCAGGCCATTAAAGGTGAGTTTATAGCCCCTTTTTACTTATAACTGTTGTATATGAACGGGGTGAGAAACATGCAAAACAAATTTTATGGACCTTTAATACTACTTTTACCTAAGTTATTGCGCAGTTAGCCTAAGGCTTGTTATGTCCCCTACTGCCCGAATTTCATGAACCGTTAATTCCCGTCAGGAAGCGTGAATGTTATAAATAGATCTATTGGGAGTAACGTCCCCGTTCGGTTTGACCAGATAGGCAAACGAACGTATATCATATCAAAGTACAAGTGTCTGGGATAAACACTGGCCAGGGCTTTTTATGATTAACATACTTATAGAGCATGCAGACCTGTTATAGCTTCGGTTGCATGAACTTAGTGCTAGCGTAATAAAATAATAATGTGACATCTCAATGCTCACAAACAAAACTGTTGGTCCAAATATTTATGATTGTTTTAACTTAAACCTATAAACTCACCAGCTTTTTGCTGACTTTTAGCATGTTTTTCTCAGGTATCTAGATTACGCAAGTGTGGCAAGGTTTGGCAAGGCGTCGGACTTATACTTTTGGCCAAAGTGTTTTAACAATGTTAAAGACTTGTTATTGAGGGACCATTAAACTTGTAAACAGATTTGAAACATAAAGATTGTTATAATTGAGTTAAACAAATGAATACGTTTTTATAAAGCGTGTAATTGGTTCTTCGTTACCTTGCATTATGATTTCCATTTCAGTAGCACCCCATGATGTTAGTGTTTCTGCAAAGTCATATTTTGGGGGTGTTACAACACAACATAGACCATAACAAACATCGCCCATTCATTTTTTTTGCTGCTACTTCTCACTTTGCTAGAACCTGCACCATCTTTTCTCTTCCTTGCTTTCCTTTGCTTGATGAAATGTTCAAACATAGCTTCAAGATTTGTTATCCTATTTCCCAGATCATCAATTTTGGTTTCCAACGTGCTTTCTCCTCCAACATCATCAACTTGAGCGTCCAACATCTCTATGTAGTACGGCTTTTTCCTCAACCATTCCAGAATCTGGTCTCTCATCCACGGGCTAATGTTCTTATAAGAACCATATTCATCATAAATTTCGTAGCCATATGTATTAAGAACTTCATTAAAGAGACCCTCCGACGATAAAACATTTGACCACTCCTCTTCCAGCGTGTAACCAACCATTGTTATGTGTGTTTTGTGATAATTAACGATTTGGTTATTTGTGTTTTGCCGATTTGAGGATGATCGATTAGGTTATAAATAAGTAAAACATTGGCGGGATAAATTGGCGCCAAAACTTTTGGCGGGGACATGTCCCCGCCAAAAGATAATATAGTAGCAAAAAATATTGGCGGGATAAAGTATTTTTTGGGGGGAAAACTGGATAACATTTATGTCCTCGCCAAAAAACTGGTACTGTGCATCTTAACTTTTGGCAGGGAAGTGTCCCCGCTAAAAGTGAGGGCAGGAAAAAACCCCGGGAACAATTAAGACTTCCAAGTTTGGTCAAATTTTGGCAAATATGAAAAACACTTTCGGCGGGGACATGTCCCGGCCGCCAAAAGGTTGCTGATGCGCGCGTGTGTCGTTGCGGTTTAGCAGTATTAATGCCTACTCAAGTTTTAAATTTATATTTAGCCGACTTATCAATAACACACACACTTAACGAGCAGTGTACCCGGTCAGTATGAATATAATGGTAAGTAGAATGTCGATCACTAAGAGTGGAACGTATTATCTAGTTATTCTAATCAGTATTTTAATATCCTAAGTTAGCTATACAACCTAATCTAACGCAAGGGGGTTCAGCCTGAGAGACTGGCACGGTTTGGTTATGATTAAATAGTAAACTAAACTAATGAGCACGAATTAGCGATTAGCACACACGTACACAGATAGATACTTGAGACAATAAGAAGACCTGTCCTGATAATTAAGTAGCTTGTCACTTGTTTTATTGCTAGTTTTATATGAAGTGTATATAATTAACCCTTTCTCGTTGGCTCTAATCTTATCGGCGACTAAACCCTTAATGATCACTTATGTCTATCCTATTATCCTAGAAACGATAGAATAAATAGGCGAGGAAGGGGCATGGCGACCCAAGCAATGCTCAGCTAGACACAGAGGTTATCAATGCACTAATAAAAGTCACCAAAGACATCAACATATAAACTTTAATTAATGGGAAAGCAATTTTAAGGGGTGCGCATGATATTCCGACGTAGTCACATGACATCAGCCCATCAATCCTGATGAATTAAAGTGTACTAATACAATAAAGCAAAACTACTTAATGAATTGAATACATGCAGGACCTTCTTACAGCTCTTGTATCTTCGTTAAGGGTGTGTCTTGTGCTGCTAATACGTCTGAATTCGTCTCTGGTTTGGTACTCGTACGTATGGTATCTTGCACTTTGTCCAACTTTCAAATTCGTCTGACCTTGGGGTATTTATAGTTTCTGTCTGAGGGTTAGATGCGGCGCATAGGATAAGTACATGCGGCGCATTGACTTAACTTCGCGTGGGGTCCAAGATTAATATATTCAGGAATATTCGTACACCGCCTTAAGATGCGGCGTAACTCCATTTCTCTATGCGGCGCATGTCCTTTGCTGTCTTGGATTGTAACTTGTGAAATCTTGATAGTGATACGCCGTATGTAAGAAGTATGTTGCGGCGTATCTGGAGCAGAATGATCTTGATCTTGTACATTTCAGTAGACTCTTAACATCTTGCTTGTTTTGCTCCATAATTAGTCCAAAATCGCCAAGTTTCACATAATACTTGTTTTTACATGAGAATTACAAAAGTAAACATTAACGTATCAATTCTCATATATAATATAATAAAACAAGTCAAATAAATAGGATAAATGATGATAATAAAATGTACTTATTTGAGTTCATCAAATATCCCCCACTTGAACTTTACTTGTCCCCAAGTAAACCTTAGAATAAATCTTATGAAAATGTATCCTAAAAGATATTAGGATTTATTTTTATATTTAAGCATGTATTCGTTTTGTCATAATTGCACAACCAAACACTTAACGAATTAAAAATAAAATAAAATATTTCGATAAAAGCAAATCTAATCGTTTAATTGTCCAGTCGTGACGAATATTCTATCATAAGCTTGGCAAGTATACGCATCTCCCCCATAAAGCCAAGGAATGACAAGTCTAAAGCGGTAAAAAAAGGTTTGTTGGTTAAGGGTTAATCATTCTTCTTAATCTCTATCGATCTCACATTCCAGAAAAGGCGACAAAATCACAAATACATGATCGAATCCACGACCACGATACTTGCAATTGCTCAAATCCTTAACTCGAATGGGCTAAAGATAGGACCAAGTAATCTTTACCAATAATATTATATCAAAAAGGGCGACAAAATCATAAATACATAGCCGAATCCACGACTACGATACTTAAGATTGCTCAAATCCCTAATCTCAATAAATCAAAGGTTTGGATAAAGAATGATGTAGGGTATGGATAATATTTGGGATACAAATTGGTGTAAAATGAAAAATAAACAAAACAGATAAATTGAAATCCTAAGTGAGGTAAATTACTTTCCCAACCATCCCATGAATAAGACTCATATCATTGAATAACTCACGCTTTAACACTTGAAACACACGCTTTAGGTAGACAC
The DNA here is from genome assembly GCA_021014915.2 of Artemisia tridentata subsp. tridentata. Lineage (NCBI taxonomy): Eukaryota > Viridiplantae > Streptophyta > Magnoliopsida > Asterales > Asteraceae > Artemisia > Artemisia tridentata. The sequence goes on from CP139505.1 coordinate 73,019,061, forward strand.
GAATTATACTCAACAAGATCTCAATCAAAGAATAATCCTAGTTGGCGTTCCCATAATGGCCAACTCCCATTCAATCCATAAATATAATATACAACAACTAGTGGTGATATTGTTAGAGTTTATGGATAATAATTAATATTCGTATGTCCAGTTTCGAACACGAGACTTCGGGATTGCACACATTACGTATGAGTTTCAATGTATTAATAATTAATATATTTAGTTATGATTAATTATTAATTTCACAAATAAACACTTAATGGGATATGAAGAAAATTAAGGCAAAACAATGGAATCCCACATCGGAAACCATTGTAAACTTGATCTCAACCCTAAGGCTATAAATACATCCCTATGTATTCATCCCTTAGTACACTTGATTTCAATGGAAGGCCAAACTTCTTCTTTTCTCCTCTCTTGCTCATGGTCGACAAGTGAAACCCCTAGAAAGGGATTTGCGAGTAACCTTGAGCATTACAAAGTGTTTGGTTAATCTATTGTGAATCAAGAACCTAGCTTTTCACATTGAAACGCTAGTAATACGTGTGTACAAGAACGAAGGACAAGCTTACTTTAGCTTGTGTTATTTTCCCCAATTCGATTGATGTAGGTCGATTCATATAAACCCTAATTTTAGGGTTTATACCTTGTTCTTGGAGTGCACGGTTTCTTGTTCTTGCTAGAAATCAAAAGGTACGCATCTATTTAATTTTATGTTAATTAATTATATGTTATGTAGATCCATTCCGCTGCGTGATCTTTGTGTTTATGTGTTTATAGTATTATTATGATTCACATATTCTAACAGTGGCATCATGAGCCGCGTTTTTAACATGTAATTGATTACATAAAACCTTAAAAATTGAATTTTTAATTAGATACATGCAATTAATGATCTAGGGTTTGTTTTTTGTTGAAAACCCTAATTAGGGTCGACACCCTATAATTAAAATTTAGGGTTTTAGTTTTGTAGAAAACTTGTAGAAAACCCTAGGATTGCATGCAATTTTTAGGGATTAATTAATGAATACCTTATGTGATGTCATTAATTAATTAATTAGATTGCGTACTATATAGGCTTGTAAATATGTGTAACATGATTTTAAGTGCTATATGGGATCCATGACAAAATCTTGCATATTTTGTCATGGAATGTTTGTTGTTTTATTTACCACATGATTTTTAAGATAGATCTTAAATTAGGGAAGACCCTAATATATTAATTATAATTGGTTATGTGCAATGTGGTATCTAATTGATCAAAACTTACGCGGCCAAATTTATTTGGCGTCTGTGGACCATTGGGTACAATGAGCTCGAAAACCAATGGGAGTTTTATTGATTAGATACATGAAAATTCACATAGATAATTAATAGGATTTATCAAAAAGGTTTGCATGTGGCTATATGATATTGTTAATGATCATATATGTGTTATTATATGTTTATTTATTTTTTAAATTACTTGTTCTTTGTGTGTTTAATTATGATGGATTGTAACAACAAAGAGGGTAATTTTTCAAAATAAAAAATAAATGAACCTAATAACTATGAAACCTTTGTAGTAAACCATTTAATTGCCAAGTCTTATGTGCCGACAATGGTTCGCTTCGCACTGTAATTTGCTCCCAGGCGAGACTAGCAATTAATAATTTACTACATAAATTGTTTTAAGCAAGAAAATCATAAGTTTTAGTTGATTGATGCGACTGTACAAAAGTGGTCGAAGCGGCGGACCTATTATTGACAAACTATAAAGTGGGTTTAAGGTTGGTTCACATTAAATTGTGACCTTAGAGGGGCACGGTTTTAACCAGCTTCGGCGGCTGTCGTCCTTCCGCTCGCCTGTGCGTCAATAATAGACTTACCAAGTACACCATAAAAAAGTACGAAGCATCTTAAGGCAATGTTGTAATTTGCTCAACGCCTCAATTAAAAACTTTGATGATTTGAGCTTACGAATGAGTAACTAAGTTTTTTGTAGAAAACATATGATACAAAGATGAATGCATGACATCTTTGTACATATTTTTTGATTTAATACATCAAAAATTTAATACCCTTAAAATTTAAGTAATATGCCATCCAACTACAAAAAGGAACACCTAAGGCCTCATCCTACATCACTAGCAGCCAAAGCTGAATGTTGATGTTCAAAGAATTGTTGCCTAAGGGTAAATTGAGTACTTTCATCACTAGCAGCCAAAGCTGAATATGATGGAACGACGTCAATTTACAGTTTCTTAAGTTGGTTAACTTAATTGAGCACTTTCATCACTAGCAGCCAAAGCTGAATGTGATGGGACGGCGTCAAGGCATAAAGATTTGGGGATGAAACATGCTTACATTTTGCAACTGATGTTGGCAATATAATGTAAGTCCCATGATTCTAGGAATTGCAATTGTATATTGGCAATTGAGTGCAGCTCTACCTTATTGAGTACTTTCATTGCTAGCAGCCAAAGCTGATGTGATGAAACGACGTCAATTTGGATCCTAATTTTCAATGAAAATTAAATGGTGAAATTTTATTTACCGTGGGTGTTTAATTTTCTTGAAAAGTTATTATCAAAAATACTAAATTGAATTTTGAAAATTCTTTTAAAGTATTTAATGCAACGTTAAAACCGTAAATATGGAACATTCTTTTAGTAGTAAATTGATCTGCACCCTTAGGGGTCTTTGGATAGAGTCAATCTTTACTGAAAAGAATAAACCAAGTCTGCTTTCCGTGTGAAGAGTAAGACTTAATCCTATTTCTTTTCATGAGTGAGAAAGGTATAATAGGAAAATTGGAATCGTCTAAATTCTAAGAAATAACTCATGGCGAATTTCTTAAGAAATTGCATGGTTAGGAGTTATTAAATTAGAAACTAGACTAATTACCGCAAAGTGGTAAAAGGCTAACTAGAATAGTTGATCTAGTTGTTATGCTTTAACCATTCAAGGTGCTACATACCATGATGGGGATGGTAGACCTAACTAAGGAAGAAATTGCATACCCAATTCTTTCAAGTTAATTGCATTGATGGATATTTCATCATTTACAAAGTAGAATACGTTCTTTGAAGTACCTTAGTAATGTTACGTAAGGGATTCATCAAAGGTGTAGGAAAGTAAACAGCACGCTATTTGCTTTTACTGGTAATGCAACACTTACAATGTTGTCAAACCCAGTGGGAGCATTGTGTTGTAATTACTGAATAATGAGTTCATGCAGTGATCTTAAATTCAGTGGGAGCTACAAGTCTTGATAGTTTCCCGGATTATCTCTAGAATTTCTTGAGATGATTACTTTCCAATTATAGACACTTGTGGTATTAAGGATAGTCGTGTACGTTTCCTTACTAGACGAGGTGATTCTATATCTACTTATATCTATGAAACCATCATATTGATCAAATAAGCAAACTATTGACGTGTTGTTTATCTGTTACGTAATGTTGTTCCATGCACAAGTGGGAGAAATCTTATTGTGTGCAAGCAACAACATAAAGAAATATGATTTAAAGGGATCTCTTGACTGCAAAGTCAGAGATTGATGTTATAATGTGTTTTATACACATTCTAATTTATAGAACACTTGGAGTTAATATCTACTTTCATTACTAGATATTAATGACAAGGTAAATTACATACTTTCATCATTGCAGCCTCAGCTGATGTGATTAAACTATGTTAATTTACAAGTTTCTAAAATTAGATAATTATTAGAACAAGTGTCGATATGATAATAAGACTGCTTCAAATGCAAATATTTATGTATTGTTGTAATGACATAAATAAATAAAGTAATCTTATACTACTTCATATTTAGATGTTTATGTATTCTTGGAATGACATAAATATATAAAGTAAATAAATTAACTTGAAATACTATTGAAACCAAGTTGTGGGTTTCATAATTACTTTAGTTATGCATATTTGTATTTTGTATAAAGATATAAATATGAAGTCTTTTATTGCTGTAAGACTTATAAATAAAGTAATACGTTAACTTGATATGTTTTTTTTAAGACATATACAAGAAGTCATTGAGTTGATCAATGATTTATAACGTATATTGGGATTATAACAGTTTATGTCTTTTTGGTAAGACATAGATATTAAGTGGCTTGGACAATAAGGCACTTATGTTATAAATTATGCAATTGGCTTGGAAATCTATTGTACCATTAAATTGACTTAGTTGGTAAATAGGTAAGCCAAAACGAAATATATTTATCTTACATATTGTAAGATTAACTTACAATATTAATCCTAATGAAATACATAAGTTATGGTATGTTCAGTTAGGAAAATCAAACTCTTGAAAAATTGTTTGATTAAAGATAATTATATCTTCTAATCTTCCTAAAAGATATCAAGGTTAGAAAATTGAGTATGGATTAGATATACTCAATTTGACTCCAACCTAGAAGATTAATAAGACACCATTTAATATGGAATGTGATCAATCACATTAAGTCTTAAAATTGAAGTTCATAATTTGTTAAACTACTTGTTGGGTAGGTTATTAACAAATTAAGGTTAGGAACTGTCAATTTGTATCTATAAAGTCCCAAAAGAGAATAAGTTTGTGTTGCTCTATTTGCTAAGCATTTATAGGTAATCTATAAATTGCAAAAGGCGAGTGGGAGTTTTATCTTCAAAAGATAAAAAATTACAAGATACATAATCTTCTAAATACGCTAGCAAAATCATAATGAGGATTTACCATGTTAGTGTTAAATCTCAAGATGATGGAATTCTTAATTCATAGATCCGCAAGGATATCTCAAATATTTGTAGAATATGTTGAGGGTTATGAGTTACAGGATCGTGGTATGCCTGTTAATAAATTGCAAATATTTATTTGGCAAATTACTCATACTATGAATAATTAGATGCTGTCCAAAAAGATAACTAGTTTGGAAACGTAGTTGATCTTAAACTCTATAGTAACACTATAGAATGGAAATGAATTTCTACAAAAGAAATGAAAATCCTAAAGATCTAAATTCTTGTGTAGAAATCATAATGGACAAATTTGTATACATATTTAATATGTGAAAAGATTATCAATCACACTTAAGCAATTAAATGTGATTGAAATTCTTTCTAAGCACATTAAATATATAAAGATTATGATTGTCATTATTAGCTTCATTTATATGAAATTAATAATGGAATGTCAAAACTCTTTCTTTAATAATTACTTGAGCGAGGACGAAAAGTAATTGAAAGGAGTGTTTGAATTCGAAATAATCTTTAGTAGTATACAAAATGCAAATCATTTGAAAATGGATTAATGCATGCATCTTGAAGATATACTTATTTTTAGTTATTAAATCTAGTTTGATTTATAATTAAAATTAAGATATTTCTTAACATTCCTGAAAGCTAGTGGGAGTGATGTATTTATTTTCTTATTTCATATATGTTGTATAACATATGGGAAGTAACATTCCATTGACGTTAACATTAAATGTTAAGTCTTAGTTAGGAATGAAACTTCACATAGAAAATAAAACCTTGAAGTATATGTTTATTTGATCATAAACATAAGCGGTAGATAATTGATTCTAAAAGAACATGATAATCTATTAGTATGGATAGATAGATACACATCTTTGGAAAGATATGACATGAACAAAAATCTAAGTCTGACACAAGGATTTTTCATGTACATCATGTTGCTTGTTGTATCATGCTTTAATGAAAGATGACTGACAACATTAATATCTAATTATAAATTATTAGATAGCTAAGTGTAATGGATATGGTTTAGAATTTACATCCTCAACCTGGATTTGCTCCAAAATTCTAAATTAGAACCATATAGCATATTGTTGCATGATTGATATAGTTGACAAATCTTGATAGATTTGGAGATATCAAAACATTACACGATGAATGTTAAAGTTTACGGAACTTTAAAAGAGCATATTGTTGTTTGATACAATGATGCTAGTAAGATTGAGATGACACTCAATACTAGTCATGGTGGGAGCTCATCCTTATTAGGAGACCATGTATACTAGTTATGCTCAATATGAGCACAGTTGCATTATACATAAAGAATTAGAATACTTTAACTACAAGGTTTGGTAGTTTAATTATCATAAATTCGTGCATGAGGATGTCACGCATTTTATGAAGTATGTGGCAATATCTAGATAGATGAATGCACACATACAAGAATTTCATTATTGAAATAAGTATTCTCAAAATTCCGATAGATCAGCATTAGATGTTTTATGCCTTGTCAACAAGTATGTGGAACATGACTTGTGGCATAATTCACTAATGAGAAATATCATGCTTTGATCTAGTTAGTATTTGGATAAGGGACGTGTAAACAATTATTATTTTAATGAAATAAAGTGCGGATAACGTTTATTCTCATTATTAATATTTGTGTCCTATATTTGCATGTTTAAATCCATGAATAACTAATGTTATTCTAAATAGTCCGTTGTCGATCAATAATATGGGAATATTATTGAACTAAGACAAATGTGAGGATTGGTAGAATGTACTGTAAGGTTGAGACACCAATGTCACATGATATTCAATATTGGATAAATTGAATATAGGACTTATCCCAACTACATGATTATACTTTATGGATCGTCTTCATTAAGTAAATCATGAATATTTATCCTCAGACTTGAGATACCAGGTGACTGCCGAGGATGTAGCTCATTTTCTATAAGGTAGTCTAACGCTATCCGTAAAAGGTAGTTATAAGGGCTATTTTCGGAGGTGATGCAAAGTTCGAGGGTCACGCTCGTAGTCAATAAAGGATTTGTTCCTTCAAATTTGTTTTGAAGTATAATACTGCTGGGCCCCTCGTAGGATTGACAAGATGTTTGTACGGCCGTACCCAAAGTCTATCTGGAAGACGTTCAGATGTTTTGGTAATCTTGATCAATTATTAATAACGAGAAACATAATAGTTAATTATGGAATGACAAAGATCCATATCCATATTAACACGGTATTAGAAACAAAAGGATAAGTATGATGATAATATCATCACGTGGTTTTTCCAGGAAAACCATACTCGGTTCGATCTGGGGGCATTGGGATCTGTTAAGCTAGACTAGCCCATGTCATTACGATATTAATGAATATCCAAGTGGGAGCTGTTAGAGTTTATGGATAATAATTAATATTCGTATGTCCAGTTTCGAACACGAGACTTCGGGATTGCACACATTACGTATGAGTTTCAATGTATTAATAATTAATATATTTAGTTATGATTAATTATTAATTTCACAAATAAACACTTAATGGGATATGAAGAAAATTAAGGCAAAACAATGGAATCCCACATCGGAAACCATTGTAAACTTGATCTCAACCCTAAGGCTATAAATACATCCCTATGTATTCATCCCTTAGTACACTTGATTTCAATGGAAGGCCAAACTTCTTCTTTTCTCCTCTCTTGCTCATGGTCGACAAGTGAAACCCCTAGAAAGGGATTTGCGAGTAACCTTGAGCATTACAAAGTGTTTGGTTAATCTATTGTGAATCAAGAACCTAGCTTTTCACATTGAAACGCTAGTAATACGTGTGTACAAGAACGAAGGACAAGCTTACTTTAGCTTGTGTTATTTTCCCCAATTCGATTGATGTAGGTCGATTCATATAAACCCTAATTTTAGGGTTTATACCTTGTTCTTGGAGTGCACGGTTTCTTGTTCTTGCTAGAAATCAAAAGGTACGCATCTATTTAATTTTATGTTAATTAATTATATGTTATGTAGATCCATTCCGCTGCGTGATCTTTGTGTTTATGTGTTTATAGTATTATTATGATTCACATATTCTAACAGATATCACCACTTCATACAAAACTTTACATAAGTTGGTTAAAACAAACTTCCAACTTTTCCTTTTTCTTTTTCTTTTCTATTTTTTTGATTTTTTTTTTCCATATATGTGTAAAATTTCACAACTTTTCTATCACTATTTTTCCGGATAATTTTTCCATACTTTTTATACTTTCAGAAATAACTGTAATAGCGAAAGTAGCAAACACACGAAAAATAAACTCAAAGTTATACAATATTTACTTTCATACCAATTGCATTGTGCAATTTCCTGACTTAACCAAAGATAATGAATTACGCACGCGAACACAGGTAATGTAAGGAAACACACTTTGCCTAAAGCAATTAACCACGGATTTTAATCTACAGGGTAGGCTAAGGTGTAAGGGTGTATCGAAACATTATAACAAAGGTGTAAGAAACGAAAGGAATGGCTCTGAGTGTTTTTCTAGGGGTATCTTACTCTAAAAGTGAGAGTAACAAAGGGTTTATACGGGGGTTAACTAACCAGTGTAGTTATTTAATATCACATAACATGTTAGACTCGCTTTTTTATAAAGATGTCGTCACTCACGTGAATTGGACTAGGTTTGTATTAAGTAGCTCACGCAGGGACTATTTATGTTTAATTGGCAAACTAGTGATGTAAAAGGGCCTATAAGTACCCACATGACTCTCCATGTGGGTGTGTGGGAATTCATTGTACCATTCATTTGTTACTTTTAATAAAGATAACATTTGACAAATTCTCCACCCTCTCTCTAAACTCTCTCTCTAAAAGATGAACACCTTCATCTTTCACAGCCAACCAAGGCCACCCGAACCACGAAATACATGAATCTTGGTTTCTACAATTGGTATCACGAGCTAACCAGGGGAGATTCTTGGTGAGTTTACTGATTTTTGTGGTTCGATTCAAGTTTTAGGCTGTTTTTTATCTTCTTTTTAGTCATCGGAATTTATTTCCGTGTCATACGATAAAAACAGTCCTATTACTGGTCTTATGTATCTTTGCTGGTCAAAAACATCTCAAATCCATGGTCATACGAGGTTGGATCTGGTAACAGTTCTAGCTTAAAGGTTTGCTTGAGCTCGTTTTTGTCCTTCAATCCGTGATATGTGGTAGATCTGATGGATATACGGTCGAGTTTTAGGCTCAAAATGGGTGTTATGGTCAGATCTTGGCAGAAAAAGATGGTCGGAAAATGGTCGGAAAGTGAACAGTGGACCTCAATTATTGGACTCAATTTCTGGACGAAATGCGATAAAAGTCAACGCCTCTATCGCATTTGAGATAATCGCATTTGAGATGTTATCGCATTTGGGATTTATCGCATTTGGGATGTTATCGCGATTCAGTTCTTTCGAAATTGAGAAACATGTCCGATTATAACCTTTCCATTTTCATACCCTTCAACTTTGTATCCAATTTTTGGCGGGAAAACGCGAGTAAAATTTAATTTTTTCAGGTGATTAAACGTTCAATTTTTACGCGAGATTCAAATTTTGGTATAATAGTGAAAATTTTGGCCCAAAATTCAAATTTTTTGGTCAAAATTCGAATTTTTAGGCAAAATTTGACGTCAAAATCTGTTACACTCAAATTTTTCTAGCCTTCTTGTAACGGCATTTCCTAGTATATTTCATATTATGAAGAAAAAAAAATAATTTGGAGGGATATAGGGTTACCATCGCAACAATCATGGGGATACATCGTTCACGGCTAATATGGTTAAGAAGAATGACTACGGGAGAAGAATGGTATTATTGATTTGATTTTGAAGTGACATTTTTCGTGCATGTGTACTTATTTATCTCAAAGTCTAGAGGTTGGTTGGTTGCATGACTTTTCGAGATACTTTTTTGGGCACTCATGGGTGTAGTGATTAAGTCTTGGATTATCTAGTTTTCATAGGTCAAGGGGTGGATGGACGAAGACCTAGTTAACTATCAAAACTGAGATGGAGTACTCAGTGACACACAAAGATGTGGATAATTCGAGAGAGGTTCATATACAGTTAAGGAAGGATGGATGGGTATATGAAACGACCTATGCTTTAAGGAGTTACGTTGTAGTGCTCAGTATAGGTTCTTAGTCACATTATCGTACAAGATTAAGTCACATTTGAGGGGGGCTGTTTACTTCAGTTTCAAATTGGTCATATCGGGTTGTCTCCATATGTGGTCATTTACATGAAGCCGGTGAATGTTCAGGTTGGTTTGAGAGAAGTATTGAGAGTATTTTTTCAACATATTCTCACGAGCAGTTATGGCTTTTCAATTGCATCAAGAAAAAGGTAATCAAAGGCGTGTACACTAATGTATGATGATTTCGATGACTCGCAATCATCAGGAGGGAGAAGTACGGCTTTTTACCAACTTGTATGCAAATACTTTGTGAGATATGTTAATGCTCCCGAACGACGATCATTGTGCTACAGTCTCCGCTGCGTGTTTAAAGGCTAAAGAGAGTTGTCGATTCAGGAGGGAGCAGAAAAGAATAAAGGGCTCACTAGTTAGGAGGGAGTAATAACCTAACTAGTACATTATAGTTAAAGTTCAGAGCTACAAGGATGTGTGCCGTCAGCACCAAAGATCGAAGCTGCGATCTTTCGGAATAGAGAACTTCAAGTCTGCCTCAGGATCTAGACTACAGAGACTCTGCACTTCAGCAAAAGTTTATTATTGTAATTTACTTTGTATTGTTTATAGGTCTCATTGTAACCATTCACTTGTGACGACATCTTGGAGGGAGATTGTTAGACTCGCTTTTTTATAAAGATGTCGTCACTCACGTGAATTGGACTAGGTTTGTATTAAGTAGCTCACGCAGGGACTACTTATGTTTAATTGGCAAACTAGTGATGTAAAAGGGCCTATAAGTACCCACATGACTCTCCATGTGGGTGTGTGGGAATTCATTGTACCATTCATTTGTTACTTTTAATAAAGATAACATTTGACAAATTCTCCACCCTCTCTCTAAACTCTCTCTCTAAAAGATGAACACCTTCATCTTTCACAGCCAACCAAGGCCACCCGAACCACGAAATACATGAATCTTGGCTTCTACATAACATATAAATGCTATTTGGGTGTAATCCTAGAAATTTACCAATTTAGACAAGTCATTCCAATTATATAGATAATACTTATTATGGTGGTCTCGAATAGTATATAAGCCAAGTTCTAAAGTTTACAAGTCACCGGCACACTCATAGATTTGTGAATTTTGATAAGTTCACAATTTTTGGAAATAATGTTATGTGTGCAGCTATGTAATTTAGACTTTAAACAAAAACATGCTAAAAAATTTTAAATTTTGATATATTAAGCGCATTTTAAGCATATTTTGAAAAAGTTTAGGACAAGTAAGTGTTCTAATTCTCCAATCCCCCCACTTAAGTTAAACAACGTCCTCGTTGTTTGTGTCAAAGGTTAAAAACTGGAAAATAAAAGAATTAGAACAGAAAAACTCCCCTGAGATTTGCTCGGTATGATCCTCCATTATTCGCATAAGAGCAAAAATCAACTTTCTTGTGGATGAGAACGTTTAAGCTTCATAGATGATGTATCCACAAGAATGCAGGAATAGAATCTATAATACCATTCAAACTTGCATAATACATTAGTAGTTAGTAAAAATAAAACTTAAAAAATTAAACTGAAAATCATCAGGTCAGTCGATACGCCGTATCTTATGGAAGAAGATACGCCGTATCGAGCCTGGAATAAATACGAATCAGAATAGAAGATGCGTCGCATCCTTAACCAGGGATGCGCCGCATTAAAATAAACTGACAGAAAGTTTTAAAGTCAAAAATAAAAATGCAGAAAATTAAATAAGATATGACCAGTGCAGGCGATGCGTCGCATCTTATGATGGAGATGCGCCGTATCTTCTGCAGGTCTGACAGAATCGACACAGAACAGAAAGGTAAAAATTCTCCGGGTTGTCTCCCGGGCAGCACTTGTCTTTATTCCAGAGTCTTCAAGTTAGACTCATGTTCAGCTCCTTAATATCGATCACTGAAAGAGTCGGAAGCATCGCGCTCCCTCATCGCCAGTCCAGTAATATTGAACACTCCTTGCTCGTCCTTAATTTCCGCGCCATTCTTCTTTAAAATCTGTATAAACAAAGTTCTGTCCCTTTCGGGTAGAGATGATAAAATGATAGACGGGAAATTCTTATTTTTATATAGGCATAAATATGCAAGGTGGGGCGGTAGTTCAATAAACACATCATTATTCAAATTTGTATTCTCAACTATTCTCCTACGTTTGTTAATTACTTCGCAATCATACCACTCATCATCAGAATCATTAACAATATCGCGCCTAAGTTCTGTAGGTACATTAAGGTCAATAAATTCCTCGAAGTTTTCATGATTAGGATTAGTTGAGTTGTTCTGAATCAATGTTTCTCCCATAAGCCTAGCTTCTAGATCGAGGTCCATACGTTCTCTTAATCCTAGCACATAGACGCTTCTAATTATGCTTTTAGCAGGATTTTGGCACTTATAGACTAGTTTATTGTTCCCTACCTTTAATGAGATTTTTCTTTTAAACACATTAATCTTAGCATGGGCAGTAGACAAGAAAGGTCTTCCAAGGATTAAAGGAATCTTAATATCCTCGGGCATATCTAACATAACAAAGTCTACGGGGAAAACAAACTTCTCAATCTTAACTAGAACATTTTCAGCAATCCCTTCAGGTCGTTTTATCGTTTTATCAGCCAATTCAATAAGCAGCTTAGTTGGTGCTAACTTTCCTAGTCCTAGGGTAGTGAATGTCTTAAGGGGCATAACACTAACGCTAGCTCCTAAGTCAGCTAATACATTATTGAAAGATATGTCATTAATTGAACAAGGTAAAGTAAAACTTCCTGGGTCTTTTTCTTTATGAGGCAAGGCACGTAAGTCGGTTGCAGAGCTCTCTTCTTTCATTGTAGCCTTGATCTCCTCTTCAATCTTTGCCTTCTCTTTGAGTAGCCTCCTTAAACTGATTGAAGAATTAAAGAAAAATTCGGGCATTGCACCATCATTACCATTCATCAATCTTCTAGGTATGTTAGGCGTGACTTCCTCAGTGGTGCTTATGGCCTTGACATGATCTCTTGGGTTGGTTTCAGTTGAGCTAGGTAAACTTCCGTATCCCCTTTCTTGAAGAACTTTGCTCATTTGTCCGATTTGTTGTTCCAATGCTTTGATCGAAGCTCCTTGATTTCTTGTTATAGTATCCGTTGAGGCTCGGATTTCTTTGATCATAGCTGTGTTCTCTTCATGTCTTTTAGCAGCATCGGCCATAATTTGCTTTAAAGTGTCATCCAAAGTCTGCCTCCTTTCTTGATAAGTGGGATTAAAGTTGTTCTTTTGATAGTATCCCGGAGTAGCTTCCCTAAATCTTCCTGAAGGTCGGAATGGTTGTCCAAATTGTGTGTAGTATGCTTCTTCAAAAGTCTCACTTTCATTCTTATTAGGGCAATCTTTAGTGTAGTGAGGTCCTTCGCATTTTTCACATCCATCTTGGGCAGCATAAACTTTCTCATCACGCTTCTTCATCTCTCTACTAATTTTATCCAATTGAGCTTGAATTGCAGCAAACCCGTCAAAATTAGTGCTGCTCTTAGATCTAGTAGAGGTTCCGTCGTGCCATTTTTGAGAGTGATCATCAGCTTCTTGGATAGCTTTTCTAGCATTGGCTGCACTCATTTGAGGCACAGCTCCCTTAGCATCCAAGATTTGTCTAGTAGGCACGTCCAATCCTTGATAGAACAATATTATCTCCTGCATTGGACTTAGATAATGTTGAGGGCATTTCATCAATAAGTCTTTAAATCGTTCCCAAGCTTGATAAAGAGTTTCATCAGGCTCTTGCTTGAAACTGTTGATAGCCTCCATCTTTTTAGCGGTTTTAGCAGGTGAACAATATCTTTTCAGGAATTTGCTCTTCAAATCTTCCCATGTTGTGATTGAACTAGCAGGTTCATTCCTTAGCCACTTATTAGCAGCTCCTTTAAGCGAGATTGGAAAGATTCTTAGCATAAGTTGATCGTCAGAGACTCCTTCTGTAGTAAACAAATCTGCAATCTCGAGGACTTTTTCAACATGTTCATTAGCATCTTCATGTTCTGTTCCACTGAAAGCATTTTCTCTTAGCTCCTTGAGAAACTTACCCTTCAACTCAAACTTTGACTTTTCATCAAACTTCGGTCTAGCAACTCCTGAACTGTAATCAGCACGGGTTTTGTTTCATGTATTCCTCCATAGTAGTGTTTTCCGTCATTGTTTCTGTTTCTTCTTCCTCTTTCTCTTCAGAAAAGTAATCAAGCTCGAACGAACTTGAAATTTCAAAGCTTTTTGTGTTGAAAAGCCTTTTAAGCGAATGTAGGGCTCGTTCAGGATCTTCAAAAGGTTTAATCAAGTTCTTAGTTGAACTCCTGGTCATGCACTTCCTGAAACCATCACAAAAGCATCAGTAGGGTATGTTCAAGAAAGTAATATATCATAAAATTAACAACGAAAACGGAATACAAAAAATAAAAGTTGCTGATATCTGTAGACGATGCGCCGTATCCAAAAAGTTGGATACGCCGTATCTTATTTCGTTAAAATTTAATCAGACTTTTATTCAGAAAACAGATACGCCGCTTATAATTTTAGCATGCGCCGTATCCAGTTTAAATTTATCAAAGATCGATTATATTTATTAAAATTAAATGCGTCGTATTAACAAAAGCTAATGCGCCGTATTTTCGTTACGTTTCAAAATACAAGATTTTTGATTTAGAAGATGCGCCGTATCGATAGAGATCAATGCGTCGTATCTGTTTAATAATTCGAAAACTGTTTTTAATTTAAATCGAAAATACGCCGTATCTGTTAAAACAGATGCGTCGTATGGCGTTAGGGTTTAGAAAAATTTCTTATTAAAAACAGAATATGCCGTATCTTGGGGAAAGATGCGTCGTACTCGAATTTATTAAACGCGTTGTATTTTATAAAAATTAAACGCAATACGCCGTATCTGTGAAACCAGATGCGTCGTATCGTTTGTATCAGTACAGTACAACGATAGCAGAATGCAAAAAAAAAAAAAAAAAAAAAAAAAAAAAAAAAAAAAAAAAAAAAAAAAAAAAAAATCAAACAAAAAGAAACAAAATTTAAAGAAAATAAAAACACACAAAACAGAAAATATGCAAATAATGCAATTTATCTAATATATAACAGGGTTAGTGGTTAGAATCTAAAAATTAAAAAGAAAAACCTAATTAAAATACTAATCAAATTAACAGATAATAACAATTCACTCCCCGGTAGCGGCGCCAAAAACTTGATGCGCGCGTGTGTCGTTGCGGTTTAGCAGTATTAATGCCTACTCAAGTTTTAAATTTATATTTAGCCGACTTATCAATAACACACACACTTAACGAGCAGTGTACCCGGTCAGTATGAATATAATGGTAAGTAAAGTGTCGATCACTAAGAGTGGAACGTATTATCTAGTTATTCTAATCAGTATTTTAATATCCTAAGTTAGCTATACAACCTAATCTAACGCAAGGGGGTTCAGCCTGAGAGACTTGCACGGTTTGGTTATGATTAAATAGTAAACTAAACTAATGAGCACGAATCAGCGATTAGCACACACGTACACAGATAGATACTTGAGACAATAAGAAGACATGTCCTGATAATTAAGTAGCTTGTCACTTGTTTTATTGCTAGTTTTATATGAAGTGTATATAATTAACCCTTTCTCGTTGGCTCTAATCTTATCGGCGAGTAAACCCTTAATGATCACTTATGTCTATATCCTATTATCCTAGAAACGATAGAATAAATAGGCGAGGAAGGGGCATGGCGACCCAAGCAATGCTCAGCTAGACACAGAGGTTATCAATGCATTAATAAAAGTCACCAAAGACATCAACATATAAACTTTAATTAATGGGAAAGCAATTTTAAGGGGTGCGCATGATATTCCGTAGTCACATGACATCAGCCCATCAATCCTGATGAATTAAAGTGTACTAATACAATAAAGCAAAACTACTTAATGAATTGAATACATGCAGGACCTTCTTACAGCTCTTGTATCTTCGTTCAGGGTGTGTCTTGTGCTGCTAATACGTCTGAATTCGTCTCTGGTTTGGTACTCGTACGTATGGTATCTTGCACTCTGTCCAACTTTCAAATTCGTCTGACCTTGGGGTATTTATAGTTTCTGTCTGAGGGTTAGATGCGGCGCATAGGATAAGTAGATGCGGCGCATTGACTTAACTTCGCGTGGGGTCCAAGATTAATATATTCAGGAATATTCGTACACCGCCTTAAGATGCGGCGTAACTCCATTTCTATATGCGGCGCATGTCCTTTGCTGTCTTGGATTGTAACTTGTGAAATCTTGATAGTGATAAGCCGTATGTAAGAAGTATGTTGCGGCGTATCTGGAGCAGAATGATCTTGATCTTGTACATTTCAGTAGACTCTTAACATCTTGCTTGTTTTGCTCCATAATTAGTCCAAAATCGCCAAGTTTCACATAATACTTGTTTTTACCTGAGAATTACAAAAGTAAACATTAACGTATCAATTCTCATATATAATAGTCAATGCACTAATAAAAGTCACCAAAGACATCAACATATAAACTTTAATTAATGGGAAAGCAATTTTAAGGGGTGCGCATGATATTCCGTAGTCACATGACATCAGCCCATCAATCCTGATGAATTAAAGTGTACTAATACAATAAAGCAAAACTACTTAATGAATTGAATACATGCAGGACCTTCTTACAGCTCTTGTATCTTCGTTCAGGGTGTGTCTTGTGCTGCTAATACGTCTGAATTCGTCTCTGGTTTGGTACTCGTACGTATGGTATCTTGCACTCTGTCCAACTTTCAAATTCGTCTGACCTAGTGGTATTTATAGTTTCTGTCTGAGGGTTAGATGCGGCGCATAGGATAAGTAGATGATAATAAAATGTACTTATTTGAGTTCATCAGTTGCGTTGAAAATTTAGTAAACGGTCAACGAGACTGTGTGCCAGCTCAGCGTCGTTTTTGTCGTATAACGACTTTCGGCGAGGACATGGGCGTCCCCGCCAAAAACGTCCTCGCCCGTCCTGTCCTTTGTTGTAGTGGATGTGTATCTGCACAATCCAGTCGGTGATGTGTATTTAGTAGGATGCCTTTTCATTCAAGGTATTAATTCACGTACCAACTTTGCCCATATCAACTTTAATGCGTGCCTTTATATGAAAATGATCGGTTTTGGTTAACACATTACTCCACTTCAAAATGTTAAATATCATGCAAAGTCATGTTTAAGATAGAGTCATAGGAATTTTTCCCAAAAAACCGAAACAAGTCATAAGCAATGATTTACAAAATATTACTGATGAATAAGGTTGGCATAAGTATAATAGTATATTATAGGTTTTAGTGTTTTACATAAAAGTATATTGAGGTGAAGTGGTGAACAACGATGTTACAAACCAAAGTAAAAGAACAAGAAGACAGAGACATTTGCACATGCATGCTTTCGTGTCCAAAAATCAATTGTAATATGAATACTTAGGACCACACTTTTGTAATTGTTGTAGGGTACTTAAATTATCTTATTAAATATAGATGTATACGTACATACATATACACACATACGTACATGAAGATGACAATGAACAGGTCCTACTAAAATAAAGCGTTTGGGTCATCTCGTATTCTCATGGTCCTATTTCTTTAATCTTGTGACAAGTGAATTAGACAAAGATAATTTTTGGACGTAAATAAGTTTAGACAAAGATAATTTGTTTCAATAAAGCCGACACATAATTGATATCAGAAAGCTATCTATATGTGAATACAATATAATTCAACTCAAAAGCACATTATATCACATCGTGTTTGAATAAAATGTCAAGTACGAAGACTTCTTAAGTCACAAGATTTAAATAGGAAAATGAAAAATCTATAAGCATTATATTGTATTGTAACTTTAAAAATTGTTTGTAGTTGTGGAAAATAAAATGAACACTTTTAAACAATTTGGCTTAGTTCTCAACTTAAAGAGATCCATCGCAGCCACAGGTGAGAACATAATTGCTTAACTAAATGAACATTTTAATTAAAGTTTGGTTATCCATGCCCTGAATAATTATACTTATGCTCCCCCTGTTTATTCATAAATTTTAATTTTATGTTTGTTAAAGAGGAAAAAAAAACCGCATTGAAAACAAAAAAATTTGTTGATTTTATATTGATATCTCCAAATGGTGTTAATTGGCATAGAAATCACAACTCCGTAAACCTGTCAGTGTCAACTGATTATTCCACAAATACCAACCTTATATAGCCACAAACTATAGATTCAATGTATAATTTTGCAATTGTAAAATTCGAACAGTTTAAGTTAACTTGACAAAACAGAGAGAAAAACAATTACATCTTGTTAAGATGAATATCATAATTTTTTTTTTTTTGATCAAGAATTTTTTTTTTTTTGGAAGGTGACTTTCTCGAAGGGAAATCCTTGTCCAACCCGATGGGGGGGAAAACCTTCAACTTAAGCCGCTCGAAGGCACGACACTTAATTTGAAGTAAAACCCTTGCCTTCTCCAGATTCGAACCCGGGTAGGCTGAAACCTTCATTGAAGGACTTTGAAATCGTACCAACAGAGCAAAGTGGCCCTGCACATGCGAGGACTTCCCAGTGGGTCACCCACACTGGTACTGCTCCCGCAAGTGCACGCTTAACCTTGAAACCCCTTACCACTGGGCCAAGTTGCTGTTGGTTTTTTTTTTTTTTTTTGATCAAGAATATCATAATGAATAAAATGCATGTGCAAGTTGAAGTACAATAGTGATCTTTAGGTTGCGTTTAGTTGGAAAACATTTTCCTTCATTTCTTTTTTCTTGTTTTGTACAAAAAGGGAGGGGAGTTTTATCTCCACAAAACAAATAAAATTTTAGAAAACGCGTTTAGTTAGAGAAACATGTGTTTGTATTTTCCATTTTGCAAAACTAGAAAACATGTTCAAGTAGTGTTGTTTTCTATCTCCATTCTCTATTTACCTTTATATTATTATAAAAATATCTTCAAAACACAAAAATAAATATTATAAACTAACAAACTAAATAATAAAATAACTAAAAAAATCTAATACGAGAAAATAAAGAATTAAAAAAGTAAAATATAGAATCAAATAACATGAAAAAATCTTCAATCGGCAATAATACGTTTTCGTCCGTTTTTTACGTTTTCGTCCATTTTATTACGTTTTCGTCTGTTTTTTACGTTTTCGTCCGATTTTTTACGTTTTCGTCCGATTCTTTACGTTTTCGTCTGTTTTTTTACGTTTTTGTCAATATATTACGTTTTCGTCGTTTTTTACGTTACTTTTCGTCTGTTTTTTTTTTACTTTTTTTTTTAATTTTTACGTTTTCGTTGTTTTTTTACGTTTTTCAGATTATCGTTTCTCTTTTTATCGTTTTCGTCTGTTTTTTTACTTTTTGTTTAAATTTTTACGTTTTCGTAGTCTTTTTACATTTCTACGTTTTTTTACGTTTCGTCTTTTTTAATTTTTTTGTTTTTTTTTAGTTTTCGTCCTTTTTATGTTTCACCCCTTTTATTATGTTTTCGTCCTCTTTTTATGTTTTTTTACGTTTTCGTCAATTTTTTTAATTTCGTACTTTTTTTTTACGTTCTAATTTGTTTTTCATCCATTTTTTTACGTTTTTGTCAGAATTTTTACGTTTTCGTTCACTTTTTAACGTGTTCTTCTGTTTTTTACGTTTTTGTCAGTTTTTTACGTTTTCGTCAGACGAAACCTAAATAATGTAAAAAAAGACGAAAACGTAAAAAAATGATGAAAACATAGTAAAATGGCGAAAAACGTATAACAACAGACGAAAACGCAAAAAATGGATGAAAACATAAAAAATGCAGAAAATGGAAGAGAATCGGACGAAAACGTAAAAAATCGGACGAAAACGTAAAAAATCGGACGAAAACGTAAAGAATCGGATGAAAACGTAAAAATTCAGACGAAAACGTAAAGAATCGGACTAAAAACGTAAAGAATCGGATATGAAAACGTAAAAAATCGGAAGAAAACGTAAAAAATCAGACGAAAACGTAAAAAAAAAAAAAAAAAAATCGGACGAAAACGTAAAGAATCGGACGAAAACGTAAAGAATCGGACGAAAACATAAAAAATCGGACAAAAATGTAAAGAATCGGACGAAAACGTAAAAAATCAGACCAAAAACGTAAAAATACAGACAAAAACGTAAAAATACAGACGAAAACGTAAAAAAACATATGAAAACGTAAAGAATCGGACGAAAACGTAAAAAATGACGAAAAAAAAAAAAAGACGAAAACGTAAAGAATACGAGAAGAAAACGTAAAGAATCGGACGAAAACGTAAAAAATTGGACCAAAACGTAAAGAATCGGACGAAAACGTAAAAATCGGACTGAAAACGTAAAAGTACAGACAAAAACGTAAAAATACAGACGAAAACGTAAAAAAACAGATGAAAACGTAAAAATCGACGAAAACGTAAAACATCAGACGAAAACGTAAAGAATCGACGAAAACGTAAAGAATCGGACGAAAACGTAAAAAATCGGACGAAAACGTAAAAATTCAGACAAAAACGTAAAAAATCACGACTGAAAACGTAAAAATACAGACGAAAACGTAAAAATACAGACGAAAACGTAAAAAATCAGATGAAAACGTAAAGAATCGGACGAAAACGTAAAAAATCAGACGAAAACGTAAAGAATCGGACGAAAACGTAAAGAATCGGACGAAAACGTAAAAAATTGGACGAAAACGTAAAGAATCGGACGAAAACGTTAAAAATCTAACGAAAACGTAAAAAATCTGACGTAAACTTAAAGAATCGGTCGAAAAAGTAAAGAATCGGACGAAAACGTAAAAAAACAGACGAAAGCGTAAAGAATCTGACAAAAACGTAAAAAGTCGGACGAAAACGTAAAGAATCGGCAAAAAACGTAAAGAATCGGACGAAAACGTAAAAATTCAGACAAAAACGTAAAAAAACAGACGAAAACGTAAAGAATCGGACGAAAACGTAAAAAATCGGACGAAAACGTAAAGAATCGGACGAAAACGTAAAAAATCGGACGAAAACGTAAAGAATCGGACGAAAACGTAAAAAATGGACGGAGCGACGCCGGCGAGGGTGGTGATGGATGATGTGGGCTGTGGCGAGGGTGGGGTTTGGGGCTACCGTATGGCTAAGTGTCTAAGTATGTGTGGTTTGAAGAGAAATATAATAGAAATAGGAAATAGGAGAAAGGAAATAGGAAATAGGAAATAAGGAAAACAAAAAAAAAATGTTTTCTTGTTTTCTTTATTAGGATTGGAAATAGAAATTTTGTGTTTTGGAAAATATTTTTTGGAAAACGCTAACTTGAACGCGATTTCTGTTTTCCTTGTTTTCTACAAAACATTTTCTGGAAAACAGGGGTGTTTTCCTCCAACTAAACGCACCCTTAGCATCTGTACTAGTTCAATACGATTTACAAAAATTATATTCTAATCTTTTTTCTGGCATGAATGATTACGATTAATTTAATATTCTTATAGAAAAAACAGATGCGAGTCAAGAAGAATTAGCAAAGATCTAAACGTGTTTATTATTATTGCAATTATCCAACAAAAAAGAAAAAAAGAAAATATCATGTATTATTATTCAGAATGAGTTTAACATGTTAGGTTGTGTTTGTTTCGGCTCATTCAGATCTGAATACATCTGAAGTCTGATTCGGTCAAACATTTTCAGATTCAGACTATTTGTTTATTCAGACATCTGAAGTCTGAATACATCTGAATAGGGTCTGATTCATTCAGACATTTGAATATGTCTGATTACATCTGAAAAGCTTAAACTTTACACCTACTTCTTTTCAATCCTTATCTCCTCATCTTGGTCTTAATTTTTTATTAATAATCATGAATGGAGGGTCTTTTGGTTTGTTTTATAGCGAAAGGATTGTTTTTTATTTATTTAGACACTTTATAAAAACAAACAGACTAAAACAATTCAGATTTAAACTTTTGGACCACTAATTCAGATTCAGACGTGATATTCAAATTCAGACATAAAATATCTGAATAAACAAACAGCACCTTAGTTAAGGGGATTGATATTTACACATAAGTTTTTACTTCATGTACATAAAATTTACTTGTGTGAAGCTAATGGTCCCACACTTCATGCACAAATTTTATGTGCATGAAGTAAAAAGCAATGTGTATATATCAATCCCCTTAGTTAATCATTACTCAAAAAGTGAAGTTTGATTTACTACATTATATTGTGAAAGATGCCAAAATTGCAAGTAGAGCACGACAGGTGTTTCAAATAGTCTTGAAGAAAAAAACAAGTTGATAACTTGTCAAATACTTTTGGATTTATTTCAGTCTTTATCACTCAAACAAGAGTATGTACACTTGTACATGGATGGCAATATTTTGTGGATATTAGGGGTGGAAACGAGCCGAGCCGAGCCCGAGCCTGTCAGAGCTCGAGCTCGGCTCGTTTATATTCTAGAAAGCTCGAGCTCGAGCTCGAGCTCGTTTCGAGCCTAATATTTGAGCTCGAGCTCGGCTCGTGAAAATTTTCACAAGCTCGAGCTCGAGCTCGAGCTCGGGCTCGACTAATTTGTATGATTTTTAAAGAAAACAAAGTTAAAATGGAGCTCGGCTCGTTAATTACATAAGGCTCGAGCTCGTTTACTACTTTTAAGCTCGTTTATACGTATAGACAATATATATACGTATATATTTCTATGGCTCGTTTAGGCTCGCGAGCCTATTCGAGCTTTTTTTATAGAGCTCGAGCTCGAGCTCGATTATTAAATGAGCCCAAACTTAGGCTCGAGCTCGGGCTCGAGCTCGTTTAGGCTCGGCTCGTTCGAGCTTTTTACCGATCCGATCCCGAGCTTTTCACGAGCGGCTCGGCTCGTTTCCACCCCTAGTGGATATATACTTCTTGTGTATAACAACAAAAACAATAATCCCATTGTATTTTTCTTCACATGGTGATTGCTTGTATGTTATATATATATTTTTTTTTTCTGTGCAATGAAAGGCATTGACCATTAGTGACTTTCAATGTGATTTTCATGATCAAGATTCAAGATTCATCTAGACGTGCAGATGATCAAGTTGTGTTGTAACTGGTAACTAGATAAAAATTGTACACTAAAGATTCTATTTTCTACAATAAATATGTAGATCCCAAAAAACATTGGCCATTCTAGTATAGTATTCTAAGACCAACAACAACAAAAGACACCATACATAAGACATAATAAACACAAGCTTAATCTAATAGAGAAACACATTTTTGACGATCAAAATGGCAAACTCTTTGAAGTCGAGATAGATGTGAGCGATCTAAAATGCTCGGATGGCACGAAATCTTGTGGCAAATTCGCCCTTTTCACGATCCTCCTCATATTGCTATGTAAACTTTGTTGTACCAAATTTTTGACCGCCATACTTTCATCACTCATCATCCTATCGTCCTGTGCATCCTTTAAAGGGTGTGTTGATCCAGAATCAGCAGACCCATATAGGGGCGCTGAAACATTCGTGCTTCCTACAAAGGTTTCAGACACTTGCTTCCCTTTATCAATCCTTAAAATCTCTAAAATCCGTGAAGCTCGTTTCTGTGCTAATGTGCTACCTAAAAGTGTTAATTCAAGGAGGGAAGATGAAACCCCTGACTCGATCATGGCTTGTCTGTCTCTATACGACTTATGAGCCATCACCATCAAAATGTATGTCGCTTTTTCTTGACAATCAGGCATATCCGTCCAACTTAAAACATCCACTAATATGTGAAACGAGTCATGAAAACCACTCAACGCCTTCCTACCCTCCGGTGTCGACACAACATTGCTTAAAATTGACAAGATCCTATCACTCACTTCCATATCTCCCAATGAGGTCAACAGAAATAAAAGAAAATCATCAATCTCGATCATGGGTGCAACATTGGTTGGCAAGATGGATAAATTGTAGAGTGCGCGTAAACAATCTTGAACCACTTGTGAATTGATATTACCTTCAGCTGCATTCTTGAGGGTCTTGACCAAAAACGAGATGGCTCCTGATGATCCGATGATTGGTTTGTTTGAGTCAAGCGCGCTTAACCCGAGAAAATTGGCTACAATTGCCGCAGACAGATCCGGATCAGGCAAACCTCCATTTGGAGACTGTACTAAATTAAGCATCTTGTGTACTACTCCTGCTTTAACAATAGCAGCTTTGTTCCTGAAAAATTATTTAAGTTTGAAACTTTTAGCAAAACTGAGTCATACCCATGAATTGAAGAACAGATCTAAGCACCAAATTGGTTTGAAATTGTTTACTAAAAATGCTCAATGTAACTGTAAAAAAAAAAAAAAAAATCATTTACTAAATCTTATATCGATTTTGTAACTTTTCTCAAAAAATGCAAAGTCATAATTCATGAGACAAAATTAGTGACTCACTTTGTTTTTTTCACGACTTTTCATAAGCCTTGAACTTTCAATATGCAATAACCAAAGTGCTTATACCAAAATTGATTGTTTAGAATTGAAATCAAATTTACTACTCAATTAAATTGTTGGACACTATAAATGTCATTTCCTCATTTTAAAGTAGAAGTACAAAATCAAACAAGTTAGAAACATAATAAAATTGTCATCCTGAAAAAAGTAAATACACTATGTCACGTTTACGGCTTTTAAAGATCTTGAGATCAAACCGCACTAAGTACATTTTTTGTGTTAAATAAAAGGCCTGGAAATAACCTTACAGTTAAACTGCGTACATCTTAGTGAAAAAACTCGTAAACTGAAAGTAATAAATTATCAAAAACACTTACTCATCATTGCCAATTCCAAGATTAAGCAAAGCATACAAAGCCACAATCTTCTCCTCGCCACCACCATCATCAACCATGGCCACTAAAGGTGGAATAACACCCAACAACCCAAAATTCATCCTCACACCACCATGATCATCTTTACACAGCCTCCTCACCTCCTGGGCCCCACTACTATCACCACATTGCAGCCTTTTCACCACCATCTTCATCTCCTCCAACACTGCCACCTTTCTCCTCACCTCCTCTTCTTCTTCTTCATACATTTCACACATTTTCAGCAGCTCAAATAACTTTTCAGACTTTTTGGGTTTTGGGTCTTGTTTTGTAGGTGGTGGTGGTTGGTTTTTGGTGGTGGTGGTGGCGGTGTGACGACGGTGGCTGTGGTCGTGGTGAGTGCCGCACCGGAGTGTGTTGAGGATCGTGCGGCGGCATGATGACCAGATGCTGAAGGTTTTGTTGTTATTTTTTTGGATTTTAGCCATGTTGATAAACTCCGTGTATTAGTGGGCCAAAAAGTCGAAAAACATAGTTAACAAGAAAAAAGAAAACCTACATTGTAGGTATGAACATTTTTTTTAAAAGGTTTTAAGGTTGTGTTTCTGTGTTTTGTGGTGTTTATGTGTGTGTGTTTTTTTTTGAAGGTGTTTTGTGTGTGAAGTGAGTAAATGATGAGATGTGAAAGCTTCTGAAAGAAGAGAGGGAGTAAAGTGAGGTGTTGTCAGCTTTTATTAGAGAAGACTATGGTGTGGCCCATGTAGGGTTTTTTTTATACAATTTACACTTGACTACCTTATATAATGTGTTTGATTAGTGTTTATGTCCTTGTGATAAGATATTTTTAACATGATCTTGTTTTGTTGCCTTGATAATAGGGTTGCAAAAGAATCGAATCTAGTCTCCTCATCTAGTGGCATTTCTATGTTGTTTACAAAAGAATTAATTACGAGTAGTAAATTTGATTTCAATTCTAAACTTGTTTTAAAGACCTTGCAAAAGAATCGAATCTAGTCTCCTCATCTAGTGGAGACAGAGGTCAAGGGTTTGATCCTTACTTTTTGCAAGATCGGAGGTCCTTTTCTACCTTTGGTAGAATCGGAAGCAGACTCTCTACCTTAGGTAGGGGTAAGGTTGTCTACGTCTCAACCTCCCCCATTAACCGTGGAAGACGGTATTAGGACCCATAACCCGTGAAAGACGGTATTGGGAGTTACTTTACTTTATTTTTTTTCTTTATCTAAGAGCTTTTTGGTACACGTTCACTTGCATCACATACACTAGTGCTTTTTGAACCGTGCAATAAGGTCACTCATAACACGGTTGTCCCATTTGAGTTATCTTAGCCCCCAGCCATGCTATTTAATAATATTAGAAAAATGGCAACGTAAGGTAACAAAGTATTGAAAACTGGTCGCTTTTGGAAAATCACTAAATTAGTTTAACTAGAACTCGTCATTAAATTGATGTGAGATTACTAAACCGATACTAGTATTTGATACTCACATGAATTGTGTGTGTTTGTGGTACAAGAACATGTTATGCAAGTGTGTTTAGGATGAAGAAGAAGATAGGAGTCATGTTCGCTAACACGTCACAATGTGCGATAGAGATATATCATTGCATCTAAGGAACAACATGTACATTCTAATAGACATTTCGAGCAATCGGTTAGCAAATATATATTCGGATAAGTGTTGATAGCAAACGATGTCACATTGTTCATTTATATTCAGACAATCTATATCTATATCTATATATAGAGTATATGTTTAAGTACACATCTATTTGTTTTACGCTATTGTAGTAATGACAACTTAACTCGATAAATCAATAATGGCCTCCAAAGAAAACCTAGAGACATTTCCCATACTCTTTTTTACTTTTAGGTCTAAACAAGGAAATCTGAAACCATCATCATTGGATAGTTTTTGAGAAATGTACAACAGGCAGGTTAAGACCAAATAATCTTTTGCAACATAAAAGACTAGCATTATACCTGTGCGTTGTATATATATCTAACTCCAAAACAACAAAATTACAAAAGACAATCCATTGGCAAATGTACTACATGATTTCGGTAATCTATACTTTTAGGGTGTGTTTGTTCCATTAAAATGCTTTAGGTCTGAATCTGACTACCACATCTTATCAGTAAGAGGTGGCTAGAAAGTCTAAACCTGAACGAAATAATGTTTTTTGTTTTTTTTATAATTGTCCGAATGATTTTAAGTGCTCGTTTCTGCAATTTATTTAAGTAACTTATGTAAATATGAAACAAGATTTTTTATCATAAATATAACATAGTTAATAAACCATCAAATATATTATTTTAACACGAGTCTTCAATCTTTTATCGAGTAAGAGGTTGTAAGACAAGTCCCCCACCTCTTACTGAGTAAGATGTTATATGTCTAACTGTGTTTTACTCAAAAGAAAAAAAAACAAACAAGCAAAATGTCTTATCACCTTTTACTGGTAAGAGTAAGAAGGCTAGTAAGATTTTCTTTAAAAAAACAAACACGCCCTTAGTCAATCACAAGCTTGTTTATATATTGATTATTGGCTTGATTTTTTTATTTTTATTTTTTACAAATAAACAAATATGAATAAAGTGTAAGCTTTGAGCTTTTGGTATATAGCCGGATCAAGTTTACACCGAGTCAATAAATACGCACATCTTATTATCCACCAAATATCAATTACATTTATTGTTGCCAACAAATTTGATAACACACATAGAGTTTTTAATACCTGGAGTACTTGATGTTAACCTTTTGGCATGTTTTAGCCTTTAGGTGATGCATTGTAAAACTTTATCTAAGTTTGATGAGTAACTTTTAATCTTTATTCGTTAATTAAAAGAACATAAATATTCTCTAGTAGGAGTAACTAGTAAAGATAAAGTAAAAGAAGTTGTAGACGATTTAAAGTTATATAAACTTTTATAAGGATGATTGTTTATGTCTTTATGAACGTACGTTATGAACCCAAATCTAATATATGTAGAGTCTTTTAACATGACTTGTATCTGTTTTGAGATTCTTGTAAAGAATTTCTTCATATTGTGCGTGACAAAATGAGAGAAACGCAAAATTCAAAACCAATATCAAAATCAAGATCATGCGTATATTGAAAAAAAAAATCTATACATTCCAAAAGAAAAGTCAAGAAAATACAAAAAAAACAAGAAACAAGTGTCATTCTCTAAGACATCTGGATGTTTTTTTTCCGCTATCTTTACATAAATTTTTCATTATGATAAATGAAAGCACAAATATTTAGATAAATACACGAGATTGTATATATACGAACGACTCATATTATTCATCTCTATAAGTTTATGTAAGAATATCCAAAAAAATATATTTTTAGTATCCATGTTCAATAACGACTCATATTATTCAACTTTATGAATTTAATCCATTCATACACGGGTTTAAAAATCAAATATGGTTAAAATTATTATTAACGGGAAATCAATATTAAACTTAAAGCACGGGTATTAATCGATATTAATACATAATAAAAAATTTATGTAACTGGTCGTACACGGGAATTAAAATTATATGAGTATTAAGTATTTGACATAATTTTTTAGATTAGTATGCACGAGGTTAAAAACTAATACGATTAAAATTATTATTAAAGAAAAAAATAAATGTAAATAAAAGCACGAGCCACTATGATATGAAAATAAATACACTTAGGAAAACACTTCTTAATAGAAGTAATGCAAGATGATAAATATGAATGAATATTATCATAATAAAATTTTATTTAAAAACTCGTGTGTGCACGGGTCTTCGTTAGTCCTTAAGTAATCTAAAACACTAACTAACTAATTCTCAACTTTTCAAACAAGTATATAAAACACCAACTATCAACTATATCTCTACTTTTTATAATGTATTTGAGACCTTTTATCTTTAGAAGTTTTAAAATTAACAAACATTCTATTATTAGTAACTACTAAAATAAAATATAAAATTACACTAATTGCATATTCAATTACGAGATTAAATTGGATGTTTTAATAATAAAATATACGAGTACCTAAATTAATGAATTGAATATGTCTATGGCTACAATTAATGTGTTTTTAAGTTTATATATAATAACATGACATATTAATTCTTTACAATCTCATAACACAAACACTAAAGTTTTAGAAATCATTATCCATTATAGAAAATCGTTAAACAATATTCGTCAAAGAAAACATAAGATCAAAAGATCGTTAAATAACATTCGACTCTAAACTCGGTGATTTGCGCGATTAAAATGCTAGTGCGATTAAATACTCCATAAGTCCATATGAATGAGCAATAGTGTAATAAAAAAGTGTGAATGCAACCCAGCTCACTTGAAAAGGATTCCACAAAGTAGGACCATGTTCCGTAATCATCGTGTAGCATTGTTTTGTTTTGGATCAATGAGATCTATGACAACAACGGTAGACAAGCAAGTACGGTATCAAGACTTATTTGTTGTATGCTTTTGAGTATTGCAAATTCCGATAAAAATGGAGCATGAACATGCATGAAATGGGTTCCAATACTCAAGTAGACAAAAAGGCATGAAAAACTTTGGGAAAATTCCACAACTACCCTCAAAGTACAAGGTAACCGACCCTTATTGTCCCCACCAATTTTTTTTTCTTCAAATACCCTTGAGGCGGAGGTCGCCCAAAAATCTTGGGCGGATTAATTAGTAATGTGACATGTGTCCCTAGGTGTGACCCCCACCAGGTACACTTTAGCACATGCATTATTTGGGCGACTAGGCCCACAAAACTTGGGCGACTTGATGTGTTCGTCTTTTTCCTAGTACATATATCTTGGGCGAATGGGTCCCACTGTTCTTTATTCTTGGGCGACTTGTTATGTATGTAGTACACTTTTAATTTAATTTATTTTATGGGGACTCGTGCCTCTACAAGAATACATTTAAATACACATAAATACTAATAAACATTTAAATACGAATATACACGTATTCTTGGGCGACCATACTTGTATATGAACTTTCTTGGGCGACTGGGTCTCACTTTTTTTAAAATAAAAGTAAAGTCTTCTTAGTCTTTTTATATTAAAACAAAAAATGTATTTAAAAACAACACAAACACTTTTTATACTCATTATACACACAAAAACAACACAACACTTCCCTTTTACGCTTATCCACTCCCTAACCAGTCCCCGTTTATCCACTCTCTCGGTCTCAGTCCCCGTTTTCAATAATCAAGAATCAACCACTATTCAACAACTACAACAATCACAGATATTCAACAAACAAAGTTAATCGGCTGTTGGTTTAGATCCAATCGAAACCCTAACGTTAGCTAGTAGACACAGATCGGAATTAGGGATTCGATTTAACTATTTTGAAAGATGGTTTGGGGAAGGGTAAGTAGTTATCTATTTGATTTAGGTTTACGCTTATTTAGGGTTTAGGGTAAGCAATTATAAAATTCGTTTAGGGTTTAATTTATTATTTAATTGTTAGTGTTTCTATTTTTTAATGTTTATATCTTGTTTTCTAGTGTTAGGTTCATTGATGCTTTTTATGGTTGTTTAGAACCCAGATCCCTTATTTAATTGCTTATTAATGCTTTATAGTGAAAATGTTTATTGTTGCTTTCTGGATATCTATTTAAGTAAGATGACTGACATGCTAAGAAAATGCACATCAACTTAATACATAACTGTAGGGTGTAATTATGTCTTTACTGCTAGCGTTTATTGCTGGTTTTGGCAGATGTTTTGTTAATATGCTTAAGTTGTTCCGACGTTAGTCGACTAAAATTTATGTTAATATGCGTGATATGTGAAAGAAATTTCAAGTTTTTGTTGCTTTGGAATCCTTTGTGTTTGTCTTTGCGATGACTATCTAAGTGGTATCACATCGGTGGTGACCGGCTTATCTATGGGAACCAAAGATGGTAACTAGGCCGAATGGATCAAGGGGTGATTCCGGGGATCGCTTGAACCATAGATGGTCGGTTGACTTAACCCGGTAGCGTTGTGCTCAGGTATCGGGCCTCGGACTATATACATCCTTCTTACACACGGCGGGAAATAGTCTGTACTCCCGATCAGGTTCAAACTACTCGTGGCAATCGTTTTGATTACTTACTTATGATTGTTGTTGCGAAGATTTGAATACATTGGTAGTACGCACAAGCTTGTAAATTCTTTTTAAAAACTTTTCCACATAATATCTGCCATAAACATATGAATTAGTAGTTTTGTCTTAGGTTTGACACGTGATTAATTTTTAGGCTAGTATGTTTATGTAAACACCATATGGATGTTTTTTCTTTAAAATATTTAGTCGCTAAATATACTTACTAATATCTTTTGCAAATTTCATATATGTTGTGGTATTCAAGATCTACCCTGGTCATTTAGACGTCTTGAATGCGAGAATGATATGGTGTGTATTGTCCGTTACATGCGACACTCCTTCATTATGGCATTCAAGATGCGTGATGTTACCAGGAATTAGTTCTTTACTAAACATTTTTAACGTATTGACATTTTATTACAACCGAAAGTAGTAGCTTTTGAACTATGTTTATTATGTTGATAAGTAGGTTTTTTTATGTTGTTCTAAGCTGCGTTTTTTTATTTTTGTCTTAAAGGAATATGAAGCAAAAGTGATCGTTAGGAGTAAACTTAATTACATTTCCTTAATTAGAGATAAGCTTAATGAAAAGCGAAGGATTTTATTTAGGACCTCTTGTTTTGGAGGATGGTTGGATCTTTACTTTTTTGACCATGAACCACACATCTTAGATTATTTTGTTACAAAATCAGCGTTATGTAGATGATGCACACTTTGACATGCCCCTCATATATAATGTGGATGGTCGTGAACTACATTTTGTTCGTCCCGAGTTTTCTCTCTAATAACAGGGTTTCGTTTTGGAAACCGGCTTAGCTCATTGGATATTAGTAAAGGTGATATAAAATTTAAGACAAGGGTATTTCCAAAAAAATCAGGGTAAAAATTTCAAACTTAGATCTTCTAGGTCTTGTTGAGGATTGAAAGTTATTCTTTAAGTTGTCTGACGAGGATGCAGTCCGTGTGTGTCTACTGTTAGCGTTAGAGGTCATTTTTATGGGTCGGTTGTTGGCTGATGAAGTGGATGATAAACTCCTTCGTTTGGTGAAGACCTTGAAGCATGGAATTCGTTTCAATGGGGTGAGTAAAATTTGGAGGCAATTGTACAACCAGATTATTAATGTCGTTGACAGACATAAGTGGCAACATCTTAAAGGACTAGAAGGATCTCCGAAGTTTGTTCCAACGTATACAGTCGGAGGATTCGTATGGCTTTGAAGGTTATTCTACTGTATTTTTTTAATAATGAACAATTCAACACGAGTTGATCAATTTTTTTTTTTAACTGTCTTAGGCTAACGCATTCTTGAACTTTATAGATCTGGATTCTTGAGTCTTTTGAAAGAAGCAATCGTTGGTGGAATAAACAGGAAGATGTGATACCTAGGGGTGTAGCCTGGTCAAAGAAAGAGGCATTTACAAGAGCGGATCATGGATTGTTATTCGGCAAGGTAAAAACAGTATCATTTTTGTGAATATTTATTAATATTTTTGTTTTTTTAACATATTATTTACCTGCCCACTTTGTTGGTTTATGTTTTTTGTAGGACTCAAAGATAAAGTTCGACCTGAAACCAACACTAGCCGAGCAGAAGTCAGATTGGTATATCAAATTCCTTGATTATTACAAGGGATACACACCAAGGACTCGAAAACCGAGAGTGCCACATGATTACGATGTTTATCTACAGAAACTCGAAGCATCACGAAAACGTGGGAGGACAGAAGAAAAGTATGTACCGCTGGTTCCTAGGGTTCATACCTCTGATCTTATTACAGAGATCAGCCTTAAGGATTCTGTCATTCAGAAGTTGAATACGCGTGTTTACAAACTTGAGTCTGTTATTAAGGTGATTCTCGTTACACCATTATATTAAATGCACGTCCGAATAATATCTACTAATATCTATTTATATGATTGTATCCTAATTTTAAGTCGATGAAAAAATACTTTGTAGGTACTTGCTTGCGAAAGAACTTGTGGATATCGGGTAAGCACGTTGTTGCAGATAAATAATTTGTAAATTTAATTAAGGAATTATCTGTTTTATTGTATTTAACATGTCGTTCCTTTTTTTCATTTACAGTCGAAATTGGACTTCAGTGAATCTTTCTCTCATCTTAAAAATGAATTCCGCGAAAAACTCCAACTTGAATTCTTTGAAATGGTTGACTCCCTTATTTCCGGCAGTCCTTCGTCGCAGATAAATGATGACTCTGATGATGATATTATACAGGTAATGCTCTTTTTGCAAACATTATTAAACAGATTATCAACACCGAATCTAAAGCTTACTGTTGGTTACATATATTTCTGAATTGACTTTTGTAATCTAGTATAAAGTATACATACGTTATATTCTGTAAATAGAAAGGTATTAAAAAGTCTACATATGTGTCTAATATGATAACAATGTTAATTTGTTACAGGAGTATCTTTTGGAAGAGGAATTAAGTCTGAGGAAGCAACAGGAAGAAAGGTGGAAGATGGAAGAACTAAATCGTATGGAAAAGGTGTTTTACAATGCTTTGATAGAGGAGACGAAACGACGAATTGAAAGGGAAGAGAAGTTGAAGATTGCAAGGGAGAAGAAGAACAAGCTTTTAGGTTTATATAATTCAGAGCATTGGAAAAGAAGTAATGCAGACATGCAATCTGACAAGCGGAGCAAAAGGGATGGTTCTCATTATGCATATTACTGGACCGAAGAATTTAGTGAATTGATTAAAAAACGCACACCTCCTATTGGCTGTCGTCGGAATCCAGATATGTCTGATAAACTAAAAGATGTTCAACCTTGGGTGGAGGTACAACGTCTCTTACTTATTTGTAATGATAAATTATTAACTTTTTTTTCCTAATATTATTACAATGTTTGTGCAGAATCTTTCCCGCTGGAACAATGCTATCGATAGAGTACATTTTTCTGAAGAGTATGACGAATTTCTTGGTAAGCCGGGTCCGCTTTGTTGTACATTTCCTTGGTCAAGAGAACCTGTACGTGTTGATAGGAGGTTTTGGGAGACCTTAGTTTGTTTAGATCCTCCCAAAAAGGGATGGCTGATGGATGAGGTGAATGTCTTGTAGTTGTTGTTCTATATATATATCGTTATTATATCATGTAACATTTCTTTGTGTCTCATGAACCGTTTTTTTTTTTTTTTTTTTTTTTTTTTTTTTTTACAGCATATAGAGCTTTGGGTCGAATACATGTTGCATTTCAGACCCGCTGAAGCTGATTGGCTTATGGTAACGTCGTACTTTGTTCAGCTGCTATTGCAGGATTCCATCCCCATATGGTATGCTAATGGAGAGAAGTACAAAATTTCATGGGCCCATGTTGAGCAGGTATTACTTTTATACATATAATTATTTAGACGCTAGTAATATATATGAGTTGTATTTAATTTATTTTTTGTTCCAGGTTTTTATGCCCATCAACGAAAAAGATAAACATTGGTTTGTTGCCCGGTTCCATATCAAGTCAGGGGTCGTAACTTTTTACGACAGTGGTTACAAGCATGAACCTGAGTGGCGTGATTGGTATTTAAAAATGCGGGCACGGCTAGAGGTAAAACTTTATAAATGCAAGTAAATAATTATAGTTTAATTTTAAATACATTTGCTAAAATATTATACATGCATGGTTTTCCTAAAATATTATCAAAATAAATTTTATATATGTTTATAATTTAAATTTATATAAATTGTAAAAAATGGTTGTACACAAGACAAACCAACTTCTTAAATGTAACATAAGTCAACACCTTCAATCCTAATTTAAGTCTTAAAGTATTCCTTTCAAAGTACAAGTCTGAGTTAATACTTACAGACATGGTAGGTCTTTGATATGAATGCACAAGGTTTATTTAAACTCTTCTTCTATTCATTATTCTACACACACAATATAGTTACAAAACCATCTAAAATAATTTTATCAATGTCTGACAACATACCAATTGAGGTCCAAATGGATATTATCCGTAGGCTTCCAGTTAGTCGCATACTTCAAAGCCGTAGTGTATGCAAGAGTTGGAAGGCCGCCATTGACACCTTGCATTTCACTGTTATCACCGGTGTTCGTCAGGACATGCATTTCCCATATCTGATACAATTTCGCCAGGTTTTGAAAGGTTACATGCATTATGTGTGCCAAAATTTCGCATTCACACCTGTTCCTACAAACCTTTCCTTTTCTTACTTGATACCTATAGGTTGGTCACACGGCGTTTGGGCTTTTTCTTATGGTCCAATTCTCCCTCACTATATGGCATTTGTTTGGAACCCATCCATTAGGAGATCGGTTGGGACACTCATCCCTTATATGAACACTGCACAAGCGTATGAAAAGCGTCTTTTGGGTTTTGGGATTCGGCCTGACAACCTAGACCCAACCATTCTCAAAATTGCTTATCCATTCAATCCTGAAAACACATGGTGTGTCTTAGTTTTCTCCTTCAACTCTAAACAATGGAAAGTTTTGGAAAATGAGTTTTTGCCTCGTCAATCTATACGTCTAAAAAAATCCAGTCAAGCAGTGGTTGATGAGCACATCTTCTGGTGTGCGTATGAAAGTTTCATTGCTAATGATGGTAGCGAGTACAAGAGTTATATGATGGTGTCTTTTAACTTGGTTACCCACCGTTTCCATGTTATAGACATACCGGACCAATTGCTAGTCCGACTACCTGTTTCCTTCTTTGTATCTAACCTTAGAGACAACGTTGTGGTCTCCGGAAACATAAGTGCTGATGACAACTTTGTTTTCTCTATATGGATGTTAGAGATTGCTGGCGGATCCATACAATCTTTTCAATCTCTCATCACCATTACTACTCCATTTGTATTGAAGTTAATTGGATTTGAGAATGACAAAAACCCGATACTTGAAGTGCATAACCCAGAAGGATTCGTTATGAATCTTGTAGTCTACAATGTTTCTTCCGGGACCTATATGTATATCGGTGCTGAGGGAAATTGTGCTTCATTTTTTATCAATCCCAACTGCGAGTCACTAATTCTTCAAACACATGATGATAAGGATGTGTATTAGATTTTTAGAATTACAATGTTGTAATCTATTATCTTTTGTAATCGGTGTATGTTTTTGTTTATGAACTTGGTAACTTTTTAGAATGTTTACCCTTACTATTTTTTATTATATATATCTGTTGCATTATTTTATCTGCATGTTGCGGTTTTTTATAAATAACATCTACCTACAGGTTGGACTTCCAGTTGTTCTAGAACAATGCAAAATTTTCGAGATGAAAGGAATAGATCCTACAACATATGCAATCACCTTCAAGAATGCAAAAAATGTTCCTTCTCAGGGAGGCCTGTTTGGTGATTGTGGTGCTTGGGCTTGCATTGTCTTATACCGACTGGCACATGGAAGTCGCTGCATGTGGATGATCCTGTTCAGGCAGCATTAGCTTACCGTGAACAAATGTCTAGGTTCTTTTACGAACATCGGGTGCATAGTTGGTAGGGTTGTTTAGTTTAGTATGTTGTCCAACATAATTTGTTTTGGGTTACAACTTTAGATGCTTTAACAACTAGACAATGATGTATTATGCCACAAGTTTGTGTTTGTATTTTGCAACAACTTTGTATCTGTGGACATTTAGTATATTTGACGACTTTTCAATTGACGTTATAAACGTATGGAGAAGTTTTGACCATTCATGGTTCGTTCTTCGGTATGACATTGAACGATTCAATTCAATCGTAAGACCATTTTATAAATTCTGGATTGTTATTTGTTGGTTTTATCTTTTAATCATGGTTATCGCTGACTTAGATAACATTTTGTATGCAGCAGTCACATACATTTAGACGATTGCACATGGCAAGGGTTTCATGTGGATATCAAAATTGTAGACAGGAAAATGCTATGAGGTAAACATATTTCTACTCACTTATTACTACAATTTCCAGTCTTTGCATTTTTATAGTCACTTATAATGTATGCAAATATCATAGTAGATTGTTTATGATGAAACACATGACCGGAAATATTAAATATATGACTGGTAATCTAGTAGTCGCCCAAAAATTATTTTGGTCGCCAACATTAATTATTCTCAACATTTTCCCTTTTATTCCATTTCCAATCTTTCAAAGTTCTTTTTGTTTTTAACTAAACTGTACATATGCCTTGAATGTTGAGGTCGCCCAAGGAATTCTCAATTCGCCCAAGAATATTTAATTTCAGTAGATTCATATTAAGGTTGTGTGAACCTGCCAATGTACTTTGTCAATACATATTCACTTAAATGTGCCTTAATATCCATAAGTCAACTCCTAACAAGTGTTACTTAAGTCTTTTAAAATGAAATTAAAGTACATATCTAGTACAAGATACATAAATTTGAAGTATCACTAACAATATTTAGTTGGTATATGGCATAAATGATCAAGGTATATTGTTCTATTTATACTACAAAGTATGTATACTAATTGACACCAACAATTACCATCAACTTCATTATCTAGTTTCTTCTTTTGTCACAAAAAAAATCAAACTAAAAAATAAAACACTTTGATCAAATGTCTGACAATATACCAATTGAAGTTCAAATGGACATTGTCTGTAGGCTTTTCTTTGAAGGCTGTAGCGCAATGCCGAACTGTTTGCAAGATGTGGAGGTCCCGCATTGACACAATGCATTTCACTTTCCGGTTCGGGGTTCGCATGAATTCAACTTTTTCATACATTTTAATCCATCAATTTAGGTTCAAAGGTTACGCCCGTTTTGTCGATACAAATTTCGATGTGACGGCTGTTGACTCCAACATAAGCTTTTCTGGTTTGACACCCATAGGATGGTCCCATGGCGTATGGGGTTTTTCGTTTGGACCAAAAGTCCGTCATTTCATGGGGTTTATTTGGAACCCATCTGTCCATAAATCAGTAGGAGCATATGTCCCTTATTACACTTTGGGTCAAGAGTATGAAAAAACGACTTTTGGGCTTTGGGTGCGTCCGCATAATCTTGATCCAATAATTTTAAAAATTGCATTCCCGTTTGATCCAAAAGAACCTTGGTCTGTTCAAATTTTCACGTTGTCAACAAGAGAATGGAGTTTCTTAGAAAGTCAGTGTTTGCTTCCACACACTTTCAGAATTAAAAAGGCAAGTCAAGCAAACATTGGTCGTCATATCTACTGGTGTGGGTATGAAAAGCTCCTTTGTAACGATGCAACCTCTTACAAGAGCTATGTTATTGTCTATTTTGACCTGCTAAGGTACCGTTTCCAGATTTTAACAATCCCTGACGAGTTACTCCGTCAACTTCCCTTGCCATTCTACGTGACTAGCCTAGGTGAAAACCTAGTTGTTTCTGGCAACATACAAGGGGATGACATCTGTATGTTCTGTATATGGGTGTTATCAGTTGATGGTGGAAGAATCTCATCGTTTAGCAAGCTACTAGACATCCCCTCACCAATTACACTGAAATTGATTGGATTTCATGACAACATTGACCCTATTGTTGAAGTTCCAAGCCAAGTAGGTTTTTCTGCATCTCTGATACTATACAGGCTGGCGACCGAAGACTTTCATGGCCTCGGTATCGAGGGAGATGCAGGATCTTTTTTTATCAAGCCCTTTTGTGAGTCACTAGTTCTGCAAACCCATGCTGATAGGACAATGTACTGCGAGTCACTTGTTTATCCGGGTCTCGTTGATACGACTCTCAATCTTGGGGCTCACTGATTGTCATATGTGTGCTTTTGTTTATTAAGTCAGTCATGTATTAAGTTGATGTGCATTTTCTGTGGTTGTAGTTGATAATAGGTTTAGGCTATCGGTTGTTGTATTGTATGTCCCGCGTGATGGTTTTATTGTTTAGTAAGTCAGTCATGTATTGAGTTGATGTGCATTTTCTTGGGTCGTAGTTGATAATAGGTGTAGGCTATCGGTTGTTGTATTGTATGTCCCGCGTCATCGTTTTATTGTACTAGTAAAAGTGTTTTGTGCTCGATCATGTTTAAACGCTTGTTTGTTTAAATGAATGCCTTTAATATTTATGTCACTAATATGTTTTAATTAACTTTGTGTCGTAATGTAATATCGTATGAATTGTTACTTATACATAAAATGCATTTATCCTAATACATAACATATATTAGACAAATAACTGCCACACATTGAATTTATCAAATAGACAATAACCATTAAGTTTTGAAATACTTAACTAAATTAAACAGAAACTATAAATCGTCCAAGTGATGAGGATTATATGAACCCGGGTAATCATTTAGGTTGATGCCGGAAGAAGATGCTTCACCGCCCCAGACCGCATCACCCTCGTAAAGGTTGGCAGATGCTTCATCTAGCCAATCTAAGTTATCCCAATCTTGGTATATTCTTCCATTCCGAAAGTACTCCTCCTCCACATCTGTATTCGGCTCAACTATAACATCTGTTTCTTTAACTGTGTTTGGCTCTACTATCTCTTCCTTGTCGCTACCTGACTTACGCTTACGGGTTTCTCTAGAATAAAAAACTGCTTTCCCGTTATCTGACCTAGGCAATGGTTGCATACACGCGTCACGCGTGTGCGATTTGCAGCCACACCTTCCACAATGTTTAATTTTCGGATCCTCATTCTTTGAGAGGAAACGGTCTTTGTTCTTTGGTCTTCCTGCCTGCTTAACCATCACCGGAGGTTTAACCTTAGGTAAGTTACCTGGATTATGCCAATTCGCCTTGTCAGGCAAAGGAAAAACCATTTCATGATATGTTCCTTTGAGGTTGGTTTTAGTAAACCAAGGTAACGCCCATTGGTTACAGTTAGTCAAACCTTCTGCTCTACACACAGCACATACATGACCACAAGGTATACCCGAAAGTTGCCATTGCCTGCAAGTTGAACATAAACAAATGCTAGTTATATATAAATAAATTGCTGATTAGTTAATGAGTGGGTCTGTACTACATACCTGCAAGTGCATTCCCTTTTTAGAAAATCAACAATATGAGAATTATAAGGGTCTATTACTTGGTACACAGCACACATGGCGATGCCTCTAACTTCCCATTTTTCACTCTTGTACATCCTTTGGTGCACCTTCATAGCGGCCCAGTCTGTAAGTTCAAATTCTGGTGCGTCTAAACGGTTGATTACACAAAAGAATATTTGTGAATATTCTAAAAATGTATGAATTATACACTAAAAGTTATATCAAAAAAGCTCCTAAGTAAGCATTTACCTATATATTTTTCCCGACGTTCACAATACCAGTCTTGTAAAAGCCTTCTGTAATACTCCATGAGCATCGTTATTGGAACTCTTCGGACTAGTCTAGTTAGAGCATTTATTGATTCTGCACTGTTTGAAGTCAAGTAGTTGTATCTATTTGCTGGACAATATGCTCTTGACCACTTTTCAAACCCTGCTTCTTCGAGTTTTTTTACCGCTTGAGGCCTTTTAGCCCGTAGCTCAGATATTGTTTTCTGAAAGACTTCAATACTATATGCTTTGCATGACTTCCAGAATAGATATCGCACTAAGTCGCTTTTCAAATTACAATTCATCATCAAGTGACGACAGCAATGACCATGAAAGCTTTCTGGGAAAACTGTATTACATGCTTGGATTATAGATTGATGCCTATCAGAAATAATAGCCAACCCAGGAACAACACCGATACATTCTTTCAACTTCCTGAGAAATAATGTCCATGATGCACCCGTCTCACCCTGACAAACACCAGTAGCTATTGGAATAATCTGATTGTTACCGTCCATACCAACAGCAAGCAAGTTGGTTCCTTTATATTTCCCTTTCAAATGCGCTGCATCAATTATTAACAATGGCCGCATGAAGGCTATAAAACTCCGAATCTGATTCAATAATAGTATATTAGTATTAAACTAGAAAACATGAAAAAGTAAACCTATGTAAATTTCAATAAGTATATAAACATTTAAATAGTAGTAACAATAAACAAGGCTTACCGCAACACCAAATGCTATGAAAACAAACTTAAATCTTTCGTCGTCGTCAGTTTCAATGTGTGTTACCGTACCCGGGTTAGCCAACTTTAAGTTGTGGCAATAATAGGGCAACTGCTCAAACGAATCCTCAGGTGTTCCGTTCAACAACTCAAATGATAAGTTCCTTTCACCCCAGATGCGTTTGTACGAAAGGTCTATTTTCCAATCAAGCCTAAGGTCTGTTTGTATGTCCCTGACCCTATATACCCTGCTATGATCTTTCATTTTGTCGTATAGTAGCTGACTAAGTAATTTAATTGTAGCATTACGATGATTAGGACAAAATTCAGTACGTGAACAAGTGTGAACGTCATTTATCGTTGCTACATAGAACTCATCACCCTCAAGCACTCGCCTTGTGTATATTCTCCATGGGCAGCCTTGTTTTTTGCATTGTACGGTGTACCTCGTTTTATCGGATTTAACAATACAGTATTCAAACCTTTCTATTAATGATTTCTTTCCGATATTAAACATGCAATCTGCCTTATTAGCAAACTCCCTAAACTTGTAAAAGGTTGTATCATTATTACCATTCAGGATATTTGTATCAATGCATTTGACAACTGGATTCGGGGTTTTGGGAGGGAGGGGCATATGTTTAAAAGAGTTTTTTTGCCATATAGGTAGCGAATCATCTTTGTTGTGAAAAGAATAGGCTTCAACCTTTGGTGTGGGTTGAATAACTTGTTCGGGTAACGACGGAATATTAACATCGATTGGTAATTGATTTGAAGCATAAGATGATTTTACCTGAGACGGTACTTCTTTTATTGATACGAATAGTTTCTGAACTTGTTCTTTATTACCACAAACATCATGTATGAAGTATTGGACATCATCGTCATCGACTATGTCTAATGACAGTGTGCCATCTTTGTAAAACAACCTGATGTTATCATTTCCTTCCCCTTTCGCCGCTTCTACCTTTTTCTTAACGTATGCCAGTAGCTTGTTGTACGTGATGTCTTTAGGTAGTTTAACAGCATGCTTTGCACATGGATGCACTAAAATTACCTTAAACTGACAACTTTCCTCATCAGCCATATTTAGTTTGCAGTGAAT
The DNA here is from genome assembly GCA_021014915.2 of Artemisia tridentata subsp. tridentata. Taxonomy (NCBI): domain Eukaryota; kingdom Viridiplantae; phylum Streptophyta; class Magnoliopsida; order Asterales; family Asteraceae; genus Artemisia; species Artemisia tridentata. The sequence continues at coordinate 73,061,014 of CP139505.1, forward strand.
TTACATGAACAAACTCCTATTGTGATAAAGCATGCGATACTTTGATATACAGTTAAACACTTATGTCTAATAACCACCATTTCTACTTGTTTCCTCATCAGCCATATTTATGTCTAATAACCACCATTTGTACTTGTACATTTAAATTGTTGTACTTATATGTAATTATTTATATAGTCGCCCAAAGACCATAAATTTAAAGACTTGCCTAGTGGCCCAAGCGCATTTAGGAAGCATAAGACATACACATTTAGTGCATTCTACCTGCATTTGTACTTGTACATTTATAATGGTGTACTTATGGGATATGTTACAAAGTCGCCCAAATACCATAAAATATGTCAACTTTTGAGAAACACATTTATGTGCAATCAGCCCACTTTGTCTTACATTAAAAACATCTAGATCTAATTTGTATTTGTGGAAATGTCTAAAGGTAAAACCATGTATTATGATTATGGTTTTATCCTTAAAAATTAATAATTATGTTTATTCGTTTGTTTTTTACATAATCAATTAGTTTTGTTTTTGTTTTTATTGACTAGATACAAAAGCATCCCCTTTGAAAGAGTTTGAGGATGAACCTGTGCATGAATCTGATGCTAAAGCAGTAGAAGAGTCATGTGAGAAGCCGCTTAATGAAGCAGATAACGATTCGTTGTATGAAATTTATGCAGATGCATTTTATGAGGAAAGTCATGGAATTGTAGATGAACATGCATATGTCAATGAGTATCTTGAACGTCCAACAAAACAAGACGAAGAAGCATTAATGGAACTACTAGCCGAAGAAGATAGGGATAAAAGAGATATGGAGGAGAGAATGAGGCAAGATCGAGAATTTGAAGATTTTCTGTGGAAAATTGAGTATGGGATAGCGGAAACGGAAGACTTTGGGAATTACCGATACGAAAAAAACTGGGATGTGCTACTTAACAGATTGAAAGGCCCCATCCATTAAAATTTTTTTCATAATTCCTAGACTAGTAATGCATTTTGTTTTGTAAAAAATCATTTTACGTGTAGCATGTTGTTCAGTTTGATGCACTAGTACCATGTTTAGTTTTAATCCATTTTCATATGTAAACTTTCCTGCACTAGTACCATGTACTTTTTTTCTAATTTTCATGCACTTGTGGTTTGTTGTAGTATCTCGTTAACTTTATGGCACTATGTTTACGTCTTCTTGGTTTGTTGTTTTAACATGGGATATACTTGTAATAGGTCATACCACAAATAAACAGCCATCTACACAACTTGTATTGCTTTATAACTTCCTTCCTTATATTATGCCTGGTCGCCCAAAAATATTAAAGATAACCAACCACCAAGTGTACTTGTTTAATGATGTGCATATACCATCTAATGTGCTAGTATTTATGTTGAGGTCCAATATAAATACAAGGAAACACTTTATACCCATTGTTTTAACCATTTCATTGTGGTTTGTTATACGCAAAACAAGTGAAACTCATGCATTCATCTTCCTCCTCGAGTAGGTCATATCGTAGGAATCAGTACGAATACCACGATGTTGCTAACATGACACATTGCAAATGTAATCCGCCTTATCAAATGCATATCAAAACATCTTGGACGCATAAAAACCCAGGCAGAAGGTACAAAGGATGTCCTATGGATAGATGTGGAGTTTATGGTTTTCTTGACCCCGAGCTCCCCTCCCAATACTACAAAGATTTGTTTTGGGGAGAGCATGAAGAGAAAAAATCACTTCTAAATCAACCAGGTGGTGGTGTTGTGACACATTCAGAAGATTCACCAGAAATAATTGGACTATTAGAACAAGAAATGAAGGCCTTGAAGAGGAAATCAGAGTTTCATGATACAATCATGCTTTTCTTGGGTTGCTTAGTACTTATGTTTTTCATTGTGTTGTATTTTACGTATTAACTATAATGGTATTATCATGTTAGGACATGGTATTGTCATATTAAATATCTTTTGTTTTCCTCAAATAGCTAGTTTTTATGTTTTTAATCATGGTTGTGTTGCTTGTATATGTTTGCTATGTTATGTATCTTTTGTTTCGTTCTTGCATTATTGTCGTTTTATCAAGGACATGGTTAATGATATGATCTTCTTGGGATATAAATTGCATTGGACACACCCAAGTATAAAATTTTGAGCTACCTAGCAATCGAGCATTGCTTTTCTAAACATAAAGTATACAAAAAGTTGTACAAAATTACAGGATACACTAATTATTACATTAAGGTGTCCATACATTACATCTAACCATAAACTAATTTTTACATTAAGGTGTCCATACATTACATCTACCAACTTTACATGAAACGACATACTTACAAGCTATACCAGTTTTGGGTCATGACAAATTTTGGGTTGGGAATAAAGAATCTTGTACTTCCAAAAGTATTCCGCCATTCGTTCACGATAAGCTAAACCTACACTTAAAGGTTTGTTTACCTTTAAAGGCATATTATGAGCCAAACGGTAGAGGTTTATACAAACCCATACACCGCAGTCACCATAAGAACATCCTTGGCTGGGGACATCCTTTCCTTGTTTCCAACTTAACGCATAACCATCCGCTTGTATTCCCTCTGCCTCTAAAACACCCTCATCTTTGAGGTAGTTTACCAAATACTTTTCAAAACCAGCTGGCATTGTGATATTCCACCAGTCTCTAGTTCTGGTAAATTTGCGAAGCGAATCGAACACTGTCACAACACCTGTACGTAATTCAAGCTCACCTGTGGCCCAGTGCACTCCGGGTTCGTTTATTGGTAAAAGTACCTATGTTAAACGGAAACAACTATTAGAAGTATACATGATGAACAACATAGTGAAAAAAATTGAAAAGAAAAAACAACACAATTCATCTGAGGGTAAGTTATGATGACCTTTTCGACATCCCTCCAAGGCACTGGATACTTTATACCGTTTGCCCAATATGGTCGTAGCATATTGCCCATGACAGCAGGACAGAAAAATGCACCGGCCAAGGCCCAATCGGCATCTGCTGGTCGGAATGTCCACATCAAGTCTACCCATAAGTCTATATGCTGTATTTTCAGTACAGTTAAAAAAATGTTTAAAATCAATAGTCATAGACGATCAAACTTATAGTTAAAAAATTAATCCCATCTTTGTGTTATACGTACCTCGTCCCTAAGCCACCCAGAGCTACAATCATCCATGGCCAATAAACACTTCCAGAAACGGACATCAGCGAGCGTGTCTTCACCACCCCATGGAAACATGAACTTAATGTCCATTTTTGTTTGAATATAGTTTTGAATCGCATCTGGCACATTCACCTCTGTTCTCTTCGCCTTTGGAGGTCTTTCCAGGTTCTGAAATAAAAATATCATAGTCAAGCATATTTTTTTCAGTTTGAAGAGAAATATATATTTAAAGATTAACATCATACAAAAAAAGCGGGAAACACATGTTTAAACTTTTACATACCTCAACAAATGGTTCCAATGGTGGTATTCCCAAAGTTTGGTCAAAATCAGGCGCTTTAGGAGGGGTTTTTTTTGATATTTGTTTCTGCATGAACGCCTTCGCAAAACTCTAGGAGTAGTGTCAGGCAGATTGGTATAAGGGGAGTTGTTATATTTTCCTGTTTTCCTCTTTCGTTTATTGGCATTGAATATCGATCTTACGTTTTGCACAAGTACAACGTTCACGTCAGCCGGGAACGTATTAGGAACCTGTATGAAATTTACGTATTAGCTCATAACATAAGTCTACATTTTTTTCTAGTGCATTTTTTCTATACATTTGTCTTTTGTCATCTGGCTAATTAGACAAAACCAACTATCATGATTGACTGGGATTTTATTTTCAAAACATCTATCATAACTGCATCTGACCCATTTTTTGTGGCTTGGGTTTTGCTAAGGATTTGTGGACAAAATGTGCACTGTGTACATGTGACTTATTGCATCAAGTGGAATATGAAATTGCTTTTCCTATTAAATAGTGGACACATGGCTGATAAATTTTACATTTCATTCTAGCAATAGAGAGTAAATTGATGTCTTCATTCAGAGGCTCAAGAGTATGTTACCATTGTGAGACGCATGTTTGTGCACTCATTAATCATTTCACTGAAGGTTGTGGCATTAGTGCATCAAATATATAGTATTCTGTTGTCGCAATATGTATGTGCGTGGTGTCATTGACTATATGGGTTGTAATATATAAGTGCATGCTACTTATTAAATAAATCCTTGTTTACTTCTTTTTATATTGGTTTGGATTTAAACAATAAATGAAGAATACCTGTAGATCGTCATTTTCGACCTCAACATCAATGCAAATAACTTCATCAACGTCCGCACCAGGTTCTTTTGTTTTACCAACATCGCCAGACAGTTCTTCTGATGCCTTTGACAGGTCGAACGACGGTTCTTCATGTTTATCCATGTCAGCGAGAACCCTTGACGGTTCTTGTTTTATATGTCCAATTTCACCACCCATGTCTTCTGTTTTTCCGGACTCCTGATCATGAGGGAGTTCTTGTTGTATCGCAGTTTTTGGATCATCGACAACCATATCCATGATATCCTTAAATAACAAAAATGATATATACTTAAAAGATAACACAGGTATATTTAAAAGACAATACTAGTATAACTAAATTAACTTTAAAGGTGACGAAGGAAACATACAGCGTTAGGTGTAAGATTGATCCCCTCATCACAAAATGAGGAGAATGCAGCATTCAAATTTGGTAACGAACCAAAATCGCAACTTTTTGTGTGCTCCATTTCTATTAAATGATCAGCTGTATCAGATTGAACAGAACAAATGCCTTTGACAACTTGCGTCATAGGACCTGTGTAGCCTTCCGTGTCCGTATACAAGAAGTTTTGGACGTCGGGTTCACCAACACTGGGATTCACAGTAGTGTCAGCATTCAAATCTTGGCAAAAATCCTGCATAACAGACGGGAATACAAAGTAAATTATATTCAATTTGAATTAATACAAAGAATAAAACATTAGAGTTGTATTCATACCTTATTGTCACCACCTATATCTTCGGCCTTGTCATTTTCCATACAAAAGGTCGACTCTTTTGCCTTTTGTTCACACTTTCGATCAGATGGATTTCTACGAATACAAGTCGACTGTTCTGAATTGTCTATTTGTAAAACATTCTCAATAACCTGGATTCTTCTCTTGACGACGTCTAACTCACGATATAATTCTTTAACATCAACCTCCCCAACACGATCTTCAATGGATACAACTGATGACTTAATAACATCAACCTCATTTCGCATATGATCCTTACCAGCGTCCGAAACTGTGTTACCCTCCACAAGATGTTCATTTACAAACACGGATCTTTCCTTCGCAGTCTGAACTTCTTCATTGTATGACCCAGTACCTACCGCACCATTGCCGGTTACACCGTGTCCATCACCATGTACATCTCGTCCTCCACAATCTTCGTCACCATCAACATCTCGTCCAGTTGGGGCATCACCTAACAACACAATGCCATCACTATACAACACGTCTGGAACTTTATTACCTATGTTTTCTTCAGCCTCAATTCCTTCACCACCAACATTCAATGGTTCAGTCAAAGGTAAAACAACCACAAGTTTTAACTGTAGCCCGTTGATATATTCCATGCTACGAGTGTACCACGGACAGACCATCTCGTCATTTCTTAGAACAAGCTTCTCCAATGGTTTAAAACCCTATAAAAACAACAAAGTAAACATATAACATGATTCAAAACTATACAAACAAGAAATACAAAAAGACAACACATACACAGAGGTTACCTACCGGATCAAATAGAATAGGGTAATGCTTTTTCTCAAAGTTGTTACATTTTGACCATGCTAAACCGCGGGGGGTCTTTGTAGAATCTTTGATCCAGAACAGCACACTGTTGGGGAAAGTTTCCAAAATCCAAATCTGAAATAATCATCAAAATAATCTAAATTTAGGCACAATAACATGATTCACAACTGCATCTTATTTACCTATTATTTGCTAACCCATTATAACCTATGATATCTATGTTCTCAATAACAATCATATATACGTTAATAATGGAACGTTGTTACCTTGAGGGCCCATACAAACCCATACAGGTTGTATGTTTGCTCTTTATTGGGTGATTTTTTTCCCGGGTTATTTGCTACAGCCTTCTTTCCCGGCTTCTTTGTGTCACCTTCAATATGCCTCTTTACAACATTCAGAGTCCTTTTATACAAATGTATCCACATGTACTCACCCCAGGGATAAGAATTCCAAACATCAAAATTCTCAATCATTGCCAAAAGATGGTCAGGAATGTAGAACCTTCCTTCCCGACCTATGAATACACATGTTGCCATAACTAACAAACACACCCTAACAGCATCCACATCACTTAAACCATCCCACACATTACCAGGGTTCATCATTGCCAAAAGCTGCTCACCCTTTACTTTCTTTAACTTACGGTTTTTGTTTTCCGGAAACAATCGATCATAGAATGGACTATGTTCTAAACCATGAACAAGGGAACCTACATTAGTTTCTTCTTTCGCAATAGGGCCAAAGAGAAAGCCAGTTATGAGACAAAATTGTTCACGTCCAAATTCAAGCAAATTATCACCTATTTTAAATTTAAGCGAAGGGCACTCTTCACTTTCATCAGCATTCACCTCACGTTGATAAAAATAATTTAACAAATGAACATCAGCAGAAAATGGGGGGATGTCTAACCATGGACCAAAAACAGTTTTCCTAAACAATGTAGCTCTAGCTGTATTCAACAAACCTCTAATCTTATTTATAGGCTCTAATCTAGATCTGACAGTTACCTTTGCATCGGATATTGTATATGGAGTTGACGTCGATGTACTACCTGAATCCATTGATCAAATTAGGGTTTCAATGGAAAGAGAAAATCAAGCTTTGTTTGTGCGTAACAATGGAGGTTAATGTTTAGGGTTTGTGATTTGAATGTGCGTTCTGGGTTTAATTTTTTTTTTTCGTTTCGAAAGTGTGTGAGTTTGTGTGTGTGAGTTTCTGGTTTAAAAGTTTTTTGAGTTTGAAGGTAAATTTTTGTATTTGTGTTTTTAGTTTAAAATGTATTTGTGTATATGTTTTTGTATTGGCACAAGTACCAATAAAATAAAGTGTACTACATACATAACAAGTCGCCCAAGAATAAAGAACAGTGGGACCCATTCGCCCAAGATATATGTACTAGAAAACAATAAAAAAAGACCATACTTTTTTAGGAAAAAGACAAAAAGATCAAGTCGCCCAAGTTTTGTGGGCCTAGTCGCCCAAGAAATGCATGTGATAACTTGTACCTGGTGGGGACAACACTAGGGACACATGTCACATTATTATAATACCCGCCCAAGATTTTTGGGCGACCTCCGCCTCAAGGGTATTTAAAGAAAAAAAAGCTTGGTGGGGACAATAGGGGTGGGACATTGTACTTTAAGACCAAATAAGGAATTTTCCCAAAAACTTTTACTTTGCAATTCATACAAGAGCAAATTACAACTTTAATTTAGTGTTTTGGTTTGCAAAGAGTTACGAACTTGGACATTAATGTAACAAAAACTGAATGTAAGCTAGTGTTGTTCTTGTTTAGTGTTGGCGTATGTGTCCGGATGGCCTATCTTGTCCGGACGACACGGAACCCTTCGGAAGAAGGCTCGGAAAGCACCTAGCTCATCCGGCTAGGGTAATCTCAAGCAATGTGACAGGTGGCATTATCTTTTGGACAGATGGCAACAACAGACGCCATCGCCGCCGCCTCAGGATTTACGGGATTGTATCTGGGTAGTATAAATACCCAACTCATTTATTACTCTCAACTAACTTTACCTTTAGCATTTACTCTCAATTACTATTTAAGCCTTTCGGATTATTCCATACTTATCCTCACGCCGGAGCTTGGTCCTGGGAACAACACCTGGGGCGAGTCTAACGTGAGTGTCTCTTGTGTGTTGGTACTTCGGAACCTCAGCAAGACCTTTTCCGAAAGATCTGACTCCATCTCCGAAGGAGTTGCAGGTTTTTACCTCAACAAATTGGCGCCATCCGTGGGACCTACTGTTCGATCTACCCGAAGTTCAGAATGGCTGGTCCTACCCCAACTACCTCTGTCCGAAACGCAGGGGGGGCTGAAGGATCCGGAGGGGGAGGTCAAGACCTTCCGGATACCCGAACCGTTATTGAGGGTCACATATCGGCTCTCAAAGAGTTACTCAAGCAACAAGGCAACCGCGACTTGATAAACCCTACGTTGTTAAACTTTGAAGATGATTTAACGGATACGGAAGATGAGTATATTGAAAGACCGTAGTACGACAAGGGAAAAACAGTGGTGGACGACTTGAGCAAACCATTCAAAGAAGTAATAAAATGCCCGTTTACGAGAAGGATTATAGTGTTCTCAGCTCCTAAACATAAAATACCGACGAACCTTAAATTGTATGACGGGATGACCGATCCGGACGACCACATCAATCGTTTCACAGGAGCAGGGAATCGTGAAGAATGGCCAATGCCCGTATGGTGTCGAATGTCTCAACAGACTTTGGACGGGAAGGTCAGAGGGTGGTTCGACAAACTGCTGACCGGAAGCATAGACGGTTGGGACGAGCTCCAGAAGAAATTTCTAAATAGGTTCAGTATGCTAAGGGCGTGTTGATGCGCGTGTGCGTATGCTCTAATTTATACCCACGGTATGTCGTTGTGGTTTTAGCAGTATTCAAGTTTTAAATTTATATTTAGCCGACTTATCAATAACACACACACTTTAACGAGCAGTGTACCCGGTCAGTATGAATATAATGGTAAGTAGAGTGTCGATCACTAAGAGTGGAACGTATTATCTAGTTATCCTAATCAGTATTTTAATATCTTAAGTTAGCTATACAACCTAATCTAACGCAAGGGGTTTCAGCCTTAGAGACTGGCACGGTTTGATTATGGTTAAATAATAAACTAAACTAATAAGCACGAATCAGCGATTAGCACACACGTACACAGATAAATACTTGAGACAATAAGAAGACCTGTCCTGATAGTTAAGTAGCTTGTCACTTGTTTTATTGCTAGTTTTATATGAAGTGTATAGTTCGATGCAACGCACCGAGATTAATCCTTTCTCGTTGGCTCTAATCTTATCGGCGAGTAAACCCTTAATGATTACTTATGACTATCCTATTTATCTTTCTTCCTACTTTTCTACAGACGATAGAATGCATAGGCGATCTAATAAATAGGCGAGGAAGGGGCATGACGACCCAAGCAATGCTCAGCTAGACACAGAGGTTATCAATGCACTAATAAAAGTCACCAAAGACATCAACATATAAACTTTAATTAATGGGAAAGCAATTTTAAGGGGAGTTGAAGTGCATGATTAAATCAATGACACAAGCCCATCAATCCTGACCAATTAAAGTGTACTAATACAATAAAACAAAACTACTTAATGAATTGAATACATGCAGGACCTTCTTACAGCTCTTGTATCTTCGTTCAAGGTGTGTCTTGTGCTGCTACTTCGTCTGAATTCGGCTTAGGGTTTCTTCTGTCTCGTACTTAGCTAAATTGTCGAACTTCGAAATTCGTCTGACTTTGGGGTATTTATAGTTTCTGTCTGAGGGCTAGATGCGGCGCATAGGATAAGTAGATGCGGCGCATTGACTTAACTTCGCGTGGGGTCCAAGATTAATATATATCAGGAATATTCGTACACCGCCAGAAGATGCGGCGTAACTCCATTTCTAGATGCGGCGCATGTCCTTGCTGTCTTGGATCGTAGCTTGTGAAATCTTGATAGTGATGCGCCATATATAATAAGTAGGATGCGGCGTATCTGGAGCAGAATGATCTTGATCTTGTACATTTCAGTAGACTCTTAACTTCTTGCTTGTTTTGCTCCATAATTAGTCCAAAATCGCCAAGTTTCACATAGTACTTGTTTTTACCTGAGAATTACAAAAGTAAACATTAACGTATCAATTCTCACAGATAATATAATAAAACAAGTCAAATAAATAGGATAAATGATGGTAATAAAATGTACTTATTTGAGTTCATCAAATATCCCCCCACTTGAACTTTACTTGTCCCCAAATAAACCTTAGAATTAATCTTATGAAAATGTATCCTAAAAGATGTTAGGATTTATTTTTATATTTAAGCATGTATTCATTTTTGTCATAATCACACAACCAAACACTTAACGAATTAGAAGTAAAATAAAATAATTTGATAAAAGCAAATCTAATCGTTTAACTGTCCAGTCGTGACGAATATTCTATCATAAGCTTAGCAAGTATACGCATCTCCCCCACTAAAGCCAAGGAATAACAAGTCTAAAGCGGTAAAAAGGGTTTGTTGGTTAAGGGTTAATCATTCTCCTTAATCTCTATCGATCTCAAATTCCAGAAAAGGCGACAAAATCACAAATACATGATCGAATCCACGAACACGATACTTGCAATTGCTCAAATCCTTAACTCGAATAGGCTAAAGATAGGACCAAGTAATCTTCACCAATAATATTATATCAAAAAGGGCGACAAAATCATAAATACATAGCCGAATCCACGACTACGATACTTAAGATTGCTCAAATCCCTAATCTTAATAAATCAAAGGTTTGGATAAAGAATAATATAGGGTATGGATAATATTTGGGATACAAATTGGTGTAAAAATAAAAAATAAACAAAACAGATAAATTAAAATCCTAAGTGTGGTAAATTGCTATCCCAACCATCCCATGAATAAGACTCATATCATAGAATAACTCACGCTTTAACACTTGAAACACACGCTTTAGGTAGACACGAATTATACTCAACAAGATCTCAATCAAAGAATAACCTTTATTGGCGTTCCCATAACGTCCAACTCCCAATCAATCCATAGATATGATATACAACAACTAGTGGTGATATCGACCACTTAATACAAAACTTTACATAAGTTGTTTAAACAAACATCCAACTTTTCTTTCTTTTTCTTTTCTCATTTTTTCAATTTTTTTTTTTTTTTTTTTTTTTTTTTTTTTTTTTTTTTTTTTTTTTTTTAACATGAAACATAAACATAGATGTGTAAAATTTCACCACATCACTATAATGATAACTCTGGATAATTTTTCCATACTTTTCATGACTTCAGAAATAACGGTAATAATGAAAATAGTAAAAAAAAAAAAAAAAAAAAAAAACTCAAAGATATACAATATTTACTATCACTCCAATTGCATTGTGCAATTTCCCGACCTAACCAAAGATAATGAATTACGCACGCGAACACAGGTAATTGTAAGGAAACATACTTTGCCTAAAGCAATTAACCAACCACGGATTTTAATCTACAGTGTAGGCTAAGGTGTAAGGGTGTAACGAAACATTATAACAAAGGTGTAAGAAACGAAAGGAATGGCTCTGAGTGTTTTTCTAGGGGTATCTTACTCTAAAAATGAGAGTAACAAAAGGGTTTATACGGGGGTTAACTAACCAGTGTAGTTAGCTAATAACACATAACATATAAAGGTTATTTGGGTGTAATCCTAGAAATTTACCAATTTAGACAAGTCATTCCAATTATATAGATAATACTTATTATGGTGGTCTCGAATAGTATACAGTCCAAGTTCTAAAGTTTACAAGTCACCGGCACACTCATAGATTTGTGAATTTTTGAAAAGTTCACAATTTTTGAAAATAATGTTATGTGTGCAGGTATGTAATTTAGACTTTAAACAAAAACATGCTAACAAATTTTTAATTTTGATATATTAAGCGCATTTTAAGCATATTTTGAAAAAGTTTAGGACAAGTAAGTGTTCTAATTCTCCAATCCTCCCACTTAAGTTAAACAACGTCCTCGTTGTTTGTATAAAAGATTAAAAACTGGAAAATAAAAGAATTAGAACAGAAAAAGTCCCCTGAGATTTGCTCGGTATGATCCTCCATTATTCGTGTAAGAGCAAAAATCATCTTTCTTGTGGATGAGAACGTTTAAGCTTCATAATTGATGTATCCACAGGAAATGCAGGAATCTATAATACCACCAAGACTTTAACACACCTAAGTTAAGAAGGTTCAAACTTGCATAATACATTAGTAGTTAGTAAAAATAAAACATAAAAATTAAACTGAAAATCATCAGGTCAGTCGATAAGCCGTATCTTATGGAAGAAGATGCGCCGTATCGAGCCTGGAATAAATACGAATCAGAATAGAAGATGCGTCGCATCCTTAACTAGGGATGCGCCACATTAAAATAAACTGACAAAAAGTTTTAAAGTCAAAAATAAAAATGCAGAAAATAAAGTAAGATATGACCAGTGCAGGAGATGCGTCGCATCTCAGGATTGAGATGCGCCGTATCTTCTGCGGGCCTGACTGACTCGACACAGAACAGAATAGTAAAAATTTTCTCCGGGTTGTCTCCCGGTCAGCACTTGTCTTTATTCCAGAGTCTTCAAGTTAGACTCACGTTCAGCTCTTTATTCCGATTTATTGATCCCCACATGTCCGCGCACGATGTAGTTGCGAATTACTTCGTCACGAACATATTCCGGCCCCAATTCAAGTACACCTTTGTAGAATCCTTTCATCTTTTGGTACGGATACTCGATCCCTTTCTCAGCATCATTTTCATCTACAAAAAGAAATGGTGTATATTTGTAACAAAATTTGTTAGGGGCATGTTCAAACCTTGGGTGAGCACGAGGCATCATGTAAGTGATAACGTTGTTTCCACTTTTAAAGGTGATCTTTCCTTCAAATCTTTTAGCGTTAATTTCGATCTCCTTACAGAATGGTTTCCCAACGATCACGTCACCCATTTCAACATCACGATAAGCATCCATGTTTTCCACCACAGTGAAATCTGTAACAATAGTTAAATTTCCAACAAAAATAGGTACATTCATGAACATTCCAACTACGTTTTTCCCTCTATACTCAATTTTGTTTTTCATTATAGAATTATAGAAATCTTTTGACATTACATTAATTGGTAAAATAGGGAAAAAGTTGGCACTAATTTGTTTAAATCCTATCATGCAAGGAAATTGTAAATTATAAGCACAATCAACATGGATCTTTCTACCATAATCACAGAAACTAGGATATCCTTCAAATTCATCATAATTCTTAATGTCGATCATATTGACTCTAGGTATATCCATAATTTCTCCTTCTTCAATTTCGGGTTCAGAATCCTCCATAAATTGATCATTGATTCCTAATGGTAGATTAAGATCATTTAATTCAATGTAGTCTCCACTATAGGTCTCAAGTGATTCATTATTTACCAAGGTTTCTCCCATAAAACTAGCTTCTAGATCGATGTCCACATGTTCTCTTAATCCTAGCACATAGACGCCTCTAATTATGCTTTTAACAGGATTTTGGCACTTGTACACTAGTTTATTATTCCCTACCCTTAATGAGATTTTTCTTTTAAACACATCAATCTTAGCACGGGCGGTAGACAAGAAAGGTCTTCCAAGGATTAAAGGAATCTTAACATCCTCGGGCATATCTAATATAACAAAGTCTACAGGGAAAACAAACTTCTCAATCTTAACTAGCACATTATTAGCAATCCCTTCAGGTTGTTGATGAACTCAAATAAGTACATTTTATTACTATCATTTATCCTATTAATTTGACTTGTTTTACTATATTATGTATGAGGATTGATACTTAATCGTTTACTTTTGTAATTCTCAGGTAAAAACAAGCATTTGGTGAAACTTAGCGATAACGTGCATAAAGTTGAAGGTCTACTGACATGGACAAGATCAAGTCAATTCTGCTCCAGATGCGCCGCATCTCACTCTCGACATGCGCCGCATCTCTATCAAGATATCACCAGATACGATCCAAGATACAAGAGGACATGCGCCGCATCTAATCATGGAGTTACGCCGCATCTTCTGGCGGTGTACGAATATTCTTGAATATTATAATCTTGGACCCCACGCGAAATTAAGTACATGCGCCGCATCTACTTAGTAGATGCGCCGCATCTTCCCTCAGACAGAAACTATAAATACCCCGTAGACCAGACGAATTACAAGTTCCGGAAAACCTAAAACCGAAGTCCGAACAGGAGAAACAAAGGACGAATTCAGTCAAGGAGGCAGCACAAGACACACCCAAATCAAAGATACAAGAGCTGTAAGAAGGTGCTGCATGTGTTTAATTCATTAAGTAGTTTTGTTTTATTGTGTTAGCAAACTTTAATTCATCAGGATTGGTGGCTTGTGTAATGTGACAACGAAAGATTGCACTCCCTTTAATACTTGCTTTCCCATCAATTAAAGTTTATATGTTGATGTCTTTGGTTACTACTTATTAGTGCATTGATAACCTCTGTGTTTATTAGTGGCTTGCGGGCATTTGACTGCGGGACATAATGTGGCTCCCACGGTTATTACTAAATTGATCACTAAGGAATAACTTTTAGACATAAGTAATCATTAAGGGTTTACTCGCCGATAAGATTAGGACCAACGAGAAAGGGTTAACTACATACACTTCATATAAAGCTATCAATAAAACAAGTGACAATCTACTTAATCATAAGGACAGCCCTCTTATTGTCTCAAGTATTTATCTGTGTACGTGTGTGCTACTTGCTGATTCGTGCCTATTGGTTTATTTTATTATTTAATTGCAACAAATCGTGCCAGTCTCTCAGGCTGAAACCCCCTTGCGTTAGGATATTAAAATACTGATTAGAATAACGAGATAATACGTTCCACTCTTAGTGATCGACACTCTACTTACCATTATATTCATACTGACCGGGTACACTGCTCGTTAAGTGTGTGTGTTATTGATAAGTCGGCTAAATATAAATTTAAAACTTGAGTAGGCATTAAAACTGCTAAACCGCAACGACACATCACGCGCATCAAGTTTTTGGCGCCGTTGCCGGGGAGTGAATTGTTATTATCTGTTAATTTAATTAGTATTTTAATTAGGTTTTTCTTTTTCTTTTTTTTTATTAGATTAATTGCATCATTGTACTATTTTGCATATTTGTTGTATTGTGTGTTAATTGTTTTCTTTTATTTTTGTGTGTTTATTTTTGTTTGTGTGTTTAATTTTTTGTTTTTATTTTTCGTATTTTTTCTGTTCTGCTGTCGTTGTACTGTGCTAAATCAAACGATACGGCGCATCTGATCTCTCAGATACGGCGTATTGCGTTTAGTTTTTTTAAAAATACAACGCGTTTAATTAATCCGATACGACGCATCTTTTCCCCAAGAGACGGCGTATCTGTTTTTAATAAGAAAATTTTTCTAAGCGATAAAGTAATACGACGCATCTGCTTTAGCAGATACGGCGTATCTGTTTTTAATAAAAAAAAATTTCTAAACGTTAACGCCATACGACGCATCTGCTTTTGCAGATACGGCGTATCTATTATTTTAATTAAAAACAGTTTGCGGATTATTAAACAGATACGGCGTATCGATATCTATCGATACGGCGTATCCTCTGTATCAAAAATCGATATTTATTTTTAAAACGTAACAAAAATACGGCGCATTAACTTTCGTTAATACGACGCATTTAATTTTAATTAGATAAGCTGATTTTTGATTATAAAAATTGATACGGCGCATTCAAATTTCTAAGCGGCGTATCTATTTTTTGAATAAAGTCTGATTTATTTTTAACGTATTAAGATACGGCGTATCCCATTTATAGGATACGGCGCATCAACAGCAGATATCAGAAGCTTTTATTTTACTTTGATCGTTTCACCCTTCTTTTGCACGAGTAAGTTTTATTTCAGGAAGATGGACGATCCGGATATTACAATGGAAGAATATATCAAGCTTATAAAGGAAAGAACCTTGAGCAATAATCAGGTGTGTGATTTGAAAAGAACAAGAAATGGTGCACAAGTCATTGAGACGAAAGAAATCACTATGGAAGAATACTTGTTGCTGGAAAAGGTTAAGTCAAAGAAAGAAAGAGATGGGTTGCCGTTTCGACATACTTGGACTATATCGGATGATAATGATGAAGAAGTGTCCCATGTATTTAATATGAAACAAATTCCTGCAATTGTTCTCGATGGTGCTTTTTCTCCGGAAATTGTACAAGATGATGTGTATACGGAACCCTACGTTGAAGAATATTCTGCAATCGTATTACCACCATTAGTCAATCCATCGGATGAAGATGAAAAGTATTCTAATTTTGATTTCGAACCATTTGACGCCATAGTTTATGATGACATACCTCAACCAGATTTTGACCCAACGAGGGATTTTGAAGAAATCTGGGATTACTTATTTAAGGATGAAATTCGGGACGATGCTGAAATTGGAAGACCACTAGTTGAAGATGGAGATTCACAAGATGAATTGAAGTCACTTACAACACAAAGTGGTACAAATTTATCTAATATTATTAATCCCGTTACTAATAATCTTGCTAGTTTTCCTAAACAGGTTGCAAAACAAAAAGATGATGAGGTGAAATCTGTTACACTACCTATTGAAGCACCTGTGATCAACCCGTATTTGGTGGAGCTCGAGGAAGAATTTGGTGATGAGCTCTTAAACATTGCTATGATTGATGAAGATGATGATTTAGACCCTATGAAGTATATAGAGGAACTCGAACTTTTACTAGCCGAAGACCCTTTCTCATCTTCTGCGGAAGTCAAGGGACGCCTTACTACCAAAGAGACTAACCAAGAAGAAACGGGACACATTTTTCCTCAGCGCACTACTCTTTCAGATGGAATGGTCAAGTCATCAAATTTATCAACCAAACCGGGTAAGAATAGGAAAGATGCACGTATATTGCCAAGGTATGATCTTTATACATTTCTTCCATCTTTTATAGCAAATTTACACTCTTTTTGTGTTTATTGCTACTATCACCCGCACTTGATCCCAAGTGAGGGGAACAACACCCTATTACACAGTAAATAAGGGTGGAGTCAGGCTCGTGACTCGAACAAAAACAAGCGCTTCGTGGGAGGCAACCCATGCTTATCTTTTACTTTATTTATATTTATCTTTTTCTGTTTTCTGTGTCGTGTCAGTCAGGCCCGCATGAGGATACGGCGCATCTCAATTCTGAGATGCGACGCATCTCCTGCAATGGTCATATCTTATTTTATTTTTCTGCATTTTTATTTTCGACTTTAAAACTCTTTATCAGTTTATTTTTAATGCGGCGCATCCCTGGTTAAGGATGCGGCGCATCTTTATTCTGATCCGTATTAATTCCAGGCTCGATACGGCGTATCTTCTTCAATAAGATACGGCGCATCGACTGACCTGATGATTTTCAATTTTAATTTTTAATTTTTATTTTTTCTAACTACTAATGTATTATGCAAGCTTGAACCTTTCTTATCTTAGGTGTGTTTTAAAAGTGTTGGTGGTATTATAGTTTCCTGGATTTCCTATGGATACATCAAGTATGAAGCTTTAACGTTCTAATCCACAAGAAGTTGATTTTTGCTCTTATACTAATGGAGGATCATACCGAGCAAATCTCAGGGAGTTTTTCTGTTCTAATTCTTTTATTTTCCAGTTTTTAACCTTTTATACAAACAACGAGGACGTTGTTTAACTTAAGTGGGGGGATTGGAGAATTAGAACACTTAACAATTACTTGTCCTAAACTTTTTCAAAAATTATGCTTAAAATGTGCTTAATATATCAAACTTAAAAATTTTTTAGCATGTTTTTGTTTAAGATCTAAGTTGCATAACTGCACACATGACGTTATTTTCAAAAATTGTGATTTTTCAAAATTCACAAATCTATGAGTGTGCCGGTGACTTGTAAACTTTAGAACTTGGCTTGTATACTATTCGAGACCACCATAATGAGTATTATTTATATAATTGGAATGACTTGTCTAAATTGGTAAAATTCTAGGATTACACCCAAATAGCCTATTATTTGTTATGTGTTATTAACTAACTACACTGGTTAGTTAACCCCCGTATAAACCCTTTTGTTACTCTCATTTTTAGAGTAAGATACCCCTAGAAAAACCCTCAGAGCCATTCCTTTCGTTTCTTACACCTATGTTTAAAATGTTTCGTTACACCCTTACACCTTAGCCTACCCTGTAGATTAGAATCCGTGGTTGGTTGATTGCTATAGGCAGAGTGTGTTTCCTTACATTACCTGTGTTCGCGTGCGTAATTCATTATCTATGGTTAGGTCGGGAAATTGCACAATGCAATTGGAGTGAAAGTAAATATTGTATATTTTGGAGTTTATTTTTCGTGTGTTTACTACTTTCACTATTACCATTATTTCTGAAGTCATGAAAAGTATGGAAAAATTATCCGGAAAGAAAGTTATAGTGATGTGGTGAAATTTTACACATCTATGTTTATGTTTAATAAAAAAAAAAAAAAAAAAAAAAAAAAAAATCGAAAAAATGAGAAAAGAAAAAGAAAGAAAGAAAAGTTGGAAGTTAGTTTTAACCAACTTATGTAAAGTTATGTAAGTGGTCGATATCACCACTATTTGTTGTACTATATCTATGGATTGAATGGGAATTGGCAGTTATGGGAACGCCAATTAAGGTTTATTCTTTGATTAAGATTTTGTTGAGTATAATTCGTGTCTACCTAAAGCGTGTGTTTCAAGTGTTAAAGCGTGAGTTATTCGATGATATGAGTCTTATTCATGGGATGGTTGGGATAGTGATTAACCACACTTAGGATTTTAATTTATTTGTTTTGTTTATTTTTATTTTTACACCAATTTATATCCCAAATGTTATCCATACCCTTTATTATTCTTTATCCAACCAAACCTTTGATTTATTGAGATTAGGGATTTGAGCAATCTTAAGTATCGTAGTCGTGGATTCGGCTATGTATTTATGATTTTGTCGCCCTTTTTGATATATTATTATTGGTGAAGTTTGGACCTATCTTTAGCCTATTCGAGTTAAGGATTTGAGTAATTGCAAGTATCGTGTTCGTGGATTCGATCATGTATTTGTGATTTTGTCGCCTTTTCTGGAATTTGAGATCGATAGTGATTAAGAATAATTAACCCTTAAGCCTAAAAACCCTTTTTACCGCTTTAGACTTGTTACTCCTTAGCTTTAGTGGAGGAGATGTGTATACTTGCCAAGCTTATGATAGAATATTCGTCGCGACTGGACAGTTAAACGATTAGATTTGCTTTTATCAAAATTATTTTATTTTACTTCTAATTCGTTAAGTGTTTAGTTGTGTGATTATGAAATGAACGAATACATGCTTAAATATAAAAATAAATCCTAACATCTTTTAGGATACATTTTCATAAAAGAAATTCTAAGGTTTACTTGGGGACAAGTAAAGTTCAAGTGGGGGGATATTTGATGAACTCAAATAAGTACATTTTATTACTATCATTTATCCTATTAATTTGACTTGTTTTACTATATTATGTATGAGGATTGATACTTAATCGTTTACTTTTGTAATTCTCAGGTAAAAACAAGCATTTGGTGAAACTTAGCGATTTTGGACTAATTATGGAGCAAAACGTGCATAAAGTTGAAGGTCTACTGACATGGACAAGATCAAGTCAATTCTGCTCCAGATGCGCCGCATCTCACTCTCGACATGCGCCGCATCTCTATCAAGATATCACCAGATACGATCCAAGATACAAGAGGACATGCGCCGCATCTAATCATGGAGTTACGCCGCATCTTCTGGCGGTGTACGAATATTCCTGAATATTATAATCTTGGACCCCACGCGAAGTTAAGTACATGCGCCGCATCTACTTAGTAGATGCGCCGCATCTTCCCTCAGACAGAAACTATAAATACCCCGTAGACCAGACGAATTACAAGTTCCGGAAAACCTAAAACCGAAGTCCGAACAGGAGAAACAAAGGACGAATTCAGTCAAGGAGGCAGCACAAGACACACCCAAATCAAAGATACAAGAGCTGTAAGAAGGTGCTGCATGTGTTTAATTCATTAAGTAGTTTTGTTTTATTGTGTTAGCAAACTTTAATTCATCAGGATTGGTAGCTTGTGTAATGTGACAACGAAAGATTGCACTCCCTTTAATACTTGCTTTCCCATCAATTAAAGTTTATATGTTGATGTCTTTGGTTACTACTTATTAGTGCATTGATAACCTCTGTGTTTATTAGTGGCTTGCGGGCATTTGACTGCGGGACATAATGTGGCTCCCACGGTTGTTACTAAATTGATCACATAGGAATAACTTTTAGACATAAGTAATCATTAAGGGTTTACTCGCCGATAAGATTAGGACCAACGAGAAAGGGTTAACTACATACACTTCATATAAAGCTATCAATAAAACAAGTGACAATCTACTTAATCATAAGGACAGCCCTCTTATTGTCTCAAGTATTTATCTGTGTACGTGTGTGCTACTTGCTGATTCGTGCCTATTGGTTTATTTTATTATTTAATTGCAACAAATCGTGCCAGTCTCTCAGGCTGAAACCCCCTTGCGTTAGGATATTAAAATACTGATTAGAATAACGAGATAAT
This sequence comes from Artemisia tridentata subsp. tridentata, assembly GCA_021014915.2. Classification (NCBI taxonomy): domain Eukaryota; kingdom Viridiplantae; phylum Streptophyta; class Magnoliopsida; order Asterales; family Asteraceae; genus Artemisia; species Artemisia tridentata. Next base: position 73,081,559 of record CP139505.1, read on the forward strand.
ACGTTCCACTCTTAGTGATCGACACTCTACTTACCATTATATTCATACTGATCGGGTACACTGCTCGTTAAGTGTGTGTGTTATTGATAAGTCGGCTAAATATAAATTTAAAACTTGAGTAGGCATTAAAACTGCTAAACCGCAACGACACATCACGCGCATCAGTTGTTTTACCGTTTTATCAGCCAATTCAATAAGCAACTTAGTTGGTGCTAATTTTCCTAGTCCTAGGGTAGTGAATGTCTTAAGGGGCATTACACTAACACTAGCTCCTAAGTCAGCTAACACATTATTGAAAGATATATCATTAATTGAACAAGGTAAAGTAAAACTTCCTGGGTCCTTTTCTTTATGAGGCAAGGCATGTAAGTCGGTTTCAGAGCTCTCTTCTTTCATTGTAGCCTTGATCTCCTCTTCAATCTTTGTCTTCTCTTCGAGTAGTCTCCTTAAACTGATTGAAGAATTAAAGAAAAATTCGGGTCTTGCACCATCATTACCATTCATCAGTCTTCTAGGAAAAGGAATGTTAGGAGTGACTTCTTCAGTGGTGCTTATGGCCTTGACATGATCTCTTGGGTTGGTTTCAGTTGAGCTAGGTAAACTTCAGTATCCCTTTTCTTGAAGAACTTTGCTCATTTGACCAATTTGTTGTTCCAATGCTTTGATCGAAGCTCCTTGATTTCTTGTAATAGTGTCTGTTGAAGCTCGGATTTCCTTGATCATAGCAGTGTTCTCATCATGTCTTTTAGCAGCATCGGCCATAATTTGCTTTAAAGTGTCATCTAAAGTCTGCCTCCTTTCTTGATAAGCGGGATTGAAGTTGTTCTTTTGATAGAATCCCGGAGTAGCTTCCCTAAATCTTCCTGAAGGTCGGAATGGTTGTCCAAATTGTGTGTAGTATGCTTCTTCAAAAGTCTCACTTTCATTCTTGTTAGGGCAATTCTTAGTGTAGTGAGGTCCTTCGCATTTTTCACATCCAACTTGGGCAGCATACAGTTTCTCATCACGCTTCTTCATCTCTCTACTAATTTTATCCAATTGAGCTTGAATAGCAGCAAACCCGTCAAAATTAGTGCTGCTCTTAGATCTAGTAGAGGTCCCATCGTGCCATTTTTGAGAATGATCAGCAGCTTCTTGGATAGCTTTCCTAGCATTGGCTGCACTCATTTGAGGCACAGCTCCCTTAGCATCCAAGATTTGTCTAGTAGGCACGTCTAATCCTTGATAGAACAATATTATCTCCTGCATTTCACATAGATAATGTTGAGGGCATTTCATCAATACGTCTTTGAATCGTTCCCAAGCTTGGTAAAGAGTTTCATCAGGCTCTTGCTTGAAACTGTTGATAGCCTCCATCTTTTTAGCGATTTTAGCAGGTGGACAATATCTCTTCAGCAATTTGCTCTTCAAATCTTCCCATGTAGTGATTGAACTAGCAGGTTCATTCCTTAGCCACTTGTTAGCAGCTCCTTTTAGCGAAATTGGAAAGATTCTTAGCATGAGTTGATCGTCAGTGACTCCTTCTGTAGTAAACAAATCCGCAATCTCGAGGACCTTTTCAACATGCTCATTAGCATCCTCATGTTCCGATCCACTGAAAGCATTTTCTCTTAGCTCCTTGAGAAACTGACTGATGATGTACCCTCCTAAGGGGTCGAAGGACTCCCCTTCGAGCCTGTAGAAAGCCCTCCCTTCGGAGGCCCAGGTTAATCTTCTAACACGTTTCATTGGCGTAAAACCATTCGCCTGCGAACTGGTTACCATGTGGGAATCCGCCAATCGAAGCCCTAAGCCCTTCGGGGTATTCCTGACGAAGGGACTAGCACGAAGGACCATCCTGACCTGGTCAAACCCACGTCTCCTCTATCCCTTGGCTTTCCCGCCAAAACAGAGATCGTGGGCTACAAAGCCCTAGCGGTTACCACTTTCCATGGGACGCCCCCATGATCTCCGAACTATGTGCAACCGCCCACTATGCCCTATTTCTCCCCTATAAATAGCATAGTCGGGCCAAAAACTAAGTTAACTTCACTCTCTAAATTTACGACCTACATTACCATTACACATACTTACTCGCACGCCGGAGGTGGTTCGCAGGGTCCAACCCCTGCGCAATCACTTAACGTAGTGTCTTCGTATTTCTTATTTTCAGGTTAAGAACAAGCTTGGCGCAATCTCAACACCCCATTATTCCTTTGATCACCATCGAAGGCTTGGTTGGCAATTATTTGTTCAATCAGTGGCGCCATCCGTGGGACCGCTACAATTGGTCTCGTTAATTCCGAGCTTATAACCTACCAACTAATCTCACTATTATTCCGGCATGGATCAAGGAAGAGAAGATACTCCCCCACCGGGTTTCTCTACCTTAACACCAATACCAACCGATGACCCTAACAACCTTCCCCCAATAACCGACTCCACCTTCACAACACGTTCTCACCCAGAAATCACAACCAACAATCATGCTTCGACATCAGCTAACCCAGAACCTGTCATTAGCCCAGCCTTTGTCGAAGCCAACCACGAAGTGTTGGAAACCCTTTTAAGGGCTCGTAACAGACAAGTCAGGAATGCTGAGGTGCGAAGGGAGTTGGAATACTCGAGTGATGAGTATGATGAAGAAATGGAGATGGAACCTAGGCCTCCGACCCAAGGGCAAACCCTATCGGCCTTAAGAATTGGGTCTCCAATTGGTCTAAGGCTAAGCAAAAGGTCTGTTGGTTTCGAAGGAGTCCCCGAGAGGGCTCCGACAAGAAGAGAAGGGGCGGTTACCGAAGGCTCTAACGGTAGGAGCCAGCTTAGGGAAGAAAGGGGGGTGACTTTGCCTCCCTTGCTAGCAGCTCATCTTGGAAGGACTGAAGCTGGGGTTCCGTTGCAGCCTTCTCACGCATCAGGCGTAGAAGGCAATCCGTCTACAATTAATATGGGAGGAAATCTTCCTCCCAATGGTATGTACCCCTCGTTCCAAACTCAGTCTTATCCTCAAAATTTATATCCACCAGTAAATGGACAGCCTAATAACCCAAGCTTCCCCCAAAATTATGGGAGCATGCCCTTCGGCCATCCTATGGCGTACCCTCCGTACGCCATGGGAAACAGTTACCCGTTTGCCATGAATACACCTTATCAGTCCTACCCAGGCCAGACTCCTATGGGAATGCCCCCAAACAGCAATCCATACAATACTGTCCCCATGTATGCACCACCTTATAATTGTCTATATTCAGACCTTATGGGTTCAGCTACACCTTTTGTTAGATGGATAGAAGATTACCCATTGCCTGATGGGTTAAAAATGCCTTCACACGTCGGGACTTATGATGGGAAGGGGGATCCGGACAATTTCTTACACTTGTTCGAAGGGGCTATCAAGATGCAAAAGTGGGTTATGTCGGTGGCCTGTCATATGTTTACATACACCCTACGGGATTCTGCTCGTATTTGGTGGAATGGGCAAAAGCCCGGTAGCATCGTCAACCTTGATGATCTCAAAGCTAAGTTCCGGTCACACTTCAGTCAGCAAAAGAAGTTCACAAGGACTCATTTAACGGTGCACAACATCAAACAAAAAGATAACGAAAGCACCAGGGCCTTCGTTACTAGGTACACCGATGAGACTTTGCAAATTTTGGGTCTTCATGAAGATCAGCGTATTTCTGGTTTCGTACATGGCCTTCGGAATCGGAGTTTGGTGGAATTCTTGTCCACTGACCTTCCGACAACTTACAAGGGGTTGACCGAAAAGACGTATACTTGGATCGAAGCAAAAGAGGTGTCCACTAATGGGGCTCCGATAGATAAAGATAGCAACAACAAGTTTTCGAAGCATTCTTCGTGGGAGGGGTCCAAGAACAAGAACAAGAACAGAGATAGGTTTTCTCCGTACAACAAAGGCCCCAACCATGGTTTGCTAAGCAGTCTGTCGAAGTCTCCAAAGGAAATACTTGCTACGGAGAGGGCAGCCAAAACCTTCGAGGCGCCTCCCCGTAGGACAAGTAAGGGCAAAAATAGGGATACCAGCAAGTACTGTCACTTCCACGAAGACAATGGCCATGATACGAACAGTTGCAGGGAACTAAAAAAACAAATTGAAGAGGCCGTAAGATCTGGGCAATTGGCACACCTGGTAAAAGGAATCAAGAAAGGCAAAGAAAAGATGACTGACACTCAAATGGCCAAGGATACTAACCCTACCGAAGCCCCCATACTAATGATACATCGAAATGAAACCACTTCGAAAAGGAAGGTACCGGAGCAGGAAGCAAACGAGGTAAGGGAAATAACGTCTTCCCCTATCGCAGGCAGGATCCCTTCGAATGATCCGGTGATTATCAAAGTCCTAATCTTTAGCCAAGAAATAAGGGGAGCTTACATGGACTGCGGAAGCCCTTGCGAAGTCATATATGAACATTGCTTTCGAAAGCTTTCGCCTGCGGTCAGGTCTCAAAGGGTTGACTCAAAGATGCCTTTAGTAGGGTTTTCTGGCGAACGCTCGTGGCCTCTAGGAGAAGTTCCGCTGGAAATAACAATCGGAGAAGGCAGGATTGCAAGGACAGAAACCCTCATGTTTACTATCGTAAGGTCCAACTCTCCTTACAACTTGTTGATAGGGAGGACCGCCATGCAAAAGATGGGTATAGTAGTCTCCACTATACATGCAGCGGTGAAATTTCACACACCCAACGGAATAGGGACGATATTCTCTGAGCACAGCCCGAAGGATAGCAAGAAAAAAAGGGAAGGTTCTAAAAAACCTCCGAATGATGTTATCAGGAGCGCGGATGTCGAAGAAGATATCGTCATAAAAAAGCATCACGCAAAACAAAGAGTGGAAGGCGAAAAGCGATCTCCAAATAGTTCCACAGCAGACTTGAAGAAGCCACACAAAGCCGAGGGGAAGGTCTTCGAAGGGACACATTCTAGGAACACCAGAACTCCTCAGGCACCGATGACTGATGACAAGCTCTACGACAAGGAATATCGACTCAAGGGGTTCAAACCCATTAAGTCAACGAAGCAAGGAGTCAAAGCCAACCCTTCGAAGTTCAAAGCAGCTATTGACCTACCAGCTCCAAGATCATTGAAAAGACGTGATAGTCCAAGCTCCATCAAGAGTCAGACATCCGCAGAAGTCCTCAAAGAAACACCTTCCGGACACAGCCAAAATGGAGAAACTCCCCCAACAGCAACGGAGGGATGGAAATTATACACTGACGGAGCCTCAAGCTCCGATGGTTTCGGAACAGGTTTAATCCTAATTAATCCGGAGGGAAAGAAGTATAGTTATGCACTACCTTTTGAATTCAAGGCCACAAAAAATGAAGCAGAGTACGAAGCCTTGCTGGCTGGCCTTCGACTCGCGAAAGGCATGAAGGTTCATGACCTCTCCATCCTCGTAGGCTCACTTTCAGTCACTAGTCAAATCAAGGGTTCTTACAGAGCAAGGCAGTCAATAATCAACGAATACTTAAACGAAGTTAAAAAGCTCCTTCAGGGTTTCGAACGACACAAAGTGACAAATGTCCACATGAGCCAAAACAAAAAGGCGGAGGCCCTAATCAAATTAGCATCGACTGCTTTCGCTCATCTACCCAGCGAGGTTTTAGTGGAAGTATTGGCCACCAGGTCAATTGCACGAAGTGAAACATTTGATGAAGGCTCCAGCTGGATAGCACCAATAGAAACGTACTTGATAAGCGGCATTTTGCCTGATAATTCAAAGTCGGCACGAAGAATCATAGTCAAAAGTCCCCAGTACAGGCTCATAGGCAATAATCTCTACAAAAGGCGTCTTTCATCTCCTTGGCTTCGTTGTGTCGAATTAAAACAGGCTTCGAACATTCTCTACAATGCTCATGAAGAATTTTGTGGAAGACACGCAAGCCCTAGAGCCATCGCCTCGAAGGTAACAAAATGGGGTTATTACTGGCCATCCGTACTAGAAGACGCAAGGGAAGCAATCAGAACATGCATGGTATGTCAGACACACTCCAAAGCCCGGAAACCCTTAGAGTATGATGCGACATCTAGCATAACAGTAAGGCCTTTTGGTCAATGGGGAGTCAGCATAATCGAACCCCTACCATTAGCTCCCGAAGGGGTACAATTCTTGGTCATAGCCATCGATCATTTCACCAAGTGGGTTGAGGCCAAGCCGTTGGCATCAACAAAAGGAAAAGATGTAGAAGAGTTCATGTGGGAACACATAATTTTCAGATTTGGAATCCCACAAGTTATCACCTCTTACGAAGGGCCACACTTTACCGAAGGAGTGTTCCCTTCTTTCTGTAAAAGCCTGAACGTGAAGCAAAGGTTCGTTTGTGTTGACAAGGATATTGTCACCGAAATCGAGATGAAGCTAGGGCAATATCAGCATAAGTGGGCAGACAAACTTCCCAAATCCTTGAGGGCATATAGGAAGTTGTCCTTCGAATAAAAGCTAACAAAACCAAGTGAAAGAGCCTAGCGTCAAAGAAGAATTAATGTGGCAAAAAGACATAGAAGCTCGAAGGGCAGAAGCAAAAAATGTCTTGAACAAGTTTGGACATGACGCCAACTCTCGTAAGTCTTACATATAAGAACTTACCTTTCTTTAAAAAGCACTTAGTTGTTTTCAATTTCATGTAACGCAGTCTTCTCACATGGGAAAGAAGCATTAATGGTAGGTGTCTAGTGTTCATTTCTTCAAATGATGTAATCCTCCCTACCCACTTAATGATATAACATGTTTCCCTCAAAATCTCTTGTTTCGTTTTATACAACATAGATTTGTTCAGCCAAGTACTTTACAAGTTTCAATGTCTAAGGATGAAGCAAGGCACATGTCTTGTATAACATTAACATCCATTACAATTCACATTAACTTTCCTATGAAGTCTTAGGGTATTAAAAGCCCTCTAAACTTAAGGATAAAGACGGAGTGGGTCGCGACCCTCTGTCGCAGTCAAATTATACGATTGCATAAAATCTTGGTCCAAAATACACACAATAAGGTTATAACCTTAGGTTGTATGTTTACGTTCTTATAATGAGCGTAAGAGAAGATAAGCATGGCATCAAAAAAGGAGAGTATTCCTCCAAATTAAGATTCACAAAGACTACGCACAGGCGTAGCTATCATCAAAAGATATAATTGTTTAAAGTTATGGGACGAAGCCCAGACAAACTATTCCAACAGGCACACGCCTGATAAAAGCATGATAAATTGTCTTAAACAAAGGCACCAACCTTTAAACATAACCAAATTGTTTTAAAGGGTACACGCCACCCTTACAGACTAAATTACTGCCAACATGGCAGCCTTCATTTGTTGATAGAAGAGTTCGGGTCTTCCAGATGAGTCGCAGACTTGGGTTTCTCAGACAAGGTTCTTTTAGTTGGAGACGGAGGCTGTATGCTCTTGGGTTTTTTAGAAAGGAGATCTTCGATGGAGGCTGAAGGATCTTTGGTTGCTTCGGCAAGAAAGGGGTACACTGCCGTGGTAAATGCGTTACCAGCTTCATCATACTCACGAACGGAATTCGGACGATAGTATGGCACCTCCGAAAGCACAACTGGTTTTTTGGTTTCGGCAATCTCCTCTAAAGTTGTGCATTTGCCATGAAATATGGCTGCATTCACTAGCTTACCCACAACCTCCCCCACCTCATCGCTATGATATAATTCCATAGCAACGTAGGGAACAACCTTCGATACAACCTCAGCCCTATCTTTTCTCAAACTTTGGCATTCGAGCTTCAACTTATCAACCTCTTGACAACGCTTAGCATCCTGCTCCACTAGTCTGGCCCTCTCAGTCTCCAACCAAGTACACTTAGACTCCAGGGCACTCACCTGGTTTTCATAACCAACAACCTTAGCTTCCTCCAGTTTTAGCCTACCACACTCAGCCTGCGATTCTTTAAGCTGTTTCTCAAGACCATCAATCTTGTCTCGAAGAGCCTCATACCTTGGACGTTTCTCAAAGTTCTCCATGGCTTCGTCACACCTCTTCTCCAACTCAGCATAATTTTTCTCCCTTTCTTTCTCTCTGGCAACAACAGCAGCAACCTCCTCCTTCGCTTCCTTGACTTTGTTAAGCAACCCCCTGGTGCGAAAGCTAAGATGGCTGTCCAGCATTGCTTGCCGGATATAACTTTTGTCGTTGAGATTGCAAAGTTTCTCAATGGACATCTCATTCATTTTACTCCTCCATGAGGCAGGAGTGACATTCTCAACAAGCAAGCGGCAGGAGAGAGCGTTGGGCAGTTCCTTCGTATCTGGCAAACCTAAAAAAAAAAAAAAAGCGATATAAGCCAAATACGCAATATGACGGAAAGGAAGGAAGACTTGAGGAATTTTCACTTACCTGAGATGTCATCTTCATCAACCATTCCCTCTGGCGCATACATAATGGCTTTCCCACGAGCTTTTTCTGTTTTTTGCTTGACATTCCTCGATGAGGGTGTAGGAACATTGGGTTTTCTTTTTGGAGCAGTCTTTGCAACTTTGGCACTGGTACCTTTCCTTGTTCTCACTCTATCAGCAATGCCGGAGGACCCTATGATCCTGAGCTGATCACTTCCGGAGGGGGTATCATTAGAGTCACCAACATCCTCCACTAGCTGGGGGGCTTCCTCAGTACCAAGGGGTTTGATTGGGGGGAGCACAACAAGAGGCTTGGGTGGAGAGACATCAACATCATTATTATTGACAGAGATGGAAGGAGATCCCACTCCGTAACTCGTATCCTGAGGATCCCTTGGCATAAAGCTAACTTCCTTGGCACCTCCGGCCACAACAAAATTACGGAAAGCCATTTCTGCACAAACAAACGAAAAGGAGATGAATATCAGCAGATAAGTTATTTGAATTATTTAAGTAAGATATATACATACTTTTTGATCCGTGCTGAATACACCTATAAATAATTGCAGACAGCGGATACGCGCGAATAATTACAAATTACCCCTTTGTGAAAAAGGATACTTGCAAAAACTCACGTTCGTGTGTAGTGTGAAGACAGGTAAGTAATTACCCGAATCGTTTCCCAACGAGGTGTGAATGGGCAAACTGTGAAAAGCTAGGATGAGAGTGACTGATGTGATTAGGTATTTGATTTTGCTTTTTTAATAATTCTAAATAACAAAATAAAAACAGATATGCACAAGAAAATTAAACGCGATTAAAAATAAACTAAAACGCGTAACGGGAAAGCTAAAATGGGACTAAAACTGAAATTTATGAAATTTAAAACCTAAAAATGTAAAATGACTTAAAACTTATTCAAAAACTTAAATTATATTTTTTTAAACTTTTTATTTAATTATTATTAATTATTTATTATTTAATAATTATTTAAAACTAATTTAAATTATAATAAATACTAAATAAACAAAGAAAAATCTAAAACTTTTTCTATAAATATTATTAAGTTAAAAGAAGCTAAGAAAATTATAAAAATGAAAATTACTTAATTAAAAATTTAAAAAGATAAATTCTATTAAATAGAAGCTATCACTATTTTTCTGTTTTTGTTTTTCTTAAGGTCTAACAATATAATTATATTTTTCCTAGATTATAAATGACAAAATAAAATTATGTAAAAAAGATTTATATTTTTTTGATTATTTTTCTATTTATTATGATTTAATTACTATTATAAACTAATTAAAAAGATTAAAAATATCAAATGACTTAGGAAAAATCTGAAAAATTCAAGATAAGTCTAAATTAATATTCTTAATGCAGGACCATTAAAATCAAAAGTTATCTAAGCCTAATGAGCTGATTTGGGCAGATAAGCAGTTAGCGAATAAGCCCAAAATAAGCTAAAAAGCTAGAAAAATTACCAAAAGCTCAAAATAAGATTAAACCACTATATTAAGCATAAAACAACTTAAAACTACAAAAAAGAACAATTAATAAGTAGGAAAAGCACTTAGGGCAGTTGGCTTGGAGGCTTTTTAGAACTTAGGATTTTGCAAACAAGCTAAGGACTGTGAATTAAGCTATGAGCTTATGGAAAGAACTACTAGGGACTGAGACACACCTAAATGAGCTAATGGTTTCAAGAAATGCAGGCTGATAAGCCAGAAAAGCTCAAAACAAGCCAAAGCTTGTTTGAGCCTGCTGATGTGCAGGGTGCACATGGCAGATTTGCCTGTTTTGAGGGGCTTATTTGAGGGCTTAAAGATGATCTAAAAAGTAAACAAAAAATACTAGATTAAAGGTGAGCTGGGTGAGTTTAATATTCCAGAAAATCAGCTTGTGAGGGCTTATGAGGAGCAAATGAAAAATCTTGTAAAACCTGCAAAAACCACAAAAACTGACTGAAGCAGTCAGTTTTGTGAGTTTGAGGGTATAGACTTTGTGCAAGGCTCTAGGCTTTTTGGTGCTCACTAGTATGATCCAAAGGAACACAGAAATGCAAAGAACAAGTGCCAAAACAGCTTATGGCTGATTTTGGCTTAATTGGACTTTTTGAGGGCTGAAATTACCACAGCCCTAGGAAATATGGTTTTTTCTATCTATTTGGCTAATCAGAACCTGGAAACAGCTTATAAGGACCAAAAAAAGCTTGAACAAAGTTGGTGAAGTTGCAAATGCACAGTGACAAGCTTGTTTGATCCTATTTGACTGCTGTGCCAAACACTAGTTAAGGGAGGGCTGTTTGAGCTTTTCTAATGAAACAATCAATTTGAGCCCAAACTTTTAATTGCAGAGTTACAACTAGCTTATTTAAACACTAATAACTTAATTTAAATAAAAATCTAACACTAATAAGCAGTTCTTAACAGTAAACTATTTTTTTGGTCTTTATGAGATTTTTAAGCAAAATTAAGCAAACTACTATATCAAACTCATGAAACAGATAACAAGTACTTATAAACTACCAATAAGCAGATAATGACTATAATAAGTTATAAATGAGCACTAGTACAGTGAACAAGAAAAGTGATGCAAAATATGGAAAAAGCTTACAACTGAATGGTATAAGAAACAGAGGAGAACTAGATCAGAACTGAGCTTGGAATGTCACTTACCAAGTTTAGACCCCATTCTAGCTTTCCAAATTAGCTTATACACCAAGAACAGCTTATTTGCTTGAAAGGTTGACTTTAGTTGACTTTTCTCATTTTCTTGAAACAGAACAGATAAAAACTAAATAAACTTATAAAAAGCTATGACAAGCTTTCATAAGCTTATAGCAAGGGTGTGTGGTGTGTTTGTGATTGATTCTAATAGCTACTGACATGATACGAATTAACCAAGAAACATGAAAACTTGAAATTCATTACTTTGGTGAAATCAGTACAATACATGAGTAAACTAGTACATAGAACTTGAAACAAACTTGAATTGATAATAAAAACCTAATTTGAAACTAAATTAAACATTTATCTACTTTTTTACACTACTTTTGGTCTTAAACTACTGACAAAAACTATCTGTGTGTCTTCTTGGCTTTTTATACATCCCAAATGCTTTATCTCTGTCTTCTCTCCAAATCCCCATCGTTTGATTGAATTAAAATCATCTCATTCGTCTATTCTTGTTTTGGCGGGAAAACGGATGAGGTGGCTTTTAACTTATCTGAGCACATGGGAAGGTGTAAGTAGCTAAGTGTAGTGGGAGGGAAATGTGTGTCAGTGAAATAGCAGGGATAAGGGGTTGATTGGTGGTATTGCAGAGGTGAGGTGGGGGGTGGTGGTATTGTTTTTGGCGGTATGGGGAAGAAGAAGACGAGTCAAACTTTAGTTTGACCCTGGGATATTTAGCAAAGGTGAGTGGGCCGGGTTTGGTTTAGTTTATTATGGGCTTGGGTTAAAAGGGTATTGGGTTTAGGGTATTTATTTGGTCCGGTTTAGGTGTGGTTTGTTTAGGATAGGTTTTTAATTTTAGGGATCATTTGTGTAACTTTTGGATTTTTGAGGGGTTGAAAGTGTAACTTTCCCAAAGTTGACACAAGGGTTAAACATGCCAAATCTCAATATCCCAAGGACCATAAATGTTATTTTTCCATTTTATACAACCAGGGGTATTTTCTGTCAACTTTGAAAGTTCAGGGACTGATTTTGCCAATTTATGAAACTTTGCTCATTTTTCATCTGTTTTCACTCCTTTTGCACCTGAATCATATAAAAACACATTCCAATGATATTTATAGTATTATGTGACATTTCAAAGTGTTTTTGGCTGTTTTTGTGGGTTTAAATAATGTAAAATATATGTGTATTTAGACACATATCACTTTTTCCTTCATAAATTATTTCAGGTGATGACGGAGACCCGTCCCAGCTGTCACTTAAACCAGCCATGTACAATATAGGCTCCGGAAACGTTTGGACGTCAGCAGGGTGGCGTGCGAGACGCTGGTACAAGGGGCCACTCCTTATCTCATAGGGAAGAGGGGCATTGTACTTCTTCTCGTCATACATATTTGCTTTATCCAACAATGCTGGATACTCAGGAGGTATGATAGTACTCTCAACATAGAAAAACTGTCCTTTCCAGTTTCTAATATTTGAAAAAGGTTTCGTGACAAGAGCAGGTACGTCATGTTCACCCCTTTTGGCAATGGTTACCCAATCGCCACCAGGGTAGAGATTCACAAAACCCCTAAGCACCGTCAATGTGGGTTCATAGCCGTATGCTTTACACATTACGATGTAGGTGGTCAATTTAGCAAGACCAAAAGGGTTTAACCGAGACACATGAACTTGATAGTATTGTAGAAACTCTAAAATCAAGGGATGAATAGGTATCCTAAGATTCGATTGAGTGAATGCATGCACATACAAACCCACAAACCCTTCGGGAGCATCGAAAATATTTTGTTTCATATTAGGGAGCATAATTTTGTACTCCGAGGGTATAGGGTAATCAAGCAGGAACTCAGATAAGGCTTGTTTCGACAAGGTACAGGTCTGTTGCCTAATAATTCGCTTAGCGGCCATGCTCATATTAAAAGAATAAAAGATCAAGGAAGGTTTAGTGGAATTTTACCTTTTGATTCCAATGGAAGCACAAGATTGCAGAGCAATGTGTATTTTGGGCGGAGGTAAAATGAGCTAGGGTTTAATTATTTTGGGTTTACGTACCCAGACAGTTTTGATCCCAAGCGCACACGTGTACACCGAACTTTGAAGATCTTACGGATCTTAAATGGGCATTTAAATTTTGAAGTGATGTTTGCTAATACCGAATAAATAAGCCGTTTGAGTTTACAGCCCAAGTGGGAAGATAATCATTAGCCCGCATTAAATGCGCGGTTTGGTTAGTCATTCATTTTCGCACGAGAGAGTAATTTAATAGGTGTAATGCATGTTTTTTGAGTCGAATGCAATTTATACTCGTACATATATATCACTTTCGACTGGGAGGCTTGATGATGTACCCTCCTAAGGGGTCGAAGGACTCCCCTTCGAGCCTGTAGAAAGCCCTCCCTTTGGAGGCCCAGGTTAATCTTCTAACACGTTTCATTGGCGTAAAACCATTCGCCTGCGAACTGGTTACCATGTGGGAATCCGCCAATCGAAGCCCTAAGCCCTTCGGGGTATTCCTGACGAAAGGACTAGCACGAAGGACCATCCTGACCTGGTCAAACCCACGTCTCCTCTATCCCTTGGCTTTCCCGCCAAAACAGAGATCGTGGGCTACAAAGCCCTAGCGGTTACCACTTTCCATGGGACGCCCCCATGATCTCCGAACTATGTGCAACCGCCCACTATGCCCTATTTCTCCCCTATAAATAGCATAGTCGGGCCAAAAACTAAGTAAGTTAACTTCACTCTCTAAATTTATGACCTACATTACCATTACACATACTTACTCGCACGCCGGAGGTGGTTCGCAGGGTCCAACCCCTGCGCAATCACTTAACGTAGTGTCTTCGTATTTCTTATTTTCAGGTTAAGAACAAGCTTGGCGCAATCTCAACACCCCATTATTCCTTTGATCACCATCGAAGGCTTGGTTGGCAATTATTTGTTCAATCACTGACCCTTCAACTCAAACTTAGACTTTTCATCAAACTTTGGTCTAGCAACTCCTGAAGTGTAATCAGCACGGGTTTTGTTCATGTATTCCTCCATAGTTGTGTTTTCCGCCATTGTTTCTGTTTCTACTTCCTCTTTCTCTTGAGAAAAATAATCAAGCTCGAATGAACTTGAGATATCAAAGCTTTTTGTGTTGAAAAGCCTTTTAAGCGAATGAAAGGCTCGTTCAGGATCTTCGAAAGGTTGAATCAAGTTCTTCGTAGAACTCCTGGTCATGCACTTCCTGAAACTATCACAAATGCATCAGTAGGGTATGTTCAAGAAAGTAATATATCAGAAAATCAACAACGAAAACGGAATACGAAAAATTAAAGTTACTGATATCTGCAGACGATGCGCCGTATCCAAAAAGTTGGATACGCCGTATCTTATAATCGTTAAAATTTAATCAGACTTTTATTCAGAAAATAGATACGCCGCTTAGAACTAGAATGCGCCGTATCAGTTTTAATTATCAAAAATCGATATTTATTTAAAATTAAATGCGTCGTATTAACAAAAGTTAATGCGCCGTATTTTCGTTATGTTTCAAAATACCAGATTTTTGATTCGGTAGATGCGCCGTATCGATAAAAATTGATGTGTCGTATCTGTTTAATAATTTGAAAACTGTTTTTAATTAAAATAATAGATACGCCGTATCTACTAAAGCAGATGTGTCGTATGGCGTTATCGTTTAGAAAATAAATTTTTTTTTATTAAAAACAGATACGCCGTATCTTGGGGAAAGATGCGTCGTATCGAATTTATTAAACGCGTTGTATTTTATAAAAATTAAACGCAATACGCCGTATCTATGAAAATAGATGCGCCGTATCGTTTGAATTAGCTCAGTACAACGATAGCAGAATACAAGAAAATAGAAAAACAAAAACAAAAATAAAAACAAACGAAAATAAACAAAAATAAAAACACACAAAAACAGAAAATATGCAAATAATACATTGAATGCAATTTAACCTAATATACAACAGAGTTAGCGGTTAGAATTAAAAAATTAAAAAGAAAAACCTAATTAAAATACTAATCAAATTAATAGATAATAACAATTCACTCCCCGGCAGCGGCGCCAAAAAACTTGATGCTCGTGTGCGTATGCTCTAATTTATACCCACGGTATGTCGTTGTGGTTTTAGCAGTATTCAAGTTTTAAATTTATATTTAGCCGACTTATCAATAACACACATACTTTAACGAGCAGTGTACCCTGTCAGTATGAATACAATGGTAAGTAGAGTGTCGATCACTAAGAGTGGAACGTATTATCTAGTTATCCTAATCAGTATTTTAATATCTTAAGTTAGCTATACAACCTAATCTAACGCAAGGGGTTTCAGCCTTAGAGACTGGCACGGTTTGATTATGGTTAAATAATAAACTAAACTAATAAGCACGAATCAGCGATTAGCACACACGTACACAGATAAATACTTGAGACAATAAGAAGACCTGTCCTGATAGTTAAGTAGCTTGTCACTTGTTTTATTGCTAGTTTTATATGAAGTGTATAGTTCGATGCAACGCACCGAGATTAATCCTTTCTCGTTGGCTCTAATCTTATCGGCGAGTAAACCCTTAATGATTACTTATGACTATCCTATTTATCTTTCTTCCTACTTTTCTACAGACGATAGAATGCATAGGCGATCTAATAAATAGGCGAGGAAGGGGCATGGCGACCCAAGCAATGCTCAGCTAGACACAGAGGTTATCAATGCACTAATAAAAGTCACCAAAGACATCAACATATAAACTTTAATTAATGGGAAAGCAATTTTAAGGGGAGTTGAAGTGCATGATTAAATCAATGACACAAGCCCATCAATCCTGACCAATTAAAGTGTACTAATACAATAAAACAAAACTACTTAATGAATTGAATACATGCAGGACCTTCTTACAGCTCTTGTATCTTCGTTCAAGGTGTGTCTTGTGCTGCTACTTCGTCTGAATTCGGCTTAGGGTTTCTTCTGTCTCGTACTTAGCTAAATTGTCGAACTTCGAAATTCGTCTGACTTTGGGGTATTTATAGTTTCTGTCTGAGGGCTAGATGCGGCGCATAGGATAAGTAGATGCGGCGCATTGACTTAACTTCGCGTGGGGTCCAAGATTAATATATTCAGGAATATTCGTACACCGCCAGAAGATGCGACGTAACTCCATTTCTAGATGCGGCGCATGTCCTTGCTGTCTTGGATCGTAGCTTGTGAAATCTTGATAGTGATGCGCCATTTATAATAAGTAGGATGCGGCGTATCTGGAGCAGAATGATCTTGATCTTGTACATTTCAGTAGACTCTTAACTTCTTGCTTGTTTTGCTCCATAATTAGTCCAAAATCGCCAAGTTTCACATAGTACTTGTTTTTACCTGAGAATTACAAAAGTAAACATTAACGTATCAATTCTCACAGATAATATAATAAAACAAGTCAAATAAATAGGATAAATGATGGTAATAAAATGTACTTATTTGAGTTCATCACGTGTGTCAAGGACCTTACGGAGATCAATAAGATCCATAGGAAGGCCAATGAGAGCCTCCCAGACTTCAAAGAATGGTGGGTAAGTGAGGCGAACTATTTTCCAGACGCCCCGGAGATAATGTAGATCTCTTCATTCATGAATGGCCACCATTGCCCAGAATTGGCGAAGAAGTTCTCAGATAAGATTCGCAAAATAGTCGATGAGATGTTGGAAAGGTTCGATGACTTTATTCGTTCGGAGGAAACCTTCCGGAGTATTGAACTGCCGAAAGGAGAGAAAGCGGATGCCCTCAGAGAATACTGTCCCAGCCCATACAACAACAGGAACGATCAATACGCCCCGAAGGTTCCTTTCGGAGGGGATCGCCGTCGGAACAACCCCAGGAATGAGTTCAGACCTCGTAGGAATGATTACTACGCTCCCTATGTTCCCGTAAGGAATGACAACGTCGGTAGAACTGATACCCGTCGCAACGACATCCGCCGATATGACACCAGACCGATAGATTTGAACTCTCTGACGAAGGCTCCAAAAGAGATCCTTGCCACTGAACATCAGTTAAAATTACCACAACCCCCTCCTTTGAAAGGAAAGCCCCTCAAAGAAAATTTGGACAAGTATTGCGACTACCACGGTGAGAAGGGACATCTCACCAATGATTGTTGGCATCTTAAAGAGCAGATAAGAATGGCCCTGGAAACGGGTAAGTTGGACCATCTATTAAAAGACGTTAGGCAGAGGGGAAGGGCACCACAAGGAGGAGATAACCATGCAAATAAGGGAAAGATCATTAATATGATCCGAAGTCCGGTGACCGCAGGAAAATGGAAAATGGCAGATGCAGAAGAGGATTAGATGAACGCCCCGATCAGTTTCCCACCTATCCTTCCGGGAGATATGTCGGACGAGCCTTTAATAGTTGAGGGCAAAGTGGAAGGTTATACTGTACGAAAGGTTTATGTGGACCAAGGCGCTTCGGTGGAAGTAATGTATGAACATTGTTTTGAGCACTTATTCCCCTCCGTCAAGGCCCGATTGAAAGAAGCCCACACGTCTTTGGTGGGATTTGCAGGGGAGTCCATCAAGCCGATGGGGAAAATAGAACTGGAAGTTCGTTTTGGAAGTCAAGGTTTGTTCCCTAAAACTACGATGAAGTTCGCTGTAGTAAGGTCTCCCTCCCCGTACAACATCATATTAGGACGCTCTGGACTAAAAAAGCTACGGGTCATCCCCTCAACCATCCACTCGATGATGAAATTCCCAACTCCAAGAGGCATAGCGACGTTGGCCACTCGGTCAGTAATTATTTCGGAATGCGGCAAATTAGGGGGAAAGCAAAGGGTAGAGGGAGAGGCAAAGAATGAATCTCAGAATGCCGAGATGACGGGGGAATTAACCGGGAAAACAGAAGAGGTAACGGTACATCCGGCCTACCCGGATCAACTGGTAACCGTCGGAGGAAACTTCTCCCCGGAATGCAGGAGGCAGCTGATTTCATTAGAAAATGTCACGAAAGAGAATCAAAATGAGTACCGTTGGACGGAACGGGCCGAATCGGCCTTCCGAGAGATGAGAAAGGTGATCCTGGAACTCCCTTACATGATAACCCCAAAATCGAGGAAAGGCTTGTATGTATACCTTGCGGCATCAAAGAAAGCAATGAGCGGAGTGCTGCGGGTCGAAAGGGAAGGAAGGCAAATCCCAGTGCATTATGTCAGCTGAATGTTACACGAGGCTGAAAAGAATTACGCTCCGGTTGAAAATTTAGCTTGGGCCATGCTACACCTGTCAAGAAGACGTAGGAGGTATTTCGAGGCTCATCCGATAAAAGTCATCACTGACCAACCGATTAAGCAGATACAGAACTAGGCGGAAGCATCAGGGAAACTAACCAAGTATATTGTGGAACGGGGGGCTTACAGCATTGCGTATACACCACGGAAACTGCTGCAAGAACGGATGGAAATGGCTGCAATCCGGGAGATGAAATGCAAAAAGAAGATAGAGCAGTACTATAACCGGAAGGATCACGCCGAGTCGTTCAAGGTAGATAATTTTGTGTACCAGAGGGGTGGGACGAGCAGGAGTAAAAATCAAGGAAAACTTGGACCCGACTAGGAAGGACCCTACCGGGTCATGGAAGTCTACCAAACCGGATCATACAAGTTGTAGGCGAGGGAGGAAAAAGAAGTACCATGAGCGTGGAATGTCATCAACTTTAGAAAGTGTTTTTTGTAAATGTTTGGTTAATGTATCTAATGTAACGTCCGAAAGGACTTGGTATTGACTATTTGAATGACAAATGCAGCTATCCTACAGTTAAGGGGAAGCAATTTTCTCTACATATCACGTTCCTGCACTGCTTATCACATTCTGAACATAAGTCGAGAATGATCCCTCCGAGAGGCTCGTGACCTCCGGAGATCAGTGGTCAGTGTTCAAAGATGGTTCATACCCAAAAAGGGGTTGCCATACTACTAAGGCAAAAAGGCCGACGGGCGCATGATGCCCAAAGACGGCCGGCACCTAAAAAGGGGTCACCGCACTATCAAGGCAAAAACGACGAGCGGCGTATGTAGCCTAAAATGGTTCACACCCAAAAAGGGTGGCCATATCTACAAGCAAGCCAAAAAGGTCGAACGGCGTATGTCGCCCTAAAATGGTTTATACCCAAAAAGTGGTTGCCATTGATAATTAAGGCAAAAAGGCCGAACGGCGCGAGACGCCCTCAACCATATAAGCTTGTACCTCCGGAGCTATGTAAATAGTGAAGGTAATAAAAAATAAGTTTTTGTTGTGCGTTTACCATCAAAGCTTAAATAAAACGTTAGCTTGTACCTCCGGAGCTATGTAAGTGGCGACGGTAATAAAAAACAAGTGTTTGGTATACGTTTATGATTAAAATATAAATGATATATAATGACACTTCACAAACAATAGTGATCATGGTAGAGAAGTTATGTTTTATCTGCGCAGGAAAAAAAGGGATGACAGAAAGGACATGTATGACTTTCGGCTTCAGGTTAAAGCCAGCAATGCAGTCCGTAACCATTCGGAAGCAATTATGAAAAATATATAGCATCATTGACTATGTTAAACGCATGTGGTCTGATAGACCCGATCGGTCAGGACGTCAAGTCGGAAGGTCCGAATGGAAGACCCAGATGGAATGCCTGGGTGAAAGGTCTGACCGAACGACGCATGATGCCCAAAGATGACTGCCACCCAAAAAAGGGTCGCCACGCTACTAAGACAAAAAGACCGAAGGGCCATATAGTCTCAAGACGCTAGAAAACACAAAGCAAAGCGGCCGGGCTAACCTTGCCAATTTAAGGAGCAAGTCGCTTCGGGATGAGGATAATACAATATATTAAAAAAAAAAAGACAGATACAATACATTTCATAACTGACGAAGCAACCGTACGGAAAAATTTAAAGATGTAAAAAAATGCATACGAATCATTCGAGTCACAAATTATTACATTCATCCGAGTTACGTCAATTGTTTCCAAACTTATGCCAATGGACCGAAGGCCTTACATCTTCCAAACAGTTCTCATCAAAGTAACGGGTTAAAAAAGCTTCACAAGAAATCCGTTGTAACCTTTACCCGTAGTCAAAACGGGGTTACCCAAACTTCAACAACAATCAAATCTTTCAAGGAGCCAACGCACCCTCTTCCGCCGTGGAGTCCTGGACATTGGCAGCTTGAATATCAGGAGCCTCGGGAGTGGGACCGGTAGCAGCTTCAGTCACCACAGTCTCGGCAGGCCTGGATGGAGCGGGATCAGGAAATATGTTCATTATCTCAGTAAGAGACTTACGATAAGCACTTCTGATCTTCTTGATATAAGGATACTCCGCGGAGAAAAGTCTATCATACAAAGGTGGGAACTTTGTGTCAGCCTCCATATCCAGATCATCTACCTCGGCCAGAACCTTAGCCAAATCCTCCGGCGAGCGATCCAAGGAGACGCCCTCTAAAAATCCAGATTGGGAGGACAGACTGAAGGGAACCGCCAAATGTTGTTTGTATTCATGGTTTTTCAAAAGTCGACGGACCACCTCCGGAATGGCCTCATTCACTACCTTAAACCGCTCCATCTCCGTTTGGCCCACTCTGACGGCCAAGTCCCTTTTCTCATGATGAAGGTCGGAGTTTTCCTTCTCCTCCTCGCTTAGCTTAACCATGGCCTTGTCCAACTCAGCTTCCAAAGCACTGATCCGCTCCGCAGAAGCTGTCCTCTCCTCGTCCCTCTCCTTCTCCAAACCCGAAATGCGACCCATGAGATCCAATTCTCTCACCATACAATTAGTATGTTCATGTCTCAGCTTCTTGAGTTCCTACGCATCTGGCCCAACACTCCCACATTGCTGGTGGGCCTGGTACAATTAACTATGTTCATTGAGGAGGGACTCGAATCGGAATAGGAGGTCCGAATGAGCTGTGGCCCCCCGACCCAACAACATCCAGGCCCTTTGACAAGCCTCTGCATCGCCCAAGCTTTCCAGATACAACTCCTCCCGGGGAGTAGGCAGATTGATAATTAAGTCCTGACAAACTTTCCAGTTGGCCAAACTTTCCAGTTGGTCAAACGGTCGTCCTTCCAGATCATCATCACCATAAACCTTTTTCTTGCCACAACCGGAAGCGGCAGCAGAGGAGCCTCCTGAAAGAGAAACAAACAACACAGCCGTTATTGATAATATTAAAAAAAAAAAAAAAGAAAAAAAAAAGAAGGAAAATATACATATAAACACGTCCCAACGGCTTACCAGTGTCAGTAGCCCCAGACTGGAAGCCCGCGCCCTCACCACCCTCCCGCTGTTTCCTCACCTCTTCCGGACGTAATGACCGGATGGGGGCAGGAGCAGGAATAGGCTGCTCCGAAGAGTCTAGGTCCACCACGTCAATATCCTCATTCGGCCTGCTTCGTTTGACCGGGCGGACCACACCACTTCCCCCCTCGCCACGCTGGACGCGAAGATTGGTCTTGCCGACCCTTCCTTCCTGCTGAGACTGAAGCGTCTGCCGGGCGGCAGCTTGTTCTTGTTTCCTCCATTTGGCCTCTAGAACTTTCTCATCGGTCACCTCAACCCTCCTCTGTTTGGCCGTTTTCTCCGGGATATCAGTGTTGGAGGGGGCCGGGGTGGTCACATGTAACTCGTGGGATTGACCCTCACGGTATTGATCCCCCTTTACCATGGATGCACCCTTTCGAATTTTTGGCTTGATCAAGTACTCGGACATCGTTATAGCTGCGGAAAGTGAGAATGCAAGACAATTAGAAATAAACATGCATAAATACACCAACACAAAAAAAGAAAAGAAAGAAAGGGGCAAAAGTAAAAGCTGTAAGGCTATACCCTTTCCCTCGGCGTCTTTAAGTGCTGCCCGGTAGCCGGGATGGTCCCAATGAGAAGTAAGCCCAACGGCATAGAGAAAACCCGGAGGAATTTGAATAAGATCGATCACATTCTCGGACAATCGATCGGCATCTTCAACGTTGAATTCCCCCTTCGAAAAGGGATCCGATATGTCCGAATCATGATGCCTCCAGGGCATCGAAAAAGGAATGGCCCGCCTATCTATTAGAAAAAAAATTGTGTTTCCAACCTTTCAAACAAGTGAGAATCTCCCTGAAGCAGACCCTCTTTTCCCTGCCGCCTCTCTTCTCAAAGGAAAACCAATGACCTTGCTTACTTAGCTTGTAGAAAGCACGGAACAGAGGAGTAGTGGGATTGATGTGCAAGCTTCGGCAGTATACCTCAAAAAGGGTCGCACGGTGCAAACCCAACGGAACCAGCTGAGAAAGATGAACTTTGTAATATCTGATAACATCCAACAAAAAGGTAGAAAAAGGCACACTAAGGCCACCGTCGTAAAAATATTCCAAATACAAGCCAATAGCGTCATCTGGTAACTCGTCCATTGTCATGCCCTTCGGAGGTAGCCGCGGGTGTTGGTCTTCGGGTATACCGAATTCCATTGTCACCATATACACTGCCCCTTCATCCATCCGAGAGGTATATTTTTGAATATCAAACTTGGGAAGAAATTCCCCAACTTCCTGAGTACCCTCTTAATGAATTGAAATGGGAGAATTCGACATAGCCTAACCGAGAGAAAACGGGATATAGCCGAACAGCAAAGAAAATACAAAGTGTGGGTGGTTCGGAACGTACCTTTTAAGTCGAATGATTTATGTAGAAACCGCTCGGATTGATTCACAAAATTTTCGTTCGGAAAATATTACCGGAAGGCGTCTTAGAGAAAAAGTGAAGAACTACAGTTGTAAAAAATGATGGAAAGGGCACTATTTTTAGGGGAAAAGAAGGGACGCGAAACGTCGTGCCTTGTCAGACGCAGACGTGGCATCTTCTCGTCCATGCGATGAAACGCGTGCACACGTGTCTACATCTTACGCATACAGTAAAAAAGGCGGCGCTCCCTAAAATGGAGCCATAATGATTTTTGGCAGGTTATGCATTGCGCCCTGATTCGCTGGAATCAATGCATAAATATTTCCAAGGAATACAATGGAAGTTGTATTCCCGGGTCGTTATCCCCAACGAAGGCGTGAATGGAATTCGTGATCTCGAATCGTGATTGCGTGCAGTAAATGGTGAATAAAAGTGGGATTTTGGTTTTCTAAACTAAGATTGATGAACATAAATTAAAAATGATTTAAAAGGCGAGAAAAACAATTATCTAAAGGATATGTAATTAAAAACCTAAAACTTAAAAACGCGAATAATAGAAAACGGGACTGAGAACGAACCTAAAAACGTGAAAATGATGAAATATAAACTCTACGGGTACAAAATTATTTTTCCTACATCCTAAATGATAAAAGAAAATTTTACAAAAAAGAAATATATTTTTTTGACTTTTTAATTATTAATTATGAATTTAAAACTAAATAAAACTATTTAAATGATTTAAAAATAGAAAACGAAAACAGAAAAATCTGGAAAATTCTGAGTAAATCTAAAATTAAATTTAAAAGCTAGGAAAAATAAAAGCAGAGCTTATCTAAACCTAATAAGCAGAATGGGACAAATAAGCAGTTTACAAATAAGCTAAAAATAAGCTAAAGGTTACCAAAAATTACAAAAAGCTCAGAAACTGATTAGTATACTAATTGAAGCTTAAAACAACAGAAAAAGATCAAATAAGCTAAAGAAATAAGCAGATGAGTAGCTGATCAGTAGGCAACTAGGACAGAACCAAAATGGGGTGAACAGCCCTTTTGCAGCTACTCTAAAAGCCAGGCATAAGCTAACTTAGGAAATCCAAAAGCAGAATCATGATCCTTACACTACAGGCTACCTACAAACTGAAATAACCCAAATTCTAACATCAATTGCTACTCTAAATCTGCCCTAGATCAGATGCCAGAAATCAGAAAAACTGAGTGCAGGCCAGAACAGTCCTAAGGGGGAGGGGAACATGCAGACAAAAAATAAGCTATCTAATAAGGTCTAAATTCAGAATTCAGCTAAAACAGATAAACACTATTCTACAAGCTACTTATAAAACAAAAATTAGAAGCTAAAACCTATTTTAACTATCTTAAAGCTGAGATTGAAAAAGGTAATAAACAGATGCACAGGCTGAACCAGAAGCCAGAAATGATCAAAGCAACTCCGGGTTCAAGGTAAATTAACCAACTACTTACTATCTATTCTGTTGACTAAAAGGGAACCAACAACACCAAAATACAACACAAAGAACATCTAAATCCTATTAGGGAATAGCAGAACAGTAATGAGCTAAAAAATCTAGCAATCGAACTTAATCCTAGTAAAACCTTAAAGACAGTTGAAAACAAATTGAACATAACTTCACTAACCTGGATTAGAGCAAATCCAAAGTTCTAGGGGGTGCACATAAACAGTGCACCTCAATTTTGACCCATTATGACCCAATGCCAAACACACCTTAACTTAGGCTGTTTTGATTTTTGAACTGAGCAAACCTAAGTTAAACTATCTTTCTGGAAACAATGGAACAATCAACCATAATTAAACTTAAAAAAAAAACACTAAGCAACTAAATAAGCAAGATAAGCAGTTTGACTATTTTCTTTGACTAATGTTGACTTTTTTGGAAATTTGGAAATGGAAACTGAATTTGATCAAACTAGAATTAACAACTTAAAAAGACTTTCATTTAACTGAGAAACAAGGAACCAAAGAAACATTAACAATAAGCTAAAAAGCAGTTGATTATTGTTTGACTTTTGGACAAATTGTGAAATTAACACTGAATGAAGTTAAAATTGGATTGCAATAAAACCAAACGAGTACAATTCTTACAAAAGTTAACCAATTCTGAAAATTAAATTACAATAATTTAAGAAAAACAGATTTAAACTAAATTTACACTACGAAATGGTCTAAAACTGTGACAACCTCTTCTTTGTGTCTTCATTCTTTTTTTATATCTATCCCATAAGCTTCACTGACCCTTCTTGAATATTTCCCAACCGTTGGATTATCTTCAATCAATCTGGATCGTTCATATCAGTTTTGGCGGGAAATGTTACCAAGTGGGTTTTATCTAAAAATCAAAGCACGTGGGTAGTACTGTGGGTAGCTAAGTAGGAGGGGGGAGGTTGGAGGCGTGTTTCAGTGAAAAGCATGGGAGGAACATTATTGTCGGGTTGAAGGTGGATTTGCAGAGAAGGACATGGTTTTGACGGGTGGTTTAATGGTTTTAGAATAAGAGGATTGACCAGGTTGACTGATATGTGTCTAAATACACATATATTTTACATTGTTTAAACCCACAAAAACAGCCAAAAACACTTTGAAATGTCACATAATACTATAAATATCATTGGAATGTGTTTTTATGTGATTCAGATACAAAAAGATTAAAATCAAGTGAAAATGAGCAAAGTTTGCATAAATGGCAAGTCTAGTCCCTCGAGTTTCAAAAGTTGTCAAAAATAGTCCTTGGTTTGCAAAAAAAGGGAAAATTATATTTTATTGCCCTTGTACTATTGAAACTTGACTCAAATGGTCCTTGGAAATAGTTTGGAATTTTGGCAGCATGGGTCCTTGGATTTTCAGCATTATTCAACATTGGTCCCTAAAGTTTATCTATAATCCAAATCCTATCCCAAATAATTAAACCCAACTGCCAAATCCAATTCTCAACCCAACCCTTTAACTAAACCTAGCCCACAAGCCCAATCCACCCAAATAACCCGACCCACCACACCTTTGCTAAATATCCCAGGTTTGACTCAAGTCAAACCTTTCTTCTTCATACCACCCCGCCAATACCACCTTACCCACAACCTTCTCTGCCAAACCACCAATCAACCCCTTATCCCCTGACAATCCACCTTCCCCCTCCTCCAATGATAATACTCCACCATCTTCCCCCCCATGTGCTCAGAAGAATCCAAATTCCCACTTGCCACGTTTCCCGCCAAAAATCCAATTGGACGAATGAGATCAATTCAGAGCCCAACCAGTGGTGGGATTTGCTCAGAGGGATAAGAAGAAGCATTTGGATTGGCTATTTAAAGAGGAGAAGACCAAGAATAAAGGTTGTCACTAGTTTTAGGACCATCAGTAGTGTAGATTTAATTTATGCTTAGTTCTAGTCTTAATTTCAGTTCTCATTGTCAATGTATGTTAGTTTCAAGTCCTTTGTTCTTAAGTTACTTCTGTATTGTATTAAATTTCCAAAGTAATGAAAATCCATATTTTCAAGTCTACTGTTAAATTCGAATCAAGTTTGGTGTTTATCAAATAGCTTATTATCTGTTTATATAAGCTTATATAAGCTAATTATAGCTTACTGTAAGCTTATGTTAGTTCATCTCTGTTCTAATTCAAGAAAACCAGAAAAGTCAACTAAAGTCAACCTTTCAAGCAAATAAGCAATTGAGTGGAGTTAAGCTGGGGTGATTAAGCTGGAATGGGTTTTTAAGCTTGGTAAGTGACAAACCAAGTTAGGTCCTGATCAGTTTTCTCTGTTCCATTGCTTCATTCAGTTGTAAGCTATTTCCTAATTTTTGTTCTATTTTCTATATTACTGTTTTAATGCTTATTCTGTGCTTATTGTGTTTTATTTTGCTTTTGTGTTTCATTTAAAGTCATATTAGTTCAATATTTATCATCAGTTTTAGCTTTAATCTCATTTTCCTTTAAATAAGCTAAATCAGTCAAATAGTCATAATAAGCTTATAGCTTATTTTGTGCTTTTTTCTTATCTGAGGTTTGCTTATTCCTTGTTCAATAAGTTAGTTAATCTTATTAGAGTCAGAGTTATAGGTCAAATAGGTTAATTCTATTGTTAAACTTAAAATCAGTGAACATTAGGGGTGTTTGGATTAGTTTGACAAACTGGGTCAAACCCTCTGTACTGTTCATTTGCTTCTCTTGTAACTTTGATCTAGCTTAATTAAAGTTGTTTAAGCATATTTCTGATAGGCCTTAGCAGATTTGAAGCCTTTTGAGGTTTTTAGTTCTTGAGTGCAAATTTGAGAACTTATACTGCCTTAATAAGCTTAGAATAAGCTGAGGCTTGTTTGGAGCAAGTTTTTGGCAACTTTAGGTGTAATTTAGTTGTTACAACAAGAATCCTGGAGTTAGTAGTATTTCATTGAGAATTGACAGAGTTAGGAGTCAAATTGTTGTTCCTGCTGATCAGTGTATACTGATCAGACCAACACCAATTTGTCTGCACTTATCTGCTTATTTCCTTGACCTCTCTCCTTGATTTTTGGTTTACTTATTGCTTATAGTACTAGCTTAAAGTTTTTGTTCTTGGATTCCATTTCCTAGCTTATTTCATAGCTTAAATTAAGCCTGCAAGTTTCCCTTTTCCCTAGCAGTACCTTGCATAGTTTTTCCCATCTGAACTAGGGCTTAATTGGACTCCAATTGGTCATTTTGAGATGGGGCTTTTTGCATTTTAGGACACCCAGTAGTACTAGCTAGCTTTTGCCCCCATAATATTCAACTTATCAGCTTAATTTCATTGCTTAATCTGCTCTACAAGTTTGCTATTTTCCTGAGTTTTCTGCTTTGATTTTGCAACTGCTCAAGTGTTGAATTTGCTTATTTTGTGGAATTAGCTGTTTGAATTAAGTTGTTTTGTGCTTATATAAGTTGCTTAAACTTGTCCTGAGCCTTTGGTAAATTTTTGTGCTTATTAGCTTATTTGCCCAACTGCTTATCTGTCCAACTGCTTATCAGGGCTTATTAGACTTTTGATTTTAATTTTCCTATATTAAGAATATTAATTTAGACTTATCCTGAATTTTTCAGATTTTTCTAAAGTCATTTGATATTTTTAATCTTTTTAATTAGTTTATAATAGTAATTAAATCATAATAAATAGAATATTAATCAGAAAAATATAATTTTAATTTTCATAATTTTTATTAAGTAGAATCTAGGAAAAATATAATAATATTTTTAGACCTTAAGAAAAAACAAAATAGAAAATAAGTGATAGCTTCTATTTAATAGATTTTATCTTTTTAAATTTTTAATTAAGCAATTTTCATTTTTATAATTTTCTTAGCTTCTTTTCACTTAATAATATTTATAGAAAAAGTTTTAGATTTTTCTTTGTTCATTTAGTATTTATTATAAATTTAAATAGTTTAAAAAGTAATTAAATAATAAATAATTAATAATAATTAGATATAAAGTGTAAAAAATATAATTTTAGATTTAAAATAAGTTTTAAGTAATTTTACACTTGTAAGATTAGATTTCATAATATTTCAGTTTTTGTCCCATTTTAGATTCCCCGTTACGCGTTTAATTTTCTTTTGTATAATTGTTTATCATTTGTTTCTCAATTAGATATAAAAAGCAAAATCTAAAATATTTAATCATCTGTCACTCTAATCCTAACTTTCCACAGTTTGCCCATTCACACCTCGTTGGGAAACGATCCGGGTAATCACTTACCTGGTTTCACACTACA
Organism: Artemisia tridentata subsp. tridentata; assembly: GCA_021014915.2. Classification (NCBI taxonomy): domain Eukaryota; kingdom Viridiplantae; phylum Streptophyta; class Magnoliopsida; order Asterales; family Asteraceae; genus Artemisia; species Artemisia tridentata. The sequence goes on from CP139505.1 coordinate 73,110,051, forward strand.
CACACGAACGTGAGTTTTTGCAAGTATCCTTTTTCACAAAGGGGTGATTTGCATTTATTCACGCGTATCCGCTGTCTGCATTTATTTATAAGTGTATTCAGCACGGATCAAATTTTGGCGCCGCTGCCGGGGAGGTGTGTTGCGACAATATTGTAAAGTTTAAGCGATTAGTGATTTGAGACCCTTCTTCCAGAAGTTCCTATTTCCCATAAACCAATATAAAATACAAAAATATTTTTCTTTTCTTTTATATATATAAATATCATATAAAAATTAAAAACCCAAAAACATTTTCCGTTTTCTTTGTTAAATAATAAACAACAATAAAATTTACCATCGAGAACCAAGAGAGAGTACTACCTAACTGGGGGTACGACCATAATAAGTTCCCAAACCTAAGATTAAAACTTGCCTTTGTGTCGTTTGCGAATTCGGATCACCTTTGATTGATAAACAAACTATAACGGAGGTTAAAGGATAGTTTGACATTAAATTATCGAACTGAAAGAAGCGGGTTTTTAAGGAGCATTAATTGCCCACCTTTGCTTCTCCGCCACTCTGTGCGTTTTTCAGTCAGAGAGCTACCGTACACTGGTTGATTTAAGGTTTAAGTTCCTTGTGTTTTGCTTTGATCTTGTTGAAAAACCAAAAACCCAAAAATATTCATCTTTACCCTCTTACCCTTTTTGATTCTTTATCCCTTTATCCTCTTAAACCGTTTGATTCTATCTTCTTAAACCTCCTTAATATTTAATTCTCATGTCGTCACGGGGCTATCACTGTTGTGATTGTAAAGGTCCACTGGATGATAATAATCGTTGTTCCAAGTGTAAGTGTGAGCAGTGTGGAGAGCATGCACCAAAAGGATTTTCTTATTGGTGTGAAGTAGCCCGCAAAAGAGAGCTTAATTCCATCATTAATTCCATCAAAAGTTTTTCCGAACGCCCTCCACAACCCCAGCCATCTTCACTCACTCAGCTTAATTGTTGTATGTGTGAAAATCCGTTGGGGGATGATTCACAGTGTAAACAATGTTTTTGCACTTATCAATCCGCCACACTTGACTATCCAGATTTTCACAACGATTTCAGTACCCCTTCTCAGGATTCATTTTGGCAAGAGCCGTCTAATCAAAACTTCAATGATATATCATTTCAAAATATGCCAAATGATCCTTGTGAGTATTGTGGAGGTCCTCACCCAAGTTTTGATTGTCAAGCAGGAAATACGTCTGTCTATGAACAAGATCCATGTAATCAAAACTTCGGGTATGACCAATATCCATATGATTCACCGAATCAGTCACAGCAAATGTATTGTTGTGAGTACTGTGGTGGTCCACATTATGAATCCGATTGTCAAACGAGGACCCCGCTTGTCTATGAGCATGTCCCTTGTAACAATTACGACTATTCTTGTCATGACCAACCTCCACAGTATCAAATGATTCAACCTCAGCCATCTCCTCTTGAAAAATCTTTCGAAGATGTATTCCAAAAACTCCAAAATATGATGGATACACTTAATGATTTGGCTGTTAAAAATGCCCAAGAAGATCCTCATCAGAAAACCATTGGAGAGCTTCTAGCTGAAGAAGAACAAACAGCTAGAATGAGTTCCAAATATCGTCAAACTTTCATTTGCGATGACGATGATGAAGATTCTATGTGGGAAGTTTGCGAGAATTCATTAGCTGCAATTACACCTGTCCAGAAAAGGCAGGAAGACAAGACTATTGCAGAATTGCTAGCCGACGAGCAAATGAAAGCCATTTATGCTAGCAATACTGATGAGGAGGAAGACGAGGAGAGTGCTATTCCTTTGAATAAATCCATTTTTCAACTCCCTCAGTCTATTTCAAACACATCATTCTTTCCAACTTTTGACTCCGAGGACTCTCTTATTATGGAGGATGAGCCTATTAGCACTGTTCCTGAAAAGGAATCGGACGAATTCATAAAGTCTAGTGCTGAGAACCTTATCCCAATCCCAAGTGAGTCTGAGGATATGTCCGACAGTGAAAGTGATGGTTCTTTTTGTAGTGATCATCCTTTTGATACTACTGATGATTTTTCCGGAACGTTTTCTAACCCTCTTTTCAATGATTCTTTCGGGATTTTCTCTAATCCCCTTTTCAAATCAAATGATGATTTTTCCTCTAGTGACGATGAATCACTTTCGAATGAGGAAGTTCAAAATGAAAGTCTCAAAGTCCATTCAAATTCTCTTTTTGAATTTGATGATGAGTTCTTTTCTATCAAAATAAATCCTCTCTTTGATGAAGAGTTAGAAAACGATGAGGTCAAGGACTCTATTATCCATAAAATTGATGATGTGACCTCAACTCTTAATCCCGATCTTTCTCCTACATATGTGCCAATTCCTTCTGAGGATCGCCATTATATTGACTTCACATATGTCGTTCGTGTTTTTCTACCTTTCTGTCCTTATAAGGTAGCTTGTCCTTTCCCTCACTCGTTTGGGAATGAGAACAAAGTCTTTGACCCCGGCATTTTCATTTATCATTTGTGAGCCGGGTCTGTGTATATCTCATCGGAGTGGAACTTTCAAGTACTTCAGTGTTTATCCAAACATCTTGAACGACAGAGAAAAAAAATGGCTATTTGTAGTATTTCCTTTTCACGTTCTAAGTGTTGGTTTAACAGCCGGTACTTTGAATATTGAGGGCAATATTCAGTTCTAAGTGTGTGGGGGGGGGGGGAATTCTAGCGAATTTGATCAAATGTACCATCTAGTACCCCCATTTTGGCCAAAATTTTAAAATTTTTTTTCTCTCACTTAGAACGCAATAAATGGTTATCAGTCCGCCATGTCTAACCCACATAAGGATTGGCTAATCCGAGAGCAAACGGCTCTTGGTAAAGATGTCTCAAATCCGTTTATGGCTTACAATTTGCCAAAAATTGTATGGTATTCGACTCACCATATCTTTATAAGTGAAGAGTTGGCTAGCCCGCAAGGTTATGGCTTGTGGTAAAGGCAGTAGAAAACCATATTTGGTAATCAGCTCACCAAGATAATAACTGTATTTTATCTAAGGGTTGGCTAGTCCAGAAGCAAACGGCTTTTGGTAAAGACAAATCAAATCCGTTGACAGTTGATGGTTTGCTCAAAATCATTTGGTTATCATTGTACCAAAGTATCACATACAAAAACATTGGCTACTCCAGAAGTAATGGCTTTTGGTAAAGAGAAAAATACATTAAAACTTCATAAAAGATTGCTATGGACTAGCAATAGTTTAGTGTGGGGGATTTGATATGTGTCTAAATACACATATATTTTACATTGTTTAAACCCACAAAAACAGCCAAAAACACTTTGAAATGTCACATAATACTATAAATATCATTGGAATGTGTTTTTATGTGATTCAGATACAAAAAGATTAAAATCAAGTGAAAATGAGCAAAGTTTGCATAAATGGCAAGTCTAGTCCCTCGAGTTTCAAAAGTTGTCAAAAATAGTCCTTGGTTTGCAAAAAAATGGAAAATTATATTTTATGGCCCTTGTACTATTGAAACTCGACTCAAATGGTCCTTGGAAATAGTTTGGAATTTTGGCAGCATGGGTCCTTGGATTTTCAGCATTATTCAACATTGGTCCCTAAAGTTTATCTATAATCCAAATCCTATCCCAAATAATTAAACCCAACTGCCAAATCCAATTCTCAACCCAACCCTTTAACTAAACCCAGCCCACAAGCCCAATCCACCCAAATAACCTGACCCACCACACCTTTGCTAAATATCCCAGGTTTGACTCAAGTCAAACCTTTCTTCTTCATACCACCCCGCCAATACCACCTTACCCACAACCTTCTCTGCCAAACCACCAATCAACCCCTTATCCCCTGACAATCCACCTTCCCCCTCCTCCAATGATAATACTCCACCATCTTCCCCCCCCCCCCATGTGCTCAGAAGAATCCAAATTCCCACTTGCCACGTTTCCCGCCAAAAATCCAATTGGACGAATGAGATCAATTCAGAGCCCAACCAGTGGTGGGATTTGCTCAGAGGGATAAGAAGAAGCATTTGGATTGGCTATTTAAAGAGGAGAAGACCAAGAATAAAGGTTGTCACTAGTTTTAGGACCATCAGTAGTGTAGATTTAATTTATGCTTAGTTCTAGTCTTAATTTCAGTTCTCATTGTCAATGTATGTTAGTTTCAAGTCCTTTGTTCTTAAGTTACTTCTGTATTGTATTAAATTTCCAAAGTAATGAAAATCCATATTTTCAAGTCTACTGTTAAATTCGAATCAAGTTTGGTGTTTATCAAATAGCTTATTATCTGTTTATATAAGCTTATATAAGCTAATTATAGCTTACTGTAAGCTTATGTTAGTTCATCTCTGTTCTAATTCAAGAAAACCAGAAAAGTCAACTAAAGTCAACCTTTCAAGCAAATAAGCAATTGAGTGGAGTTAAGCTGGGGTGATTAAGCTGGAATGGGTTTTTAAGCTTGGTAAGTGACAAACCAAGTTAGGTCCTGATCAGTTTTCTCTGTTCCATTGCTTCATTCAGTTGTAAGCTATTTCCTAATTTTTGTTCTATTTTCTATATTACTGTTTTAATGCTTATTCTGTGCTTATTGTGTTTTATTTTGCTTTTGTGTTTCATTTAAAGTCATATTAGTTCAATATTTATCATCAGTTTTAGCTTTAATCTCATTTTCCTTTAAATAAGCTAAATCAGTCAAATAGTCATAATAAGCTTATAGCTTATTTTATGCTTTTTCTTTTCTGAGGTTTGCTTATTCCTTGTTCAATAAGTTAGTTAATCTTATTAGAGTCAGAGTTATAGGTCAAATAGGTTAATTCTATTGTTAAACTTAAAATCAGTGAACATTAGGGGTGTTTGGATTAGTTTGACAAACTGGGTCAAACCCTCTGTACTGTTCATTTGCTTCTCTTGTAACTTTGATCTAGCTTAATTAAAGTTGTTTAAGCATATTTCTGATAGGCCTTAGCAGATTTGAAGCCTTTTGAGGTTTTTAGTTCTTGAGTGCAAATTTGAGAACTTATACTGCCTTAATAAGCTTAGAATAAGCTGAGGCTTGTTTGGAGCAAGTTTTTGGCAACTTTAGGTGTAATTTAGTTGTTACAACAAGAATCCTGGAGTTGGTAGTATTTCATTGAGAATTGACAGAGTTAGGAGTCAAATTGTTGTTCCTGCTGATCAGTATATATTGATCAGACCAACACCAATTGGTCTGCACTTATCTGCTTATTCCCTTGACCTCTCTCCTTGATTTTTCGTTTACTTATTGCTTATAGTACTAGCTTAAAGTTTTTGTGTTTGGATTCCATTTCCTAGCTTATTTCATAGCTTAAATTAAGCCTGCAAATTTCCCTTTTCCCTAGCAGTACCTTATAGCAGTACCTTGCATAGTTTTTCCCATCTGAACTAGGGCTTAATTGGACTTCAATTGGTCATTTTGAGATGGGGATTTTTGCATTTTAGGACACCCAGTAGTACTAGCTAGCTTTTGCCCCCATAATATTCAACTTATCAGCTTAATTTCATTGCTTAATCTGCTCTACAAGTTTGCTATTTTCCTGAGTTTTCTGCTTTGATTTTGCAACTGCTCAAGTGTTGAATTTGCTTATTTTGTGGAATTAGCTGTTTGAATTAAGTTATTTTGTGCTTATATAAGTTGCTTAAACTTGTCCTGAGCCTTTGGTAAATTTTTGTGCTTATTAGCTTATTTGCCCAACTACTTATCTGTCCAACTGCTTATCAGGGCTTATTAGACTTTTGATTTTAATTTTCCTATATTAAGAATATTAATTTAGACTTATCCTGAATTTTTCAGATTTTTCTAAAGTCATTTGTTATTTTTAATCTTTTTAATTAGTTTATAATAGTAATTAAATCATAATAAATAGAATATTAATCAGAAAAATATAATTTTAATTTTCATAATTTTATTTTATTAAGTAGAATCTAGGAAAAATATAATAATATTTTTAGACCTTAAGAAAAAACAAAATAGAAAATAAGTGATAGCTTCTATTTAATAGATTTTATCTTTTTAAAATTTTAATTAAGCACTTTTCATTTTTATAATTTTCTTAGCTTCTTTTCACTTAATAATATTTATAGAAAAAGTTTTAGATTTTTCTTTGTTCATTTAGTATTTATTATAAATTTAAATAGTTTAAAAAGTAATTAAATAATAAATAATTAATAATAATTAGATATAAAGTGTAAAAAATATAATTTTAGGTTTAAAATAAGTTTTAAGTAATTTTACACTTGTAAGATTAGATTTCATAGTATTTCAGTTTTTGTCCCATTTTAGATTCCCCGTTACGCGTTTAATTTTCTTTTGTATAATTGTTTATCATTTGTTTCTCAATTAGATATAAAAAGCAAAATCCAAAATATCTAATCATCTGTCACTCTAATCCTAACTTTCCACAGTTTGTCCATTCACACCTCGTTGGGAAACGATCCGGGTAATCACTTACCTGGTTTCACACTACACACACGAACGTGAGTCTTTGCAAGTATCCTTTTTCACAAAGGGGTGATTTGCATTTATTCACGCGTATCCGCTGTCTGCGTTTATTTATAAGTGTATTCAGCACGGATCATTGACCCTGGTATTAGTTAAAATGGGGTGTGGGTTTATTTGGGATTGGGTTGTAATTGGTGTGTTGGATTTGGGTTTGTGGCCGGGTTTAGTGTTTTGGGTTATTTGTTTTGGTTAGGATTAGGTTTAATTAGGTTATAGGTTTAGGATAGAGTTTGGTTTAAAGTTTAGGGACCAATTATGTAACATTCTGAAAATTGAGGGACCAAATATGCAACATTCTGAAAATATGTCCAAGGACCAATATTGACCCTTTTGATATTTCTGAGGGTTGACTTTGACAATTTGAGCATAATCCCGGTCCAAACTCGTAATTTCCTTTCCCGGCTCCGGCTTTTCACGATTTTCCAATCCTGTGCTCGATTTTGTCTGTTTTTGCCCTGTTTTCGATCCTTTTGTACCTGAAACACATAAAAACACAAACCAAGGATATTTGCAATAATATATGGTGTATTTGGCCGTTTTCAGTATTTTTATGGTCTAAAATGGGCATAAAATGATGAGTATTTACACACTCATCACGCCCAGCGTACTCAAGCCCAACGGATTAAGTCCTTTGGAAATGTCAAAATAGAATTCTAAATTTTTCACAAAGTATCACACCATCGGCTTAACCGATACCATGATACTGGGGGGGCATGTTGGCGTATGTGTCCGGACGGCCTATCTTGTCCGGCCGTCTGGACGACGCGGAACCCTTCGGAAGAAGGCTCGGAAAGCTCCTAGCTCATGCGGCTAGGGTAATCTCAAGCAATGGGATAGGTGGCATTATCTTTTGGACAGATGGCAACAGCAGACGCCACCGCCGCCGCCCCAGGATTTACGGGATTGTGTCTGCGACACGTATCCGAAAAATCCGCCGCCGCCGTTTCAGGTACTGTAGCTGGGTAGTATAAATACCCAGCTCATTTACTACTCTCAACTAACTTTACCTTTAGCATTTACTCTCAATTACTATTTAAGCGTTTCGGATTACTCCATACTTATCCTCACGCCGGAGCTTGGTCCTGGGAACAACACCCGGGGCGAGTCTAACATGAGTGTCTCTTGTGTATAGGTACTTCGGAACCTCAGCAAGACCTTGTCCGAAAGATCTGACTCCATCTCCGAAGGAGTTGCAGGTTTTTACCTCAACATTTAGTTAAGGTTATAATTTGTTATTTGAACGAAGATTAGTTGTAAATGGTTTAAATCGGTGGATAAACAGTAACCATGTACAAGTGCAGGTGATTGAACAACCATTGGTGTCGAATGCTATTTTCTTAGGACCAGTCTTATGCGCAGTTTAACTGTTGCAATGATTTTTCGATTACATTGAACTCAAAATATTTTCTTTGATAAATCCTTTTCAACCAGGTTAACTCCACGTTTGCATTTATCGCTTGATCAATGCCTCGTTAGTATATTCCGAGGTAGTCAAATGTTACTACTGTCTTGCGCATGTTGGGTGTTTTGTCTTTCAATTTTTTGTTATGATTTGATTTAGGGAAAATTCCACTTTTATGCCAAAAATTGAATTAAGGTCCACAATCAAGTCAGGTTTTTTGCAAATTTCAATTTTGGTCATGTGCAACCCACTTAAAATGTGACACGTGTTTAGTTTTTTAATAATAAAAGTACACTTGATTTGATATTTTGTCATATTATAAATTATGTTAAAAGACTAAAATACCCTTATTATATAAAACACCTCCTTCTATCTCTTTCACATAAAGTAAATATCGGTTCTCTCTCTCTCTCTCAAACTTTCATTACACACTCTCTCTCTCAAAATTTCGACCACCGACATTAAATCCGTTGATCGACCACCAACTTCCACCACCACCAAGATAAATAAAAAATAAAAAAGTAGATCCGGTTGGATCACACCAAGGAAATAAAAAGTAATTTGGTTATCATAAGCACATAGATCTGGTTGGATCTTTCATTATAAACACAGATCCGACGGCGGTTATGAAGTGATGGTGGTATAAACACAGATCTGGCGGTTATGATGGTGATGATGGTTTACTGCTGCCGCTGTCGACGGAATTTGTGTTGCCGCCACTGAAGTTGCTGCTGCCGTCAGAAAGTATTATTAAAAGTTAAGGAGAAGATGTGATAAGAGTGTGGGGTTTCGGTGGTTGAATGAAGTTGATGGGTCGTTATCGGCAACAATCGACTTTAAGTTGTCTTCTTTGGTACAAAGGTTTGTTATCACTAATAGAATAAGGTTGAATGATCTTTGTGTTTTAGTCTTTTGTTTATCACTGATAGAATAAGGTTGGATGATCTTTGTGTTTTAGTCTTTTGTTTTTTATGGATTTATGTTTTTGGGTTTGCGGTTTCTGAGATGTGTGTCATCATACATGTATGTAGTGTGTGTACAGGACTATAAATTGGACTATGGATTGGATTTTAGTAATAAAATTGGACCATGTATTTAGTTTAAGTAATAAAAAGTTAGCCAGAATATATGGGTGTCGCCGGAATCTGGAAATAAAAATGGTGATGATGAAGTGTTGTGGAAAGTTGGTGGGGAAGGTCGGTGATGAAAAAGAGGGTCGAGCAACATGGTAGCACAGTCGTACATTTAATGAACACGTGTCACACATTTAAAAGAGGGTAAGACTATGTGTAATGGGGCGTGAATTGCCCAAATTTGCCCCATTTAGCGCCCAATTCGCGCCCAAATCGGTTACACAGGGGCGCCAAAATGAAAAAAAAAACCCCTAGGCGCCAATTGATTCACGCCCTGCCCATTGCTTCTTTCAAAGAAAAAATGACCGTTACACATTAAATACCACTACATGCAGGCGCTAAAAGCCAAAAAAACCCCTTTGGCGCCCAAATTTGCCCCAACCACTACACATAGCCTAATATGGTCTTTTAATATTCTTAATAATAAGACAAAATATCAAATCAGTTGTACTTTTATTATTAAAAAACTGGACACGTGTCACATTTTGAGTGGGTCACACAATAGCACCGGTTGCACATGAAGAAAATTGGAATTTGCAAAAAACCCGACTTGAATGTGGACCTTAATTCAATTTTTGGCATAAAAATGGAATTTTCCCTTTGATTTATAACTGTAAGTTTATAAGATTTGTTAATTTACGACTCTCTGACACTCTTGTCGGTACGAGTGTGCTTCTAATTTAGTTATAATATTTATTTAGTTACTTCAATGTAAGGGCACAAGGAGTCATGACTCCGAAAAATCCAACCCTCCCAAATTTGATCAATAATATTATGCCAACTCAGTTCAACCCTCCAGCCCTCCCAACCAATTTCACTCGCGAGTCGCGCCCATGATTTTCCAGCCCTCCCAAATTTTTTATTTTTTCCCCCTAAACTACTGTATTAAACTACACAATTTATAACTAAAACACATAACATTTCATAAAAGTTCATTACATAATAATAAAAATAAAAGTTCATTACATAATAATTAAAATAAAAGTACGAGAACGTCCATAACATAATAATAGAAATAAAACTACGACAATAGATATCTAAAGATCACAACGCCATCCATACTTCGCCGCGATTGTTCTTTTTTGCTCAAGCATCCACTCTAACATTGTTGGGTCGGTTATGTGATCGTGCGGCGTGTTGTAGAACTTGAGGTCACTCCTCACAGTAGGGATGGCAACGGGGCGGGTTTGGGGCGGGGCGGCTATCCCCATCCCCAAACCCGATTACCAAAGTTCTCTCCAAACCCGCCCCGATCCCCATCGGGGATCTAATCGGGGCGCCCCGTTGGGGCGTGATGGTCCCCTAAACCCGCCCCGTATTAATCGGGTATCTTATCGGGGTATCCTCTTTGGGTGTAATTCTCGACCAAAGCCGTATCATTTTACATTTATTGTTATTTTTAGACCGTTAGCAATAACGAACCTATTAATAATCAATTATAAACAATCCTTGTTAAGTTTTCAAGGATAGTATACATAAAAATGATAAATTATACCGTCAAAAATTAAAACTTAAAAATATGACATTAAACGAGTTTCTATAATCACAATTTTTCATTCTTACAAATATAAAAAAACTGAAAATATTAGAGTAATATTTTTCTATTATGTAAATACTAACAAAATACTATATAAGTATAGATATATTTGTATATGTGTATATATTAATCGGGCGGGGCGGGGCGGGGCGAGGATTTCCCGCTCCCCGCCCCAAACCCGATTAAAATCCCCGTTTAATCCCCAAACCCGCCCCGTAACCCGATTAGCATGCCCCACCCCGCCCCAATTAGTTCGGGTTTCGGGTTTCCCCGTCGGGTTCGGGTTTTTTTGCCATCCCTACCTCACAGCCTTTCTAGTCGCTACGTTTGAGGTTGGGGCCGAACCATTTGTTGTCGAGAGCCCCATCCACGTCCGGTTTTAGCAACCCCTTTTAGTTTTCTTGGATCCATGGTGGTTTGAAAGGTTGAAGATGAAGAAAGTGGAGTTATTTTTTATTTTATTTTGGATGCCACGAAATGAAGCAGGAAGAGGCGTTTTTTTTAATGCCTAGCAACGGTCAAAATTGACAAAGGACAAAAAAAAAAAAAAAAAAAAAAAGTTGCACACTGCCCCCTCCCAACGTTCAACTCACCGGCTTCTTCACAGGGTAATATACCCGCCCACCAACCCTCCCAAGCCTACCCGCTGGCGAAGGAATGGTGTTACCGCCGGTTTCAAGAGCCCTTTGGGGCACTCCGAGCACCCTAAGAGACTAATACAAATAAGTAGCTATAGATGCTTCTTCAATTTATAATACATATTATGAAAATGTCATTTTTTTCATAACTTTTGTGCCAACATGGTAAAATATACTCTTACCAATGGGAAATTTACAAATAAAAAAATTAATTATAGAGACGAGAACCAAAGTGCTTTGGCTCAGCTGGTACCTACTTCCGAAAAACACACGGGGCAACTCGAGAGATTTTGTGGATAAAATGTTAAGAGTTCGAGTCACGGCTCGTGCTCACTGCAGTTGGTGCCCCACTAAACCATAATAATTGCCAGAAATATTCCTTGTGGGATGGAAATAGTTGGTGCCAAAAAGCACCTGGAGTTAAGGTGTTCTCGCCAAGAGATGAGAAAAGATAACTATATAGATTTCGAATAAGCACCTAGAGTTAAGGTGTTCTCGCCAAGAGAGATGAGAAAAGATAACTATATAGATTTCGAATACCAACATCTCAGTGTTAGGATGATAAATTAAGCACACTTTTTAAGATTATATAAAAACATTAATCCACTTATACATGTTCTAGTGCAGAAAAAAAGTGTGAAAAATAAGGAGTTTTGTCTAGAGGAGCTCAAAGGACCAATGTTCTAGATTTATGTTCAATTCATAACTAATACTCGTACAAATAACCCATTTGACAAATCATCTATGCGTCAAAAGAATGCAGAAAACCAAAATGTCAAAGTTAGAGCCGATAAAAAATTGCAAAAAATATTACCAAAACCTACTATCCTAACACCTAATTACCAAAATCAACACTTCATTTTCCATTTACCAAAATCTACTTAGAGGGCAAATTGTGTTTGCTCTCTCCCCAACTTTGCTCTCTATGTGGGCCCTAGCTCCTTTTAATAAACAAACCCGTCGTGCAAAATCCTTGCTCTCCACCCGTTATTTGCGCTCCACTATTTGAAAAAAAAAAAAAAAAAAAAAAAAAAAAAAAAAAACGTATAGATATTAATTGGCATACATGTACCCTCTTTAATTTTTATCTACCAATTTGCTCATCCCCTCTTCATCCATAATTTGTTTATTCCATCTTCCCCACCAAATTGATCTATCCCCACCGAATAAATTGAGAGGGAGCGCAAATTAGAAGGGAGAGCAATCTATTTTGCACTCCGTGTGACGTGTAACTTTATTGATCTTTCTTTTAAATAAATGTTGCGTGTACATTATTAAAGTGGAGTTGGAGTGCAAAATAGGAGGAAGAGCAACAACATTTGCGCTCCGGCGTGCAAATTAGGAGGGAGAGCAACAACATTTGCGCTCCGGCGTGACGTGTAACTTTTCTAGCCTTTCTTTTAAATAAATATTACGTGCAAAGAAGAAAAGTGGAGCGCAAAATATTAAGGAGAGCAAGCAAATTTGCGCTCCGTGGACACGTGTCATGTTACTAGTCATTCTTTTAATAAATGTGGCGAGCAAAAGTCCCGGAGTGCAAACAAATTTGCGCTCCGTATACAGGTGTCAGCTTCAACTTTGTTTTTATTTTGCTAAAAGTATACGTGTAATCATCTAACCAATGGCGTGCAAAATTTATGGGCGAGCAAACCATTTTTGATCGTATATTCGATTTTGGTAACTCAGTTTTCAATGGTTCATTTTGATGAAACGAATATCTATGCGTCTCATCTCAAAATTTTCTCAAAATTGCACATGCATCATATCATATTTTATTAGATACACATGTTTAGCCGTTTGATAAATGAATATAAGCCTCGTAACTATTGTGAAGTTGGAAAGTCAAAGACCTTTGCATTCACGATTTCACACGACAAACTAATAATTAAATCACCGTCACAAGTATACATCACTGATTTGAGGATTGTTGAACTATAGTGAGACATTAGTTGAGCCTTAAGCTCGAGATCATGTAGTTTGAACCAAGTTCATACTCAATATAATGTTTTTCTATAACACAAACTAATTATACACCCAACTATAACATCATTTTCATATATCAACAACTTCCTCACTTTTGTTCTTAGTGTGACTTGCTCTACAACCTCATGATTGAGGCCTAACCATCTTACACATAACACATACCGGTGGAGAAGATACCCATTGGTAAATGCCTAAATAGTAACTCAATACAAGCATAATGTTTGATAAGTTTTACTAGTCGAACTCGAAAAAAAAAAAAAAAAATCTTTAAACTTGTTTCTATTTGGTAAACTTAACCGATATTATAAAGATAGTATAAAAACCGTGTACTGTTTCACATAGCCTTATAGGTATCCATTACCCATACCCGAGACACCCACACGATCTTATTCGGATTCCCTCACTTTACTCTTTCTCCCTCTTTCATCTAAGGTCTGACACCGGCACCGATCCAAACCGGAATTAACCCGATCCGGCCAAGTTATAACTACAGTGCATCGTGTGAGTGTTGCTACAGAGCCAGCTAAATAATTTTTTAATAATGGATGCTTGGGCTTCATATCTTCTGGATTCTTCATAGCCCACAAACCACAAAAAAACACACACACGAATACTGTCTTATCTCTGAATCTATGAATTTCCGGTTTGAGAAACCAATAACAAACAGGCGGCGTAAAAAAAAAGGTATGATTTTTATTTATGGTGATTTATTTTTGTTTTTAATTTTTATGCTTTTTATTATTTATTATTATTTTTTTTTTACAAAATAGGGATTTTTCTTTTTGATTGTTACACACACGCTGGTCGAAGGTGTTTGCTGAAAGTGGATGGCGGGTTATGTATCTGCAGCTGGTGTCGAATTCCAGCTGAACATTCTTTATTAGGCTTAATAAAGGAAAGTAAAATTAAGCTTTTTTTTGCTACTTTTCTGTTTTTTTAGATGGTGTTCGAACTTGAAACACATGAAATTATTGGTACGTTGAATTATAGTTTAGAACAATTGCATCTATACATAATATGTGTACAATATTTTGTTATGTACAAGATTAGTTAGTTTAGAATGACCTACTGCCCTTGATCTTAATTTATGTTTATTTGTGTTTTGACTGATTACAAGATATTTCAAAAGTCGAGATATTGGGGAGGTCGGCATGGACAGTTGGTAACTATATTGCTTCGGAACGTAGAATGGCTGCTATTATCAGTGTTCTGAATCAATAAAGCTTCCATTTCCACCAAGGCCGTTTGATATGGGTCATTGTTGACGATGTCTTATTCCTTAAGGCGAGAATGGTGAGTATTAAATATGAGATTTTCACACTTTCATGAGTAAATATAGTACATTTTGTGTATACTCTATTTTCTGATCCCTTGATACAATCCAAATTGTTATGAAATAATAATAACTGTCACGTGGCGTTGTTTGTGATACTGGGATCTGTTATCCACAAATTGGTATGTGTTATACTGAAACCATTTTTATTTTTTATTTTTTTTGGAACAGCGAGTCACCAAGAACTGAAACCAATGGAAGTTTATGCACAAAGAGCAAACAATACATGGACATTCAGGTATGTAAAAAATCACCGTAAAGCTGCTTTGATAGGTAATTGCTTAAAGAGATTTGCTGTACAATGTATTGTTACTTTTATGCATACTAAACTCTGTAGATATCTGCTACAATAGGTGGTCTTAACGAGTCACTTGCTATCATTGTCACAGCAGAATCGTCTGCCACATATCAGTTCCCATAATATGAACACGGGTGGTAGTGACAAAGGCGTGTCAGATAAGGTTTGATTTATTACTGCTTTGGCTACAGGTCAGTTGGTTCCCACAACCGGAACAGGCCGTGTTCTGTCAACACTATATCAGATTCACTACACGTAATACTTGAGGTTCCAAAAGCTGTTTTGTGTCACGTCACAGGAGGAGCATCAGGTACAGGGAAGCAACACATCCAATACTCGACCTTCAACAAATTGATATTACTTAGTCTAATATATTCGGCTTTCACTTAACTTCACAAGTAACCAGATAATTAACTTTTATTTATATGGCTTACCTGACAAACTCTTTAATTATCAATCTCACTTTCATCCAATAGTTAAGGAACAGCCCGCATGATGCAGTTGTTCAGCATATTATTGAAAGATTGATTACTCTTGATAACGGCATGGCATCCAACGATCATGTAGCTCATACACATACCAATCTTCACAAGGTAAATGAGGTTGATTATATACGGTTGTATTATCAGGAAACAATGGACAGGATAGCAGACATTCTTCGTGTGGAAATATTTAGACAGAAAATTGTAGACGTTATTGTGCATTTATGTATCTTTGAATCACAAATTATTTATTCTTAATCTTTCCAAACATAGTTGTCTTCAAAACTCTTTGATGTCAGTTGGGTTTGAAGATGTCCATATACATTGTGGCAGTTTAAAGATGCATATATGCTTGCGGCTAAGAGGCATGCAATTTCGTGGAAGCAGCTCCAGAAGACACAAACGGAAAGAGAGATTTTGAAATTGTTCTGAAAAACATGTAAATCAATAATTTTGTATTCAAACGTTCCGCCGCAAAGCGCGGGCTTCAAACCTCGTTTTTCATGAATTATTGAAATATTGCTATTAAAATCACAAAATCTTGATTGTGAGAACTAAATATAATCGAAAGACCCATCTGTCTATGTTTGCTTGAGTTTTTTGTGGGTTATGGTTCATGTGTGTGAGGTTGTGGGTTGCGGTTGATTTTCAACTCGCGTCATGTTTTGCACCGGATGTTTGCTCTTACGTAGTGTTTGGTATGTCGTAATGAAAGAGTGAATGGAAAAGATCATTACGGTGTAATGAAGAAAACATGTTTGTTTACTATTATGTAATACAATGACTCATTACATGGAATGACTCATTACATCATATATTATCATTTTGATTCATTAGAGGCTCCCTTCTTTTTTTCATTACATCTTGTAATGGAATCAAATTACATAAAAACCTATTTTTTAAATACTCATTATACTAAAAAAGTTCTATCATAAATAAGGTATTTTAGTCTTTTTCTATGATTACATTACATTCTATTGTATCAACCAAACATGATTAATAATGGTAATGAGTCGTTCCATTACATCTTTTATTGCATTACGTTGTCAATTCCTTTCAATTGTTAGTTCATTCCGTCCTACCAAACGAACCCTTAGCGTCATCGTGTTTGGTTGGGTTGGGATGTTGGAGTTGTAGCTTAGTATCTCGAATGTCCATTTCATAATATCCATGCTTGATCTTGGTATAGGTGTAGGTCTTAGGGTCACTTTATTGGTTTGTTAGACTGATCGTAATAAGGGTCTTACGATCGAGTCTTGGAGACCTAAGACGCGCCGCCCCTTATTACGGTGTGGGAGCACGCATCTTCAATGAACAAAATGGAGGATTCGGTCTTGGCAAAGACCGAGTCGTGAGGTTTTTTTTTTTTTTTTTTTTTTTTTTTTTTTTTTTTTTTTTTTTTTTGTAATGTGTATATGTGTTTAAGTGAGTATATTTTGGTGATGAAGTTGGTTGTTTTATTACACTAAGTTGATAGTGAAGTTTGTTGTAAAAATAGAAAGCTGATGTAACACTGATGTGCCGATTGTGAATACGATCTAAAGGTCTCCCTTATTGCACCCAATTTTATATTCGTATTCATGTAATTTTAGGGTCTTATTATTTTATCTGTATAATACAATCCTTTTGAAAAATATAACCAAAAGAGCCATATGCATATGTCTTGGAGCTTGAACACTATAGTTGAGTATTGAATGTGCTTTATTGCTAAAGAGCATTAAATGGTTTTTGTGCACTACACGACGACACAAAACTATTACGGAGTACTACTCTCTCAATACGGAAAATAATGTAATATTGTTTTTCTTGGTTGGTCAAAGAAAAATGTTACATTTAGTTTTTACAATATTGTAATTAAAACTTACGATTTCCTAATTGGTTATAGTTCTACAACATCAAAACACGACATAAGTAGATAAAACGTGACATGATGCAGAGCAAACTGGAATCCTACCTACCAACAGAACATTGAATTATTTTAATGGTCCTCTAATTATTTTAAGGTGTTTTTTTGACTTTGAATTTGATCATATTATCAAATTAAATCATTTAGATCTTGTTCATTATTCAATTATATTATTCTTATCTTTTGTTTGTAACGTTGTGGCAATGGTTATTTTATAAACAGCCCAATCACAACCTCAAAAGAATATGGTTAACCAATAGTTGACTTGGGCAAAAGTCACCAATCGATTAGTAAGACTGGACATGAGAGTCCTCGTCTTCATGCAGTATGAACCTCGATCACGAGTCATCATCTATTACGCTTCTCCCCAGCAGTATGTTATGAATCAGATTTGTGCAACATTTTAGTCGTCACGTTGACCAAGCCATTGTGTGCGTGTATGTGTTTTTGTAATGTATGCTTATGTTTAAATGGAGTATGTTTGTGTGGTTGGTTTTGTGGCAACTTTTTTTTGGTAAAAGAGTGAATGCTCATGTGAAGCTTGTTAGAGTTATGGAAAAATATTAAATCGTGTATGACTAGAATCGAACACGGGACTTTGGATTGCACACTTTACGTATGAATGATTAATGTAAATAATTAATATATATAACCGTTATATATTTTAATTATTTGAACACGAAATAACGACTAACGGACGTTAAGTAATTAACGGAATTGACTAACGACCGTTAGTGAATAAAGGAAGGACCGTAAGTGAAATTAGAGGCTCAAGAATGATCTAGAAACCCTTGGGGAAGGGTGGGCCGATCGGCCTAGGGTTGCCAAACCCTATTCGATCCAAACTTGTGCTCCAAGATAGTTTCACTATAAATACAAATTCAAGGGTTATTAGTTTTTTACCTTGTGCACTATTACTATAACTCTAAAGTTTTCTTCTTCTTCCTTTGGGCTAAAACCGGTCGACATATCCCTTTAGGGAGTCGATCCAAAGTTTTTTTTGTTAAACAAATTGTTTGGTTTAATCGTGTTCTATTGCTAGCACCATACATTAATTGGTTATAGTACGTGTGTACAAAACCTTGGTAATTAACTTACTTTAGTTAATACCATCCTGGATTGAGAAACAAAACGGTAAGGGGCTTCTCGTTAATCCACTGCTTATTCAAGAAGAAGAATTGAAGTTAGATCATTGTTCTTGCTATGATCAAAGGTACGTTATCTTTATTATTCGGTTAATCTTTATACATGTTAAATAATTGATTCTTGCTTCCGCTTTGTGCTTTGATGTTGTAGATTTATTTATATGAATGTCATGGTATTTAAATTCTAACAGTGGCATCACGAGCCGTTTAACATGTAACTGTATTACCGAAACGCATAAAAATCAAATTTTTGATTTGGATTAGACATGTTTAGTCGATTTTTTTAGGGTTTTTAGAACAATAAAAAACGAACCTAATTTTTTTTTGGGGAGGGGGGGGGGGTTCGATCCCTCTTTAATTAAAAAGCTAGTTTTGTAACCCTAAAATTAGGAACATGTGTGTTTATGTGTGTAAAGGGTTACGTTCCTTGACTTGTGTATTAATCCATGATAAATTCATGCAAGGTCATCATGGATTTGAGTTTGTAATTAATTGCTAAGATAGATCTAAAGTTAGGGAAGACCTAATTAGTTAAATTAATGAATCTTTTATGTGCAACGTGGTATATGCTTGCTAAGACTTACGCTACCAACTTGTTGGTGTATGTGGTCCATTGGGTACAATGAGCTCGAAAACCAATGGGAGTCTTAGTAATTATATGCATAATAATTCACATATAGATTATTAATAGGATTTATCAAAAGGGTTTGCATGTGGCTATATGATTTAATGGTTAAGATTATATGCGTTATTATGTGTTTATTTATTTTTATTAAATTACTTGTCTTTTTTGTTTAAATTATTGTTGAATTGTAAGCAAAAAGAGGGTAATTTTTGGAATAGAAAATAAATTGACCTAATAACTATGAAACCTTGATGTGATAAATTATATATTGCCAAGTCTTATGTGCCGACAGTGGTTCGCTTCGCAGGGTAATTTGCTCCCAGGCGAGACTAGCAATTTTATAATTTATAACATAATTTTTTAAGACTTAGTATCATAAACTTTTGATTGACTGATGAGTTTTGTACCAATAGTGTGAACGGCTCACCCAGTTTAGACAAACTATAAGAGGGGTATAAGGAGGCTTGACATTGAATTGTCATCCGAAAGGGACGTGTTTTTAATTAGCCTTCGGGCGGACGTTTGTCTCTCCACTCCTTTGTGCGTCTAATTGGAGCTACCAAGTAATGCTATAATTTTGTACAAAATCATCTTAAGGGTGAATTGACCTCAATTCCACGCGCCACTTTTGTGGTAATTATCCGAATAACTTGGGTCTTTATGACTCATGCAGTAGTAGGATGTAGTGGGCGATAATTGGAGGTAATTCTTTGATTGGTGAACCCAATACCTCAATTAAAACTTTGTTGATTTAACTCTTAACCTCAATTGGTAAATTAAAATTGTTTTGAAAACTTATGATACGAATATGTGTGCATGCTTCTTCGTACATATTTTGATTGACACATCAAAATAAATACCCTAAAATTTAAGTCTATGCTATCTAATTATAAGAGACACTTAAAGTTAATATTTAGCGTAAGTGAGACCTTGTTGGGTCCTTCAGTACCCAAGAGTCGTTAAAACAAGATTTGGACACAAATTAACTAAGTGTTAATTAAACCGAGAACAATTCAAGTCACTGAGTGAACAGTCACTCAGTGAGTCATCTTCATGATGCTTAAGGCGAATTCAAGAAGAAGGATTCACTACTCAGGTAGGCGGTACTCCCTGAGTAGGACTTAAGCCAAAGAAGAAGATGATGGTTCAGTGAGTGTTGGACAAGAACTCACTGAACCCCAGTCTCCTCAACAACAATAAGTGATTGAAGACTGAAGAAACCAACGCTTGAAATAAAGGCTTGAATAAGTGGGAAGTGTTTAAGAAGATAAGAGTGTCAGACCAACCACTCCTATCTTGTCAGCAAACCTTCCCTTTTGTGGCTAAAAGTCATGGAGTGTCAGACCAACCACTCCTAAGACTTTTTAGCGCATTCCTATTGGTTTTTGGAAATGACAATTACTGTTGTAATTGTCAGACACGTTTGCTTCAACAACTTGTATTATTTTAATCACTTTTACTCATGATACTTGTGTATAAATAGGTTCAGATAGGAGAGAAGTTGAGTGTGTTTTGTACATTGAAAGCCTTAGACTTTTGCAAAACAACTTCTCTCATACAAAGAGTAACCAGTCCCTGAGATAGCTCAGTGAGGCATATTGTTACCACTTAAGCATAACTTAAGTTTAGATCGGAGACACCATACCTTGTCTATTCAATCCCAAGTGTTTGTTCCGCAAAACACTTGGGTAATAGATTCTTTGATTCATTTCTAAAAAGAATTTAAACATTGAAAATACTGTGTTTTTATATTAACGTTTCATTAACTGTTAGAAGTAATCATTACATTGTAATAGTCATAAACACAAATAGATTAACTTTCTAGTTAACTCTAAGCGTGTTAAAGGAACAACAAGTGGTATCAGAGCCTCTGGCTTATAAAATCTTTTAAAATTAACCGAGAGTGCTCAAGGTTTTTAAAACCAATATCCTACTATGACTGATGCAAATGTGCCCCAGCTAGTCGACAAAAAGGGTGGAAGCTTTTCAGCTGTTGCCCCACGACTTGAAGCTGGTAAATTTAGCAAGTGGAAAAAGCGAATGCTTTGCTACTTGACTGGTATGGAACCATACTACATCACTTGTGTCAAAGATGGTCCTTATGTCCCAAAGACTGCTGAAGGGCTAAACAAGCCTGAGGCTCAATGGACCATTGATGAGAGGAGGGTGGTCAATCAAGACCAACGCCTGAAAAACATCATTATATCATGTCTTCCTAACGATATAATGGAATCAGTCATCAACTGTTCAACAGCCAAGCAAACTTGGGATGACTTGGTCAATAGCTTTGAGGGTCCCTCAGATACCAAGGAAAACAGGGTCATGGACCTGAAACTTGAGTATAATACTTTCAGGGCAAAAGACTCTGAAAGTCTCTCTCAAACTTACACCAGATACAAGACCTTGATAAACGAACTATCAAATGATGGTGTAGTTTTGTCTAAGCATGAGACAAATGTTGGCTTTTTCAACAGTCTCCCTAAGAAGTGGCTAAACTTCTCACAAGGCCTGAGGAATGCTAATCACATTCAGACCCTTGAGCTCCCTGAGATCTATGGGAAGTTTGTCTATGAAGACAACTTAATCTCAAGGAGATACCCTGACTCAAAAGCTCTTGAGTCCAAAAAGGCCTTGACCTCCACACCCATATCAACTGCTTTTTATACTAATGTTGTTGTGCAGGACTTTCAAGAGGATTCTGAGGATGAAATTGATGAAAGGACTAGTGATGAGTACCTAAAAGATTTAAACTTGGAATTCCAAGAGAGGGACTCCTTGCCAGTTCAAAACGTTTCATCAAAAGAAACCAGTCCAACTTTTCAAAAGGAAAAGCAAATGAAACCACTGAATGCTTTAATTATGGTAAAAAGGGTCATTTTGCTAGGGACTGTTATTCTAAAACCACCTCAGAACCCTCTTACAAATTTTTAGGAAATAGTTCCTCAGGAACTAGCAAGTTTCAACCTAGAATGTTTCAGTCGACCCAACAATTTCAAAACAAGGGTAAAAAAGACTTTGAAGCAAAATATAGGAAAGCCAAGGCTAAACTTGCAATTCTTGAAACTAATCCCTCTATGTCTCAGGCTGCTCAAACATCCAAACCTGTTCAGACAAAGAACAAGGTTTTAGTAGCTGAAGCTTATGATTGGGATGAAGAAGAGGTATCCTCAGATGAGGAAATCAGAGTAAGTGCACTGATGGCACTCTCTGAAGGTGATCAAGTGGCTGTTGGGAAAAGCCATGCAAGGAATGGAGAGTGGGTAAACATCACCATGAAGAAGGTAAACACTTTACTTTCTATGGATGATGATTCTGATTGGCAGTCTTACATGAATTATATTTGTGTTGATCTTAAATTTGTTGAGGAACAAAAGCTTAACATGTTTTCAAAATATAACAACATAGTGTCAGAATTGAATAAATGTAGAGATGAATTGCTTGTACTGAAGCAAGCCAAATTAGAAACAATTACTCTACAAATTCAGAACACTGAAATTTTGAAACAAAACCAAGCCCTACAAACTGAACTTAACAAAGAAAAAGCTGTCATCCAAGGCTGGACCAAAAAGAACCCCAAAGTCTTTGATACTGCGGGTTTAATCCCTAGGAATACAATAGGAATTGATCATCACATGGTTAACCCCTATGTAAGTCCCAGTGAATTGACCTTTGTTCCAGCTGGCATATCATTTGAGCAAGAAATGCTACCCAAGTCAAATGACTGGATTGTCAGGGATAACCCAGTCAGTAAGTTACCAAACTTTGAGACTGGAAAGATCTTGCTTCCTGAAAGTCAGGCTTTGAAAAATATGCTTGGACTTACTGAACAACTCAGTAAGCTTGAACTCACTGAACAACTCAGTAATACTGAGTCAGTGAATGAGTCTGAATCAGAATCATATCCACCACTCCCACCACTGAATACCCTTCAGGGTGCTGCACCCAACTTAGGCCTCCTACCAATGGCCTACTCTCAACACTCTCCAAAGGAGAGGTTAGGATTGGGAAAAACAATCCTGAAAAGACCAACATTTGAAGTCTCAGTAAATACTGATGACTCATCTTCTTCAGTCCATTCTGAAGTAATAACCCAAAGCCCTGACTCAAAATTTGACCAGTTGGCTGAAATGGTCAGGAAGCTGGGTGAGAAGATTGCATCTTCTGAGAAACCTTCTTAATCCAAGAAGGAACAAAAACCAACTTCCTCAAAGACCAAACCCAAACCCAAACCCTCAAAACCCTTGAAAAGATGTGAACTGTGTAACTATACCAATCATATCACTGATGATTGCTATAGAATTCTTTATTGCATGATTTGCAAAAAAGATGATCACAAGACCTCTGATTATAAAATACACTCAGTCACATCAAATATGGCAAGCCTTAAAGCTCAGTCTTTAAACTACCCTTCTGATTCTAAACAGAAACAGAAACAAAAGGCAAAACCTTTTGCACCTTGCCTTTACTGTGGGTTCAATGATCACCATCCTAAGGATTGTCAAATTGATAATTGTTGTGAAAATAGTGGAAGTTCCACTCATGACACCTCAGGAGGTGATAAGGCCATTCAGGCCAGAAGAGGTATGACAAAGTCAGCCTCTCAGTCTACTGAGTCTACATCTGCAATCAAATGCATAATTTGTGGTAGCTCAGTCCACTACACCACTGACCATAAATCAATTGTAAATATTAAAAAGACCCCCAAAGCTAAGCCATCCAAGAAGTGGAGTCCTAGAAAGAACTAACCCAGTTTACTATTTGTGCATAAACATGCCAGGGATCCTGTTTGGCATCTAGATAGTGGATGTTCAAGGAGCATGACTGGTGTGAAGGAGTATCTGCACAAGTATGTTGATGAATCAGGACCCAAAGTGATATTTGCTGATAACTCATCATGTCTCACTGAAGGTTATGGTTCAGTAAACTGCAATGGTATAGTCTTTACTAGGATAGCTTATGTAAATGGTCTTAAATACAATTTGATAAGTGTCAGTCAACTATGTGATGCTAAATACATAGTTCAGTTTGATGATAAACAAGGAATCATCTTCAATGCTAATAAGGAAGTTGTCCTTATTGCACCAAGAAGACATGATGTTTATGTGTTGGACATGTCCAGTCTGACTCAGAATGGAACTTGTCTCTTTACCAAGGCCACTGATACACTCAACTGGCTTTGACATAAGAGACTCTCCCACCTGAACTTCAAAAACATAAACAACCTTGTAAAACAAAACAAGGTCCTTGGCTTACCATCTCTTGTGTTTTCAAAGGATAAACCATGCTCAGCTTGTGAAAAAGGTAAACATCACAGAGCATCCTTTAAAACCAAAACCAACTTTTCCATCAGGAACTGCCTACATCTTCTCCATATGGATCTATTTGGACCAATTAGTCCTAGATCCATTAACCATGAGAAGTATACTCTGGTCATTGTGGATGAATACTCAAGATACACTTGGGTATACTTCCTGATAAAAAAGAGTCAGGCAGCTGAAACAATTATGTCATTTTTCAGGAACATTGAAAATCAAAATGACATCAAAGTCAAACAGATTAGGACTGACAATGGAACAGAGTTCAAAAATTATGAACTTGAATGTTTATGTGATGAGAAAGGTATTTCCCAAAAATTTTCCTCACCTTACACACTTGAACAAAATGGGGTGGCTGAAAGGAAAAATAGAACACTCATTGAAGCAGCTAGGACAATGCTAAATGGATCAGTCCTTTCCAAACACTTTTGGACTGAAGTAGTAAAGACTGCCTGTTACACACAAAACAGATCCATCATTGTCAAGAGACATAGCAAAACTCCTTATGAGTTATTCAAGGGAAGAATCCCTGACATCAGCTACTTTCATGTCTTTGGGTGTCCTGTGTTTATTCATAATAACAAGGATCACTTAGGAAAATTTGATGCCAAAGCTGATGATGGATACTTCCTAGGATACTCCCTTGTCTCAAAGGCCTTCAAGGTGTTCAACACTAGGAGACAGCATACTGAGGAAACATTTCATGTTACCTTTGATGAGAGCACTGATGCAATCAGTGTCTCTAACAACTCAGTGGAAGAGATAGGTATTGATGAATCATCAAGATACCCTCCTGATGAACATCATACTGATAATGGTCCTTCCACCCAGTACCATGCAAATGCTGACATCTCTTATTACATCATTCCCCACAACCTTCCTTACCCAACCATCACTGAGTTTATTGAAGCACAAAGTACTGATGAATTCATTCAGTCAGTACAAAGTGCTCAGGTACTAAACAATCACAGTGATGAGTCAACCCACTCAGACACTCAAGATGCTGAAGATCATCATGTGTCTGATCCTGATCCTACCCATCAGGCCTCTACAAGTTCCTATCAGTTTCCAAGACCTCAGGACAGTTGGACTAGGTCTCAGGATATAGAACTTGTCAATATAATTGGTGAGCCTACTGAAGGCATGCTCACAAGAAGCATGGCTGCTGAACTGAGAGCAGCCTCAGCCAATGAATGCCTATTTGAGGACTTTATTTTCACAATTGAACCCAAAAGTGTTAAGGAATCACTAAATCATCCAAGTTGGGTTCAAGCCATGAATGATGAACTGGAACAATTTGACAGAAACAAAGTAATGACCTTGGTCAAATGTCCTGAAGATGTTTCAGTCATTGGCATGAAATGGGTATTTAAAAACAAATCTGATGAAAATGGCATAGTCATTAAAAACAAAGCTAGACTTGTAGCCAAAGGCTATAATCAACAAGAAGGCATTGACTATAAAGAAACATTTGCACCAGTAGCAAGGATGGAAGCCATCAGGATCTTCCTTGCTTTTTCTACATACATGAACTTCAAGGTGTACCAAATGGATGTTAAAAGTGCATTCTTAAATGGCTCACTAAAAGAAGAAGTTTATGTTCAGCAACCTCCTGGATTTGAAAGCCATGAGTTTCCTGACCATGTCTGCAAGCTTAACAAAGCCCTTTATGGACTGAAACAAGCTCCCAGGGCATGGTATGAGACTCTTTCAGCCTTCCTAATCCAAAACAAATTTGTCAGAGGTAAGATAGACAACACATTGTTTATCCACAAGACAAATAATGATGTCATACTTGTACAAGTGTATGTTGATGACATCATCTTTGGCTCAACAAATTATAAACTTTGCAAACAGTTTGAAAAATTAATGGCAAAGAAATTTGAAATGAACATGATGGGAGAACTGACTTACTTCCTTGGTCTACAAATCAAGCAGACTGATAAAGGAACCTCTATCAGTCAAGAGAAGTATGTGAGAAGCCTACTGAAGAAGTATGAGCTCAGTGACTGTGCCTCAGTCAAGACTCCCATGGTACCCCCAAACAACCTTGGTCCTGATCTTACTGGAAAACCAGTGAATCAAACTCTTTTTAGAGGAATGATAAGATCATTGATGTATTTACTTGCATCAAGGCCTGATATCCAATTCTCAGTCTGCTTATGTGCCAGATATCAATCTAACCCAAGAGAATCTCATATCACTGCTGTGAAAAGAATATTCAGGTACCCGAAAGGTACTCCAAACCTTGGATTATATTATCCAAAATGTTTAGGCCTTGATCTTAAAGGATACTCAGATTCTGACTATGCTGGATGTAACATGGACAGGAAAAGCACCTCAGGCTCCTGCCAAATTCTTGGTGGAAAACTAGTCTGTTGGAGTGCTAAGAAGAAACAATCAGTTGCCATGTCCTCAGCTGAAGCTGAATATGTTGTAGCAGCATGTTGTTGTGCAAATGTACTCTGGATGAAAAGTCAAATCAGTGACTATGGAATTCAGTACAAGATGGTTCCCATCTTTTTTGATAACACAAGTGCAATTGCCATCTCAAATAACCCAGTTCTTCATCAGAGAACAAAACACATTGATATTAGATATCACTTCATCAGGGACCATGTCATGAATGGTGACATAGAATTACACTTCATTCCTACTGAATATCAGCTAGCTGATATATTCACCAAGCCATTGGATGAACCAACTTTCACCAGACTGAAAGCTGAACTAGGAATGTTGGATATTGAGAATCAGTCCACTGATTGACTTCATCCAAATATGTGTAAATTCTGATAACCCAAGTCCCTGACTTAATGTGTTCTTCAGTGAGAAAGGTCACTGAACTTCAGGAACTAAACCCAAGTTCCTGAACCCTTAATCCTCAGGAATTAAACCCAAGTTCCTGAATTCTTGGTCCTCAGGAACTAGACCCAAGTTCCTGAACCTTTGAACCTCAGGAATTAAACCCAAATTCCTGAACACTAGAACCATCAGTGACTAAACCCAAGTCCTGACAATCAGGTTCACTGAATGAAAAGTCATTCAGGGTCCTCAAGAGACATTAAATACTAACTTAAATGCTCTAAGTATCTAGTTAGTAAATGT
Organism: Artemisia tridentata subsp. tridentata; assembly: GCA_021014915.2. Classification (NCBI taxonomy): domain Eukaryota; kingdom Viridiplantae; phylum Streptophyta; class Magnoliopsida; order Asterales; family Asteraceae; genus Artemisia; species Artemisia tridentata. The sequence continues at coordinate 73,137,500 of CP139505.1, forward strand.
TCGAGGTTGGTAACTGAACTCTTATTTAATATAAGAATATTTGTTCTTTTGCCTTTCTGGCTTCTACCTCTGGGCCCCCACATTCTCACTTGGCATTAAATGCCTCTCCAATCACATTACAGATATGTGATGACTCATCTCTGCAAATTACACTTTTGCAGAACTGCTCAACTGTTCACCTTGACTGTTGCGCCAAACCAGGGAAAGTGGAGTGGTGGCATTAAATGCGGATCCCAAAACATTTTATTCAAAACAGTTTCTAAAAATTCTTTTTGAATAAATAAAATCCGCTTAATACCAAAATTACCCTCCACTTCTCTTCCCTATAAATACCCTATGCACAAACAACACACACATGTTTTTTTAGAAATCTTAAGCAAAATTTTTCCATTTTCTTTTAAAAATTAAATCTTTTGTGTGTGTTCTTAGGCTTTAGAAACCCAGAATCATTTGTTAACCCTGACCTACCAATACAAATGGTTTCTTCTAATGCTATCACATACACCCCTAATGTGGATTTCATGTTAGAGGGCGTAGACCTCACAAAGAACAATGTGGTGGGAAACTTTTCCTATCCACAAAAGTTCCATGCTTACAAGAATGTAATGAAATATTTTCAAAACTGTTTTCTTGCAAAAGCATTTACCATGACCCCCTCAGTCATCTACCATGACTACTTGAGGGAATTCTGGTGTACTGCTGTGGCTACTAGCCCGAAAGACACCAAAGAATCCATCATCACTTTCACAGTGATGAATGGGAGAAGGACTCTCTCCCTGGATTACAATGGCTTCATCAAGGCCACTGGTCTTGATTTTGCTGAGGCTTTTGAGCCCAATCCGACTGACCAAGAGGTTAAGGGAGAGTTGATCTTCTTGGGACCTCATGACCCTAAACGTCCTGAGTTGTCCACTGGAGCCTTATTGGAAAAGGCTCTAATTGTCAAAACCTGGTTCCACCCAGCCTGGAGGATCCTGATGACATTCGTCATTCAGGTCCTTGGGGGGAATAAATCCTCCACTGAGCAATTGAACTCATCACAACAATTGATGTTGTTCAGTCTCTTGGAGGGTAGAAAGATAGATATCGAAGGTATAATCTTCCGTGACCTTGTTGCTAAGCTCTCAGAAAAATCTAGGAAAAAACACTTGTCTTATCCTAGGTTTATTTCCTGTGTGCTTCAGGACCTCCTTGGTTCTAACTATGTGAGGTCTGACGTCGAAGGTACGAAACCTGACGTCTTACATAAGACCAATTTCACTAGTGGCATCACTGAGGTACAACCCATTGCCCTGACTGACTACATGCTAGTGGTCATTCAGGGGGAGAACGCTATTTCTCCAATACCTTCACTGACAAAGAAGGTGAAGAAGACAAAGAAGGGTCAGTCCAATAAGGTGGTTAGACCCAAACCACTCGTCACTGAGACTGATGCCCAGAACCAACTCAACCTTAAAAAGGGGTTGAATGTGGCCCAGACCTCTGAGACACCCACTACAGAGACCCCCTGACCACAAAAAAAATGCCAACGGAGGGCATTAAGCAATCATCCTCAGTGTCCTCGGGCAAACCTTTTCCACGTGTCCCTACTGACGTACACAAGTTAGTAGGGTCAGGAACAACCACCCATTCACATCCCGATGAAGGAACTGACAAATCACAATCAGTTCCTGAGGGAGAAAAGGGTTCTAAATCCTCGGTGGGGCAGCACTACTCCACTGAGAAGGGGACCCATCACCAATCACATCCCGTTAACGTTCCTGAGCAATCATCCTCAGGATCTCAGGGAGTTCAGGATCCTAAATCCCCAAAAGGACAGTACAATCCTGATGGGAAGGGGGTCCATCAATCTTCACAATCAGTGCCTAGTGATACTACTGAAAAACACCCGTCAGTAGTTGAAGGCGCTAAGGGGGACAAAGACTCAGAGGGATATAAACCACCCGCTGATACGGAACCCACAACCACCTCAGGCGGATCCATTCTCTCAGGAACTGCCCCCAAAAGTTAGGCTGAGCAATCAGTTATTATGACTAGCCAGGCTGATAAAACCAAATCAGTTTTTATGGCGGGGTCAGGACCTGGCCAAAACCAAGGCAAGTCTTTTTATAAAGAGGAGCCGGTTAACCTTTTTGAGATTGAGTCTATGGGGGATATTCAGGCTCTTCTTGATTCTGAAGATTCTGAAGATGAGCTCAAGGAAGAGAGTGAGGAGGAAATGTTTGAGGCTGGTGATGACATGGAGACTGATGTACAACCAACTGAGCAATCGCATCAGTCTTCAGATTCTGAATCATCATGCCCTCAGGAACTCAAGAAATATGACAACATTCTTCCTCTTACTGAGAGGCAATTGGTCAAGTTCCTACAAAAGGCCAACAATGCTCTCTTCACTGGGCTAACTGAAGAAATTTTTGACCACCACACTGAAGCTGCTGTTCATTACGTCGATCTGAAGGAATCAGTGGAATCCTATCATGATGATGTAAATGAGCACAAGTCATCTATCTCCTTCTCCCTGACAAATCTTGATTACAATCTTAAAATGTTCAACGAGTCTCTCACCAACTTACAAAAGAGCGTTGAAACTATTCAAGAGTCAGTGAAAGATGACCCTGCGCTTAACAGGAAAATTCTTCAAGCTTTTGAGACCTACCAGCAACAATCTACTTAGGTGGCTGAGCTGGTAAACATGCTGACCTCCTCAAATCTTCAGGGATTCAGCTCTAAAGTGGACTCCATCAGGTCTTCCCTGGGTCTTATGGAGTCCCACATGGCATCTTTGGCAAATTCTTTTTCTTCCTTGGCTTGGAATCTTGGGCCAAGGATGACTGCAATGGAGGTTTCTCAGGCTTCTCTTGAGGCTAAGGTCTCAACTCTTCAGCAGGACACCTCAGACATCAAGTCAATGATGACTGAGATTTATCAGGCCTTCAAAGGTCAGGCTCCCTCAACTTCAGTGAGCACACAACTCTTGCTCTCACTATGGGTCAAGCAACAGTTGAGGGGGAGTAAGTCAAAGTCAATGAAGAAGAACAACCTCCTTCTCACACTGAGGGGGAGAATCCTGAAGAAACCCCATCTTCATCACACCAGGACAAAGGCAAAGGCATCCTCACAACCACTGAGCCTGAGCCTACAATCTTGGTGCCTGCTTCCAAGGAAAGAAGGCAAGACCCTGATGAGCCAGTCAGGGTCCCTTATGAGGTCAATGGAGTGATTAAACTTCTTACTAATGAGGAAGTCCATGCTCATATGGAGAAAGAGGAGGCAATGAAGAAGGCAGCCGAAGAAGAAAGGGCGAGCAAGGCTGCTCTTATTCAGGTGGTCCATGAAGAGGCTGAGAAGATAGGTCTTGGTGGTGAGACCTTTGTAAAAGCTCAGACTGCTGAGATGATTGCTCTCAGGAAAAAGAGGGAAGAAAAGTTGAAAAGGACTGAGGAGATTAGGCAGAACAGGATTAGAAGATATCAATGGGTCATGACAAACAGGTTAAAGCCAGAACCAATCACTGATGTCAAGATTCATCGAAACACCAAACCTGCAGTTGTTACTGTCTACAGAAGTGCTGACAAGAGAATCTTTGAGGTTCATGACCCCTTTAGATTCGTTGACTTCGGGATCACTGAATTGGATGAATTGGGTCCAATAATAGCAAAAAAGTCAAATGTTGTGGTCCCTGGTCTGTTGAAGTCCCTGAGTCTAAGGTATGAAAAATTGGCAGAAACTCCTCAGGAACTTGGCATTTCTTCACTTCTCCCTGCTTCAGCCCAACAACCACCTGCACCCTCTCAGTCTTCCTCAAGAAAGAGAAAGAAGATTGAAGCTGAGCCTGAGATCAAGGTCCCTGGTCTGGATTGCAACAGAGCCCTCCCTGAAGGAGTTCCATTCAGGAACAACTTGGTCATCGAACAACCTGAAAGAGGTTTGTTCTTCACTGATGAGTTTGGAGACCCAGCCTTCCAAAGATGGAGTGATATTGACCAATCAGGAATCAAGGCAATGCTGGGTTTCCTCATGATGGCCTCACCTATCAAGACTCCTGAGAATGTGAGGTTCTGTCAAGACCCGAGAACAAAGATTCAAGAGCATCCTGATCAGCATGAGCTTGAGTCCAAGAAGCCAAAGCTTGAAGCCTTAGGGTATAAGTTTGACTGAATCCGCCAACACCACTATCCCTGTACTATGTATAGTTTTGTTAGGACTTATAATAATATTAATAAGATGATGTTTTTATTATTTCAGTGTCTTTATTTACTTTCTAGTACATTCAGTATGAGCAGAAGTCATTAGCTCACTCATAACTGATCAAAAACACTTAAGCATAATTTATATCCAAATAGGGGGAGATTGTTGGGTCCTTCAGTACCCAAGAGTCGTTAAAACAAGATTTGGACACAAATTAACTAAGTGTTAATTAAACCGAGAACAATTCAAGTCACTGAGTGAACAGTCACTCAGTGAGTCATCTTCAGGATGCTTAAGGCGAATTCAAGAAGAAGGATTCACTACTCAGGTAGGCGGTACTCCCTGAGTAGGACTTAAGCCAAAGAAGAAGATGATGGTTCAGTGAGTGTTGGACAAGAACTCACTGAACCCCAGTCTCCTCAACAACAATAAGTGATTGAAGACTGAAGAAACCAACGCCTGAAATAAAGGCTTGAATAAGTGGGAAGTGTTTAAGAAGATAAGAGTGTCAGACCAACCACTCCTATCTTGTCAGCAAACCTTCCCTTATGCGGCTAAAAGTCGTGGAGTGTCAGACCAACCACTCCTAAGACTTTTTAGCGCATTCCTATTGGTTCTTGGAAATAACAATTACTGTTGTAATTGTCAGACACGTTTGCTTCAACAACTTGTATTATTTTAATCACTTTTACTCATGATACTTGTGTATAAATAGGTTCAGATAGGAGAGAAGTTGTGTGTGTTTTGTACATTGAAAGTCTTAGACTTTTGCAAAACAACTTCTCTCCTACAAAGAGTAACCAGTCCCTGAGATAGCTCAGTGAGGCATATTGTTACCACTTAAGCATAGCTTAAGTTTAGATAGGAGACACCATACCTTGTCTATTCAATCCCAAGTGTTTGTTCCGCAAAACACTTGGGTAATAGATTCTTTGATTCATTTCTAATAAGAATTTAAACGTTGAAAATACTGTGTTTTTATATTAACGTTTCATTAACTGTTAGAAGTAATCATTACATTGTATTAGTCATAAACACAAATAGATTAACTTTCTAGTTAACTCTAGGCGTGTTAAGGGAACAACAGACCTTGACCTAAATATTAATGACAAGGTAAATTTCCATGGCGTGAGACCGTGACATAAAGTATTTGCAGTTTCTAAATTAGACGACTTAATTAAGTTGTAAGTGAGACCTTGAAACTTAAAGCATGAGATGGGAAGAAACATGCTTACATTGCAAAATTATTTTTGGCAAATGTAATTCCCATAATGGTCTAGGAGTCGAAAATTGTTTTGCCGATTATTGTGCGACAGATTACCATCTTTTGTACTTTCACTACTAGCAGATCAACTGATGTAGTGGAACTATGGAAAGTTGGATCCTAGTTTTCAAGAAAATTAAATGGTTATATGTAAATTTCCTGGGTAATTTTCTTTTCTTGAAAAATTGTATTATCAGAATACTAATATTTGAACTTTTTCTGTAGAAATGGCTCATCCCGAAAATGTTGTACTAAGTTTCGCTTTCAAAGCTCACTTTGAGAGGGAAAAACTGACTGGCCCAAATTTCAATGACTGGCATAGGTCATTTAGAATTGTTCTGAGAGTGCCCAAGATGCTAGATTATTTGACTAAGCCTTGCCCTGAACAGCCAACTGAGACTGAAACTGATGAAGTCAAAGCAGCATGGCAGTCTGAGTTCGATATACACAATAAAGTTGCGTGCCTAATGCTCGGAAGTATAGTTCCCAAGCTGCAAAAACAGTTTAAGAACTATTTTCCTAAAGATATGTTGGAAGAACTCAAAAAGACATATGAAAAGCCACCAGCTGTTGAATTGTAAGATTTGATAGATCAATTGCACGGCTGTAGGCATGGGGAAGGTAAACCCATTCGTGATTATGTGTTGGAGTTGAAAAGCTACATGGACCAACTATTGCTCATGAACTGTCCTTACCCTGAGAATGTGTGTGTGAACTTGATCAATAGGTCCTTGAACAAGGACTTTAAGGGTTTTGTTCAGAATTACAACATGCATTGCTCGGGGAAGACAGTAACGGAATTGCTCGCAATGCTTGTTGACTATGAAAAGGGTTTACCAGGCAAGGCTCCTACTCATCTAGTATTAGCCATACAAGGAGGTAGGGTTCAGAAGCCAAAACCGCAAGGGAATAAGGGGAAAGGTAAAGCTGACAAGGGCAAACAAGTTGTGACATATCAGCCTGCGCCCAAGAAGTACCCTCGGAAGAGCAAGGCCAATCCAATCAAGAAGGATCAGGGTTGCCACCACTGCCACGAGATGGGACACTGGAAGAGGAACTGTCCTTTCTATCTCGAGGAGTTGCGAGTGAAAAAGATGAAGGGTGAGACTGGGAAAGCCAGTACTTCAGGTAACTTTTTCATGACTGAATTATATTCATTAACTCATAAATTAAATTCCTGGGTATACGATACTGGATGTGGCATTCATATTTGAAATACACTACAGGGGTTTAGAGTTGAGAAGAGACTGGCCTATGGGGAGCAATTTCTGCAAGTGGGCAATGGAGCACAAGCAGTTGTTGAAGCCATATGAATATTTAAATTAGTTTTGCCTTCGGGCTTAGTACTGTATTTGAATAATTGTCATTATGCACCTGCAATTGTTAGGGGTGTGGTCTCTTTTTCATGTTTATTGAATATTGGATTTCAACATACTGTTTCTAGCAATGGAATTTCTGTTTCGTTAAATAATATTTTTTATTTTAATGCTATTGTTGTGAATGGTGTTTTTGAGATTAATATGAATGAATGTAATGATTATAATTCGATGTATAGCATCAATAATAAGAGAGTCAAGAATGTCTTGGATTCGTCTTATCTTTGGCATTGTCGGCTTGCTCACATAGGCAAGACTCGCATGCAAAAGCTGCAACGTGATGGGCTTTTACAAGATATCAATGATGAATCATTTGATAAGTGCGAATCTTGTATATCTGGGAAGATGACAAAGAAACCTTTTAATAATCGTATTGAAAAGGCTGATGATCTACTTGGTTTGATACATACTGATGTGTGTGGACCACTTAGATATGTGTCAAAGAGAGGTGCTAGCTACTTCTTAACCTTCACGGATGATTTCAGTCGTTATGGATATGTTTATTTACATAAACATGAGGTGTTTGAAACATTTAAGGTTTTTAAAGCTGAAGTAGAATTGCAACTTGGAAAGAAGAATAAAGCTCTTCGATCCGACAGAGGTGGTAAATACCTAAGTCAAGAGTTTAAAGATTATCTAAGTGAGAATGGAATTGTCCAGCATCTCACATCTCCATATACTCCACAACAAAATGGTGTATCTGAGAGAAGGAATCGTACATTATTGGATATGGTGCGATCTATGTTTAATCTTACTACTCTGCCATTATCCTTTTGGGATTATGCCTTGGAATCTGCGATTCGCATATTAAATATGGTTCCGACCAAGAAGGTTGATAAGACACCTTATGAGTTATGGTTTGGGAAAATGCCTAACTTGTCTTATTTAAAGGTCTGGGGTTGCGAGGCGTTTGTTAAACGTGACTCAGCAGATACACTCCAACAGAGATCTGTAAAGTGTATCTTTGTAGGATACCCAAAGGAAACGATGGGTTACTACTTTTACTACCCACCTGAAAATAAAGTAATTGTTGCTAGGTATGGAGATTTTATTGAAAAGGATCTCATATCTCAAGAATTCAGTGGGAGGATCTATGATCTAGAAGATGATCAAGAGGATAAATTACCTTCGGAAAACACTAGCAAACTTCCTGTGGAACCGGAAAGTCTGGGTCCTCCACCTGAAGTAATTCCCATTCGCAGATCCGTAAGGACTGTGAGAGCACCTGAACGTCTATGTCTTACCGTAGAGGTTGAGGAAACTATATTAGGGGACCTTGGTGAGCCTGCTAATTATAGAGCTGCCATGAATGATCCTAAAAAGGATAAATGGCAGATTGCTATGAATGGGGAAATACAATCCATGAAAGATAATAAAGTCTGGATTGAAGTAGACCTTCCTCCCAATGCCAAGGTAGTTGGGAGTAAGTGGCTCTTCAAGAAAAAAAACTGACATGGATTGGCAATGTACACACCTATAAGGCCCGTTTGGTAGCTAAAGGGTTTACCCAAACTTATGGCGTTGACTACGAGGAGACCTTTTCTCCTGTAGCTGACATTAGGGCTATTAGGATTCTCATAGCCATAGCTGCACACTATGATTATGAGATTTGGCAAATGAATGTCAAAACCGCCTTCTTGAATGGTCGCCTAGATGAAGACATCTATATGGCGCAGCCTGAGGGGTTTGTGAATCCAGAATTTCCAAACCGTGTATGCAAACTTCAAAGATCCATTTATGGATTGAAGCAAGCATGACGGCAATGGAATAAGAGATTTGATGAAGAAATCAAAAGGTTTGGATTTACTCAGAATCTTGATGAGCCATGTGTATATCACAAAGCTAGTGGGAGTGATGTGATTTTTCTAGTCCTATATGTGGATGAAATATTGATCATGGGTAAAAACACTCCAAGATTGAATGAGGTGAAAGCCTATCTGGGAAAATGTTTTTCCATGAAGGATCTAAGAGAAGCAGCATACATTCTGGGAATCAAGATCTATAGAGATAGATCAAGGCAGTTGATTGGTTTAAGCCAAAGTGCTTACATTGATAAAATATTGAAGAGATTCAATATGCAAAATTCCAAGAAGGGATATTTGCCAATGCAAGTAGAACATAGTTTGAGTAGCAAAGCTTGTGCTTTAACACTTGAAGAGGTGACACGCATGAGTAGAGTCCCTTATGCTTCGACTGTGGGATCTATAATGTATGCGGTGAGATGTACAAGGCCCGATGTGGCATTTGATCAGAACATTACCAGTCATTATCAGCAGAATCGAGGTGAGCTCCACTGGACTGCTGTTAAACATATTCTCAAATATTTGAGAGCTATGAGAGATATGTTTTTAGTATATGGGGGAAATCCAGATGCAGAACTGTATGTTACAGGTTACTGCGATGCTTCCTGGAAGTGTGATAAAGATGATACGAAGTCTCAGACGGGTTATGTCTTTGTCATCAAAGGAGGTGCTGTGGATTGGAAGAGCAAGAAGCAGAGTACTATAGCTGTTAGACTTAAAAGTAATGTTATATTCGGGAATTGCATAGTATTTAAGTACAGGGACTAGTTTAGCATATAGCGGATAGTTAAGCTAGGGTCTTTGTATAAATACCCTCCTAGTTGAGACTAGGAGGTTAGGGAATTAATTCTTTTATTTGTAACACATTGAAGGTGTGTGTGTGATCTCCCCTCTCTCTCTAGAAAACACACACACCTTCCCCCATTCATTCATCTAATAATACCATGTCTAATCTTTATTTTGAATTCCCCCGACCTCCTGAACACGAATCTTGATCATTACAATTGGCATCAGAGATAACCAGGGGCGAATCGTGGGGTTTTTGAGGTGATATTAGAAATCTAGGGCTCGTTACTGTTCAAGCGAAGTGCTTACTGTTCATCAGAGTATTTAGTCGAACCAGTTTAGTCGAAGGAACAATCTCATCGAACGAGTACCTTGATCGAACGAGCAACCATTTCATCGAAGCAGCATGTCATCGAACGAACATCACTTAATCGAGCTAGATTGATGTGATCCAATAACTATTTAGTCGAACGAACTAAATAGTCGAACGACTAAATAGTCGAACGATCTAGATAGTCGAACGACTAAATAGTCGAACGATCTAAATAGTCGAACGAAGCATGTCACATCTTGATCGAAGGAGCATATAGTCGAAGGAGCAACTTCATCGAACAAGCAAGGTTATCGAAGGAGCATTCCAGTCGAACGAGCAAGGTGATCGAAGGAACAACTTCATCGAACAAGCAAGGTTATCGAAGGAGCATTCCAGTCGAACGAGCAAGGTGATCGAAGGAGCAACTTCATCGAACAAGCAAGGTTATCGAAGGAGCATTCCAGTCAAACGAGCAAGGTGATCGAAGGAGCAACTTCATCGAACAAGCAAGGTTATCGAAGGAGCATATAGTCGAAGGAGCTTATGTGATCGAAGGAGCTAGGTTGATCGAACCCTCACTTCATCGAACCCACCTTTGTGCAATCAAGGAAGCATGTATGGATCAAGCGTGTTATCTGAAAACACTTCCAACCACATAAGCAGTCCTTTGCTATTTGCCTCAATAATAGTCCTACTAGTTTCAGCAGGTCTAAGTATGGTGTCCCCATTCTCATCAGATTCTTCGCTATCCGAAATGTCTTCAGAAGGATGATATAGCCGAGGCTTTGGCTGTACTCTAATCCTGTTCTTCGTCAACCTATTCTTTCTTGTAATAATGTTCCAGGGAGTGAAGAATAAGAAGGTGTTTGGGTGACGGAAGTTTGAAGATTATAGTGAGTTGAAGAATTTGTTGGAAGTGTGTTGCATGGATTTTGTCTATTGGCAGTGTGTTGCATGGATTTTGACGTGTTTTGGCATGCGTAATAACTTCACACACTTTATAACAGTTGCAAGTGATGTGTTGCTTGAAACGTGTAATATTGAGGTGTTAAGAAAAGTTGCATGAGACGAGTTGGATAACTTTTGCATGGACGTGTCCTCATCACTTGGTTTGCATGTGGTCAAGATTCCAATAAGTACCCACGATATCCAATTCACATGGTTTGCTTTTGTTTTGCATGAAACGTGTTAAGTGCACGTGTGGTTACTTTCAAGATATTACATGTTCTCTATTAAAAGATATTGAGTATACATTGCTTTTGACGTGTATTATATTAAGTGATAGTGACTACTTTGTTACCCACATCAAAAGCAACGACTCTTTATATATTAAGTGATAGAGCATTTGACGTGTGGCTTTGATTTTAGAGAAAGGTTTGCTTTTTGAGCCAAGTTAAAAAATATTGTTGGCCTACATCCTCAAAACACCACGTATCGCTTAAACGATCCTAATCAAGATTCATTATCAAATGACAATGGCTAAAGTTTGCAATGAAATGTGACTACGGGGATGATTCGTTATTATTTATTTGGGTTTGAAGTAAGGTTTTATGGACGCGTGTACTTATTTCATCTTCTATCTTTCTACCATCCCGCGAAGATGACTTGTTTGGGCATATATTTATGGTGACGAAGACTTGGATATCTAGTTACTTTTGTGATTCTTTCTCTCTATACTCACAAAGTAGTTAGGATACGTCAAGAGGTTTTGTACTAATACTTTTGTTAAGGGTATAGGGTACACCGTTCTTAGTCACAAGGATCGTACAAGATTAAGTCACAAATCTGGGTGATTTTACTTCATTCTCAAGATCGTCATATTGGGTTATCTTCTCATGTGGTTACTACAAAAAGCCGTTGTTTTTTATACAGGAGGTTGATAAAGAGTTAGACATCTTATATGGTACTGTTAGTAGATTGGGTTTATCGACATCTTCTCATAGGCTGATTGGGTTAATGATAAAGTGCTTCCAGTTAATAATTCACGTACACATCATTATGCTGATTCCGATAAATCGTAACCAGCAGGGGAGAGAAATGTGTACATCGAGGACGCACAACAAGTTCACGTGATCGGGCTTAATGATTTATGAAATGATTTGATTTATGTCGGAGATTGGTTGATTCTATGTCTTATCTTCTACTCATCTTATTCTACGCACTTCTACCTTATCCACCTTCACCAATTTCGGGCAACAAGATCAAGATGATCAGTGGTTCAACTTGTTACTTTGGTGTTATCATTTCATGTGTACGTTATGGGCTGATTTATCATATGGAAGATAACTGGAAAGCATTTGTTGAGATGAAGATGTTGATACTCGATTTCCCCCGAATGGATAATTTTGAAGAAGGTCGAGTCTACAGTCTGTTCTACATTTTCCGCTGCGTGTTAGAAGACAAAAGACGGGATGCAGTTAACTATCAAAAGACTTCTTCAGAATCACGGCAGTAATCAGAAAGGTTGTTTGTTTGGGGGAGAGCACTAATTAGGGGAGAGCACTCAGGGCACCCAGAATTATACCCTAATTAGATTTGCTCACGTTCTTCTGCAAGTAAAGAAATGAAAGCTGAGAAGATTCTACAAGCTGAACGAAGTAATGAAGTTTGAAGATCATTCTCTGCGCTTAATGGTTTATATTTTACTTGTAGGGAACTTTGTAAGCAATTCCCATATAACATCACTTTGGGGAGAGATTGTTAGACTTAAAAGTAATGTTATATTCGGGAATTGCATAGTATTTAAGTACAGGGACTAGTTTAGCATATAGCGGATAGTTAAGCTAGGGTCTTTGTATAAATACCCTCCTAGTTGAGACTAGGAGGTTAGGGAATTCATTCTTTTCTTTGTAACACATTGAAGGTGTGTGTGTGATCTCCTCTCTCTCTCTAGAAAACACACACACCTTCCCCCATTCTTAATCTAATAATACCATGTCTAATCTTTATTTTGAATTCCCCCGACCTCCTGAATATGTTTCTTGTTATTTACAATAGCGATGTCTACAACAGAAAGCGAGTATATTGTTGCTTCAGAAGCTGCAATGGAAGCCGTCTGGATTAGGAAATTCGTTTCAGGGCTTGGCGTTATGCCCTCAATCGAAAGACCTATAAAGATGTATTGTCACAATTCAGCCGCAATTACATTTGCTAATGAGCCTGGAATCATGAAGGGCGCCAGACATTTCCTGATTCGATATCACTATGTTAGAGAACAAGTGAAGATAGGCGAGATCGAGTTACTCAAAGTTCACACAGATTACAACCTAGTTGATCCTTTTACGAAGGCTTTACCTGGTGGAAAGCTTAGTCAACATGCTGAAGGCATAGGACTTCGTTTAGCTAGTAGTTTCATGCCCATCTGTGATTAGTGTTTAGATAATGGGATGTTTTGAACAGTTATTATTTTAATGAAATAAAATACTTGTTATGTTTGATTGTCATTTTCTTAATAATATATCATATATTTGCATGTTTATATCCTTGAATATATTTTATATATTCTAAACTGTCCGTTGTCGATTAATGATATGGGAATATCATTAAACTAAGATAAATCTGAGTATTGGTAGAATATACTTGAAAGTATATTGATGCGTTGTCATACCAATTTCACATCATATTCAATGAATTGAATATAGGACTTATCCCAACTTTATGAGTTTACTTTATGGATCTTGTCATCAAGTAAATCATGTGAATATAGTTATCCTCAGACTTGAGATGCTAGATAACTGTCATGCATGTAGTGCATTTCTGTGATTCAATTTACCGCTATACGTAACTGGTAGCTATAAGGATTGTTTTCAGGAGTGTTGCAAAGTGCATGGGTTATGCTCGTAGTCAAGATAGAATTTGTTCCTTCAAATTGTTTGGAGTTTAATACTGCTGGGCCTCTCGTAGGATTAGTAAGATGTATGTGTGGCCACACCCAAGATCTCCCCTGAATATGTTCAGAAGATTTGGTAATTTTGCTTAATTGAAAACAACGAGAAACAGAATTATTAATAAAGAATGACTTAGATCCATATCTTTATTAATGTAGTATTAGAAACAAAAGGATGAGTATGATGATGAATCATCGAATGGTTTTTCCAGGAGACCACCACCCGAGTTGTACTAGGGGCATTGGCGTATTGCTTGACGCTAACCAATGTCATTACACTTTTAATAGATTTTCAAGTGGGAGCTGTTAGAGTTATGGAAAAATATTAAATCGTGTATGGCTAGAATCGAACACGAGACCTTGGATTGCACACTTTACGTATGAATGATTAATGTAAATAATTAATATATATAACTGTTATATATTTTAATTATTTGAACACGAAATAACGACTAACAGACGTTAAGTAATTAACGGAATTGACTAACGACCGTTAGTGAATAAAGGAAGGACCGTAAGTGAAATTAGAGGCTCAAGAATGATCTAGAAACCCTTGGGGAAGGGTGGGCCGATCGGCCTAGGGTTGCGAAACCCTATTCGATCCAAAATTTGTGCTCAAAGATAGTTTCACTATAAATACAAACTCAAGGGTTATTAGTTTTTTACCTTGTGCGCTATTACTATAACCCTAAAGTTTTCTTCTTCTTCCTTTGTGTTAAAACCGGTCGACATATCCCTTTAGGGAGTCGATCCAAAGTTTTTTTTGTTAAACAAATTGTTTGGTTTAATCGTGTTCTATTTCTAGCATCATACATTAATTGGTTATAGTACGTGTGTACAAAACCTTGGTAATTAACTTACTTTAGTTAATACCATCCTGGATTGAGAAACAAAACGGTAAGGGGTTTCTCGTTAATCCATTGTTTATTCAAGAAGAAGAATTGAAGTTAGATCCTTGTTCTTGCTAGGATCAAAGGTACATTATCTTTATTATTCGGTTAATCTTTATACATGTTAAATAATTAATTCTTGCTTCCGCTATGTGCTTTGATGTTGTAGATTTATTTATATGAATGTCATGGTATTTAAATTCTAACAAAGCTGGGGTGACGAACAAATTTGATCGCTATGGCACCCCGTCTAAAAGATCATAAGACAAAAATTTAAAACATAACTTATATACTTGTTTAATCTTTGCGTGTGTAACTTCTAGATTATATTTCATACGTGTAGCCCATATGGTTCTGAACAAGAAAACTTTACAAGTAAATAGTTGCGTTTCATAGTTAGACAAACATTTTTCTGAACAAGTTGTGTGGGATGTGAGAGCCAATTAGCGTTGCGGCTTATCAATTTTTACAAACAACTACCGTATATGCTATCGGGAGATGATTTGCACGTATTTCTTTCTCGCTATGATAATTACTAGTTCCTTTAAAATATCGTGTACTACTGTATTTGTGTAGGCTCTAATGGTATGACTGGACACTTTAGGAGACCAATCTTTAAATCTAATTATGCCTTAAAAGGTTCTTCTCTTTATTCCATCTCTACACTTTAGGAGACCAATCTTTAAATCTAATTATGCCTTAAAAGGTTCTTCTCTTTATTCCATCTCTAGAGTATAATTCAAAAGACACGACATTAGTTGAAATAAAACACAAAACAACAATGAAATGAATGCATAAAGACCAAGGAACACGTCTTAACAAAGTAGACAAAAATGTAAGAGTTCCAAAGTTAAAAAGCTAAAGATTCATAACTAATATATTATACTCATTATTCATTAATAAGATAGCATGTACCCGCACAAAGCAGCAGGTTCGGAGGCGAATGTTATTTAACGATGTTTTGATTTTACGTTTTTCCTTTGCGAATATTGTTGGAAGATTTTCTATAATGAATGTTAATTTCTAGAGATCGTGTGTTTGTTTTGTGAGATTGTAAAATTTAATATGTCATTTTATTGTATACAATTTTTAAAAAATATTAAATTAATTATATTTATTATTGTACAATTTAATTTCATAATTTAATGTTTAATTAGCGTATTTTTAAATTTTATTTTAGTAATAAGTAATAACAGAAGATATGTTAGCTTAATTTTCTAAGACTTGTAAAGATAGAAAGTACCAAATACATTACAAGGAGTATGTGATAAAGATAAGTAAAAAATACCATATGTTAAGTTAGTCGATCATATAATTAAAAACTGGAAAAGACAGTTGCATATTCTTAAAATTTACAGACAAATATATTAATTCTTACAACTTACACAGAGATATAATAATCCTATAAAAAATTATTTTGTTTATATTATATATCCACTACTTCGTGTCGCTATGATCATCAGGATGCATATTATTAATTTGATATTAAGAATACTATCGGAATATGCCCCAACCATGTTCTGAAAATCGTTGTATCAATTTTTTTTAACGATTCATTATTATCCTCTATTTTGTAAAAATGATAAAATGTGTTTTTTGTAAAGTTCATGATAATAGTTTATAATGCTATGCTATGCATGCCAAGTTTGAAAAAGAACTCATGCAAATAGTTGTTAGGGACTTAGGGGTATTGGGTAAACGTATTTATGAACTTCGTGTTGTTATTGGTATCCTTCGATGATCCATGAGGTGAGATCGATAAAGATCACATAAAAACTAAAGAACAAATGTGTAACACCCTCAAAATCTGGCTTTGCGGAAGCATTCGGGTCATGGGTGCTACTGAAATGGAAATCATAACACAAGGTAACGAAGAACCGAATACACACTTCGCAAAATATATTCAATTATTTAAATCAACTTTCATTTAAGATCTTTATTTTACAAGTATGCTCAAGAGTTTAGTGGTCCCTCAAAAACAAGTCTTGAAAATCTGTGAAAAACACTTTGGTAAATGGTGTAAGTCTGTCGCCTTGCCATGCCTTGCCATTAATGATTTGCCTAAATACCTGAGAAAAGCATGCTAAAAGTCAGAAAAAGCTGGTAAGTTCATAGGTTTAAGTTTAAAGCAGTAATAATAAATTTGGACCAATAGTTTTGTACATGAACATTATGATGTATATAATGCCACATAAAATATTCTATTACGCTAGCACTAAGTTCATACAACCGAAGCTATAACAGTTTTGCATACTCTAGGAGCATGTTAAATATAAAGGCCCGACAAGTGTTTATCCCAGACACTTGTATTTTGACATGGTATACATTCGTTTGCCTATCCGGTCAAACCAAACGGGAACGTTACTCCCAATAGATCTATTTATAACATTCACGCTTCCTAACGGGAATTAACGGTTCATGAATTTGGGCAGTAGGGGACATAGCAGGGTTTAGACTAACCTACGTAATAGTTTGATAAAACAGTAATGATGGTCCATAAAATGGTTTTGCATGTTTCTCACCCCAATTATAAAACAAGTAAAAATAGAGTGTGGCTATAAACTCACCTTAATAGTGGATGTAGTGGATGAAAGAGTGTACGGCACCAACACGCAACCTAAATTAATAATGTATGTTTAGCTTACAGTCTATTTAAGTTTCCATGATAATTTAACTCAAAAGTTTTGAAGTGTTGTTGTTGCTTGTGTGACAGCAATTAAGTTTAATGGTAGTTTTCTAAAGATTGACGGGTTTTGGCTCTTAGAAGGGCTTAAGTGGAAGACGATGAGGACATCGAAGACTAATAAGATTTTGATTAAAGATGACCGAGAGATGATGAACGAAAAGTGATTTTTGAACGATACTAAATGTTGTTGATATATGGAATGTTATTGTTAAGGGTGAGTAAAATTGTCGTTAAAAAATATATAAATAGTTATATATGTTTTGAAATGTAGGATAAATTATATGTAAGTGATGACTTCGTTCAAATAAATTGTGATTTGAAAACCATCGTATAACGGTTGTTTGGAAAAGTGTTTGCTTGTCTAGTTTTAAATAAAATACTACATTAATGTGATAAAAGTCGGGCAAAATCTGTACATGTATTTTGATTTTCTTGTTTGATCAAAATCATATATATATATATATATATATATATATATTTAGAAAAATAACCGTTCAAAAATTGTTATAAAAACTCAAATGCATTCTTCTGAAATACCGTTTTAGTGACATGATTGTTAACTACGTACAAGGTTTGTTAACTATATAAGTGAGTCGAAAGTTTGGTTTGGTTCGAAATAATGCTTATAATAGGTGACATAATTGTTGATTTGTACATGTATTCTTCTAAAATTGACACAAGTAATTTGTCATTAGTATAAGGAGCTCATATTAGGTGATCTATATCTATATGTACATGTTGTTTGTGTCGAAAGTTAATATTTTTATAATTTGTCATGAGTTTTGTGACGAGATTACATGGAGAGATAATAGTCGGAATTGAGTCGAGACTTTAATTTGTTTTATAAAATTATGACAATGTTTATTTCTAACATCGGCTATAAAATATGACTTTTACTTGGTCGGATTTTCGATATATATATATATATATATATATATTGTGTGTGTGTGTGTGTGTGTGTGTGTGTGTGTGTGTGTGTGTGTGTGTGTGTGTGTGTGTGTGTGTGGCTACATGTAACTGATTCTAACTTCTTGTTGGGCTGCGGCCCAACTGAGTCAAAGGAGGGGCGGAGGGGAAATTAACATTGGGCCGGACTGGATATAAATCACCAGGCACCACCTTGGGCTTGGTGGGCTAGGAAATAGCCACAACTCTTAAAACTTTACATGGACTGGATTTTCAAGTGTTAATTGGGTTGGACTATTAAATGGAGTGGGCTGAATTTAATGAAGTGGGCTGGACTTGAACTAGGGTGGACTGGATCGGCTAAAGTGATACACAATACACAAAACACACACACAAGTCCAATGGGACTTTGTGTGTTTACTGAGAACTCGAACTAGTACATTCAACAGCACATAGACTCGCAACGCCAAGATATAATCCTTGTCGGGGTCGAGTACTACTCGGCTTTCCAACACATTGACCTTGAGTATCATATGAGGTCTATTAGTTTGACAACAACTCTCCCTTACTAACCAAATCTTGATGTAAGATTTGACATTTGAACATGAGATATAACTCGACATTTCCTTGAGTTTTGGACCAAGAACTGGATGAACATCACGCACCTAATTGGTGTTCTTGTGGAAGGTTGAACTCGAATTGATAACCCTTGTGGGTGTGAGGTCAACTTATACAAAATCATACCCCTTCAGGGTTCTAATGGAATCGAACTAGGGATGCCCCTTAAGGGGTTTGCCTTGAACCAAGGACGGTTCGACCAACTATTCCTTAAAAACAAATTTTTGACCTTTATTTAGCTTACCGAGTGGGTGAGCAAGACTCATGCCAAGGCACGCTCACCCCTTAAAGGTGGCTACCCTGCGATGGTGATGCGTGGTTTTGCAACCTTACAACAGGTTTTACCTCTCAAGGGATCTTGAGAAGTTTGCAATCCCCACCAGGCAGTGTACCTGACCGATGTAGTATAGTGAAGTGGCAAGTACCGGGGGATTGATCGTTCAACTCAAAGAATAGTGTTCGTTAGGATTGAAATTTATCTACTAGGTCTAGAGGTGAGGGATGATTCTTTTTTGTATTTTTATATTTTATGAAAAGCAAGTAAAATCTCAGGTTTAAAGGAGTGGGCGGAATTAGTTGCTAATCAACTAACCCAAAAGCTACTAATTAAACTAATGTGCAGGAAAGTAAACTAGGGTTCTACAAGGGAAATGAAGCATGTCTACCTATGATATGTTACTCCTTGCTAGCTATCCAATTCTACCTATTGAATTGTCACACCTTGTTTTAATTGACGGGTTGTATTCCTTAATACCATTCGTGGGGTGGCGTACGTACTTCCCCAACTCTATAAGCTCCTACTTCACTCCTATGTCGAGCCGGCTAAGAAGCTCCTAACATGGGATCACTAGAATTCACTCATGCATTAAATACAACCAAATAAACCTAGTACGCATTAGTTCATGTTTCTTAAGACGTTCAAGCAAGTTACCGTATAGGAGGTTAGCCAGTTTTCTTAAGCCTAACATCGATATCACCCAATCAAACAAGAGACAATAGGAAACAAGAATTATAAGCTAAACCAATAAGATCTATTGAAGTGTCACACCTTTATTGATGATGATAGACACATACATCAACAAGGAATCAATAAGATCTAATTAATTATATACAAGTTTCACACAATCATAAGTAGACACAAGGTGAATTAGCAACACATAATCAATGAAGAGCAATTGACAATAATGATAATTGAAGATATAGTATAAGATTGAATCAATAAACAAACCATTACAAGATGTTTATGGCATGATTAAGACCCTCTAAGTTGCTGGAAAAACACCTACCCTAACCCTAGAATCGGACTTAGGGTTTGGGGCTTACAAATAATGAAGTTATGATGTTGTATTTATAGGCAGTTTGCTGTCCGAGGGGTTCTGACGGCGTCAGCCTTAACAAGTGACGCCGTCACATCCAATTTTTCACCAAATTGTAGATCTTTTCGTCCGATCGCGTGGCCTTTTGAATCACCTAAATCCGAGTTCGTATGAGGATTTTATGGCCAAAACAGTAACAGCTACCGCGCGCGCAAGTTGTGACTAGATAACACGTGATGGCCTTCTTGACGCCGTCTCCCTTTAAACCTCCAAAATCCGTTCTGGCCTATCAGAAGCTGACGCCGTCAGAATATAGGCATGACGCCGTCCCTCTTTAAATTAAGCCGTGACGACCTTGATCACTCCAAAGGGTGACGCCGTCAGAATTCCAATGCAAATCTCACTGGCTTATCATGTGTATTTTTCATATCCACCACTTTTGCCAAGCCGTGACGCCGTCAAGAGCAAGTCTTGACGCCGTCAAAGGTAACTTTCAGCCGATTTTTGAGACTTTGCCGTTTTCTTCACTTTTATGCTCCAAAAACGTCCAAAATGCCTCCTTTTCCAGATTTCTCCTCAAAAGTACCTAAAATGACAAAAGAAACGATTTAGGGCAATATTTGATCAAATAAATACGATTTAGGGCTTAAATGACCCCTTAAAAGCGGTACACTTTTCGCTTCATCAAATACCCTTACACTTGAGATTTGCTTGTCCTCAAGCAAATGCGCTTTTATTCTAATCAAAATACAAGTTAGGGGTCATTTAATGCAAACATAAAAGTAATTACAACAAATAATCGTTCCACTTCAATCATAATAAGCACGGAGATTACAAACTAGCACCTCACAAGTAGTGTTTAGATACTCACATCTCTCAAGTGTCATCAAAATAAATCTCATAAATGAAAACGGATAATATCTCTCACTACCTGTCATAGCAAATAGATTACCATAGGCTTGGGAAAGGATCGAAAACCTCCTCCACTAGGCGTAAGCACCTAAGATAAACTATCAAAGAGGGCTTTTAAATGGGTTATAACGTTAGGTGTAGGGAAAAGGAAAACACGGTTTTGTTGGATAAAGGATATTTTACTGGTGGCGAGTTAAAGATCTTGATTAATTACATGTACTATATAATGTTGCTAAGCCAAGACTCGACTCAATCTTAAGCTAAAAAAAATAAAAAAATAAATAAATAAATAAATAAAATAACAAAAACATAAAATAAACATAAAATGAAACGGGATGGTAGTCCGTATGTTTTTTCTATTTTTTCTTTTTCTCATTTTTTTTGTATTTTTCTTGATTTTTTTTTGATTTTTTTTTTTTATTTTTATTTTTTTTTTATTTTTTTTTTTTTGCATACACTTTTGCCCTACCATCCAAAATAATACATCATAGGGGCATTGCATTCCCCTTTACACTTGAACTTTTACATAACTTTACAAATAACTATTCTAATGACTCGAATTAAGATAATCAAAACACTTGGAGTACTTTTAAAATATTTAGCACATATGGGGGTAATAAATGATGTTCTTCCCCATTACTCCATTACACTAGTACTTTACCCATGAGTCCCAATCGTCCCAAAACAATATGTACAAGGATATGACTCGACTTAGCAACCATGTAATCAACTAGATAATTAACTTGGGTTTAAACAAATGTTGTAACAATAATGCACTAAAAATGAGTGCATACAAGGTAGGCTAAGGCGATTTGGGTGTACATTTTAGTGGGGTGTAAACAAATTCTTCCTTTAAGTAAAATGCTTAAAGGTCGAAACGAAAAGATAGGCTCTGAGGGGTGTACTAGGGGTATCGTGTACTAAAAATGAGTACAACGCAAAGGGTGTGGGAGAATTACTTGACCAATGTAGCCAATGTAATTATAACAAAAACACAGGTGTAAAACAATGGGTTAATCCTAATGCCTCTTATCATGTAGTAAATCTAACTACACGAATGTAGTCTCACTTGTGGCCTTGGAATGGTCCTAACGCAAGTTCTAGAATCTAAGTGCTACCGGTACACACATCATAGCATAAATGCTTTTCCTACCAATTCTAGGGGCGAACCTCACATATTTGGGGGTGGAAAAAATTTTTAGTGGTACGGTTTTTGTGCTAGTCATATAACTCCTATCCGTGAGATGCTCATTAAGATCAAAGTTTCACTCCTATATGTTGTAAAAAATTTTAAATTTGGCACTAAAATTGCCCTAACAGGTATTTCTCTCAGTTTTATTACACATCTACCATTAAACAAACAAAAATCAAGCGTAATTGTATTCTCTAAAGTATCATACTTTTACCCCCCCTTACACTTAAGATGAACATTGTCCCCAATGTTCAAATAACAAGATGTAAAAGTGAAAAGGTAAAAGAATGAAATCAAATACTCCCCTGATTCGTTCGGTGGATAAAGAGGTAACATGGTTAGATCTTCTTCCAAGGTAATGTAGAAGCTTCAAGACTAATGCATCGCCAAAAGCTTGATTCCACATACATCTCCTTGTCCAAAATAACATGTTAATCCTGAGAAAACAAACAAGAAAAACCAAAGCATCAAACCGAACAAAGACAACTCACAACTAGGTGTAATTCCAGACTTAGAAATAAAACAATTAAAGATATAATGCTTGCGGAATGAATGTTTTGCAGATTCTTGGAGTTTATAAGTTAGAGATTTAATAAAAACTTTTTATGATTCCGGTAGAAAAACAAAACTTTCAAAAATTTCAGAAAATTAAAACCTGACGCCGTCAGGTTGTAAGGCCTGACGCCGTCAGAAATGATCTGACAGAATTCTCATGTTAAGTTTTCGGAAAATTTCTGGAAAAACCTATACCTTACTTCCTGGAATTCCTGCAAAACTTCATTATGACTCGATACAAGCATTTGACTCAAACAAATACTAATATGCATGCTTATATCTCATTGTTATCGTTCATGTTCAATCTTGTTCTTAAAAACAAATTTGGATTTCCCTTACACTTATCTTTTGCAAAATACCTTTATATGTAGTTAAGACGAAGTTAAAAACAAAATAAAGCATTTTCACAATTTATATTTGAGACATGAACAGTAAACAAAAAGAATAAGAAATGCATACGGAAACAAATAAAATTAAATAAACAAACAATCAAACAAATAAAGCAAATAAAGCTTGGGTTGCCTCCCAATAAGCGCTTGTTTTTGTTCGAGTCACGAGCCTGACTCTACCCTTATTTAACAAAAATAGGGGAGGTTTTCCCTACACTTAGGATTAAGTGCGGGTGAAAGTAGCGATACACACCCTTAGGGTGTGAATATGCCACGTGAGGTGAAGGGGGTGAGTGAATGGCTTCCTTCATCCTAAAACTACCCGGATAATATTGGTTGATGGGTGGGTCGGTTCCTCTTTTTTCTCCTAGATGTAAATCTAAGGATGAAAAGTTGTGTAAAGGTTGAGGTTCCAATTCATCAACACTAGGAAATTCCCTAGAACTATGAGTAAGGTCATCACTAAAAGTGTGCAAACCTATATCCTCTAGTTGTGCTTGGTCCAAGGGTTCTACCTCCATCGGGATTCCTAAAGTCTCTTCTACTTCTTCCGGGTAAGTCACGGGCGGTGTGGGTGCCTCAAATGATGGTTGAGTATTTTGTGGGCTTATGGTGTTTACCTCATCATTCCACGTGTCAAGATCACCTATATCCTCATCAATTGTTTTCTTAGGTAGTGATGATAACAAACCTAGCGCTTCATCCAACTTATGGTTTATTGCTTCGGCTCTATCCACAATTCCTTGGCAAACTAGGTCGCTTTTCCTATTGGCCTCACTAAGATGGGATCCTAAACATGGAGGTTGTTCATAAGAATCTATCCTAGGTGAAGGCTCATATGATTCATAGGTATCTCTAAATGAGGTATTTTGAACTCCTTGGTGTTCTAGCCACTCAACCATATCTTGCAATCTTAGAAGTCTAAGTGAAAAGTCCATTTGAAGCAAATTACAAACAAAATCACAAAGAAAAGATAGACTACGAGAAAGCTACAAAATAAAAAGAAAAAATCTCACTTGATAGGAATCTTGTGAGTAGACCTAATAAAAATAAAATTTCAACCTAAGCAATAACTACTCCCCGGGCTGCGGCGCCAAAAACTTGATGCGTGGTTTTGCAACCTTACAACAGGTTTTACCTCTCAAGGGATCTTGAGAAGTTTGCAATCCCCACCAGGCAGTGTACCTGACCGATGTAGTATAGTGAAGTGGCAAGTACCGGGGGATTGATCGTTCAACTCAAAGAATAGTGTTCGTTAGGATTGAAATTTATCTACTAGGTCTAGAGGTGAGGGATGATTCTTTTTTGTATTTTTATATTTTATGAAAAGCAAGTAAAATCTCAGGTTTAAAGGAGTGGGCGGAATTAGTTGCTAATCAACTAACCCAAAAGCTACTAATTAAACTAATGTGCAGGAAAGTAAACTAGGGTTCTACAAGGGAAATGAAGCATGTCTACCTATGATATGTTACTCCTTGCTAGCTATCCAATTCTACCTATTGAATTGTCACACCTTGTTTTAATTGACGGGTTGTATTCCTTAATACCATTCGTGGGGTGGCGTACGTACTTCCCCAACTCTATAAGCTCCTACTTCACTCCTATGTCGAGCCGGCTAAGAAGCTCCTAACATGGGATCACTAGAATTCACTCATGCATTAAATACAACCAAATAAACCTAGTACGCATTAGTTCATGTTTCTTAAGACGTTCAAGCAAGTTACCGTATAGGAGGTTAGCCAGTTTTCTTAAGCCTAACATCGATATCACCCAATCAAACAAGAGACAATAGGAAACAAGAATTATAAGCTAAACCAATAAGATCTATTGAAGTGTCACACCTTTATTGATGATGATAGACACATACATCAACAAGGAATCAATAAGATCTAATTAATTATATACAAGTTTCACACAATCATAAGTAGACACAAGGTGAATTAGCAACACATAATCAATGAAGAGCAATTGACAATAATGATAATTGAAGATATAGTATAAGATTGAATCAATAAACAAACCATTACAAGATGATTATGGCATGATTAAGACCCTCTAAGTTGCTGGAAAAACACCTACCCTAACCCTAGAATCGGACTTAGGGTTTGGGGCTTACAAATAATGAAGTTATGATGTTGTATTTATAGGCAGTTTGCTGTCCGAGGGGTTCTGACGGCGTCAGCCTTAACAAGTGACGCCGTCACATCCAATTTTTCACCAAATTGTAGATCTTTTCGTCCCGATCGCGTGGCCTTTTGAATCACCTAAATCCGAGTTCGTATGAGGATTTTATGGCCAAAACAGTAACAGCTACCGCGCGCGCAAGTTGTGACTAGATAACACGTGATGGCCTTCTTGACGCCGTCTCCCTTTAAACCTCCAAAATCCGTTCTGGCCTATCAGAAGCTGACGCCGTCAGAATATAGGCATGACGCCGTCCCTCTTTAAATTAAGCCGTGACGACCTTGATCACTCCAAAGGGTGACGCCGTCAGAATTCCAATGCAAATCTCACTGGCTTATCATGTGTATTTTTCATATCCACCACTTTTGCCAAGCCGTGACGCCGTCAAGAGCAAGTCTTGACGCCGTCAAAGGTAACTTTCAGCCGATTTTTGAGACTTTGCCGTTTTCTTCACTTTTATGCTCCAAAAACGTCCAAAATGCCTCCTTTTCCAGATTTCTCCTCAAAAGTACCTAAAATGACAAAAGAAACGATTTAGGGCAATATTTGATCAAATAAATACGATTTAGGGCTTAAATGACCCCTTAAAAGCGGTACACTTTTCGCTTCAAGGTGGCTACCCTCAGATGGGTACACCGAAACAGAAGCTACTTCATCACACCCTTTAGGTGTGGTTTCACTGGACCAGAGATGACCACAGCACCCCCTTTGGGTGGTTGTTTTGGCGAGAAGTGGACCAAACCAACTAGATATGACACACCCTTGTGGGTGTGGTTCTTCTCGACCCTAAACAGTCTCCATACATCCTTGTGGGAGCAGTTTTTACTCGAACCGAAGGCTATCCCAATTTCCTAATCCTAGACCGAGTCCTAAGGTTTCTAAACATATTCATTTGGGGGGAGATTTTTGACACAACTACTAGTGGTAACAACAATTCCACTTTCGAGATCTTTTGCCTAGGGTCTACTAACGGTAAAACTGAAGTCGCTTAATCGAATCAAGAGTTGTCAACACAACGAACCAAGATTGACCTATCCTAGTGAGTAGTTCTAAGATTTCTTAAGTCTTTCAAGCCACAACGATAACAACAACAATAATAAATTCGACACCATGATCAATATGATTACAGCCGAGTTATCATTTACATAACCCAAATTAAATGTCAACAACATAACAAAGAAATGGAAAATTAAAGAGTTTGAATGTATAAGATTTTATACCCTTAGAGTGATTCAACAAGGAGACTCACGAACTTAGACACGAAAACAATCCGAAAGATCCCAATCCAAACCCCTAGCTATTCCAATCGAACCCCAGCCAAATCCACTCAAAATCAAATCGTTGCCCTTCGAATTTCTTCGATTCTCAGTAAGCCTTTTAGTGAATGATTTGTCTTGTGTGGATTCGACTGGTTTGGAATGGCTATTAAAAGGGAAGCTTTAGGATGGCTCCAGTCCTTCTTTCTTGGCTTCGATACTTGAGGTGACCAAATCGAGTAATACTCGCTATCCCTTGGCCTCCCTCAAGACATCTCCGTGCTTCCCTTTGGGGAAGAGGGAAAAGAAGAAAGTGATTTATGCTTGACCGTGTTTTGACCTCAAAGAGGTTAAGAGTTTGATGGTGATGGATCGATGGTGTTCCTGGGTTTGTGGTATCGCAGACAAGAAAAAAAAGAGGGGAAGGGATAAGGAGATGTGGGAAAGTGTGTGAGTGGAGGGTAAAATAAATATTATATCCTGATTGTTTTATTAGAATGGTGGGTAATGTATACCCCGTGTCCCGCTGAGCTGACGTGAACTCGGGTTTTTCCCGGATTCGATATGAATGTGGAAAAAAATAGATTTCGGGGACGTTTTTATAAGACTTATATGAATTTAGAGTTTGTTGACTCAAATTAAATCCTGAGATTAATTTGTTATTGGGGTGGTGTCGGTACGCGTGTGGTGTTGTTTTTCAGGGGAAACGAGATGACCTCTCGTTTATATTATGTTTTAGTCTGTAAAGGTGAGGATGGGGAAAATTTACTGCTTCTGGTGAGATTGGATAGTTTTGGGTGAGTTATTGTATGCTAAAATGTGCGGGTTTGTTTTCCCGAAATAGTTATGTAGGCTCATGTATGCCTAACTTTACTAGTCTGGTAATAATAAATTAACATTTATTATTTAAATAATTGTGGAAAATTGCCGTTTGTCACATCCTCCCCGCCTTAGGAGGAAAACTGGTATGTGCTTAAACACATACCTTTTCTTGACCAAAACCGGACCCAAATAGACCAAAGACTAACCAAAATGCCAAAAGATATTGTGTTTTTGTGTTTATATATGTGCAGGCAACGGATAAACGAAAAAACGACAAAAGACACAGAAAAACCAGGAAAACGAGCACGAGATTTGGTAAAGACTCAAAGCCGAAGCCGGGAGAGATATTTTTGCTCAAAAGTCAAAGTCAACCCTCAGATTCTCACCAAATGACAAGAATAGCCCTTGGATCAACTTTGAATAAATGGCAACATTGGTCCTTTTAATTTTCAGAAGCTGCAAATTTAGTCCCTATACACTTAATTCTATTTCCCTACATCCTAAACTAAAAAAATAAATAAATCCAGCCCATATAATCAACCCCAACCCACGGCCCATCTTTCCTTTTATCAACCCAACCCACTATCCATTTATCCATACCCGATCCACTAATCCAAAAACCCGGTCAACCATGTATTAATTACCGGTCAAAGGAAAAAAATAACAAACCAAAAACTTTACCCGCCCAGTTCTTCCCCAAATTACCCAAGATGAACCCTAACTCACCCCGTACAAAAATTACCGCAATTAAGGGCATTATCGTACTTGCACGCGGATCTAGGAGCTTCCTGACATGTCAGGAATGACATGTCAGTGAAATGGAGGCCTCCTATTGGCTGGGAGTGCGTGGAAGTTTAATCCAAGGGCCAAGGATTGATGGAGTGACGTTCAAGATGATCTGAGGGTTGATATTGATTCAAAGTAGCACAAATGAGCACACGGATCAGTGACATGGCAAAAGCTAGAAGGTTCTCCTATCGGCTATAAATAGAGGATTCATCTTCATTAGTTTTGAAGTAGTTTAGAGTAGTGTTATGCTGCTAGATTATTTTCTTAATTGTATTCTCAAATTTTCAGTAGTGTAATCAAGTCTTTATTAATAAAATTTTAGTTTACTTTATTGCTTATTCTCTTAAATTCTCTGTTAAATTGTTTATTTAGCTTATAAACTGTTTCATCAGCTTATTCTCACTAAATTCAAGCTTATTTCACTTTCTATTTTGCATAATTGTTCATTTTACAGAAAAAATCCAAAAATATTAAAAAATATTTCAAAAAATACAAAAATATTTCAAACTTCAGCTTCAATAAGCTATTTTATCCTTGGTATAAGCTCATTTAAGCTTATTAGCTTATTGTGAGTATTCCATTTGTTTCAACTCTGACTCAGTTCCAAAAAGAAAAAAAAAAAAAAAAAAAAAAAAAAAAAAAGTCAACAAAAGTCAACTGTGGTAAAAAATAAGCTATGGATGATAAGCTAGCCATGGATGAGCTTATGGATCTTTACCTAGCTTATCTCTGATAAGCTAGGAGCTTGTAGCTGCCCTAGGGGTGCCTCTTTTAAGCTGAGGTCCCAAGTGAGTACCAAATTTCCATTTTAAAGCTTATTTTCTGCATAATTCTGTTTTAGCTTATAATACTGCTTATTTGTTGATGAATTTTGGTTTTTAGGTGATAAGTAATTTAGATGATCATAGGGTATTTGATAGTGTAGCTTAAATCAGTAGTTAAGGGAGTGTTTGGTTTAAGGCTGTTTTTGGCAATAAGTTGTGGTACTGTTCATTGGCCTTTTGCTAAGTTTTGATCTAGCTTATATAAGGTTAGATAAGCTGTAGTTGTCTAATGTTAAGCTGATCTGAGGTCCTTTGAGGTTTTGAGTATTTGAGTTCAATATTGGAAGCTAAACTGCCCAAATAAGCTCTGCATAAGCTGAGCTTATTTGGCCATCATTTTTTGGCCTATTAGTGTTCACCAAGTGTGTTTAAGTGTGTGCTCAGTAGTTTGAACTATTTTTACCAAGATTGGAAGTTTTAAGTGTCAAAACTCATTTCTGCTGCAACAGAGGAATTGTGCAGACCTGCACAAAGTCTGCTGTTCCCAGCTTTTTGCAGACCTTATATCTGCTTATCTGATTAAGCTTATTCTCTGATTTTTGATAGCAAGATAGCTACTAGTAGTGACTTCATAATTCTGATCTTAGTTTTCACTAATTAGCTTATCAAATAGCTTTTAGTCAGTCTGCAAGTAGACCCACTAGGCCTGCTCTTAACCTGCATCAGATTTGAGTTCCCTTGTGCATCTGTATTAGAGCTTAATTGAATAAGCAAATAAACTTGGATTTTGGTCATTTTTTATCTGAGAGTAGTTTTTCACATAAGCTTTAAAGTGTTACTTCTGGATTTCCCCAATAAGCTCTTATTTGGCAGCTAGAAAAGCTGAAAGTAGGTGAATCAGTCAAGTGGTTCTATCATAAGTAGTCAACTGTTCAGCAGCTTATTTGATTATTGCATGAGCTTATTTGAACTTTCTGAATTGAATTAAGCTTAAATAAGTCCTTTGAACTAGTTCTGAGCATTTGGTGAATTTTAGAGCATTTTGGCTTATTTTTGTGCTTATTGCAAACTGCTATTTGGCTTTTTCTGCTTATTAGGGTTTAGTCACTTTCTGATTTTATTTTTCCTAGATTTAGAATTTGATTTTAGAATTACTAGAAAATTTTCAGATTTTTCCAAGGTCCTTTATTATTTTTAAATCAATTAAATCATTTTATTTAGTTTTTAATTCATAAAAAATAATTAAAAAGTCAAAAAAATATTTTTCTTTTTTCTAAAATTTTCTTTTTATATTTAGAATTTAAGAAAAATTATTTTACATTTTTAGGACCTAGAATTTAGAAAATCACTTTTTAAATACGTTTTTAAAATTCGTAACGTACGTTTTAAAATTCAAATTTTCGTTTTTTAGAATTATATGCTTAGTTTGCTTGTACCCTTGGCTTAAGTAGTTGTTTCCTTTTATTATTTCATTGTTCATAGTGTAAAAACCCCAAATATCACTCCTTTCACACCATTCACTTCACATATTCGACACCGTTACGACAACTCGACTTCAACCTTCGTTGGGACTACGACCCGGGGAAATACATCCGTTGCGTTTCCTTTGGAAAATAATTATACTTAAAACAACAAATCAAAAAAATGGCGCCGCTGCCGGGGAAGGCTTGAGAAGAGTTTGAATTTCGTTCGTTGAATCGTGTTTTGAAGACCCTTCCTCGGAAGTTATTTGTTTTTATAAAAAGAAAAAAATACAAAAAGAAAATAAATAAAACACTTTCCTAAAGTGTTTTCAAAAAAATACAAAAATAATACATCCTCACTTTCTTGAAAGTGTTGTAAACTATTCCGAAATAACAACAAAACAATCGTGAAATCATTTGATTTTCGGATTATTTTTCGATTACAACCTATACAAGTGGTTTAAGGATGGTTCGACATTAAATTGACGAACCGAAAGAGGCGGGTTTTTAATTAGCTTCGGCAGACCTTTGCTTCTCCGCCACTCTGCGAGTAATCTTAAGAGAAACGATATCGATTGAGGGATCGGTACCAAAAATATTGTGATTAATTTTCCTTAAAAATAAAAATCCAAAAATATTTTATTTTCAAATTTGGGTTTCTTTTTAAACGTTTGTTTGATTTTGGTGTATGCACACCCATTCTTCTTCTTCTAATCATCTTCTTTCACCACTCTCAAATCCCGAGAGGATTATTCGTCATACAAACCTGCTCATTTCCCAACCGTTGAGGAAATGAACGATAACGATCCACACCCACCGATGGGTGGTGGACAACAACCGCCTCAAATGGGACCTCAACCGGTGCCCGACCTCCGTCCAATGGAGGAAAGTCTACAAACACCTTTCAATGGTGTTAGAAGAGCCATCGTGATACCCGATATTCAAGCAAATCACTTTGAAATCAATCACGGGTTACTCAATCTTATCACGAGTATCTCATTTCACGGATTTGAACATGAAGATCCTAATGTTCATATCAGAAATTTCACCGACATTGCTGAAACAATAAAGATTAACCAAGTTGCTTAAGATGTCATCAAAATGAAATTGTTTCCCTTTTCTTTGAAAGGAGCGGCTCGAACTTGGCTAGAGAAAGAACCCCCTAATTCTATTTTCACTTGGGGAGATCTAGCTACAAAGTTCATCAATCATTTCTACCCCTCCTTCTAAAACTTCTAATCTCAGAACTCAAATCTTTCGATTTCAACAAGCTTTCGATGAATCGTTCAGCGAAGCTTGGGATAGATTTAAGGAGTTATTAGAAAAGTGTCCTAATCATGGTTTCTCCGACTTACACCAAATTGATACGTTTTACAATGGGTTGAGTCTAGCCGATCAAGACTCACTCAATTCTGCTGCGGGTGGAAACTTGTTAACGAGAAATAGTCAAGATGCTTTCACGATTATTGAGAATAAAGCAAAAGTGAGGAGTTCGAGAAGCAAGATTCCCATTTCAAGTGCCAATAACAAAGTTAGTGATGAAGTTTTAGCTTTTGTTCTTGATTCTAATACCAAGTTGACTAAAACTCATGAGGCTATTGCAATTCTTGCTAAACAAGTTGAGTCGTTAACCAAAGAAAAATCTTCTTCTCATCAAGTCAATATGATCAATCAAAGTTGTGAAACATGTGGTGGTCCACATCCGTATTATGAGTGCCCAGCCTCCGGTGGCTACACTCAAGAGAACGTTTACGTTGCTACGGGATCCTTTAATCAGGGAGGTAACGGTTACCAACCCCAAGGAGACCGACATTTGCTCAGCTACCGTTCTAATAACTATCTTGGACCACCCGGCTTTAATAACCCGAGTCAGAATCAGAATGTGCAAAACCGTACTTATCAAGTCAATCAAAATCAAAATCGAGCTAATCATGGTTTTCAAAATCAAAATCAAGGTTATAATCAAAATCGGGGTTTTCAAAACCAAGGGAATAATAATCAAGGCCCGACTCAAGGGAATTTTCAAAATCAAGGTTTCAATAACAACAACCGAGGACAAAATTTCAATAATCAAAATCAAACTTTGAATCAAAACCAAACGTCCTCGGATGAGCTTTTCAAGCAATTTATAAAGAATCAAGAGGAAATGAATAAGATGATAATTAGTCAAATGGCCGAATTTAACAAGCGTTTAAATGATCGACCCTCGGGCTCGGGTACTACTTCTCTCCCAAGCAACACGATCGCTAACCCGAGGGGCGATGTTAAGGCGATCACTACAAGGAGTGGTGTATCATATGATGGACCCACGGCTCCGACTACCGATTCTTCTCCTCCTCCCAAGGTAGCCGACCGTAAGACCGAGGTGACAAAGGACACGGAACTTCCTACTAACAACGGAAGGACTGAAGACGTCCAGCCTCCGGTTGTCCACCCATCAAAACCTAAGGATGTGCTTGAGCCCGAAGAAGCTCCCGTAAAAGCAAAACTTCCATATCCTTCGAGATTGAATGATCAAAAGCTCCGCGAAAAAGCTTCAAATCAAATGGAAAAATTTTACCAAATCCTCCAAGATTTGCATTTTGATATAAGCTTCGCGGATGCTTTACTTCTGATGCCTAAGTTTGCTTCTACCCTCAAAGGTTTATTGAGTAATAAGGAAAAACTATTTGAACTAGCAAAAACACCTCTTAATGAGAATTGCTCAGTGGTTCTCCTCAAAAAGCTTCCGGAAAAGCTTGGAGATCCCGGAAAATTTCTCATTCCATGTGAATTTCCGGAATGGTTGAATGCTACGCCTTGGCCGATCTTGGTGTAAGCATCAACCTAATGCCGTTGTCAGTATGGAAAAAACTTTCTCTGCCCGAATATACCCCCACTTGCATGACCCTCGAGCTTGCGGACCGGACCATAACCCATCCACTTGGAATAGCCGAGGATGTCTTTGTCAAGGTGGGGAAGTTCCATTTCCCCGCCGATTTTGTGGTGGTTGATTTTGATGCTGACCCCCGAGTTCCTCTAATTCTCGGAAGATCATTTTTGAGGACCGGGCGGGCTTTGATCGATGTGTATGGAGAAGAAATAACTCTACGGGTTGATAATGAAAAAGTCACGTTTAATATTAATCAGAACTCTAAACCTCTAACCGCCAAATGCAACGTTGCTACGGTTAATCAAAAATCTGATCCCGTAATTGCTTCCAAAAGAAGTGATTCGATACTTTCAAGATTCGAGGTTAAGAGTACTTCACAAAAACGTGCTGAGCTCAAAGCAATGAAAATTACACCCGGTTCAAGCAAATGGTTTGAGAGTTGTTCCTGGATGTTAAGAGTATTCTTGATTATGATGAACAAGATTCGGAGATCACAACGGAAGTGGTGGAAATTGCTAGCTCTAAGAGCACACCACTTGTACCACCTCCGGAATCGGTTTATCGTATTGAGATTGTTGATTCTATTTCCGACTCTTCCCCTTCTCTTCACACCGGTTGAGGGAAGTGTTTCCACTATGGAAGAGTTCGAGGTTTTCCTTAGTGATGAGCCAATTTCTCCAGAAATTGATGACACCGACTCTGATCCGGAGGAAGATATTCGTTTAATTGAAGAATTGCTATACAATGAGCCGTCATCTTCACTCCCTCCGACGGAAATTAAAGAAGAAAAGCTGTCCTAAATCCGTTCAAGTTTGTGATTCTAAATCAGAAGAACAAAGTAGTGGCAGTACCACTTCTAGTATTGATTTTCTTCTTGAGGAGTTCACCGATGAACTAGCTCACATCGATCCAATCCCACCGGGGGATAAGGACGATGACTTTGATTTTGAATCTGACTTAAGAGAATTGGAATTTTTGCTGAACCATAATCCATCTAAATGTGATTCTTATCCCGAGGAGTTCACTGATGAACTCGCTCACGACGATCCAATTCCATCAGAAAATGATGATGATCTTTTTGAATTTCATGCTGATCTTAAAGAAGTTGAAAATTTTTATACCATTCTCCATCACTTGATTCTTACTCCGACCCAATGATTTCCAAAGTGATGACGACCTCTTCGATTTTGGGGCCGATCAAACCAAATGGAAAAATCTTTTATATGGCAAACCCACTGATGAAAAAGACCCTAAAATGGAAACCATAATTAAGGATGCTACAATCGTTTCTAATGACTTATCTCCTCATTCACCCGAGGATGATTTCTTTTTCTCCATTGAGTCCTCCATCGAGTACCCTGCTGAGTTTTCTTGTGAAGACAAAGTGTTTAATCCAGGCATACTCGATGATGGTAAAATTCATCCTTTGATGAAATTGACTCTTGATAAGAATTTAAAGTTTCCCGCCTCATCTAAGGAACTTTTAATTCTGGAGAAAAGTGATTCCCCTCTACTTATTTCTGATCAAAAACTCCCATTCTACATGGAGTTATCTCTGATTGAAACTTTACTATCGTTTCCAGCCGGAAACGAAGACAAAGTTTTTGACCCCGGCATCACCGCTTTCATCTTCTGAAGCCGTGGGTATCTCATCGGAGTGGAACTTTCATATGCTTCAATGTTTATCCAAACGTCTTGAATGAAAGTCCGATTGAGATTATCTCTTCCACTTGCTCCCCCATGGACAATTAAATTCGGGGCGAGTCTAAGCTATACGACTCGATAAAAAACAAGCGCTTCGTGGGAGGCACCCCATGCTTATCCATCTATCTTCTTATCTATTTTCTAATAAGTGACGTGAGGAGGGTACCTCTTCCATTCTTGTGTTCGTGTTTGTTTGTGTTGTCCAGGTTTGCCCGAATAATGAATACTCTCGTGCTCGTGGTTTTCTTCTCTCCACTCGAGTTTCATCATTCGTTGCTTATCCGATATCCTTAATCTTATCATTTTACGTTTATCTTTGGCATAATTAATAAACGGCCTTAGATTTATGTAGGAGAACCCTTACCTTTAAGACATTGAGGACAATGTCTCGTTTTAGTCTGGGGGGGGGTATCTTTCGATTCGATTTTTTGCCTTGCATTTTTGCCGTTTACTCATGCAACCCCGTTTTTCCTCCAAAATTCAAAAAAAAAAAAAAAAAAAAAAAAAAAAATGAAATGAAAAAATTAAAAATTTTGCAAAAATATAATAAATTTTGACAATTTTGTTGACTTTCCGCTGGTGAGAGTAGGAATA
This sequence comes from Artemisia tridentata subsp. tridentata, assembly GCA_021014915.2. Lineage (NCBI taxonomy): Eukaryota > Viridiplantae > Streptophyta > Magnoliopsida > Asterales > Asteraceae > Artemisia > Artemisia tridentata. Next base: position 73,173,027 of record CP139505.1, read on the forward strand.
AAATTATGACTTGATCGGGCGTGTTGAGCCCTAGCTTGTTCCCTTAACCATTTATAATCTATAAGCTCGTGCTAGTCTTTTACACAAGGAGCTATAAAATGCGAATTCTTTTTAAGAGTTTGCAAGTTCCCGTATCGACTTTATATATGCATGGCTTGATTATAAGGCTAAGCATTCGCGGATCTTATTATTTAAGATTTTAAATTTGCGAAGAACGAGAAATGATAGAGTTTATTTAGAAGTTAGATGCTAAGCGTGGAGTAGTTGGTTCTCTTTAGAGCTCATCAAAGTTACTTATGGCCTTTTGTTCCCACAAAATTGTTTCACTATATATAATTGTAAGAATAATTAAAGATATTAGGTTTTTCCGATAATTAGTTCTTAGTCTTCTTAAAAGAATCCTTGCTTTAAAAATTAGGTACACATCAAGGTTCCTTAATAAATAAGTTTAATAATAATAAGTTAAGTGCTCTAAGCCACGGATTCGAGATCGGGCCTTGGATCCTTATTTCCGGAAGGCGTTTAGGTCTTGGCTACCCTCTTGCACCGGCCCTTGGACCCTTAATTCTGAAAGGCGTTAAGGTCTTGGAACTCTCCGTTGTAACGGCCCTTGGATCCTTTATGCCGGAAAGTGTAAGGTCTTGGAATTAAACCGTGAAGTTCCGTCGTTTAGGGTACGCAAGTGAAAAGTTAGTGAAAAGAAGAAAAAAAATGAAGATGATGATGAAAAATGAAAAAAAAAAATAATAATATTGGTGATAAATGAAAAAATAGAAAAATGCAAAATAAAAATAAAAACCTTGATGTGGACCTCATTTTCAAAGCAACTGTTCTCGAGAGAAGATTAAAAACTACTTAGCGTCTTAATTTAGTATCTTTATCGGAATAAAAATCTATCGAAACGAGAATATGAAGAAATTCATTTCTCACCAAAAATAAAATAAATATAGGAAAATAGGAATATGGGAACAAGAGGTAATTTCACAAGTAACTTTCATGGGTAGTGTTGGCATCTAACTTGTAAATAGACAATGATTTCGTTTTTAAGCTTAGTTTGGGGATTCGCGAAAAAGCAGGAACGACGAATTTTATCCGTATGGTCACTTCTTTATAAGTCGTGTTTCCTACTCGTTGATCCTAAAAGTTATCGTGAGATAATGATTGTCAACAAAGCCGTCACATGATTATGAGAAAAATAAAAAAAAAATAGAATAAACGGAAAATCGGGGAGTTTTTAGAACTTAAGATTTCTCAATCTCTTTTGAAAATTTTGCTACTTCTCAAAGTTAGTAAAAAGAGATTAGAAATTTTTGGATTTAAAAACGTGTTTTTATAACATTGCGTGAGGACACAGCAATATCTTAGTCTGGGGGAATTTTGGTATGTGCTTTGATATGTGTCTAAATACACATATATTTACCTTGTTTAAACCCACATAAACAGCCAAAAACACTTTGAAAAGTCAAATAATACAGAAAATATCATAAAATGTGTTTTATATGATTCAGGAACAAAAAGATTGAAAACAAGTGAAAAAACGAACAAAGTTTGCATAATTGTCATTTTCAGTCCCTGAAGTTTCATAAATTGACAGAATTAGTCCCTGAAGGTTTATTTTGAAAGAAAAAGTCAACAAAGGTCCTTGGAGTTCACAAGTTGTCACAATTGGTCCTTGGGTGAAAAGATTGAAGAAATTACAAGATTGGTCCCTCAAGTTTGACAAATGGCAAAAATAGTCCCTGGGCATTCAAAAATGGAAAATTACATCTATGGCCCTTGTACTATTCACAATTTACAAATTATACCCCTTGGATAACCTTTGGAAAGTTGACAACTCACACCCTTCAACAATTCGGAAATTACAATTTGGTCCTTGTGATTAAATCTAAAACCGGATCCAACACTAAAATTAAACCCAACTATCCTAACCCTTAACCCAATTTATTAAAACCCAATCCAACCCTTAAACCAGCCCACACACTAAATTAATAAAACCTAGCCCAATCCCAAAACCAAATAACCCGGCCCACTTACCCTTAGTTAATATCAGGGTCAAACTAAAGTTTGACCCGTCTTCTTCCCCAACTTGCCGCCAATACCACCCCTTACCCACAACCTTCTCTGCAAAACCACCTCTAAACCCTGACAATCCACCACCCCCCCTCCAATGAGACTTTCACACCATCTACCCCCCCCCCCCATGTGCTCAGTATAAGCCAAATTACCCACTTGACATTTTCCCGCCAAAAATCTAAGTAAACGACTGAGATTGTTTTAATCCAATCTAGTGGGTGGGATTTGCTCGGATTTGATCAAGGAGCCTTTTGGAATATCTATTTAAAGAAGTGAAGCCTCAGAGAAGCAAGTGTCAGTAGTTTAAGACCAAATTAGTGTAGAAAAGTAGATAAATGTTATTTCAGTTTCAATTAAGGTTTTCATTGTAATTCCAAGTTTGTTTCAAATCATTAGTCTTAAGTTACTTCTGTATTGTATGGATTTTCCAAGTTAATGAAGTTCCAAATTTTCAAACCAACTGTTAAATTCGAATTAAGTTGTGTGTTAATTAAATAGCTTATTATCTGTTTATATAAGCTTATACAAGCTTAACATAGCTTGTTGTAAGCTTGTATTAGTTTACACAGTTCTATTCCAAGAAAATCAAGAAAATTCAAGAAAGTCAACAATAGTCAACTCTGTGGTCAAAATAAGCAATTGGAAGGGTTAAGCAGTTGTGATTAAGCTGATTGGGGTCTAAACTTGGTAAGTGACATTCCAAGCTCAGTTCTGATCTAGTTCTCCTCTGTTCCTTATACCATTCAGTTGTAAGCTTTTTCCATATTCTGCATCACTTTTCTTGTTCACGGTACTAGTACTTATTTATAACTTATTATAATCATTATCTGCTTATTGGTAGTTTATAAGTACTTGTTATCTGTTTCATCAGTTTGATATAGTAGTTTGCTTAATTTTGCTTAAAAATCTCATAAAGACCAAAAAAAAATAGTTTACTGTCAAGAACTGCTTATTAGTGTTAGATTTTTATTTAAATTAAGTTATTAGTGTTTAAATAAGCTAGTTGTAACTCTGCAATTCAAAGTTTGGGCTCAAATTGATTGTTTCATTAGAAAAGCTCAAACAGCCCTCCCTTAACTAGTGTTTGGTTCAGGCATGTTCTGGTCAAATTAGCTTAGTTACTGTTCAAATGCCATAAGCTCAATTTCAATCAAGCTTAATACAGTCCTTATAAGCTGTTTCTGAGCTCAAATTACTAGTATAGATAGAATTAGTACTTTTGAATGGGCTGTGGTAATTTCAGTCCTTGAAAAGTCCAAATAAGCCAATAGGAGCCATAAGCTCATTTGACCCTTTTCTCTAGCTTATCTGAGTCCCATTGGGTCTAATCAGATTGAAATCAGAAGCCTAGATAACTCTCTTTTGGTTTATGCCATTCTGCATAACTCTGCTCATAGCAGATTGCATTTTTGGTTTTTGTGGTTTTTACTGAACTTGTGAGATCTTTAGCTTAACCATAGTAAGCCCAAATAAGCTAGATCTTTGCAATATTAAGCTCACCTTGCTCATCTAGATCCTAGTAATTTTAGTTTATTTTTAACAATTGTCTCTAGCCTTTTAATTAAGCCTGCAATAAGAGCTTTTCTGCCCTGTGCACCCTGAATCAGTTTTGCTTATCACTTAGTACCTGATCTAGGGCTCAATTGGGGTTCAATTGGTTGGTTTGAGATAGGGCTTTTTGTGTTTTAGAATACCCAGTAGTATAGAGAAGCTTTTGCCCCCTTAATATTCTGCTTTTCAGCTTATTTAGATTGCTTAATCTGCTCTGCTAGTTTTCCATATTTCTGCTATTTCTGCTTAAAATTGTGCAACTGCCATAGTGCTTAATTGGCTTATTTTGTGGATTAGCTGTTTGAATTAAGTTTTTTTGTGCTTATTTAAGTTGGTTTAACCTGTCCTGAGCTTTTGGTAAAGTTTTGAGCTTTTTAGCTTATTTTTAGCTTATTTGTTCAACTGCTTATCTGTCCAACTGCTTATCAAGGATTAGTAAACTTTTGATTTTAATTTTCCCATATTAAGAATATTAATTTAGACTTATCCTGAATTTTTCAGATTTTTCCTAAGTCATTTGATATTTTTAATCTTTTTAATTAGTTTCTAATAGTAATTAAATCATAATAAATAGAATAATAATCAGAAAAATATAAATCTAATTTTCATAATTTTCTTTTGTCATTTTTAATCTAGGAAAAATATAATTATATTTTTAGACCTTAAGAAAAACAAAAATAGAAAAATAGTGATAGCTTCTATTTAATAGAATTTATCTTTTTAAATTTTAATTAAGTAATTTTCATTTTTATAATTTTCTTAGCTTCTTTTTACTTAATAATATTTATAGAAAAAGTTTTAGAATTTTCTTTGTTTATTTAGTATTTATTATAATTTAAATTAGTTTTAAATAATTATTAAATGATAAATAATTAATAATAATTAAATAAAAAGTGTTAAAAAATATAATTTAAGTTTTTAAATAAGTTTTAAGTCATTTTACATTTTTAGGTTTTAATTTCATAAATTTTACTTTTTTGTCCCATTTTAGATTTCCTGTTACGCGTTTTAGTTTATTTTTATTCACGTTTAATTTTCTTGTGCATATTTGTTTATCATTTGTTATTTAGAATTATTAAAAAGCAAAATCAAAATACCTAATCACATCAGTCACTCTAATCCTAACTTTTCACAGTTTGCCCATTCACACCTCGTTGGGAAACGATTCGGGTAATTTCTTACCTGTCTACACACTACACACGAACGTGAGTTTTTGCAGGTATCCTTTTTCACAAAGGGGTTATTTGTAATTATTCACGCGTATCCGCTGTCTGCATTTATTTATAGGTGTATTCAGCACGGATCAAATTTTGGCGCCGCTGCCGGAGAGGTTGTGTTGCGACTATTGTGTAGAGTTTAAGTGATTATTGATTCGAGATCCTTCTTCTAGAAGTTCCTATTCCCCATAAACCATATAAAATACAAAAATATTTTTCTTTTCTTTTATATATAATATCATATAAAAATTAAAAACCCAAAAACATTTTCTGTTTTCTTTGTTTAATAATAACAATAATAAAATTTACCATCGAGAACCAAGACAGAGTACTACCTAACTGGGGGTACGACCATAATAAGTTCCCAAACATCAGATTTAAAACTTGCCTTTGTGTCACTTGCGAATTCGGCTCACCTTTGATTGATAAACAAACTATAACGGAGGTTTAAGGATAGTTTGACATTAAATTGTCGAACTGAAAGAAGCGGGTTTTTAAGGAGCATTAATTGCCCACCTTTGCTTCTCCGCCACTCTGTGCGTTTTTCAGTCAGAGAGCTACCGTACGCTGGTTGATTTAAGGTTTAAGTTCCTTGTGTTTTGCTCCGATCTTGTTTTAATTGAAAAACCAAAAACCCAAAAATATTCATCTTTACCCTCTTACCCTTTTTGATTCTTTATCCCTTTACCCTCTATCCATTTGATTCTAAACTTCTTATACCTTTCTTCTATGGCGTCTCTCGGGTACAAATGTTTGAATTGTAAAAGCCCGTTGTTTGACAGCCTTCGTTGTTCAAAGTGTGCGTGTGAGCTGTGTGGAGAGCATGCACCAAAGGATCGTGGATCTTGTTATTGGTGTAAAGAAGCCCTCAAAAGAGTGCTTAATTCCATCAATGATTCTCAAAGTTCTTCCGACTGCCCTTCACAGCCCAAGATACATGCTATTAATGGCAAACAGTCAAGAATTAATCCAGACCTTTCACAATTTACGGTTAAAAGTTTGTCAAGAGAACGTGCAGAGCTTAGAACGGTGACTAAAAAGAACGACTTGCCTACTCTTCACGTTTATCAAGAACAAGAACCAGAGACCATAACGAAAGTGGTGGAAATTCCTAGCTTTCAGAGCACACCACTTGTCCCACCTCCGGATTCTTTTTCCAAACACTCTCCACAACCCCAGCCATCTTCACTCACTCAGCTTAATTGTTGTATGTGTGAAAATCCGTTGGGGGATGATTCACAGTGTAAGCAATGTTTTTGCACTTATCAGCCAGCCACACTTGATTATCCAGATTTTCACAACGATTTCAATACCCCTTCTCAGGACTCATTTTGGCAAGAGCCTTCTAATCAAAACTTCAATGATAAATCATTTCAAAATATGCCAAATGATCCTTGTGAGCATTGTGGAGGTCCACACCCGAGTTTTGATTGTCAAGCAGGAAATACGTCTGTCTATGAACAAGATCTATGTAATCAAAACTTCGGGTATGACCAATATCCATATGATTCACCGAATCAGTCACAGCAAATGTATTGTTGTGAGTACTGTGGTGGTCCACATTATGAATCCGATTGTCAAACAAGGTCCCCGCTTGTCTATGAGCATGTCCCTTGTAACAATTACGACTATTCTTGTCATGACCAACCTCCACAGTATCAAATGATTCAACCTCAGTCATCTCCTTTTGAAAAATCTATTGATAATGTTATCCAAAAACTTCAAAATATGATGGATACACTTAATGATTCGGCTGTTAAAAATGCCCAAAATGATCGTCATGGTAAAACTATTGGAGAGCTTCTAGCTGAAGAAGAACAAACAGCTAGATTAAGTTCCAAAAATCGTCAAACTTTCATTTGCGATGATGATGATGACGATTCAGTGTGGGGGGTTTGCGAGAATTCGTCTGCTGCAATCACACCTGTCCAGAAAAGGCAGGAAGACAAAACTATTGCAGAATTGCTAGCAGACGAGCAAATGGAACGTATAAAAACCCTTTATATTGATGAGGAGGACGACGAGGAGAGTGCTATTCCTTTGAGTGATATCAATTCTCAACTCCCTCAGTCTATTGCAAACACACCCATCTTACAGTCTATGAACTTCGAGGACTCTCTTATTATGGGGGATGAGTATATTAGCACTATTCCTGAAAAGGAATCGGACGAATTCATAAAGTCTAGTGATGCGTGGTTTTGCGACCTTACAACAGGTTTTACCTCTCAAGGGATCTTGAGAAGTTTGCAATCCCCACCAGGCAGTGTACCTGACCGATGTAGTATAGTGAAGTGGCAAGTACCGGGGATTGATCGTTCAACTCAAAGAATAGTGTTCGTTAGGATTGAAATTAATCTAACTAGGTCTTAAGGTGAGGGATGATTCTTTTTGTATTTTTATATTTTATGGAAAGCAAGTAAAAATCTCTGGTTTTGGAAGAAGGGGCGGAATTAGTTGCTAATCAACTAACCCAAAAGCTACTAATTAAACTAATATGCAAGAAAAGTAAACTAGGGTTCTACAAGGGAAATGAAGCATGTCTACCTATGATATGTTACTCCTTGCTAGCTATCCAATTCTACCTATTGAATTGTCACACACTTGTTTTAATTGACGGGTTGTATTCCTTAATACCAATCGTGGGGTGGCGTACGTACTTCCCCAACTCTATAAGCTCCTACTTCACTCCTATGTCGAGCCGGCTAAGAAGCTCCTAACATGGGATCACTAGAATTCGCTCATGCATTAAATACAACCAAATAAACCTAGTACGCATTGGTTCATGTTTCTTAAGACGTTCAAGCAAGTTACCGTATAGGAGGTTAGCCAGTTTTCTTAAGCCTAACATCGATATCACCCAATCAAACAAGAGACAATAGGAAACAAGAATTATAAACTAAACCAACTAGATCTATTGAAGTTGTCACGCCCTAATTGATGGAGATGGACACACACATCAACAAGAAATCAATAAGATCTAATTAGTTATACACAAGTTTCACACAATCATAAGTAGACACAAGGTAATTTAGCCAAGCATAATTAATGAAGAGCAATCAACAATAATCATAATTGAAGACATAACATAAGATTGAATCGATAAACAAACCATTACAAGATGTTTATGGCATGATTAGGACCCTCTAAGTGGCTGGAAAAACACCTACCTAAACCCTAGAATCGGACTTAGGGTTTAGGGCTTAAAAATAATGAAGTTATGATGTTGTATTTATAGGCAGTTTACTGTTCGAGGGGTTCTGACGGCGTCAGCCTTAACAAGTGACGCCGTCACATCCAATTTTTCACCAAATTGTATATCTTTTCGTCCCGATCGCGTGGCCTTTTGAATCACCTAAATCCGAGTTCGTATGAGGATTTTATGGCCAAAACAGTAACAGCTACCGCGCGCGCAAGTTGTGACTAGATAACACGTGATGGCCTTCTTGACGCCGTCTCCCTTTAAACCTCCAAAATCCGTTCTGGCCTATCAGAAACTGACGCCGTCAGAATATAGGCATGACGCCGTCCCTCTTTAAATTAAGCCGTGACGACCTTGATCACTCCAAAGGGTGACGCCGTCAGAATTCCCATGCAAATTTCTCTGGCTTATCATGAGTAATTTTCATATCCACCTTTTTCTTGCCAAGCCATGACGCCGTCTGGGGACATTTCTGACGCCGTCAAAGGCACTTTTCAGCCGATTTTGAGACTTTGTCGTTTTCTTCACTTTTATGCTCCAAAAACGTCCAAAATGCTTCCTTTTCCAGATTTCTTCTCCAAAGTACCTAAAATGACAAAAGAAACGATTTAGGGCAATATTTGATCAAATAAATACGATTTAGGGCTTAAATGACCCCCTAAAAGCGGTACACTTTTCGCTTCATCAAATACCCTTACACTTGAGATTTGCTTGTCCTCAAGCAAATGCGCTTTTATTCTAATCAAAATACAAGTTAAGGGTCATTTAATGCTAACATAAAAGTAATTACAACAATTATTCGTTCCACTTTAATCATAATAAGCACGGAGATTACAAACTAGCACCTCACAAGTAGTGTTTAGATACTCACATCTCTCAAGTGTCATCAAAATAAATCTCATAAATGAAAACGGATAATATCTCTCACTACCTGTCATAGCAAATAGATTACCATAGGCTTGGGAAAGGATCAAAAACCTCCTCCACTAGGCGTAAGCACCTAAGATAAACTATCAAAGAGGGCTTTTAAACGGGTTATAACGTTAGGTGTAGGGAAAAGGAAAACACGGTTTTGTTGGATAAGGGATATTTTACTGGTGGCGAGTTAAAGATCTTGATCAATTACATGTACTATACAATGCTGCTAAGACAAGACTCGACTCAATCTTAAGCTAAAAACAAAATAACAAAAACATAAAATAAACATAAAATGAAACGGGATGGTAGTCCGTATGTTTTTTCTATTTTTCTTTTTCTCATTTTTTTTTTTTTTTTTTTTTTGTATTTTTCTTGATTTTTTCGATTTTTTTTTTTTTTTTTTTTTTTTTTTTTTTTTTTGCATACACTTTTGCCCTACCATCCAAAATAATACATCATAGGGGCGTTGTATTCCCCTTACACTTGAACTTTTACATAACTTTATAATTAACTATTCTAATGACTCGAATTAAGATAATCAAAACACTTGGAGTACTTTTTAAACTATTTAGCACATATGGGGGTAATAAATGATGTTTTACCCCATTACTCCATTACACTAGTACTTTACCCATGAGTCCCAATCGTCCCAAAACAATATGTACAAGGATATGACTCGACTTAGCAACCATGTAATCAACTAGATAATTAACTTGGGGTTTAAACAAATGTTGTCACAATAATGCACAAAAAATGAGTGCATACAAGGTAGGCCAAGGCGATTTGGGTGTACATTTTAGTGGGGTGTAACAAATTCTTCCTTTAAGTAAAATGCTTAAAGGTCGAAACGAAAAGATAGGCTCTGAGGGGTGTACTAGGGGTATCGTGTACTAAAAATGAGTACAACGCAAAGGGTGTGGGAGAATTACTTGACCAATGTAGCCAAAGTAATTATAACAAAAACACAGGTGTAAAACAATGGGTTAATCCTAATGCCTCTTATCATGTAGTAAATCTAACTACACGAATGTAGTCTCACTTGTGGCCTCGGAATGGTCCTAACGCAAGTTCTAGAATCTAAGTGCTACCGGTACACACATCATAGCATAAATGCTTTTCCTACCAATTCTAGGGGCGAACCTCACATATTTGGGGGTGGAAAATTTTTTAGTGGTACGGTTTTTGTGCTAGTCATATAACTCCTATCCGTGAGACGCTCATTAAGATCAAAGTTTCACTCCTATATGTTGTAAAAAATTTTAAATTTGGCACTAAAATTGCCTTAACAGGTATTTATCTCAGTTTTATTACACATCCACCATCAAACAAACAAAAATCAAGTGCAATTGTATTCTCTAAGGTATCATCATTTACCCTCCCCTTACACTTAAGCTGAACATTGTCCCCAATGTTCATTCAAAGGATGTAAAAGTAAATAAGGTAAAAGAATGAAAACAAATACTCCCCTGATTCGTTCGATGTGGATAATCCGGTAACATGGTTAAATCCTCCTCCAAGAAAATGAACGTTGAAAGCTTCCCTTCCGAAATATAAATCATCTTCTTGTCCAATATAACCTGTTAAACCTGAGAAAACAAACACAAAAAACCCAAAGCATCAACCTGAACAAAGAAAACTCACAACTAGATGTAATTCCAGACTTAGAAATAAAAACAAAACGATTAAAGATATAATGCTTGTAGAATGAATATTTGCAGATTTCCTGGAGTTTATAAAACTAAAGATTTAACAAAAACTTTATGACTCCGGTAGAAAAACAAAACTTGCAAAATTTCTAGAATTTTACACTTGACGCCGTCAGGTGTTAACCTTGACGCCGTCAGAAGTGACCTGCATAAATTTTATGGTTAGTTTCCGGAAAATTTCTGGAAAAACTTATGCCTCACTTCCTGGAAATCCTGCAAAATATTCATTATGACTCGATACAAGCATTTGACTCTAACAATTACTAGTATGCATGCTCATTTAATATTGTTGTGATTCATGTTCAATCTTGTTCTTGTAAACAAATTTGGATTCCCTTACACTTATCTTTTGCAAAATACCTTTATATGTAGTTAAGACGAAGTTAAAAACAAAATAAAGTATTTTCACAATTTTCTTTGAAACATGAGCACAAACAATAACAATTAAACTTGCATACGAAAACAAATAAAATCAAACAAACAAACAAACAAACGAATAAAGCTTGGGTTGCCTCCCAAGAAGCGCTTGTTTTTGTTCGAGTCACGAGCCTGACTCTACCCTTATTTAACGGAAATAGGGGAGGTTTTCCCTACACTTAGGATTAAGTGCGGGTGGAAGTAGCGATACACACCCTTAGGGTGTGAATATGCCACGTGAGGTGAAGGGGGTGAGTGAATGGCTTCCTTCATCCTAAAACTACCCGGATAATATTGGTTGATGGGTGGGTCGGTTCCTCTTTTGTCTCCTAGATGTAAATCTAAGGATGGAAAGTTTTGTAAAGGTTGAGGTTCCGTTTCATCAACACGAGGAAATTCCCTAGAACTAAGAGTAAGGTTATCACTATAAGTATTCAAACCTATATCCTCTAGTGGTGCTTGGTCCAAGGATTCTACCTCCATCGGGATTCCTAAAGTCTCTTCTACTTCTTCCGGTTAAGTCACGGGCGGTGTGGGTGCCTCAAATGATGGTTGAGTATTTTGTGGGCATATGTTATTTACCTCATCATTCCACGTGTCAAGATCACCTATATCCTCATCAATTGTTTTCTTAGGTAGTGATAATAACAAACCTAGTGCTTCATCCAACTTATGGTTTATTGATACGGCTCTATCCACAATTCCTTGGCAAACTAGGTCGCTTTTCCTATTAGCCTCACTAAAACAAGATCCTAAACATGGAGGTTGTTCATAAGAATCTATCCTAGGTGAAGGCTCATATGATTCATAAGTGTCTCTAAATGAGGTATTTTGAACTTCTTGGTGTTCTAGCCACTCAACCATATCTTGCAATCTTAGAAATCTAAGTGAAAAGTCCATTTGAAGCAAATTACAAACAAAATCACAAAGAAAAGATAGACTACGAGAAAGCTACAAAATAAAAAGAAAATATCTCACTTGATAGGAATCTTGTGAGTAGACCTAATAAAAATAAAATTTCAACCTAAGCAATAACTACTCCCCGGGCTGCGGCGCCAAAAACTTGATGCGTGGTTTTGCGACCTTACAACAGGTTTTACCTCTCAAGGGATCTTGAGAAGTTTGCAATCCCCACCAGGCAGTGTACCTGACCGATGTAGTATAGTGAAGTGGCAAGTACCGGGGATTGATCGTTCAACTCAAAGAATAGTGTTCGTTAGGATTGAAATTAATCTAACTAGGTCTTAAGGTGAGGGATGATTCTTTTTGTATTTTTATATTTTATGGAAAGCAAGTAAAAATCTCTGGTTTTGGAAGAAGGGGCGGAATTAGTTGCTAATCAACTAACCCAAAAGCTACTAATTAAACTAATATGCAAGAAAAGTAAACTAGGGTTCTACAAGGGAAATGAAGCATGTCTACCTATGATATGTTACTCCTTGCTAGCTATCCAATTCTACCTATTGAATTGTCACACCTTGTTTTAATTGACGGGTTGTATTCCTTAATACCAATCGTGGGGTGGCGTACGTACTTCCCCAACTCTATAAGCTCCTACTTCACTCCTATGTCGAGCCGGCTAAGAAGCTCCTAACATGGGATCACTAGAATTCGCTCATGCATTAAATACAACCAAATAAACCTAGTACGCATTGGTTCATGTTTCTTAAGACGTTCAAGCAAGTTACCGTATAGGAGGTTAGCCAGTTTTCTTAAGCCTAACATCGATATCACCCAATCAAACAAGAGACAATAGGAAACAAGAATTATAAACTAAACCAACTAGATCTATTGAAGTTGTCACGCCCTAATTGATGGAGATGGACACACACATCAACAAGAAATCAATAAGATCTAATTAGTTATACACAAGTTTCACACAATCATAAGTAGACACAAGGTAATTTAGCCAAGCATAATTAATGAAGAGCAATCAACAATAATCATAATTGAAGACATAACATAAGATTGAATCGATAAACAAACCATTACAAGATGTTTATGGCATGATTAGGACCCTCTAAGTGGCTGGAAAAACACCTACCTAAACCCTAGAATCGGACTTAGGGTTTAGGGCTTAAAAATAATGAAGTTATGATGTTGTATTTATAGGCAGTTTACTGTTCGAGGGGTTCTGACGGCGTCAGCCTTAACAAGTGACGCCGTCACATCCAATTTTTCACCAAATTGTATATCTTTTCGTCCCGATCGCGTGGCCTTTTGAATCACCTAAATCCGAGTTCGTATGAGGATTTTATGGCCAAAACAGTAACAGCTACCGCGCGCGCAAGTTGTGACTAGATAACACGTGATGGCCTTCTTGACGCCGTCTCCCTTTAAACCTCCAAAATCCGTTCTGGCCTATCAGAAACTGACGCCGTCAGAATATAGGCATGACGCCGTCCCTCTTTAAATTAAGCCGTGACGACCTTGATCACTCCAAAGGGTGACGCCGTCAGAATTCCCATGCAAATTTCTCTGGCTTATCATGAGTAATTTTCATATCCACCTTTTTCTTGCCAAGCCATGACGCCGTCTGGGGACATTTCTGACGCCGTCAAAGGCACTTTTCAGCCGATTTTGAGACTTTGTCGTTTTCTTCACTTTTATGCTCCAAAAACGTCCAAAATGCTTCCTTTTCCAGATTTCTTCTCCAAAGTACCTAAAATGACAAAAGAAACGATTTAGGGCAATATTTGATCAAATAAATACGATTTAGGGCTTAAATGACCCCCTAAAAGCGGTACACTTTTCGCTTCATCATCTAGTGCTGAAAACCTTGTCCCAATCCCAAGTAAGTCCGAGGGTATTTCTGATAATATGTGTGATTTGCCTCTTCTTGACATTTCACATGATCATGTTGAGATGTTTTCCAATTCTGACGATGATTATACTTCAAGTAATGATGATTCTTTATTTTGTGAGGACATCGATTATGTTGAGGAATTACCTTCTGAGCTTGTCAGCTTAGAAGAAGAGAATGATGAAGAAATAATCAAAGACGAAACTCTTCGTGAAACATTATTAAATGTTAATCTTCTCATTTCTAAAATCGAGGCTTTCAATGAAAAATCCATTTCATCTCCTATCCCCATAAAGGATAGTGACCTGTTTTCCGATGAATCTATTCCGGAATATGAATCATTTGCCTTCGAGGAGTTCTCCGATGAACTCACTCATATCATATCTCCGCCGGAGTATGATAACTTCTACTTTGATCCTGACAAAGATTATCTTTATGTCCCGGAGGGAAATATTCTCAACACTGAGAATTTGCTTGATATCAAAATCCCATCCCTCCCACCCAGAATCTGTCTTGATCAAATGAGCTTAAATGATGAGATTCATGATGTGGAAATCATGAATTCTCCTTCTACTGATGATGAGTTAGTCATGATTTTTATCATGACTTTCTTTCTTTTCTTCACCTACACGGTGACTTCTCCTGTTCTTCACTCTTTAGGGAATGAAGACACTATCTTTGACCCCGGCATTTTCATTTATCATTTGTAAGCCGGGTCTCTCTGTATATCTCATCGGAGTGGAACTTTCAAATACTTCAGTGTTTATCCAAACATCTTGAACGAAAGTCCGATGGAGATTTTTTGTTCCACTTGCTTCCCCATGAGCCAATGAATTCGGGGTCGAGTCAAGCTAGCGACTCGGTTAATAAAAACAGTAGTAAAACATGGGTTTTCACCCATGTCTCACCTTAGTGTGGGGGAGATGCCCCACATGTTGTAAATATGTATATGTGAAAAAAAAAAAAAAAAAAAAAAATGGCTATTAGTATTTCCTTTTTACGTTCTAAGTGTTGGTTTAACAACCGGTACTTTGAATATTGAGGGCAATATTTAGTTCTAAGTGTGGGGGAGAATTCTAGCGAATTTGATCATATGTACCATCTAGTACCCCCATTTTGGCCAAAATTTTAAATTTTTTTTTTCTCTCACTTAGAACGCAATAAATGGTTATCAGTCCGCCATGTCTAACCCACATAAGGATTGGCTAATCCGAGAGCAAACGGCTCTTGGTAAAGATATCTCAAATCCGTTTACGGCTTACAATTTGCCGAAAATTGTATGGTATTCGACACACCATATCTTTATAAGTAAAAAGTTGGCTAGCCCGCAAGGTTATGGCTTGTGGTAAAGGCAGTGGAAAACCATGATTGGTAATCAGCTCACCAAAGATAATAACTGTATTTTATCTAAGAGTTGGCTAGTCCAGAAGCAAACGGCTTTTGGTAAAGACAAATCAAAGCCGTTGACAGCTGATGATTTGCTCAAAATCATTTGGTTATCATTGTACCAAAGTATCACATACTAAAACATTGGCTACTCCAGAAGTAATGGCTTTTGGTAAAGAGATAAAATCCATTAAATTTTCATAAAAGATTGCTAGGGACTAGCAATAGTTTAGTGTGGGGGATTTGATATGTGTCTAAATACACATATATTTACCTTGTTTAAACCCACATAAACAGCCAAAAACACTTTGAAAAGTCAAATAATACATAAAATATCATAAAATGTGTTTTATATGATTCAGGAACAAAAAGATTGAAAACAAGTGAAAAAACGAACAAAGTTTGCATAATTGTCATTTTCAGTCCCTGAAGTTTCATAAATTGACAGAATTAGTCCCTGAAGGTCTATTTTGAAAGAAAAAGTCAACAAAGGTCCTTGGAGTTCACAAGTTGTCACAATTGGTCCTTGGGTGAAAAGATTGAAGAAATTACAAGATTGGTCCCTCAAGTTTGACAAATGGCAAAAATAGTCCCTGGGCATTCAAAAATGGAAAATTACATCTATGGCCCTTGTACTATTCACAATTTACAAATTATACCCCTTGGATAACCTTTGGAAAGTTGACAACTCACACCCTTCAACAATTCGGAAATTACAATTTGGTCCTTGTGATTAAATCTAAAACTGGATCCAACACTAAAATTAAACCCAACTATCCTAACCCTTAACCCAATTTATTAAAACCCAATCCAACCCTTAAACCAGCCCACACACTAAATTAATAAAACCTAGCCCAATCCCAAAACCAAATAACCCGGCCCACTCACCCTTAGTTAATATCAGGGTCAAACTAAAGTTTGACCCGTCTTCTTCCCCAACTTGCCGCCAATACCACCCCTTACCCACAACCTTCTCTGCAAAACCACCTCTAAACCCTGACAATCCACCACCCCCCCTCCTCCAATGAGACTTTCACACCATCTACCCCCCCCCCCCCCCATGTGCTCAGTATAAGCCAAATTACCCACTTGACATTTTCCCGCCAAAAATCTAAATAAATGACTGAGATTGTTTTAATCCAATCTAGTGGGTGGGATTTGCTCGGATTTGATCAAGGAGCCTTTTGGAATATCTATTTAAAGAAGTGAAGCCTCAGAGAAGCAAGTGTCAGTAGTTTAAGACCAAATTAGTGTAGAAAAGTAGATAAATGTTATTTCAGTTTCAATTAAGGTTTTCATTGTAATTCCAAGTTTGTTTCAAATCATTAGTCTTAAGTTACTTCTGTATTGTATGGATTTTCCAAGTTAATGAAGTTCCAAATTTTCAAACCAACTGTTAAATTCGAATTAAGTTGTGTGTTAATTAAATAGCTTATTATCTGTTTATATAAGCTTATACAAGCTTAACATAGCTTGTTGTAAGCTTGTATTAGTTTACACAGTTCTATTCCAAGAAAATCAAGAAAATTCAAGAAAGTCAACAATAGTCAACTCTGTGGTCAAAATAAGCAATTGGAAGGGTTAAGCAGTTGTGATTAAGCTGATTGGGGTCTAAACTTGGTAAGTGACATTCCAAGCTCAGTTCTGATCTAGTTCTCCTCTGTTCCTTATACCATTCAGTTGTAAGCTTTTTCCATATTCTGCATCACTTTTCTTGTTCACTGTACTAGTACTTATTTATAACTTATTATAATCATTATCTGCTTATGGGTAGTTTATAAGTACTTGTTATCTGTTTCATCAGTTTGATATAGTAGTTTGCTTAATTTTGCTTAAAAATCTCATAAAGACCAAAAAAAAATAGTTTACTGTCAAGAACTGCTTATTAGTGTTAGATTTTTATTTAAATTAAGTTATTAGTGTTTAAATAAGCTAGTTGTAACTCTTCAATTCAAAGTTTGGGCTCAAATTGATTGTTTCATTAGAAAAGCTCAAACAGCCCTCCCTTAACTAGTGTTTGGTTCAGGCATGTTCTGGTCAAATTAGCTTAGTTACTGTTCAAATGCCATAAGCTCAATTTCAATCAAGCTTAATACAGTCCTTATTAGCTGTTTCTGAGCTCAAATTACTAGTATAGATAGAATTAGTACTTTTGAATGGGCTGTGGTAATTTCAGTCCTTGAAAAGTCCAAATAAGCCAATAGGAGCCATAAGCTCATTTGACCCTTTTCTCTAGCTTATCTGAGTCCCATTGGGTCTAATCAGATTGAAATCAGAAGCCTAGATAACTCTCTTTTGGTTTATGCCATTCTGCATAACTCTGCTCATAGCAGATTGCATTTTTGGTTTTTGTCTCCAGCCTTTTAATTAAGCTTGCAATATAGAGCTCACCTTGCTCATCTAGATCCTAGTAATTTTAGTTTATTTTTAACAATTGTCTCTAGCCTCTTAATTAAGCCTGCAATAAGAGCTTTTCTGCCCTGTGCACCCTGAATCAGTTTTGCTTATCACATAGTACCTGATCTAGGGCTCAATTGGGTTTCAATTGGTTTGTTTGAGATGGGGCTTTTTGTGTTTTAGAATACCCAGTAGTATAGAGAAGCTTTTGCCCCCTTAATATTCTGCTTTTCAGCTTATTTAGATTGCTTAATCTGCTCTGCTAGTTTGCCATATTTCTGCTATTTCTGCTTAAAATTGTGCAACTGCCATAGTGCTTAATTGGCTTATTTTGTGGATTAGCTGTTTGAATTAAGTTTTTTTGTGCTTATTTAAGTTGGTTTAACCTGTCCTGAGCTTTTGGTAAAGTTTTGAGCTTTTTAGCTTATTTTTAGCTTATTTGTTCAACTGCTTATCTGTCCAACTGCTTATCAAGGATTAGTAAACTTTTGATTTTAATTTTCCCATATTAAGAATATTAATTTAGACTTATCCTGAATTTTTCAGATTTTTCCTAAGTCATTTGATATTTTTAATCTTTTTAATTAGTTTCTAATAGTAATTAAATCATAATAAATAGAATAATAATCAGAAAAATATAAATCTAATTTTCATAATTTTATTTTGTCATTTTTAATCTAGGAAAAATATAATTATATTTTTAGACCTTAAGAAAAACAAAAATAGAAAAATAGTGATAGCTGCTATTTAATAGAATTTATCTTTTTAAATTTTAATTAAGTAATTTTCATTTTTATAATTTTCTTAGCTTCGTTTTACTTAATAATATTTATATAAAAAGTTTTAGAATTTTCTTTGTTTATTTAGTATTTATTATAATTTAAATTAGTTTTAAATAATTATTAAATAATAAATAATTAATAATAATTAAATAAAAAGTGTTAAAAAATATAATTTAAGTTTTTAAATAAGTTTTAAGTCATTTTACATTTTTAGGTTTTAATTTCATAAATTTTACTTTTTTGTCCCATTTTAGATTTCCTGTTACGCGTTTTAGTTTATTTTTATTCACGTTTAATTTTCTTGTGCATATTTGTTTATCATTTGTTATTTAGAATTATTAAAAAGCAAAATCAAAATACATAATCACATCAGTCACTCTAATCCTAACATTTCACAGTTTGCCCATTCACACCTCGTTGAGAAACGATTCGGGTAATTTCTTACCTGTCTTCACACTACACACGAACGTGAGTTTTTGCAGGTATCCTTTTTCACAAAGGGGTTATTTGTAATTATTCACGCATATCCGCTGTCTGCATTTATTTATAGGTGTATTCAGCACGGATCATGCTTAAACACATACCTTTTCTTGATCAAAACCGGACCCAAATAGACAAAAAACTAACCAAAATGCCAAAAGATATTGTGTTTTTGTGTTTATATATGTGCAGGCAACGGATAAACGAAAAAACGACAAAAGACACAGAAAAATCAGGAAAACGAGCACGAGATTTGGTAAAGACTCAAAGCCGAAGCCGGGAGAGATTTTTTTGCTCAAAAGTCAAAGTCAACCCTCAGATTCTCACCAAATGACAAGAATAGCCCTTGGATCAAATTTGAATAAATGGCAACATTGGTCCTTTTAATTTTCAGAAGTTGCAAATTTAGTCCCTATACACTTAATTCTATTTCCCTACATCCTAAACTAAAAAAATAAATAAATCCAGCCCATATAATCAACCCCAACCCACGGCCCATCTTTCCTATTATCAACCCAACCCACTATCCATTTATCCATACCCGATCCACTAATCCAAAAACCCGGTCAACCATGTATTAATTACCGGTCAAAGGAAAAAAATAACAAACCAAAAACTTTACCCGCCCAGTTCTTCCCCAAATTACCCAAGATGAACCCTAACTCACCCCGTACAAAAATTACCGCAATTAAGGGCATTATCGTACTTGCACGCGGATCTAGGAGCTTCCTGACATGTCAGGAATGACATGTCAGTGAAATGGAGGCCTCCTATTGGCTGGGAGTGCGTGGAAGTTTAATCCAAGGGCCAAGGATTGATGGAGTGACATTCAAGATGATCTGAGGGTTGATATTGATTCAAAGTAGCACAAATGAGCACACGGATCAGTGACATGGCAAAAGCTAGAAGGTTCTCCTCTCGGCTATAAATAGAGGATTCATCTTCATTAGTTTTGAAGTAGTTTAGAGTAGTGTTATGCTGCTAGATTATTTTCTTAATTGTATTCTCAAATTTTCAGTAGTGTAATCAAGTCTTTATTAATAAAATTTTAGTTTACTTTATTGCTTATTCTCTTAAATTCTCTGTTAAATTGTTTATTTAGCTTATAAACTGTTTCATCAGCTTATTCTCACTAAATTCAAGCTTATTTCACTTTCTATTTTGCATTATTGTTCATTTTACAGAAAAAATCCAGAAACATTGAAAAATATTTCAAAAAATACAAAAATATTTCAAACTTCAGCTTCAATAAGCTATTTTATCCTTGGTATAAGCTCATTTAAGCTTATTAGCTTATTGTGAGTATTCCATTTGTTTCAACTCTGACTCAGTTCAAAAAAGCAAAAAAAAAAAAAAAAAAAAAAAAAAAAAAAAAAGGCAACAAAAGTCAACTATGGTAAAAAAAAAAGAAAAAGCTATGGATGATAAGCTAGCCATGGATGAGCTTATGGATCTTTACCTAGCTTATCTCTGATAAGCTAGGAGCTTGTAGCTGAGGTCCCAAGTGAGTACCAAATTTCCATTTTAAAGCTTATTTTTTGCATAATTCTGTTTTTGCTTATAATACTGCTTATTTGTTGATATTTTTGTTTTTTAGGTGATAAGTAATTTAGATGATCATAGGGTATTTGATAGTGTTGCTTAATTCAAGAAGTTATAGTGTAATTTTGCAAAATCAGTAGTTAAGGGAGTGTTTGGTTTAAGGCTGTTTTTGGCAATAAGTTGTGGTACTGTTCATTGGCCTTTTGCTAAGTTTTGATCTAGCTTATATAAGGTTAGATAAGTTGTAGTTGTCTAATGTTAAGCTGATCTGAGGTCCTTTGAGGTTTTGAGTATTTGAGTTCAATATTGGAAGCTAAGCTGCCCAAATAAGCTCTGCATAAGCTGAGTTTATTTGGCCATCATTTTTTGGCCTATTAGTGTTCACCAAGTGTGTTTAAGTGTGTGCTCAGTAGTTTGAACTATTTTTTACCAAGATTGGAAGTTTTAAGTGTCAAAACTCATTTCTGCTGCAACAGAGGAATTGTGCAGACCTGCACAAAGTCTGTTGTTCCCAGCTTTTTGCAGACCTTATATCTGCTTATCTGATTAAGCTTATTCTCTGATTTTTGATAGCAAGATAGCTACTAGTAGTGACTTCATAATTCTGATCTTAGTTTTCACTAATTAGCTTATCAAATAGCTTTTAGTCAGTCTGCAAGTAGACCCACTAGGCCTGCTCTTAACCTGCATCAGATTTAAGTTCCCTTGTGCATCTGTATTAGAGCTTAATTGAATAAGCAAATAAACTTGGATTTTGGGCATTTTTGATCTAAGAGTAGTTTTTCACATAAGCTTTAAAGTGTTACTTCTGGATTTCCCCAATAAGCTCTTATTTGGCAGCTAGAAAAGTTGAAAGTAGGTGAATCAGTCAAGTGGTTCTGTCATAAGTAGTCAACTGTTCAGCAGCTTATTTGATTATTGCATGAGCTTATTTGAACTTTCTGAATTAAATTAAGCTTAAATAAGTCCTTTGAACTAGTTCTGAGCATTTGGTGAATTTTAGAGCTTTTTGGCTTATTTTTGTGCTTATTGTAAACTGCTATTTGGCTTTTTCTGCTTATTAGGGTTTAGTCACTTTCTGATTTTATTTTTTCTAGATTTAGAATTTGATTTTAGAATTACTAGAAAATTTTCAGATTTTTCCAAGGTCCTTTATTATTTTTAAATCAATTAAATCATTTAATTTAGTTTTTAATTCATAAAAAATAATTAAAAAGTCAAAAAAATATTTTTCTTTTTTCTAATTTTTTTTTTTTTTTTTTTTTTTTTTTTTATATTTAGAATTTAAGAAAAATTATTTTACATTTTTAGGACCTAGAATTTAGAAATTCACTTTTTAATTACGTTTTTAAAATTCGTCGCGTACGTTTTTAAAATTCAATTTTCGTTTTCACTTAGAGTTACCCGATGGAGTTGGGAAAATTTGAGGGTATTAACGCTTGATTTTGCTTTTCACATTCCCATGTGAATTCGAGATCTTTTGAGAGGCGGTTGAACCCTGATAGTCGAGATGTGTATTGTAAGTTTTGAAGCACAAAAATCCTCAAGATGACTATTCCCATCATGGCATGATCCTCCCTGAATTAAACATAGGTGATCAGACTATGCTTAATTGAGGATTGATGATGCTATGCCGGGTTTAGTCAAAATGTTATTGGGTTTCTATAAGTTTGGAATCACAATAGTTTTTTTTTTTTTTTTTTTTTTTTTTTTTTTTTGTTAAGATGCACCATCTCATATATGCCGAGAGTATAATAATTGACGGAAAATTTCAAATGTGATTGATAATGGAAATGAGTTGTCATAACATCTTGATATAAAAGATAGAGAATTCGTCACATGAAGATTCATACAGAGCAACAATACAACATGTCCTTAAGAAAGTACAAATACTCGAGGGAATACGATCTAAGAGAATCTAGATGTAGATTTTATCATGCGAAGAAGTGATTCCAAGCTTCATCACTACCCGCCATGCCATTAGGGTCCTGGCAGACCCCTTCATTTCTACTCCTCAGTTATGGGCAGTTATTCCTGTAGTGCCCAATTACTCCACACTCAAAGCATGTGACAGTGATCCTTGGGTCAATCACGTAAATAGGAGCTTCGCAGTCCTTAGCTTGATGACCGATTCTCCTGCAGTTACCACACCGAATGGGGCAAGGTCATGATGATGAAACGGGCACATGCTACACTTGGGTAATGCTCCAGTATACCCTTTCTTTGTACTGGTGCTTGTAGTATGGACTTTGGTCACCTCTTGTCGCTTGTTCTATCCACTAAACCCTAAAACACTAACACCAACCCCTAAAACCCTAAACCCCTAAAAACCCTAACCGCTAAACCCAAAAAACCTAAACCCTGTCCGCTAAACCGTAAGAAACCTAAACCCTTAACCCCTAAAAAGCTTAACCCAAAAAAGTAAAACCCCTAAATCCAAAAAACCTATACCCTAACCGTAAACCTTAAACCCACAAAAAAGTCAGAAAAAATAATTCGTCGAAAGTATATAATGTGGGATATCAAATTAAATGTAATTTTATGCTTGTCGTGATGGTATGATTATTTTCATCTAACGATCAATGGTTTGTTAAATATTTAGTTTTAAAAATGAAGGTGAAAATTTATTATATTGTTTTGATAAAAAAAAATGAATGGTTGAGAATGACTCATTTGATCTTTAATTTTTTTTTTTTTTTTATTGAACCAAACTCCTTTATATAGTTTGTATTGTATTTAGTATAAGTTGAAATTTTTTACTTAGCGCTTATTGTTTAGGGCCCCACTTCTACTTTCGTCCAAGGCCTCTAAATTCTCATGACGACCCTGGTACGTAGCTACACATTTGAAGATAGGCCTATGATATACAAACCCCCCTCTAGGATGTCAAATCAGGGGGGTGGCACACTATTTGGGTCAAAGTTTCCCTTTTGGGACAGTATTTCACAGTTTTTTATCAGTTTCTGTTCCGTATTTCTGACAGTTTTATAGTTTTTGTCAGTTTCTGTTCCGTATTTCTGTTCCGCACTTTCAGGTTTATAGCTTTTTGATATAAACAAAATTATAAAAATAAAAAAATGAAAAAAATGGGGGGGGGGTGTGGATTTCGGTTTTTGGGGGGTGGGGATAAGTCAGCCCTTGAAGATATTCAATGATTCAAAAGCTTTGCTCAATAGTGTCATATAGTGTGGTAGGTGTGTGAATATATATATATTCACCTTTCTAAAGAAAAAAAAGGTTACATTGATTATTATATAAATTTCAGCGACATTACCCACCGTTATTCAGTAATCAGTAGTATACCGACATCCAAACATGTAGGTAAACTTATGTTGGAATACAATTTAAGAGGTAATCTGAGGGTATGTTTGACGAAATTAACTGTTGTTGGAACTTGAGATGAAAATTTGAGATTATTTATCTATACTACTTATAAAGAGTGAATGCTCATTTCATGACATCTTGATTCTTGAAAACCTAAATTAATATAGTTTGTCTAAATTACTCCTATATCCTTTAATACACCTTAAGAGTTATCAATTATAAACTTGTCAACTTTTCAAAATCACACACTATATTAATTTAAAAAAAACACGCTTTGCATCAAAGCTCGAACCAGAATCACGATTTCACAAGCATAATTATTTTCCGCTATACACCGTCGCTTTGTGCGGATATACGTCTTGTTTTTATAAGTTACATGAAATAATATTTGATTTAAAAGATTATGGAATATTATTTTTCTAAAATCTCTGATAAGTTATTTCTGTCAAATAAAACTTATATTTTAAGTAGCTTATTTTTTAAAAAGGAAAACTAATTTTCTTATAAGCTTTTGTACCAAACATGCCATATAATGTCTCGGCAGTCAGCACAATTGCTGTTTCATAAATAATTATTGGGCCAAACAAGCCCACTTGTTAATTTAACCGACATCTGCATCCTTGTATAAAAAGGCCATAAGTGTCTCGACTCATATTTTGGCCCAGGGGCGGATCTATGTGGATGATAGGGGGCACAAATATTTTGTGAACACATAAAGTATATAGAAAAAAAAAATATTTGGTATAGAAAATGTCCGGTGCCCCCACACAAATTGGAAGAGTGCCCTCCACACTCTATGAGATCATAAAAAATCAAAGTGCTTTTTACTTTTTAAATCTGTTTGGAATATTTTATGGTGGTTTTAATAAACTTATTCATTTATATATAATAAATATTATTGCATTGAATTTGAGTAATTTTGTTGCTTTTAATCATCCAAGTAAAGCAACTTTATTCATGACCCGATCTGACCCGACTTGTTTCAAGTTACACTAAAAACTTTTTATTGCTCAACGCCCCCCGTGATCAAAACTCTTGGTTCCGCCACTGTTTTGGCCTTTTGGGCAAAAACTTTCATCTAGTTTGGTTTGCTTACAGTTAATGTGAGGTTTAAAAGTCAATTAAAGACATGTTTGCCACAGTTCAACTAAAACCTTATTTGGTACATCCAAGCAAATTGAGATCCTTAACCTCCTCCCTGAGGCAATGGAAGCAAGCTAGTTATTGCGAGTATAGCGGTGTGCCATGAAACCTGTAGTTTAAAGGATCCCTTTGGAGCATGTGTGTAGATAATGTTGAAGGAATATAATAACCAATATGCACAAATGGTGAAATAGACATGATATAGAGTACAACAAATTGACTACTTTTGTTATGTCAATAAATAAACAAGCTTATACATAAGAAGACAATCTTAAACTCTTTTATATATTCTTTATGGCATCGATATCATCTATGATCAAATGCAGAATGAGTGTTCACAGATGGAGACCCCGAGTCGCAAATAATAGTGTTAAAGTACTGATGCCGATGTTGATAATGGTGAATATTCTGATTTCTCTATCACATAGATGGACTCCTGTTTACAGAATACAAAAGAAATGAAATGTATACTGAGCATTCATGTATTCATTTTCGAAAGTGTTGAATTCGTTAACTAATTATGAAATAACGAGCATATAAAACACAAACATTATAGAAGCAACATACCTAAACTAACTGCAGGTTCTTCTCCTGGTGGAACTCGACTCTGAGAAGGTGGAAGAGAATTCACGCCAAGACTAACGTTAGAATACCACATACTGCAATCGACCCCAAGGATCTCCCATCCAGTTCGGTTCTCAGTGTAAGATCAAAGATCTTCAAATCGTTTCTCCAAGCAATTTTGACAATTCAGCTTACTCAAATCTCTACCACATTGAACCAAACCATACATTTTCCCATTCACTCCAACATCAATTTTGGCTGCTTGATACATCAATGTTTGATCAGGAACAGTCCTTGTTATGTCTTGCATCATAGAAAACCCCTTTGAATACACCAACGGGTCATCCAATCCGTTGTTGCCAAATGTTGTAACGGAGGAACGATTCCAAACTCCAAAGAAGTTTTCCTCGGAGTACTTCATAGTGCAAGAATCAGAAATGATTTCTCTTTCATTTTTCATAGGACATGCATCTGGGACACCTGTTGGAAACACGAAGACCTTTTAGGCTTATATTAGAGAAGAGAGGAATACTTAGGAGAAAGTTTACAATGTTATTGAATTGCTTAAGCTTTGCTTCATACTTCCAAATGTTTACACCACCACCTATTTATACTAGTCCATGGAAGATTCTAGAACCGAGATACTTCCATGGTTCTCTAGATATTTCCGACATCATACATATCTATATTCTAGATATTTCTTACTAGATATTTCTATCACACTTTGCTACACTATTCTACACACTTCTATAGATATTTTCAGGATCATTCTTCGTTATTCTAGAAACTTCTTCATCGTGCGCTTAGGCTTTTATTGATAGTCCAATCTCTATTGGACTAAATCAAGTTTACGATCCAACACCCCCCTTTAAACTTGATTTACCGACTCCAAGTATCATTCTTTGTCTTGAGAAATATTTCTCGTTGAGCGGCTTGGTGAAGATATCTGCAACTTGGTCTTCGGACCTCGTATGTATCACTCGAACATCCTTTCTTGCAATGCACTCTCTAATAAAGTGATAACGAGTGTTAATATGCTTACTTCGATCATGGTAGACCGGATTTTTAGCTAAGTCAATGGCCGACTTGTTATCTACGAAGATCTCAGTCGCATCTTCCTTCTCCATGTGTAGCTCCTTTAGCATACTTCTAAGCCAAATTGTGTGACATACACATGATGTTGCAGCTACGTACTCCGCTTCACAACTGGACAAGGTAACAATAGATTGCTTCTTTGAAGACCATGTAAAAGCATTGTTACCCAGGAAGAATAGAAATCCTGTTGTACTTCTTCCATCATCTTTGTTTCCAGCCCAGTCATTGTCACTATATCCAACCAGCTTGAAGTCTTCACTTGCTGAATAAAACATACCATAGTCTACGGTACATTTGATATAACGGAGGATCCTCTTCGCAATCTCCAAATGTTTTTTCATAGGCTCTTCCATGAAACGACTAATCAATCCAACCGCAAAGAGAATGTCGGGTCTTGTACATGTCAAATAGCGTAAACTTCCAACGAGACTGTTGAATAGAGTTGAGTCTACCGCTTCTCCTCCGTCATGCTTAGAAGGCTTTGCCTTATGTTCTATGGGGGTGCCGACGGGATTACACTTATTCATGTTGAACCTTTTTAATATCTCCTTGGCATATCGTTCGTGACTTATGAAAATTCCTTCATCCGTTTGCTTCACCTCAATGCCAAGATAATAAGACATAAGTCCTATGTCTGTCATCTCAAACTCTCTCGTCATTGATCTTTTGAGCTCATCAATCATACTCTGAGAGTTTCCTGTAAAGATCAAATCATCCACGTACAAGCAGACAAGCAATATACTTCCTTTTCCAAATTTTACGTAAAGTGCATATTCACTTAGGCATTTAGTAAAACCATGTTCTTGGAAATACTTGTCAATTCTAGTATTCCAAGCACGTAGTGCCTGCTTTAGACCATATAAGGCTCTCTTCAACCTTAGCACTTTACCTTCATGCCCTTTGGCAACATATCCCTCCGGTTGCTCCACATAAACTTCTTCGAGAAGTCCATTTAGAAATGCAGACTTCACATCCATTTGGTGGATTTTCCACCTATATTGAGCAGCAATAGCAATAATCATTCTAATAGTTTCTAAACGAGCAACAGGAGAAAATACCTCTTCGTAGTTGATCCCATGCTTCTGCTTGTAACCTTTTTCCACAAGTCTTGCCTTGTACTTCTCCATTTCGCCTTTGGCGTTTTTCTTGGCCTTGTATACCCACTTGACTCCAATAGCCTTTTGGCCTTTCGGAAGGGTCGTCAACTCTTACGTATCATTCTTTTCTATTGACTTTATCTCCTCGTCCATGGCTTGTCTCCATTTCTTGCTTTTCATAGCTTCTTCAAAAACTAAAGGTTCACAGTCAGCATATAAACAAAGAAGGGGTATCTCGTCAGTTACCTCATATAGCTCCTCCAAACTTCTTGTCTTTGGTTCTTCTTCACTTGAACTTGAAGGTGAGTCTTGGGTTGGAGTTGGACTTTGAGGTTGTTGGACTTCTTCACTTGATTCACCCATCTCGTCTTCGTCAGTCATAGGAAGAAAGTCATACCTTTCATTTTCATTAATGCTCCAATCCCATGCTTCTTCATCATCAAACTCCATGTCTCTACTAACTACCACCTTCCTTGTGATTGGATTATAGAGCTTATAACCTTTTGACTGCTTGTCGTAGCCAACAAACACATGCTTCTCACTTCTATCATCAAGCTTGGATCGCCTTTGGCTCGGAACATAGACATATGCTATGCTTCTGAATATCCTTAGGTGAGAGACAGTAGGCTTCATCCCATTCCATGCTTCTTGTGGAGTCTTGTTATCTAAACTCTTTGACGGACACCGGTTCAATAGATATAACGCACAGTCAACCGCTTCAGCCCAAAACTCCTTTGGCATCTTCTTACTTTTCAACATGCTTCGGACCATATTGAGAATGGTTCTATTCTTTCTCTCCACCACTCCATTTTATTGTGGGGAGTAAGGAGCCGTTAGAAATCTCCGGATCCCATTATCCTCACAAAATTTGTTAAATTCTTTTGATAAAAATTCTCCACCTCTATCGGATCTCATGGATTTAATTTTTAAGCCTTTCTCCTTTTCTACCATAGCTTTAAGTGTCTTAAAAGCTTCAAAAGCTTGGGATTTTTCTTTTAGAAAATATACCCAAGTTTTTCTTGAAAAGTCATCAATAAAAAGCATGAAGTAAAGATTCTTACCATGAGAGGGTGGAGTAATGGGACCGCACAAATCCGTGTGAATTAGTTGTAGAGGCTCCTTAGCTCTTGATGTCGCTTCTTTCGGGAACGAACTTGATCTAACCCTTTCACCATTCCCTTTGAGGATAATAACTTTAAGTCACCAAAGTTTAAGTGCCCGTACCTCATGTGCCAAAGCCACGAATGATCCTTTAAACAACTCTTTAAGCACTTAGCTTCATCATGTTGAATGTTTAGAAGGAACATTCGGTTTTTAGTCATAGGCACTTTTGCTATGAGCTTTCCTTCGGGATTTCTTATTATAGCACTACGATCCTTGAAATGAATATCGTAGTTTTTCTCTAAAAGTTGTCCCACACTTAAAATGTTACTTTTAAGGTTGGGCACATTGTACACGTCCGAAATATATTGGTGACTTCCATCTTTAGCTCGGATAAGTATCTTACCTTTTCCTTTCACCGGTGCCTTTGATTCATCTCCAAAGGTGACATTACCTTTACTTGTTTTCATCTCCACGAACAAGTCTTCTTCACCCGTCATATGGTTGCTCGCAACGGAATCTATATGCCATGGCTCTATCCTTTCTTTTTGTTCGTCATGTCTTGCCATTAGCAAGGTAAGCTCATCTTTGTCTTCTACCTCTACAAGATTAGCTTTTTCTTCC
Organism: Artemisia tridentata subsp. tridentata; assembly: GCA_021014915.2. NCBI lineage: Eukaryota > Viridiplantae > Streptophyta > Magnoliopsida > Asterales > Asteraceae > Artemisia > Artemisia tridentata. The sequence continues at coordinate 73,202,446 of CP139505.1, forward strand.
ACTTGTCTTGAGCTACTACACTCACTGGCATAATGACCATATTTGCGACAATTATAACATTGTATTTGGGGCTTACATGCTCTTTGAGATTGAAAGCCTCTCCCATGACCTCTTCGATATGGAGACCATTGATTTTCATCTTCTTTGTTGACATCTTCTCTTCCTCTTCCTCGTCCTCGGCCTTGGAAACCACCATGACCTCGAAAAGTACCGCGTCCTCGTCCTTGCTCCTTTCCATGTAGAAAGCTCTTTTCTTTTTCTTTGAAAGAGACCTTTGAGTATAAAGCTTGCTCCAAGGGTTCTTTCCCCCTTCTTTTCTTCAACTTCTCTTCATGGGCTTATAAAGATCCCATGAGTTGATCAATGGTCATAGAGTCTATGTCTTTTGACTCCTCTATGGCCACAACAATGTAATCAAACCTTGGTGGCAAAGAGCGAAGAATCTTTTCTATCACCCTTGTGTCATTCAAGCTTTCACCATTTCTCTTCATTTCATTTGAAATGGTTAAGACACGAGTGAAATAATCTGAAATGGTTTCGGATTCCTCCATTTGGAGTTTTTCGAACTCTCCTCTAAGAGTTTAAAGACGTACCTTTTTCACCTTATCAATTCCTTTGAAAGCATTTTGAAGGATCTCCCACGCTTCCTTAGAAGTGGTTGCATTTGCAACTTTCTCAAACATCGCATCTGTGGGAAACTAGAAGGGGGGGTTGAATAGTTTACCGGTTTAAAAAAACTTCTTTTAAAAAAACTTGTTTTAAAAGTATGCTATTGGAAACTTTGATTCGAACTCTATGTATAATCAATCAACACCAATATGAACTACACACTAAGCTAAGTAATAATAACAAACAAAAGTAAAGAGTAGAGTTGGAAAGATCAAACCGAGACAGAGGATTTATAGTGGTTCGGCTACGAAGCTCTTCTTTGCCCTACTCCACTCCCCGAGTACCACACTCGAGAGTTTCAAACACTATATCAACAACCTCCCTTCAGGCGGAGAAAACCGTACACGTCGCTTATCCTATTACCGACACTAAGCTAGATGTCGAGTGCTAATCTTAGCTAGCACCAATCTACCAAGGTCCACGTGACCAAACACTCAAGCCCAGTGGCTTCAAGAGATCACCAAGATCTTAACACGATCACAATGATCAACACTCACTTCACTCTACTCGACTAACACTAACCTAATGACCCTTGATCTTCTTGATCAATCACACAAGCCCAATGGCTTCAAGAGATGTTCACTATCTCTATAGATCACACTTGATCTTCACTCTCACTCACAAAAGGGAAATAAACTTGATGTATGCTAAGACACAACAAGGTTGTAACAAGTGTTACAAAAACCTATCAACTATAACTCTAGTATCTTCTTGATTACTTGAGTTCTTCTCTTGCTAATGAAGAGGGATGACAACAACTTGTATCAACTTGGATACTTGTGTTCTTCTCTTGCTAGTGAAGAGGTATGAAGAGGATCACTTGAAGGATGATTGGATCACTCTTGAAACAAAGAAAAACTAATCTAAATGACCATAAGAAGGGAAAGGTGTGAGAGGATTTAGCTAAGGGATTTTTCTGTGTGTGAAGGGTGCCTAAAACTGTGAAAGAGGTGGGTATTTATAGGCAAAGAAAATCTGAACGTTACAATTCAAAATGGTACGCACGGCTCCATTAAATGACCCACGGCTCCGTTAAATTTAACGGTACCGTGGAGCCGTGGTAGACTAGGACGCTCCAAATTTTGTCTTTTCTGGTGAAAACTTATTTGGGGAAGGTTGGAGCTGATTTTGGGGGGGGGGGGGGGTAAATAGCTGTTGTGATTTTCAAACTTATTTTTCCATTAAAACATTTCTTAATATTTCAAAAATAATTTGTCATGTGTATTTTTGAAAAAATGTTTTGTCCCATTTAAAATGTGAATTTTCAAAACATGAATTCACTTCTTTGATCACTAGTTCAAGTTGTAACTTTGTTCAAGAGTGATTTGCGTAGAAACGGGATCTTTCGATTAAAAACTTGTTAACGTTAATTTTAACGTAACGTGAGTTCACATTTTGTCATCCTCAAAACGTGAAGTAATCGAGAGATATAAATAACGTTTTTAGAATATTATTTGCATCAACAATCTCCCCCTTTTTGATGATGACAAAATATAAACTCATTTTAGGTTAAAATTAGTTTTAACTAGTTTTTAATGAGTTTACTCCCATTTCTCCCCCTTTTTGTCAAATCAAAAAGGTGGTTAAGGCTCCCCCTTGATGTGTACTCCCCCTCATTTGGAGAACACCAAGGAATCGAGCAATGGATCGTGCTACAAAACAAAGTTAGACGACAAATATACAATATCTAACAAGTAGCATATTTTGACAAATATCCATCCACAAAAAGAAAATATGGCTAAATAGCCAAAATGAAAAGCCCATTTCATAAATATGAAATAAATGTCATACATAAGTATGACTACAATAGGAAAGCAAATTAAACTAACAAGAAGACACATAAACATCTAAAGTAACATGTAGGGTATTCACAATGCAAGAAACACTTGTTTGAGGCCTTTAGATGGATCGAATAGACAAGAACTAGAGAGAGAAAGTGGGAACTTCTAGAGAGAGAAATACTATGTGTATATTAGCTTAAAATGAAGTGAAGTTCCAACCCTTCCCACACAAGGGAAGGGGTATTTATACATACTACTTAATATGCCCCTAGTGGGCTGTGGAGAGAGCTGACAGAGGGTAAAGACCCGACCCACTCCACAATACTAATTAATAACTAATCTACTAATAATATTACTGATAATCCTACGAGCTATGATGAGCTAATAAGTACTCGGGGTGACCGAGTCTTCAGCTGAATATTCATATTCCTAACAATCTCCCCCTAAGGGAGGTCACCCCAGAAGTAATGTTCTGAATTTCAGCACTTCTTCCTTGGATCTTGACATCATAGCTCGTAACCATTGATTCTTCAATATCATAGATTGTTGTGCAAACATCCGTGATCTTAAGATGACTTCTCTTTTGTCTTGGATGAACTTTGAGTAATCTTTGAAAGTATCATCCCATTTAAGTCTCCAAGTCATCTTTCAGTAGTAGGTCTCCATGTGATGAAATAAACTTAGAGCCGACATGCTCACACGATATGGTGTCATGATCTTCAGCATCAGAGTTAGCAGAAGCTGTGTTGAAGGTCTTTTAGGTTGATCATGACTTCTTTGATGATGATGTGGTGTGAGCATGTGGTGATGGATTGGCATCTTTTCTGCAACCAGCTACAACAGCAACCAGCTACAGCATTCCACTGCTACACCCGCCAGAAGTTCCTGCATACGACAGTTAGCAACAAATCAACCGGTACTTACAGGTTCGGACTTCGAGATTGTTAACAGCATAGTGTGAAAACTCTCTCTAATCCTTACCAAGACCGTTCCTAATCGAAAACCCACAGAGGGCTTTTTAAGATCGAACCGTAGCACATCAACGATTAGGTGAGTCGCTGGAGATCACTCCATGACTGTAGACCGTTTGAAACCGCCGCGATCACTAAGCGTAATCCACAGGGAATTACCGAAGTGACCTGCTTTCAGGGCTGTTTGATGTTGACCCTGGCAGGAATTTCCATTCAATCATTGAGAATTACATTTGTAAATTCTCTCATAAATGTTCTGGCAGATTGCTAAGATCTGCGTAGGACTCATGAGTTTACACCTGGTGTCCTTAATGTTGAACAACCAGTGTAGAAATAATTCGTGTCCCTATGAGATCTTATTATGCATCTCGTGGCTCTAGACTCGATAGTGCGTTTTGATTTAGTGAGCGGAGGCTGGAGAGAACTGCCACCTTTTCAATATCATCTAACTCAGAGTGAGAGAGACGATAGAAATGTATTGAACTCCGTGACAATTGAAACAAGAATCCTTTGAGGGACCTTGAGTGGCTAGGGAGGGTTGTGCAGCGTATCACTGGGTCCATGATACTTTGTCTTCAATGTCAGCAATCAACTAAGTGATTCTGACAGCATATGTATTGACCCGGTTTCTGCCTAAGTTGTAAGGAGGGCTATTTCTTTTCACCCTTTATCTTTACAATTCTTTTTCATTCTTCAACCCCTTCAGTGCTTACCGAGACTTCATAACTAACACCTTGTTGGGTTTATTCCAGTGTTAGCTCCATCTCAGTCGGCACTCTTCCCTTATCCACTTTTCTCCTTTTTAATCATACCTAAGGACTTCTACACTAACTAGTGGATTATCCCTGGGTAGATCCCTCCGGCTCTGGTGGGATCCTGGGAACTTGAGCCTAACCTAACCATCCTTATAACTCCATGCGTTAATTAAAATGGCCGGTCTTTAGTATTCATCCACGATAGCCAAACCAAATCTTTGAAAAATCTCTCAAAGTTTTCATGATTCTGAAACACATTTTTGCAAACACTTGAGAGTTTTATATTTTTCAAATGCTCCCCCTCAACATGTGCTCGAGTGATAGTTTTATAAATTTGCACATGTTAGGTAGAGCTCGCACTTTTTGAATTGATCCACTTTCAGTGAACATGACCGATTCGAGACACGCTTACATCACTAGATATACTAGCTTGAAATTATTACCCGGCCTCGTCAAGTCCACAGAAAGTTTCTCGAAATGGTACTCTCTACTCAGATACATCTTTTTCGAGACACGCTTACATCACTGGTTAGACCAGCTTGAAATTATTACCCGGCCAAGACGTATCCTTTCGATTGATGACAATTCAAGTTTCGTCAATTCATTGGTGAAGTCTGAGCCTTGCTCACGTGAGATGCCAAATCCTTTGCTCCCCCTCAATAAGTGCATAGACGTACAACTGAGCACTTATGGGAGAGTTTACTTCCACATCCAAAACATTTTGCTCCCCCTCAATATGTGCCTTGATATACAAAATGGTTTAGCACATACGGGAGAGCTTACATTTACGTTCAAATCATCACATTTTATCAGATTTCATATTTAAATCACATTCTCTCCCCCGATCAAAAATTTCAAACCATTTGAGATTTGTGATCACAATTGATTTAAATGAGTTAGAAAATGTGGGAGAAAATGTGTCCAATTTTAATGTATTCTGATTTTGAAGCATACTATGCTCCCCCTGAAACAACGAGAGAGAGTGTCACTGCTGATGTTGCACAAATTTGGCAAGGTGTCGGAAATTTGAACAAATATGCTCCCCCTCAATTAATGACCCGTTTTCCATTAAAAGAGCTGTAGTCATTCAATTGAGCGACGGGTATTTGTGAAAATTTAATTCAATTTACCACCTTGTGTAACATCAAGACTCTCTTGAAGAATCAAACAAAATAAAGAGTCTGATGAAAAGAAGACTTCTCTTCTTATACACGACATGACGCACTGAAACGTACATCAAGTCGGTGAAACATGGATATGAAGTAATCCATGCCCAGGTGAACATCACCCAGTTGGAGGAACAGCCGTCCTTTTGGCGACGTGCTTTCCCCAGAGTGTATCGCGGGTTGCAGTATGAAGTAACTGCAAGCCATTAAGACATGTTTTAACTGATTAGTATAACTTCTGGTCGAGCTTCATTTAAGGATCCGTTTCATTGTTGAATGACATTTCTAGATCCGTAAATGTTATCGATAAACAGAAGACATGCCTAAGTAGGACTATTTTTGGTATTTTCTGATTTTTCGATTTTTATGGTTTTTATAGATTTTATATTTTTGTATTTTCTTTTTGATTTAAGATATATACAACTATGTACAAGGATATAAGAAGACAATCCTTTACTCCTCCTTTTCGTCCTGAAGACACTTGAGGGTTTCAGGTGTCATGCTCTTCATGCCAAGGCGTGGGAGAATAAACTGAAACCTTTCCCTTGGGAGGGCCTTGGTGAAGATGTCAGCTAACTGAAACTCTGTCCTCACGAAGTATAGTTCCACAATTCCTTTTTCCACCTGTTCCCTGATGAAGTGATGCCTGATGTCGATGTGTTTTGACCTGGAGTGCTGAACATTGTTACAACAAAGAGCAATGGCGCTTTTGTTGTCACAATATAGGGGAATTTTGTTGTATGAGAATCCATAGTCCGAAAGTTGTGATCGCATCCAAAGGATTTGTGCACAACAAGCAGACATGGCAATGTACTCAGCTTCAGTAGATGATATGGAATTACTCATCTGCTTCTTAGAAGACCAACTAACCAACTTTTCCCCTAAAAACTGAGCTCCTCCTGAAGTACTGCGACGAGTGTCTTGACATCCCGCATGATCAGCATCCGCGTAAGCCGTTAACTCCATTGCAGTGTCCTTAGGATGCCAGAGACCCATATGAACCGTTCCTTGAAGATATCGGAAGATCCTTTTCACTGCTTCAACATGCTTCTTGGTTGGCCTGGATTGATACCGAGCACACATACACACAGCAAACAGAAGATCTGGTCTGCTAGCCGTGATGTACATCAAAGATCCAATCATGCTTCGATACTTTGTTATATCCACTGGAATCCCTGAAGGATCTTCATCCAGCTTCGTTCTATCAACCATGGGAGTGTCAACAGGTTCACTTGAATAGAATCCAAACTTTTTCAAGATCTCGTTGGCGTATTTGGATTGATTAATGAATATGCCTCCGGGACTTTGAGAAACTTGTAATCCTAAGAACAATGACATTTGTCCCATCATGGACATTTGGAACTTGGAATTCATCTCCTTTGAAAAACTATCACATTCACTAGGATCTGTTGAAGCAAAGATGATATCATCTACATAGATCTGAACTAGTAGTAGATGGTTTCTTGACTTCCTGGTGAATAGTGTGGGATCAACAACACCCTTGGAGAATCCGTTCACTAGGAGGAACTTGGACAATGTATCGTACCAAGCCCTTGGCGCCTGTTTTAACCCATAAAGAGCCTTCTTCAAGCGGTAAACATGAGTAGGATGTTCAGCATCCACGAATCCTTCTGGTTGACTCACATAAACTTCTTCCTTTAAGTCACCATTCAAGAATGCCGTTTTGACATCCATCTGGTAGACTATCATATTTCGACTAGCAGCATTTGCCTGGAAGATTCTTATAGCTTCAATTCTAGCAACCGGAGCAAACGATTCTTCAAAATCAATGCCCTCTTCTTGTCTGAACCCTTTAGCAACTAGCCGTGCCTTGTTCTTTAACACATCACCATACTCATCAAGCTTCACTTTGAAGATCCACTTTAAAGCAATGATCATTGCAAGCTCTGGAGGAGGCACTAATTCCCATACTTCAAGTCGATCAAATTCATGGATTTCATCCTGCATAGCCTGGAACTAGCAATATTTAGTCATTGCTTCTTTGGCATCTTTTGGTTCGACTTTGGACAATACAGAGTTGAAGAAGCACCATAGTGCATCAGTGGCTAGTTGATTACGTGTGGATACTGGTCGTGAGAGATTGCCTATGATGTTGTCGATTGGATGATCACTGGTCCATTTTCTGAGATGGTCGTGAGGTTGAGGGTTATGAACAGATGTAGCAGTGCTGTGTTCTTCAAGTGAGGATGTGTCTGATGCATGTTCAGGAGCAAATATGTTTTCAAAAGGAACCTCATCAACAGGAGCAAAAGGGTTAACTTCCAAAGAATGATTATCTGAAGATTCTTGTATTACTGGAGAAGATTGAGCGTTTGATGATGAAGGCGATTGACTGGCAGCTGGAGCATTGAGACTGACTGATACTGAAGCTGTTGGGCCTTCTGAACCTTGTGGGGCTTGAACCTCAGCCATAGGAAGTATAGCAGGTTCACTTGGGATGGTTCCATTCGTTGGCTCAAAGTATTCATCAAACATAGGATCGAATAACTTCTTCAACTCCTCGCATGTAGGTGGCACATAAGAATCTGCAGGCGTGGAATTCTGTACAAGTCCTGAACTAATGGGTCCAGGTGACAAAAGGTTAAGATCGGGTCCAGAACTAATTTGTCCTGAAGCAGGTTGCTCACTCAGCTCATCGAACGTAACATGAATGGTTTCCATGATTTTACGGGTTCTCTTATTGTAGATTCGATACCCTTTACTGTCTGGTGCGTATCCAACAAAAATACCTACATCTGCTTTAGCTCTTAACTTTCCCAAGTCTTGACTATCGTTAGTTGGATAGCAAAGTGCACCAAACACACGGAGAAAAGAGAGATCTGGTTTCTTGTTATGAATTAACTCGAAGGGAGTCTTCTCATGAACAGGATGAATTAGGGATCGGTTTTGAGTGTAACATGCTGTTGCAATAGCCTCTGCCCAGAGAAACATCAGTGCCTTTAAAAATATAAGCATAGTTTTTGCAGCTTCCACCAGAGTACGGTTCCTTCGCTCAACCACTCCGTTCTGTTGAGGAGTGCGAGGGATACTTTTCTGATGCGTGATGCCAATACTTTCATAGAAATTACGGAGTTGTTGGTTAACAAACTCAGTACCATTATCAGTGCGGATGATTCTGACAGTTTTATCGAGCCTTACTTGCAGCTGTTTTATCAGTTTAATGATAACCTCTGGAGTTTCGTCCTTGGTTCTCAAAAACTTTACCCATGTGAACCGAGAATAATCATCTACTATCACCAGAACGTACTTCTTTCCATTTATGGTTTGTATTCTCATTGGACCGCACAAGTCCATGTGGAGGGTATGAAGAACTTCCAAGTTGGTGTTGATGGTTTTAGGCTTGTGGGTTTGTTTCTTGCTTTTACCCAGTTGACATGCAGAGCAGAGATGATCTTTCTCATATTTCAGTCTGGGCATCCCTCTAACAAGATCTTTACGGGAAAGATTATTTATGGTACCGAAGTTCAAGTGGTTCAAACGACGATGCCACAGCCATGATTTTGTTTTAGAGGCTTTAGAAAGCAAGCATATGGGAGAGGACTTCAACATTTCTTCAATCGATATGGTGTATAGATTGGTGCCCCGACTGCCCTTGAGGAGATCTATACCATCCAATTCTCTGACGAAACATGTATGTTTTCTGAAAGCCACTTCCAGATCTGAATCACAAAAATGACCCACAGAAAATAGATTGTGCCCTAGTCCTTCCACATAATATACCCTTGAGATTACACTGTCACCAAACACATAATCTCCATAACCCATAATAGCACCAAAGTGGTCGTTCCCAAATCTAACTGTCCCGATAAACTTTTTCACGAAGTTCTTGAGCCGCGAGCGATCCCCAGTCATATGTTTTGAGCAGCCTGAGTCCAAATACCACAGGACGATTTGTACGACCTGCATTTGAAACCAGACAACAATGGATAACTGAAAAATGTGGATCCCCAAGTGCAATTGGGGTCCGTTTGGTCAGCACACACATATTCTGGAACCACAGATTTCACAGATGCTACTGTCTTTACTGAGGAGACAGAACTAGAGGCAGGACAAGACCTAGATGGAAGGCATTGTGACACTAAAGACAGGATTCTACCAGTTGGTCTCCATTCCTTATTCTTCACAATTTTATGCTTATTCATTTTAGGTAATGAGCTCTGTTTTCCTAAATTGAATTTCCTTCCAGTGGGTCTCCATTCCTTAACTTTCACACTTTTATGCTTATTCATTTTAGGTAACGTGTACTGTTTTCCTAAATTGAATTTCCTTCCAGTGGGTCTCCATTGATAGCCTACGCTAGCAAATGTTTTTCCTGTTGCTTTCCAAACTTTCTTGCATGCTTCAGTTATCCTAACATTCTTATCATGGGGTGATGCAGAAGACATCAAGAAAGACACAACACACTCATCATGATTAGCAGAAATTAAACAATTGTCGCATGTTTTACAGATAGCATTAGAATTCGAATTAATTACAGTACTTTTGATACTAGAATCAACACGATTCATCCTACTCATTGCAAACTTATTGTTCCTAGGTTGGGCTTCTACATTCTTCAAGTGATCATTCTTAGCTGGCGCAGTCCTATCCTTTCTTGCATTTCCTCTAGACCTTGACCCGCTAGCTTGGGTGTCACTTTTTACTCCTGTAGAAGCATCGAAGGGAACATTAGTTTGTTTTTCTGTCACATGCCTTCCTGATAATGATGTGTTGGGTTCTGATGTTTTAGGTGGTAGATCAAAGGCTACATGCTTGTTCTCAACAGTGGATGATGATGCAACAAATCTATCTCTATGGCTGCTAAACTTAGGAATTGAGCCTATGGCATATTCTAAGTTTTCCTGAATCCTTTTCGTGAGTTTGCAGGCATAGACAACTGCCCTATCAAGTGGCTTATCAGTCCTATCCTCTTCAACTACCTCACGAAGTGTGTCAAGGCCCTCTCTAAGATGATCGAGATATGTTTGATGGGCAAAGCTGTTATTTCTAAGCTTAAATGGAATACGCCCAACATCAACATCATACTTTTTACTATCAGTAGCCTTTGGTGCATCACAATTACAAGTGGTGCATGGCATTTTACCTTTCACCCGAGCCTTAAGATTCTCAATTTCATTTGTCAAAGAGGTTATTTGATCATTGTGATTGCTTCTTGTAACTTTAATAGAATCATATAACTCTTTGAAATGTTGTTTAACCTTTGAATTTTCTTCTCGATAACACTCATTTTCATAATGTAACTTATTTATGGTGTTTTGATATTGAAAATTCTGAGAATCTGAAGACGAAGGTTTATTGGTGCCATACACTTCACACTTGTTGGATTTCAATTGGGCAATTTGGGCCCTCAGCAGTCGAATCGTGTTCGTATGAGCTTGAATTGTCTCATCTCGTTTGCTTAATTCAAAATAAGTATCAAATTCAGGAGCATCCAAGGATGTCTTGTCATTTGATATTTTATGTTTTTCATTTAAATGTTGATGTTTCAATTGCAAATTAAGATATTCAACTTCTAATTTTGAAAAACGTTTAACCATATTATCATGGTCATCATTTTGAATTTTTTCAAGCAATTTTAAATTCTCCCCCTCAAGCTCAACAACACGATTCTGGGTGACATTTAACGCTATAGCATACTCATTAAATTGACAAGCAGACAATGCAGAATCAGTGACAGTGTAAAATACATCTTGTGTAATACATTTAGCAATCAAGTTGTCGTTAGTAATGAGTATGTTTTTTCTTTCAATCTCTCGACTCTTAAGTTCTATTGCATATTCATTCACCTCATTTTCCATATCTTTAAACACTACTTCCATTTCTTTTATTTCGGCTTTAAGGGCAGTTTGCAACCCTTCAAAGTGTTCTTTAAGTAGTTTACAGAATGGCATGACCTCAGTTAAGTAACACATTTTAGCATGTTCAAAACACCTTTCCCCCTTAGTAATACCGGAGGGTGTGATTCTCTTCTTGCATGTTTTATCGAAATCAGCAAACAGTTGCCAAAGCACATATAAGCTAATAAAGGTTTTACATTCAGTGGGAAGAGATAAAGGCACCAAATTCCTAGGTGTATTGGGAGGATACACCGTTATGGACGCAACTTTTCTAATGAGGGGGGTGTTGGCCTTAAGTTTTTCTACCTTAAGTTTTTCATTATCTTGTTTCCAGAATATCTATTCAGGTGTTAACTTCTTTTGAGGAGCAAACACAGTCAAACGATTTTCCTCACTATAGTCATGGGGTTTGATTATTATTCGTCTGACTATGCACTTGGGATCCCTCATTTTCTCATTCATTCTAACCCTTGTTCTCTCACTTAACTCATCCTCTTCTTCTGTGTAGATATGCTCAGGCGGGTCATGATTAGGCATAAACATCACATTAGAATCATATAATGCAGGTTGGGCTATCTTAGCAATTTCATGAATAGCTAATTTAGATTTACCTACATTGCTTTCACTATGCTTGTCACTTAACTTTCTGTGCTTATACATCATTTGGGCAGTTTGTCTGGTTTGGTCTTGTGTGTACAACTTATCTTCAAGCTTATTTTTTAACGTCTTGAGTCTAGAGAAATCATTTAAAAGTGTTGTTTCTTTTTGTTTGAATTCTAGCTTAAGTGTAGTTACACACTTTTGTGCTTCCTGTTTCTGTTTGACAGACTGTTCTAGCTGATTTTTCAAAGAACTCAACTCTAATTTTAATGTTTCTTCTCTTACTCTAGACTCTTTAATAAGTGTACTCATTTGACCTTCTAATTTCTGCTCACGTTCATTAAGCTCAAACTTAGCACGCTGTTCATACATAGCCACTTGTTCTTTATAAATGTTAAGTCTAGTGATCAAGTCATCATCAGGGACAGGCAATTTGTTCTCATGGCACTCATATGCATTATCTAAATTACACGCATTATCTAAGGCACCTACATTACTTACAACACAAACATCATTATTTACAAAAGATTCACCATTTGGTACATCAGGCGAGTTGTTGTGATTCAAATACTGTTCATATGAAATAATATTGCTATTTTCCATGTCAACATTACTTGTGTCAGAAACATCTGCCTGATGTACTTCTTTGGGATTCTTTTGTCCCTCGACTATATTATATGTGTCATAAATTTTTAGTACCTCAGATATCACGGATGCATTAGAAGGACCAACTTGACGGGGAGATGAGACCAAGGATGACAAGTTAGCCATGAAGATTGTTTGAGCCGTAGGTTCATCATCTACATCCGAGTCAAATGCATCACAGTCATCTGCCTTGAAGATGTTAGGATCATTAAGTGCTAGATCCTGAATTGGTTGCTCATCCACATCTTCATCAAAAGTATTTCCCCCATCTCCTGCCAAGAACAATAACTCTTCCTCATCCAATACAGCTCCATTCTCTTGAGCTTGCATTAACAGCATCTTGTCTTTGAAATAATCTGAGTTCTGAGGACGTTTAGGTTGATTGCAGTTTCTAGCAATGTGTCCAAGCCCCCACAATTGTAACACTTGATCTGTTTCCCTTGACCCTGATTGGCATTCCCTGCTCTATTCTGCACATAACCTCGACCCATGTTTCTTCCAGCTCTCCCTTGCACATTCTGAACCACAATTTTCCCATCCTCCACCATTGCTAGATTACGTGGGTTGGATTAATTCCTTAACTGATTGTTGGTCTGAGGGAGTGATGCTTGAAACTGTTGAACCAGTAATGATACTTGATTGGTGAGGTTGTCAATCATTTTGTCGGTCTGAGAGTAGCCTGAGTCAAGTTGGGAACTCATAGCAGGTACTTGTGAGTGAAGTTGATGATAGCTTGGGTTGGATGATGATTGGATTGTTGGTTGAACATTTGTCATGAACGCCAGTGGATCATTTGTAGTTGAAGGATTAAACTTTTCTCTCAGCACCCGATCGTAGACAGCATGCTTCTCATGTTGTTGCAGATATGCATACAGCTGTTCATAGTTGGTATCCCTTAAACCTTTGTTGAGTTTGACAGCAGTAACAAATCTGTCCCATTCAGGAGTCATGTTGTTCACAAACTTTGAGTTTAGTTGGATATTGGGCATAGTCATTCTGATCATCCTCATATCATTCACCAACTTATGAAATCTCACATAGTAGTCTGTGATATTCTCTCCTGGGTTCATTTTGAAATGCTCGAACTCATCATACAGCTGTGACTCACGATCTTCCTTTGTGAGTTCTGACCCTGCCAACAACATTTTAACGTTGTCCCACACAGCTTTGGCTTCAGTGTTGAAATTGATGAGCTTGTATACATCCTTTGGAAGACCTTGAATGACTATGTTTGAGGCTCTAATGTCAGCATCATACCTCTTCTTTTCTTCTTCATTAAGATCATTGTAGTTTCTAGGTCTGTCGATGCCCCATGTTACAGTCCCATCTTCACCAGTTGTAACAACATCTCTGGTGGTACCCATCTGATATGGTCCATCGTTAATTGACTTAAGAATGTTAACTCCATTATCTTTTCCCAAGCAGTAAAGTCTTATCCGTTGTGCCCAAGACTCATAATCCGTCCTATCCAGCATAGGTGGACGAGTGTCAGATCCTGCTGCTTGAATATCTTCTGATGATGTGTTTGATGTGGTAGCCATAGTAACTACGGGATTTTACAGATCTTGTGATTTAACCGAGAAATCGAATCTTTCACGGGAATTTCTAAAATCACCAAGACACAAACCGCATAGACAAATAGCACCCTTGAGGATACAAACCGCCTAGACAAACCGCGTAGACACAAACCGCATGCACGTCTTAGAGACAAACTGTGTAGACACAAACCGCATGCACGTTTCAGAGACAAACCGCGTAGACACAAACTGCATACACACCTCAGAGACAAACCGCGTAGACACAAACCGAGTTCACGCTGCAGAGACAAACCGCGTAGACACAAACCGAGTTCACGCTGGAGAGACAAACCGCGTTGACACAAACCGAGTACACGCTGCAAAGACAAACCGCGTAGACACAAACTGAATACGCTCCTCAGAGACAAACCGCGTAGACACAAACCGAGTTCACGCTGCAGAGACAAACCGCGTAGACACAAACCGCGTACGCACCTTAGAGACAAACCTCGTAGACACAAACTGCCAAACACGTCGCTTTCAATGCTTTTTGTCCTTTTGCCTAAACTAGTAATAAGACAAACCGCGTTCTCGAAGTGACACAAACCGCGTTCAAGAACTCGTCCAAAGCACACAAACCGCAGCCAAGAACACTTGGATAAACACTCTCGAATCACCCAAAAACACCACACAAATCTTAAATCTGTGAATTCAAGCACCAAATACTACTCTTATACTGTTCCTAAGCTAGAAAGTACAAGGTATAACAACTTCTAATCACTAAACAAAGCACAAAATGAAATTTATGTAACTTATCAATTCGAACTAAAAAGCCTCAAAAACTAGACAAATCCGTGAATACCAACTCTCATGGACCTAACCATGGCTCTTGATACCAATTGTAGGGTATTCACAATGCAAGAAACACTTGTTTGAGGCCTTTAGATGGATTGAATAGACAAGAACTAGAGAGAGAAAGTGGGAACTTCTAGAGAGAGAAATACTATGTGTATATTAGCTTAAAATGAAGTGAAGTTCCAACCCTTCCCACACAAGGGAAGGGGTATTTATACATACTACTTAATATGCCCCAAGTGGGCTGTGGAGAGAGCTGACAGAGGGTAAAGACCCGACCCACTCCACAATACTAATTAATAACTAATCTACTAATAATATTACTGATAATCCTACGAGCTATGATGAGCTAATAAGTACTCGGGGTGACCGAGTCTTCAGCTGAATATTCATATTCCTAACATAACATGAGGCTTCTAGATTTGTGTAACACCCCAAAAATCGTAATGAAGCAGCGGAAGTCTAATTTGGGGTATTACATCATAGATCGTAGTCATAATTATAGAAAATGACTCGAAAGAGACGTTTTGTGAAAATTTGTTATCATTCATCAATTTAAAATCAGAGTTGTCAACAACAGAATCATAATGTTTACAAGTACAAAATGAAAAATGTTTAAGATGAATGAAAACATTTTGTTTTTGGACATCGTCCAAAAGGGGGCCCTATTCCACTCCGTGCCATTAGCCTCGTTAGATACCTGAGATAAAACATGCTTAAAATGTCAACACAAAGGTTGAGTGAATCCATAGTGTTTAATTTGTAATAGTTTGAACACAAAGTAAATAATAGTGAAAACAATAATATTGCAGGGGTAATAAATAAACAAATATTGCCCTAAGCCTCATGACACGCAAACCTTAACTTGTAGGGGTAATAATAATAAATGCCCTTGTCGTAGGAGTTTTGCCATACTCATAATTCGAATAAAGTGCATTTGTCTATCAATCCGGCTAACACAATGGCTATCTATCCGGCTAGTACAAATGGGTTGTCAATACCCAATAGATCTATTCACAAAATTCGCGTTCACTCGCAAGTGATTAATGGTTCATGATATAAGGGACTTTTCATTGGCAGGGTGGTAACTTAGGCAATATTAACTTAGCAATATCAATCAGGGAAGCAAACAGAAAAATACTTGTGTTCAGATTTATAGCATGTATCTCCCCACGGGATTTGAAAACATAGTAAAATGTGGGACTATGAACTCACCTTGGTAGTAGTAGAAATCTGTGATGCAATGGAATCAAATGGTGTGTAGTAACTTCAATGCGTGACCTAGATTAGTATGGCATAATTTAGTTCGCATTTAAGATTTGGTGAACGTAAAAATAGTTTACATATATTTTCAAAATGTTCATGTTGTTGTGGCGCGTGTTAATCATTTACTTTACGGCGTAATTATTATTGACGTATAATAGTTTTTAGTGTCTCGGTTATTCATTTTCGTCACAATTCTAATAACTAATATTCGACGTGTTGTCAGTTCGGGTATTATTAAGTGTTAACATATTTTTAAAATGGGACATTCCTTTTTAATTTATAAACTCAAACGCATCCTATGATTTATTTTTAAAACAATAGTGGGCTGCGGCCCAACTCAATTTTTTTAACCCAAACCTTGTGGCCTGGTACAAGAACAAACCACTTCATTCTTTTATTACTGGGCTTTCGGCCCAGTGTTATACTTAACCCAATTTCCTATTAGTAAAACAAAAACAATTGCAGGTTTGTTTTGAGATTTGTGGTTTTCCTGGTGATTCGGTTTGGAACAACAACCCATGGTTTTTAAAAATCAACCCTTTTGACCCATGACCAAGAATCAACTCTAGTTTATCTAGCAAGGACTTAACGATTTTAACAAAACCCATGACTTGTTACAAGTCAACTTCTATTTCGGCTTAGCAAAAATGATCCAAAACCATACTATTCGACTAATATCCTAACTGCTATTCATGTCAAGCTCTTAATAACTTTTAACAATTTCGCAACCAAACCAACCCATGACTTTTAAAAAGTCAAACCCCATTTGACCCGTTTCATATCTAAACCATATTCGACTATTTCAATCCTTTCTTAACGCAATTTTATTCACAGCTTCATAACTATATCGATTTATATTTTCATCAATACTCAAACCACACTTATACGAATCTAATTTGACCTAATCCTCTAGTTTATATAATCGGATAGAAAAAAAATATATCAAGTAAAGATTAATAATAACCTGAAATTTGTGGGAGGTGTCGAACACTAAACAGTTTTCTAAACCCGAATCCAAAAGCTCCAAAACCCACTTCGGCCTCCAATTCGAATCATAACTTTAACTCTAATCTTGAGAACCTCTCAGATTGTGGTGTGTTGGTAGTGTTGGTGTGATTCGAATGGTGCCCAGGATGGGTGGTTTTAAGGAGTATAATGGAGTTAGGCACCATATTACTTTTGATTTGGGGAAAGGCTAACATTCCTAAATGGTGTTCAATCCTTATATACATGGTTCTAATCCTTAGGGAGTCTTGTGACTTAAGAATGGGACAAAGCTCCTAATTAATTTGTGATAGAGATGGTTCGGTTTTTCTGGGTTTTCGAGGGAAGCAGCAAAAGCATCAAGATAAAGGTAGGGTGGTGCTTTTGAGGGTGGTGTTTTGCCGAAAATATGATAAAGATGGGGAGGTGGGAGTAGAAAGGTGATGGTGTTATGGATGGAAAAGGGGTGTGTCGACAAGAACAAGAAAAAAAAAAGATAGCAGCAGATGAATGTTTAAGATTTGTTTTGGGGATGGTGATAACTGATAAGGTCAAAGAAAGGGACAGCAGCAGAAAGTATTAAAATTTGCGGAGGGTGCCGACAAAGCCAAGAAAATATAATAGTAGTAGTTATTTTTAATTAGAGGTGTAGGGTTTTATTTATTTGTATGATGTATTTTGGATGAAAAGTGGTGTAGATGTTTATAAGTATTTTAAGGTAAGGTGAATAATTTAACTACCCGGTCTCGCTAGACCGTGTCGGTTCTGGCTTCGTTTAAATGTCTCTAACTCGAGAGTTTAGAGTTGTCATATATTATTTGTTTATTCCCGAGTCCGTAACTATTTTCATGATTGTTCTGTATTTTATGCCATACTATCACGGTGTCGGTACGCGTGCGGTTCCAGTGAAAATGGAACGTGAGTTTTGTCACAGGGTTCGTTTTGAAATCTCACTAGTTATTTCTCAGTAAAAATATATATATATATAGTAATATTTCGAATGCAAAGGTGCATAAAATAACTTGATTAAAATTCATAATCAATTGCTTCGGGTTTACAGAAAGTTAATAACTCGAAAATTTCGGGTTATTACAATTTGCTTCCAACTTCAAAAGGTTCCTAATCATTTATTGGAGGGACTAAACATTACCATGTTTAGTTTGGGATATTGTGTGGTGGAGGTGGTGGAAGAATGATGGGTCTTATGGGTGGTGTGAGGAGGTGTTCTAGGTATGAAAACCTAAAGTTAAGCTCATCTCTAAGGTTCATGATGAGTTCAAGGTTGTAGTTGCAACAAGGGCAACTCAAGGTGTGTGAGTGAAGGGGATACATGATGGGATAACCCATTAAGGGTTGAGGTGATGGTGATAGTGAAGGTGATGATGTGTTGCTCCCAAATTCAAAGGGAGTGTTGTGGTGATGTTGAAAGTGTGAGGGTGAGAGTTAGAGGTTGTGGTGATGTTGAAAGTGATGAGGGTGTTGTGTTAGTTCCCAATTCAAGGGAAGTTGATGGTGATGAGGTGAGTGTCAAGGCTAAAGGGTGAATGGGACTATGTTGAGATGAGTGTGTGTTGATTCTTGTTGTGGAGGATGAGGATGTAGGTTGGATAGAGGTTGCCTTGGATGGAGCTTGGGGTGTAGTGAAGGAAGATGATGATTTGGTAGAGGTTATAGGTGTATAGGTTTCATCTTCATCATCCAAGGTGAGATCAATGAGGGGAATGTCATTGGTGATAGGTTTAGTTGATGATTGGGGTATGTTGACATTCTTGATCCATTGATCAACTAGAGTGGTTTGGTTGGTTGGTTTGATGTTGAATCTAGGTTTCTTGAATACCCTTGATCCCATGATGGTGGTATGGTGAGTGTGAAAGTGTAAGGATGGGTGTAAGGATGGCAATGCATAATGTTGGCTTAAATAGCCAAATCATAAGCATGCAAGTTTGAAATGTTGGATTTGGGGATTTGGGTGCATGGGAATCAGGTTTTGTTTGCAGGTTTTCAGGAAAAGAGAGTCAAAAAGTGGAAGAGAATAGCAGTTTTCGTCTTCCAGAGGCACGGCACCATTAAAGGTGCTACGGCACCACTAAATTTAGTGGAGCCGTGGCCTATTTAATGGAGCCGTGGGCTCTTTTGACCTTCTTTCTAGGTCTGCAGGTTTTAGGCAGCCTAAATGGGGAAATTTCTGGGGAATCCATTGGCTGCAAATCTCAAAGCCTCAAATTACTAAACACATAGAATTCCTAAAGCTAGTTTCAACTAGCAACTAACATGATCATGTGATCATCTATGTATTTAGGCAACTATTAAGCATGCATGAATTCAAGCATTTTTAACATCTAGTGCATGTAATAAAATAAGCTAACATGCATGAGTTAGGCAAGATAAACCAACATGAGGATTAATTAACAAGAGAATTAATCATGTTCAAGTGTTAAAAGGAAACACATCAAGCTAGTTAATGTATTAAGCAACAATGCCACAAACTATTAGTAGTATTTTAATCCTAATACTTCTTTTCCCCAACTTCTTAATTTTGTTCCCAAGCCCTTTGATCGCCTTGCCGATGGACTTGAATCCCCCGATAGTTTGCTCATGCATCTCCACTTGTCTATTGTACATTGTGGTTTGCCTTCTCATCACGTGGGATAGATTTACCATCCCATTTTCGAGGTCGGTTGTACGTCGAAATGATGAGGTATCAAGGTTACGAAAGTAGGTGTCGGGAGAAGGGATTTGAGAACTAGACGTTCCTTCTTCGTTCACCTCATCATCGTCCTCATCCATGGGTTCAGATGATGATTCGTGACTGAAGGAGGAGGATGAATGGGGAATATCGGAAGTGGATTTACGACCACGTTTGGACCCTTTGTCCTTACGTTGCTTTGTGCGACGTTGTGGTCCACCAAGTGGGTGCATAACCGGATTGACTAGGACATAGTCGACACTTTGAAGATGTAGGAAATGTTCCATGACCCACCTGAATAAACGAGTAAGCAACATGCCGTATGGCATGAGCTCATCGGACCGACGATGAATGTTGGCCATCCGTTTGACCATGTAGTATGCGAGGTTGAATGGTTCCTCGATACTAAGACAGTAGAGCATAAATGCAAGACTTGCCGATACGTGATCACGGTTGCCCGCAAGGCTTAACACATTTTCACGTAGAAGAAGTTCCCAACTTCTAAGGTCGGGACGGAGTTCCCTGAGGTAGATTTTGGATGGGTCGAGAAAGACAACGGATCCATCACGTTTTTGGTACGTATTGGTGACTCGAGGAATTTGGATAATTTGTTTGATTACTTCAATGTCGGGAATTTGGGTACTATAGGCACCTTCCATCTCAACATTGTAGTAAAGAGACTCTAGAGAATGGTCGTTGGTGTATGCACACTGACCATATGAGGGAACACCAAGAATTTCACCAAACTGAGTGACAGACAGGGTGATATTTTGGTGTCGAATCCAAAAGTCAAGAAAGACGTTTCCGTCAGAGTCAGTGTAGGTACGAACACGACTGCAAAATTCGAGAACGAAAAGGGGACATATTTGATCGTTTATTGTGTATAAACAATCGAACCGAATAGAAGGGAAACAAGCACTGGCTCTGTCTGACATGACATAAAGTGCATCGACTACACGCCCTTCGTGTATGTATCGTGTTAGCACTTTTGCAAAATAAGCCTTTTGTTCGTCAGTGATGTTTGGGTTTTCAAGTGTTTCAATGATGTAATTTCGGGTTAATTGATAATCATTCCGAGGCATTATTGTCTACAAAAAAAAAATTGTATATGTTAGTTTGTTGCATTTTAATGATTACACTTCTAGTGTGTGTGCCTAAATGCAAACAATGTGGAGGTGCGGCAATCTCGACTCTAAGATTATCCTAATGAGATTACCCAAACGCTCCTAACTTCACTTTTGCTCAATCAAATATGTCGAACAATACATATCAATTATGTACTTTGATCCATATTTGAGAGTTCATGTATGCATGCAAAAATGTTTTTAATTTGCATCAACAATGCATGAAAAAGGTTTCATGATCCTAGACTTGTGAAGTTTTTCGAAAAATGATCGAATTGGGGTGTTTGGCAAATGCCTCAACATGGCGCCAACAAGCTTTAAGATTGAAAAGATTTAATGTAGAACGTTCCTAATCCAATTTTAATCATCCTAAACATGATTCCATTACAAATAATCAATCATAATCTGAATTTAGTGATTAATTTCGGATTAGGTTTTGCAACATAAATGGGTTTTTGAAAATCCTAGGTTTAGGGAATCATGTGAATGCTACATTGTCTAATCCTAGTCTTAATTTTACAAGGGTTTAACTAATTTTGAAAATTCCCAATTCGGATTTATACTCAAGAACAAACCCTATACTCAAATTAAAAGAAATTAAGAGTGAATTACTTACAATTGATGATGTTGTGGTTAGGATTTGTTAATTTCAATGCCTCAATCTTGATTAGCAAAAGATTAATTGAATTATGGTGTTATGGTTCGATTTTGACAACAAGTGGAAGTGGTTTTGTGTGTTTGGAAAATTTGTGCAGAAGAAAAGAGTAACTGGGCGCGTTTTTCAGATGCACGGCTCCACGGTTCCACTAAACATTAGTGGAGCCGTGGCTCTTTAGTGGAGCCGTATGTCTGATGGTCCAGTTTTTCTTCTGTTTTGACTTTTGGCTGATTAATCTTACTTATTTAGTAAGACTTTTTGACACGAGGAAAAAGTTTATACCTAATAAACTTTTTGACGAAAGATGATTAAATGGGATGACCGGAAATGACCTTAGTGTTTCCAAGGAAATTGACTAAGTTGTCATTGGATGAGGATTTACTTCTAGTATTTCCCGTGAAATAAATAGAAGTTATGAGTTGTGTTTAGGAGGATGACTATAATATTTCCCATGAAATATTTAATTAGTCGGAGTACGCGACACAAGGAATGACTAGATATTTCCCGTGAAATATTCATGAGTCATGTGACGAGTGAAAGATATGACTTAAAAAGTCATGAACGATTTGTAGAGAATGACTTTAATGTTTCCCGCGAAACTTTCGAGAGGTCATAGAAGGGATGAAAGGTTATAAGGTATGACGTAACGGATGACTTTAATATTTCCGAAGGAATATTCAAATAGTCATGAGCGGGATGACAAGAATGACTTGAAAAGTCATATGACGAGATACGAGGAATGACGTTAATATTTCCAGTGAAATATTACGAAGTCATGGGATGAGGCTTAGGGAATGACTTGAAATTTCCAATGAAATATTCAAGAGTCATGAGTCGAGAATAAGATGGATGTATGAGATGACTTCAATATTTCCGGAGAAATATTCAAATAGTCATAAGAGGGGATGAAAGGTTATAAGGTATGACGCGAGGGATGACTTTAATATTTCCATAGAAATATTGAAATAGTCATGAGCGGGATATGACGAATGACTTGAAAAGTCATATGATGGGACGTGAGAGATGACATTAATAATTCCAATGGAGTATTAAGAGGTCATTTGACGAGAATGTAAAGGTTAAGGTGAGAAGAAATGCTTTTCAAAGAAAAGATTTCTCTTTCGACGTTATCATGACGGAGGAGATGTCTTTCTGCGGGGAGATGACGTACTTCGACGAGCTTTGTTCATGAGCAAACTATAGGGTTCCCGGACAAGTCTAATGGCATCTTGACTGCTACTCTTCACATGGAGTTGTTTCATCTATAGTGTTTGTTGTCATGCCTTTCCGGCGCTTGCGTACTCGGTTTCGGTCGTGGTGACAATAAGAGTAGTTTGTTTCTTGGGGAACCAAGATGTTTGTTAATCAACCTATGAAGGTACAAACATTACTCATTATGTTTCAACCCACATTAACTCTCACATTATCAGAGTTGGTATAGAAACATTTTCTACATCAATCTCCTCAAGATATCGTAATCTCAAGTGTATAGTATCTTTAATGTATGGTATGATACATTAAACACTTTGATGTAAGAAGTTTTGGGATACTTCTTACAAGTGGGCACAAAGCCAACACTATTCATGATAATGGACCTACTTGCCGTTAGGTAAACTACTTTACCTATTGTGCCCCTAACCTAGTTATATCCGCGCACTCACCTTCTTCGTCTCTTGTGTGTTTCGCATTTGCGGATATGGGCGTTATTGTCAATAAAGACTATTACTTAAACTATGTATCTCATACATATAGTATACATAAGTTTAAAGGGATACTTAATTTAGGCAAGATTAAATATGTGCAAGGAAGGGAACTTGATTCACTCATCAATGCTTAATTCAAACTTGTCACGCATGATCTTCAAGCGATCATCGAACATTTCTGGACAAGATGAATTTGGCATGATGAGATGTGAATAGAGTTTCTGTGTTATAGTGCCTACCATGTTAGATTCTAACTACACTATTTCATGCCAAACATTACTACTAACAAAGGGTGTTTTAAGAAAGCGTACCTGTACCTAAGGTGTTAGCTCTTAAAACTAGAAGACTAGGGTACCTTTGTTGAATGTTAAGCATGAAAGACACGACTTGACTATTGCGTCACCGGATTTGATTGATAACGCATCATACTCCTTTTGTTAGACTTCAAAGTTTATTTACACTCATGTTTTCCTAGCAAAACAAATGTTCAAACATCTGGTCCCCAATATCTCATGGGTCCAAAGTTGTTAGAGTTAAACATCCTACGCATTTGTTGCGTTAGTTTAGGATGTGAGAATGGAGGACACATTTCCCATGGTAAGTAACCTTTTGGTGGACGATCATTCCAAGTTACGGGAAAGTTGCTTGGATGATTTTGTCTTCTAAAGTTACCTCTCGGTTGAGGAGTTCTAGACCGAGGTTTGGGAGAGTTTACCTTTCTAGGTGGAGGAGTAGTTGACCTAGTGTCACGCTTTACAAATCCATGTTCGGGAGATGACAATGGTTTGTTAAAGCCTTTGGTTTCCTCTCTACTTGGAATAGACACTTTAGTTCTATTTACAACTACTTGACTTGGTTTAGGACTTAAGTTACTTTTCAGAATTGACCCAGTTTTGTCCTCAGCACCACACGGTACCACGGTACCACTAAATTTAGTGGTGCCGTCTGTATCTTTAATGGTGCCGTCACCTTCAGACATGGACTTTTCAGGCATTACAAATTTTACTTGTTTAGTACCACTTGTAGAAGCCTGATTTGGGTCAAATCCTAAACCCGAACGATCAGGTTCACTATATCTAATATTTTCAAGTATATCATTAAGATTTTTAGTTCCTTCATCAAACTTAATGATTCTTAAAACATTTTCTTTAAGTTTTTCATTTTCTACTTGAAGACTAATACATGACCCGCATCCTACGTCTACTTCCTTATTTTTCTCAAGTCTCTTGACTTGATCATTTAGTTCTAAGACTTGTAGTTCTAGTTCTTTTAATTTTAATTTTAGCTTTGTGTTTCTACCTAAGATCTTAGTACTAACTACGCATAGTTTGTTGTATTCGTCATGTAATTCACTGTCATCTACTGACGAATTATTATCACTATAATAAGAAGAGTCGGAGTGTACCTCGTTAGAAGCTTGAGCCATTAAGCACGTTTCATCGTTAGGCTTCTTCTCTTCTTCTTCACCGCTATCACTCCAAGAACCTCCTACAAAGGCTCTTTGGTTGTTGGATTTTGGTGGCTTAGGACATTCTCCTATGAAGTGATTAGGATCTCCGCATCTAAAGCATCTCCTATCACTTGTCCCTTTTCTTTCATCATGATTTCTTTGGGATGACTTCTTCTCATCGCGAGATTGTCTAGGAAATCTACCTTTCCTCCTAAAGAACTTTCTAAAGTTCCTAACGGCTAGTGCGTACTCTTCATCTTCACTACCGGAACTCGAACATTCCTCATCACTAGACTCCTTCTTGGCTTTTAATGCTAGAGATCTAACTCTCTCGCTTTTGCCTTTGACAATGTCGGAGTCTTTCTTGATGATCATCTCGTAAACTTTCAAGTTTCCTATAAGTTTATCGAGTGACAATGCCGCCAAGTCCTTTGACTCTTCTATGGCGGTGACCTTTGCTCTCCATTTAGGATGTAGAGCTCTAAGAAACTTCCTAACATAGTTCTTACTAGAATAACCTTCATCAAGAGCTTTAAGACTAGTGATAATAGTATTAAATCTAGCAAAAGCATTATCTATTGACTCATCCTCCGAAATGGAGAATTGTTCATATTGTTGAACAAGAAGATCTATCTTGTTCTCTTTGACTTGGTTATTACCTTGGTGAGTGACTAACAAGGTTTTCCAAATATCTTTTGCCGTATTACACATGAAAATTCTTTCAAACTCCTTTTTAAGCAAAGCATTATAAATCATCATTTTAGCCTCATTATTTTTGGCTAATTTCCTTTTTAGTTCATCACTTTGTTTATCATAAGAAACTATTTCATCCTTTTTAGTTTTCGGATTCTTTTGAATAGGTTGAAAGTCACCCTCGGTAATAACATGCCAAAGATCAATGTCTTTTGATTTCACATACGTTTCGAATCTTGTTTTCCAATAAATAAAACAATCGGTTTCGAAAAGTGGTGGTCTTTGCATAGATTGCCCTTCTAGATATTTGTCGGAATCCATTGATCGGTTCAAGCTTTAAAATACAATATACTTTAAAAACTTGACTGACGTGGCTCCTGATACCAATTGTGGGAAACTAGAAGGGGGGGGGGGGTTGAATAGTTTACCGGTTTAAAAAAACTTCTTTTAAAAAAACTTGTTTTAAAAGTATGCTATTGGAAACTTTGATTCGAACTCTATGTATAATCAATCAACACCAATATGAACTACACACTAAGCTAAGTAATAATAACAAACAAAAATAAAGAGTAGAGTTGGAAAGATCAAACCGAGACAGAGGATTTATAGTGGTTCGACTACGAAGCTCTTCTTCGCCCTACTCCACTCCCCGAGTACCACACTCGAGAGTTTCAAACACTATATCAACAACCTCCCTTCAGGCGGAGAAAACCGTACACGTCGCTTATCCTATTACCGACACTAAGTTAGATGTCGAGTGCTAATCTTAGCTAGCACCAATCTACCAAGGTCCACGTGACCAAACACTCAAGCCCAGTGGCTTCAAGAGATCACCAAGATCTCAACACGATCACAATGATCAACACTCACTTCACTCTACTCGACTAACACTAACCTAATGACCCTTGATCTTCTTGATCAATCACACAAGCCCAATGGCTTCAAGAGATATTCACTATCTCTATAGATCACACTTGATCTTCACTCTCACTCACAAAAGGGAAATAAACTTGATGTATGCTAAGACACAACAAGGTTGTAACAAGTGTTACAAAAACCTATCAACTATAACTCTAGTATCTTCTTGATTACTTGAGTTCTTCTCTTGCTAATGAAGAGGGATGACAACACCTTGTATCAACTTGGATACTTGTGTTCTTCTCTTGCTAGTGAAGAGGTATGAAGAGGATCACTTGAAGGATGATTGGATCACTCTTGAAACAAAGAAAAACTAATCTAAATGACCCTAAGAAGTGAAAGGTGTGAGAGGATTTAGCTAAGGGATTTTTCTGTGTGTGAAGGGTGCCTAAAACTGTGAAAGAGGTGGGTATTTATAGGCAAAGAAAATCTGAACGTTACAATTCAAAATGGTACGGACGGCTCCATTAAATGACCCACGGCTCCGTTAAATTTAACGGTACCGTGGAGCCGTGGTAGACTAGGACGCTCCAAATTTTGTCTTTTCTGGTGAAAACTTATTTGGGGAAGGTTGGAGCTGATTTTGGGGGGAAAAATAGCTGTTGTGATTTTCAAACTTATTTTTCCATTAAAACATTTCTTAATATTTCTAAAATCATTTGTCATGTGTATTTTTGAAAAAATATTTTGTCCCATTTAAAATGTGAATTTTCAAAACATGAATTCACTTCTTTGATCACTAGTTCAAGTTGTAACTTTGTTCAAGAGTGATTTGCGTAGAAACGGGATCTTCCGATTAAAAACTTGTTAACGTTAATTTTAACGTAACGTGAGTTCACATTTTGTCATCCTCAAAACGTGAAGTAATCGAAAGATATAAATAACGTTTTTAGAACATTATTTGCATCAACAGCATCATCAAGACATTGATAGATGAGTGTAAGAGCACTTTGATCCTTCTTTCTTGCCTTTTGCAACTCCACCCTTTGGGCGGCATTCAACGAACTTTCATCATCAACTTTCTCAACACCTTTCTCGACTATCTCCCACACATCATGTGAACCGAGTAACGCCTTCATTTGAATGCACCAACTACCATAGTTGTCTTTGGTCAGACGAGGAAATTGGAACAAGTTCATTGCACCTGACATCTCGATCTTCTAGCTCTGATACCACTTTGTTGGAAACACGAAAGCCTTTTAGGCTTATATTAGAGAAGAGAGGAATACTTAGAGAAAGTTTACAATGTTATTGAATTGCTTAAGCTTTGCTTCATACTTCCAAATGTTTACACCACCACCTATTTATACTAGTCCATGGAAGATTCTAGAACCGAGATACTTTCATGGTTCTCTAGATATTTCCAACATCATACATATCTATATTCTATATATTTCTTGCTAGATATTTCTATCACACTTTGCTACACTATTCTACACACTTCTATAGATATTTTTAGGAACATTCTTCGTTATTCTAGAATCTTCTTCATCATGGGCTTGGGCTTTTATTGATAGTCCAATCTTTATTGGACTAAATCAAGTTTACGATCCAACAACACCAATGGGATGTCTAAAACAAGTGGTGTAATCATTCCTAGATATGTTGGCTTTACAATGAAGGATACCAAAGACTTGATCTGGCTTATTTCCGAAACTTGCATTGTAAAAACCATCGTGAAGAGGGGCGTTCATCAAAAGGAGGTTGAGAAGGATTCTGAGGTTTGCTTTGAACTCGGTGCTTGTGTTTGAGCATTGACAATGACTAGATCCTAGCTTTATCAAGAACAATGTAGTAAATAACATGAGCTTCATCATTTTTGAAACCCTTGATTACTACACGATATTTTTTTTTATCAAATGATGATCATTCCTAACATTTTTCTCCTTGTATCTAGATTAAAACTCTTTAGTCAATGGCATTATAAAATCACATCATGCCACGTTTTCCTAAAAAATACTAAACAAAATCATGCATGTGCTATCCTGATGATTTTTTGGGATTATGTCAAGTTTACACTTTGATGACTTTTTGCCTCTTAAACATTAATATTTCAATAAATTTTGTCTTTAAAAAAGTCATTTGTACAAAACCTCTCCAATGCAACAAAGCTTTTCAAAAGCTTTTCACATGTAATGAAAATAGCTTGTTGATTGTTGTATCAAACGCTCGGTAGGTTTCAAATCTTTCTTCTAAAAGTCATTTGTAAAGTCTTTCTTCCAATGGTTCTGTAAACGTGCAATGGCTTATTGATTATAATTAAGGTTATGATTACATTATATATACACCAATAACTAATACATGGGCTTAGCCCAATACTAAGGCTTATTGATTATAATTAAGGTTATGATTACAGTATATATACACCAAGTCACCAATAACTAATACATGGGCTTAGCCCAATACTAAACAATAGACTGCTAACATGCAGCCCCCCGCAGTTAGAGCGGGGAGACGCTGAAGGCTCAAACTAGTCCGGAACTCATCAAATAAAGCAAACAGAAGCCTTTGGTGAAGATGTCCGCATACTTATAGCGAGAGGGAACATGTAAGACACAGACCTCACCAGCCGCAACATGTAAGTCATCTAATAGCTTTTTCAAATAGTAAAAAGTCATGTAAAAACCATTGCATTGCGGTATTGCTCTTGCGTATTGTAATAGTCATTGAAAATTGATTAAAAAAAAAATATAGTGAAATAATTTAAAGTACCTACTTCTCAGTAAAATTACATTGCTATTTTATATATAGCATACAACCGTTTTTACAGTTTTAGAAAACAAGTTAACAACTAAAGGCGGTACTACTTGCAAAGTGACTCATTAGCTAAGAACAAAGTTAATTTACACTATTTTGTAGTAAAAGATCTATAAAGCAAATCCCTTCAAATATACAAATGGCGATTTTACTCGTTTGATATAGGATCAATGACAACATTATAAGAGGAAAAAAAAAAAAAAAATCAGTAGATTATCCAAACTGATGAAACAGACATGGATATGGGATAGTTGAGAATTAAATACAAAAACTGATACAACCACATAATTTTTTTTTAGTTTATTTAGTTTGTTGATTTACAACCATATTTTTCAGCTATTTATCATTTGTAGTTGTATAATGAATGGTATGTGACAATTCATTTCATCTCGGGTTGCCTCGACGTAACAACTATTAATGTTTGCCTCCTTCTATATAAGTATCCATCAAATGGTTCATTTAATCTCATCCTCTAAACCATTAGAAAAACACAAGGAGTAGCCATGGGTGTGTTCACTTTCTCCTCCGATTTCACTAGCCCGGTTCCACCTTCTCGGCTGTTTAAGGCCTTGATCCTTGATGCTCATAACCTTTACCCCAAGATCACGCCTCTTGGCATCAAAAGCATTGACACCATTGAAGGCGATGGAGGCCCTGGAAGCATTGAGCAAATCAACTTTACAACAGGTTAGTTTCCACATACGTACATATCTAGAACATCAACACCATTGATATGATATATATATCTAATGTAAGAAGTGAAAACTTGTATGTTTTAATTGTTCAAGCAATATATGTACATTAACCAAATTCGCAACTAAACTAGATGATTAAAAAGTTTACATCTTATAACAAGTCTCAAAATCATAGCTACCACTAGTTTTAAAGACTAGAACGTGACGTATATGACATCTTTTGGTTTATAATGCAGATGGCCAAGTGAAATATGTGAAACACAGAGTTGATGCATTGGACAAAGAAAAGTTGGTATATGCATATACATTGATCGAAGGAGGTGAGGTGTCCTCAGAGAATATTGAGTCGATTGAGTATGTGATGAAGTTTGAGTCGAGCCCAAATGGAGGGTGCATCGGAAACAAGACTAGCAAGTATCATACCAAAGAAGGGTTTGACATCAAAGAAGAGGACTTCGAAAAAGGCAGAGTGCAGGCTTTTGGTGTCTTTAAAGCCATTGAAGCTTTTCTCTTGGAGAACACTAATGCTTATGTCTAAACTCGTGAACTCTAGTCTTCCGCATTTTCATGAATGAATGCAATAAAAATCTAAACTTCTTATAGACATGGTTTTCCGGCATGTCTAATTTGGTCATTTTACGTGTTCTAAAGTTGATTGCAGAGTAAAAATTTAGCATTTTAGTGTGCTTAATTAAATATGTACTTTTTTTCTTTTAGTTGTGAGCGAATTAAGATCAAATATGTGTGATTTGCTTGTAATATTAGAGGTGAAATACGAATAAAAGGTTTTATAGATGAAATGAGTAATACTTTATCTAAGAATACAAGCACAAGATTATTTACATTTGTTATAAAAATATGATATAAATGTTTTTGTATGTCACACTAAAACAACATAAATCAAACATTTAGGATATATTCTATGTATGTTATAACCTGGATATTAAACATTTAGGATATATTCTAAATGTTATAACCTGGATGTAACCAAAAGTATAACTATTCTACACTTTTAATTTTGTAATGAAAATGACTTCTATATAATCAGATTTCATTCCTAAGTCATTAATGATTTGATCATGTGCTAACAAAGAAACTTTTTGTAAAGAAGTTAAATCAAAGATATATACAGCACATAGGATGAATCAAAATGGCCGTTGTAGAATCTTTTAGGCATGATTTTGATCTTTTTGCAGATGGTAATCTCTTTTTTGTCTTGATTTCTTTTTTCTTTTCATGTAAAATGATTTTATCGTTAAAGTTCTTTTCTTTACGCGAAATTCCTTTCACATCCCCCCTCCAGTTTCTTTATTAGGACGAACGGTCTCACATCAACTCTTTCGACAAGAATTGGAGGCTGAAAACGAATCATGTACCTCCTTTCTAATAAAACTTAATTATAAAACAAAAAGAGAATATGTTTCGAGTTACCTCTTAAGCCGAATAATGTTTAGGCAAGTCACAAGTGTAAGCCTCTTACACCTCATCATATAAAAGGCGAAAAAGATCTGTTACGTCTTTTTACATATACGAATAATACTTAAACATTTGAACCATTGATAGTACTTGAAGACAGTGACTTAAACCGAGAACCAGCACGCAAACCTTGTACGCAACATTTTTCATGTACGCATAGATGGAAAAAGATTCTGAACAGCATACATGAATGACAAATTAATGTTTACAATGAACAAAAATATGTTTAGTTCACAAGGTTTCCAGGTTTCCCTTAAATGAAAAACAGTAACATATCTTTCAAACATTACCGTTGAACTCAATAAACCCGAGATAACCGGTAAGTATCCCTACTAACAACAATGATGTTAAGTAAATGTCAGGCTCCTCATGTGGATTTCGAGTACTATTTTCAAATACCCTAAAAACTATATATATGGTTAATTGAACCTGCTTAATCAGACGCCTGATGTCATGCCACCACTTGCGCCACTCAAGCGCAGCCATGTTACATGTTTTCCTCTGACCTCGCTACGCACATTTAATCATCTCAATCACTAACATCGTGCAAATTTAGGTGTCGCTAACATCACAAGTTATTCTCTTATTTAAAATACATGTTAAAAATATGAGTAATTGTTTAAAAAATAAAAACATTTTTCTCATTTGATTTCAAACAGGAAAAAGGAATAAAATAAACTAATTCTTTTTCCACACACAAACACAAAGATAGATTAGATTCTTTGGATGTCCCACAAACCATTGCCTATTATATATTCCCTCTCATGCACAAATAAATGTCACATATTATGATTCCTCATTCCCATCTTCTTTAGGACTTCCTCATTTTCACCATCATCATGGTTCCTGAATTAGAGGTATTATTGTTTCACAATTTATGTATGAATATGCTGCTCTTTTACTCTATGTTTCATGTTCTAAATTCACATTTTAATATGCAGAAAGCTAGAATCACCGAGATACAAGTTCGTATGGACTGTAATGGGTGCGTTCAAAAGATCAAGAAAGCGCTAAACGGCATCAATGGTAAGTTCTAACTTCTAAGCCTTCTGGTGATCGTTTAATGTTTGTTTTTTCTATCTTAATGTTATAATGGTTATGGGTTTCAGGTATATATGATATCTATATCGACATTCCTCAACAAAAGTTGACCATAATCGGATGGGCGGATCCTGAAAAGATTGTTAAAGCTATTAAGAAAACAAGAAAAACCGCCATTATATGTTCCCATACTGAACCAATGGAGCCAGAGCAGCCAGCAGAAGGTGAAACATCAAACCCTCCGGAAGAAGAAGCTCCACCAGAAGAACAAGTTCCACCAACGGAACCACCACCGACACAAGAAAATCCACCACCAGATGCGGAAGCAACACCAGCTCAACCTACAGAACCTACATCAAACCAACCGCCACAATCTTCAGGACCAAAAGAGGTGGAAGAGGTTCATGTTGTATACCATTATCCACCAGACCATCGAAATGATGATCGTGTTTATAGTGGTCGTGTGGATCATTATCTCGGGAGTCAAAGTGGTTCGGGATTTAAGCATCAGCCGCCACAACCTATCCATGTGAACCACAGCTATAACACATACAAGCCCACTCCTTATGTCACTGAATACGAGTATATCCGTCCACCACCAGAATATGTGCCTTATAGTAGACCAGAGCCACCAAGACGACATGCCTCTTACACATGGCCAGAACCACCACGGGAGTACACACATTACAGCCGCCAAGAGCCACCACCACAACCTTACAGCCGCCCAGAACCGCCAACACAACCTTACGGCCGCCCAGAGCCACCACCACCACCTTACGGCCGCCCAGATTCAACACCGCGCCATTACGGCCAACAAGAACCACCACTACAACCTTACAACCGCCCAGAACCACCACCACATCCTTATAACCGCCGAGAGCCGCCATCACAACGTTACAACCATCCAGGATCACCTCCACCTCAACGTTACAACCGACCAGTAACACCTCCACCTCAACGTTACAACCGACCAGCAACACCTCCACCTCAACGACCCGGGCCACCATCACCTCAACGTTACAGTCAGCAAGATCCACCACAACAGATGCAAACGGATCCACCACAATATCACCGTCAACCAGAGGTGCCACCACAGTATCATCGTCAACCAGAGGTGCCACAAGAATACACGCATTACAATCGCACAGAACCACCACGACCATA
Organism: Artemisia tridentata subsp. tridentata; assembly: GCA_021014915.2. NCBI lineage: Eukaryota > Viridiplantae > Streptophyta > Magnoliopsida > Asterales > Asteraceae > Artemisia > Artemisia tridentata. The sequence goes on from CP139505.1 coordinate 73,235,878, forward strand.
CTCATATTACAGTCATCCAGAGCCACGACAACAATATACACAACACAGTAGAGTGGAACCATCACCACTATACACATACTACAGAACTGAGCCACCAGAGTATAGACACTACAACGACGATTATTACAGCAGTAACAGGGATGGTGAAATTACCTCACCTTTTGGTGAAGAAGATCCTAACGGATGTCGAATTGTGTAAACAAAATGATTCGGGTAAAAAATGGAATCTTTTGGTCCAATGACAACCTGCCTAGCAGGATAATGGAGAATAACCAACCAATTAGTTAGCACCGCACAAGATAAAAGCATTCCCATAGATGCATGTGATGGTGATATGGAAGAACTAGATTCTTAGCTTGTGAGTGCAGAAAGAATATGTTCTTCTTTCCTATTGAGGATGAGGAAGCTGCACGCCCATCCTTTCTTTATATCATATACTACTTTAGTGTAATGAAAAGGAATATGAATTATAAATGTAAAAGTTTTAACTTAATGACGGATATTTTAATTATATTCTCTAAATTTGGTCAACCTAATGAGTCCCGTCTCCATTTGTTTAGCTTGTTTTACTCTAGTTTCAATTTCTTAATGTCAGCAATTCTCATATGGACCTAACTTTAGTGTAATGAAAAGGAATATGAATCAATGTTGCAAAAATCGGCCGTGGCGGCCGATTAATCGCTGATATATCGGTAATCGGCCGCCGACCTTGTCGAATTATGAAAATCGGACAAAAAATCGGTTTGGGGAAAAAAAGGGCCAAAAATCGGCCGTATCGGCCAGGTTAAAAAAAAATTAAAAATTTAGGCATTCTACTTAATTTGGGGATCGTTTATTTCACTTATAACACACAATGAGCCTCATAATCAGAATTGGAGCCTTTTATTGAGGTTTGAAAACATAGTAGGCTTGAAATCAGTTACGATCTTTAGTTTGGTCTCCAGAAATACCCAAAACATGCAAAAAATGCCAATCCGATTAATCACCGATTAATCCCGCCTTGGCCGATTAATCACTGCAGGGTGGTCGACCGCCACGCTACCGATTCATGATTTTTGCAACATTGATATGAATTATAAACATAAAAGTTTTAACTTAATGACGGATATTTTAATTATATTCTATAAATTTGGTCAACCTAATGAGTCCCGTATCCATTTGTTTAGCTCGTTTTACTCTAGTTTCAATTTCTTAATGTCAGCAATTCTCATATGGACCTAACTTGCTGCCACATCAGAAAGTAAAGACTTGAAAGAATGTTTGACCATTGGTCGTCAAAAGCTAAATAACTTGGCTAAAAGCAAAGTGAATCTTTCAATAAAATGTAACGATGGTGATGGGATACTCAGCATGTGACATCCCAGAATATATACAACATAGCAACTCTGGCACTTGACCAGTAGTAACTTTTTTTTTCCAGTATCCATCAGCCAAAAGAGAGCCGAGACCTAGGAATGGGACCATTTCTAAGGTAACACCATCCATAGCATCAAACCTAACCAGTCTCTTCTAACCAGGTCCAGTCCTAACCTACTTGTGGCATATTAGTAGACCTAAGAAGGACCTCTGTTCATAACAGGACAAAATACTACTTTCTTCGATCGCTAAGCAAATAAGGAATCAAACCAATTTGTAATGGTTGACAGGAAATTCTTAAGGAAACAAAAAAGAATGCTTGATATGTTAAAAGCTGATGAATTGTAGCCACCCCACTATCTCAGAGATGACGGGAGGAACATTGACACCAAAACTAAAAAATTTGAAACGCAACTTCAAGTTTGCAGCCTGATTTAGAATGTGCCTTAATAACGCAGATATGGAAAAATTTCTTCAATACAAAATTATATCTCTAAAGTAATATCATTTCTACATGGGAAAAATGATCTTCAAAGATGAACACAAAACACGTTTTTTTTTTGTCCAAAACTGACCTATTTATCTTCATCACTAGCATTATCAGATGAGTCATCTTCTTCATCGTAAAGTACATCGTCTTCATCGTCATCTTCAACATCACTATCTTCTTCTTCTTGTTTCAAACTTTGACTTTTATCAGCAGCTTTGTTGATCTAATCAGAATTGGATAACGAATTAGCATGAAAGCATTAACAGAATATGCAAAAGTGTTAATTTTTTATTTGAAAGGAAATTAACCTGTGCTGTTAAAAGTTGTAAGCGTCCCGACAACTGTTGTAAGGACTGAGTAACCTCCCCTTTTGACTTTGTAAGCTGAAACGGAAATAAGAATTTGTTTAATCTGACAAAAAATACTTCATTAATCTTTACACTGCTAGAAGCAAGCAAGACTTCATTAATCTTTAGACTTCTACTGCCTGTCTGCCTCATTCTAGTGACGAAGACAAAAAAAATGGATGCAGAATTGGGACACGTTACAGTAACAAGAAATCAATATCAGTATACCTCCCACAGTGAACCAAGTAGTTGTGATGCTAATTCTTCAGACCTTAGATAGTTGTTGTGATGCGCTAATATGCAGCAAACCCATGGAAGAATGTATTGTCCATTCATCGATCTGACAAAATATGCAACTCAAAAGTTGGAACACGATGTTTATTCAATCCATAACTCTTCATGTGGGGTTTCAGGTGATTAAGAACATATATAAAGTGGAGAAGAATAACGAAACACACCTTGATTGCCACATGGCCAACAATGCTTTCAACAATGCATAGGCATCATCTTGTGCCAAAGATAAAACAGCTGCTTTCATCTGTTGTTAGCAACACAATCAGAATATAGATATTGAAAAGAGGCTACATGAAAAAAAGCTACCGCATCACATAGATGATAATAGTTGAATAGGTTATATTTGTGCACAAAGATGTGAATGATCAAAACCTGTCTCTGTGGTACATGAGCTTCAAGATTGACACCCTTCAAAAGCTTAGATAACAGATCTCTGTTGGATGTAAGATCCTTATCACTGCTAAGGATGCCTTCTGCTCTCAGCCGGTCTTCCAGACATATGATCATTTCATCCGCTTCCGCATCATCTGATCACAGGAACATGCCAAGCACAGGGTTGGTAAAGCATAACATATATTGGTCACAAAAAAAATAGTAGAAAAGTAAAAAGCATGTAATCTACATGTAAGACAAATAACCCTAAACAACAATTCAAACTACCAACATCATCTGCCGCACAAAAGAAACTATTGTACCTTTAGATGAAGAGATGGTTCTGCTATCAGTGTCCACAACATTATAAGTACTCGGAACTGGAAGCAACGCGCCTTCAGTATTTGCACGGTCCAAGGCTGTGACTGTTGAAAGTAGAAGATTGTTAATAAATTACAGATTAAGAACAAACGGCAGCGTAGGGTTGTGTGCCAGTGAGAAGCTGAATTCTGACAAAAATGCTATTTCTCAAGAAGTCTGACAAAATAAAAGATAGACACGTATTGTCATCTGGCTGGCCCTAATCAGCCAGCATATCATGAAATTAAACAAAACAATAAATTTTAGGAGTTTTTTGTAAAAGCTGCCATATATTCAAATGATCAATTTATATAAATAAGCAAACAACCCGATATTGTGAGTAGAGATGCGCCTTTGAATAATATTTGACCGCGTAGGAAAGTGAAAAGATGCATGATGATGTCGTGACTATGAGTATTAGAAGGGAACTTACTGTTTTTCTGATTTTCTGATCCTTTCTTGGACTTGCGCGATTGGGTCATAGGTAAAAGAATTCCATCCATGGAACTGGTTAGCTTTACGTCCGTACCACATTGTATTGAGATTTTCTCGAAGGACGGCTTTATTAGCAAACCATGGGCAAGAAAAACATTCCCAGTCATGGGTTTTGAGAAACTCTGTAGTTTGGCTGAGAATATGGTGGGGACTGCACCCTTGTAATTCTTAGAGAGGCCATCCTCCACAGATACCGTGACTTTTGTGGACTTGGAATTGCGCAATTCCTCAATATCCTTCCCACTCCATAAGTAACAAACACCCATTTCTGAGATGGATAGAACAGATAGACCCGCATTACCAACACCAATGGACTTGATATCTATAGAGATGGCGGGGTGGTCCATTGCAAGAACACAGCAAGCCGACTTCTTTTTGCTACCATCTACTTCCCAGACAGCAACATATCGCTCACCAACAGCGGATGAAAGTACATATTTACCATCATCAGAGAAGGTCATACACCGAACAGCCCCCTGTAATAATATATAGGATTACGCATAAAGCAAAAGAAAAATATAGAGATGCATTTACTTATCAACCTATTTGAAAATGCAAATAAGAATCAAATGAACTTACAGGGTGCCCAGAAAATTTCTGCATCTTTTTGCGGTCTGAACAATTGAAGATCTTTAATTGAGCTGCTGCTGTTGCTAAAAGCTTTCCATCTGATGTTAAGAGTTGGACATTAAAGTGTGTAGTACCACCAAACAAATTAAAGACCGCAAAAAAGCATATGCAAACATTTTTCATTACAAGATGAAGTTTAATCAGTAAAGTTTAAAAGAGTTTTCTGCAGGTTTCAGAGAAGTTGGTAAACAGGATTTGAAATCATATGCGGATGTTATCTCAAAACTAAATATGATATATACCTGATGAAACAGACATTGAAGATATGGCTTTGGTAGAGGCTCTAAACTTTCCCAGCAAGTTCCCTGTCATGGATTCAAGTTCACATACCATCCCGTCAGCTCCAGCAGTGTATACGCATGATCCATTTGCCGGAGATGAGATCGCAGTGACACCCCTGCACATTTTGTGTACATTTTATTGGTGAGAGAAGTCGACGTGAAAAATATTGATCCACACCAAGAACTAAAAAATACAATAAGATGTGTCTCTCTTTGTTTCTAAGAGTGATACTAGCAATTGAGTGCCGTTTTAGAAGTAAATGTATGATGAATCATACATGAATTGTTAAAAAGTATAAAATGGCAGGCCTAAATCTATCAAGTCGTCTTTGTGAAGATCGTGTCAATACAAGATCTTTGTAAAAAACGACACACAGAAAATAAAAAATAGGGACTCACCCAGGATGGCAATCACTAACTCTCCACTTTAATTGACCAGCAGACACATCCAAACCTAAAACATCACCACCTCCAGTTCCTAGAATAAGCAACGAACTTCGAAGCTTCCTTTTTTTCTGATCAAACACAAGCCACGTAATCAATAATTGTATACTACGTAGAGTAGGCAATAAAATTGACCAAACACTCCCATTTGATTTTGTGTGATAGCTTAACCATTTTAATGATTTAAAAAAAATAAATAAATAAATAAAAATAAAAAAAACAACAAACAAACCTTTTTCTCCAACGACAGCCATTTCATGCAAGTGTAATCAACCGACAGATGTCCACCTTCAGGTTTAGAGAAAAAGTCTGTTTCATCGGTCGACACAATATTTGCAAAGTCAGTCTGCACTTGGCCCTTAATAGTGTCCCAAATCTGAACATAAAAAAAATAAAAATAAAATAATCATCATTACCATATCCCCAAAATCTCTTAAATCCCTGTCAAATCATTGCTACAACTAAAACTATATTAAACAATATATAAACATTTTTTCCATAATCAACTTCCGTAACCAGACTGTAACATCGTACACAAAACGAAAAACTGCTATGAACTAAGATTTTAGCACACATATAGCAACAAGTTTAAACTACCACCAAATATGTTCAAATCATATATTTTTTCATTTTACTTATTAAAATTTTATTACTCTAGCTTGTACTACTTACAGCTAGGGCTGTAAACGAACCGGACGAACACGAACGGAGCCTTGTTCATGTTCATTCGTTTAATTTTGACAGGACAAATAAACGGACAAGAACGCTTAAACGGACGAATTTTCTTGTTCATGTTCGTTTATTAAGAAAATGAGTTGTTCATGTTCGTTTATGTTCGTTCATTAAGACACTAAACGAATGCTAAACGAACCTAAACGATCAAATATAAATAAACATAAACAAACAAGCATAAACTTTATTAAATTATGCACAATATACTGTTTTATAATTGTTGTTTTATTCAAACAAACCAATTTTAAAATTATACAATTAAAATATATGATATACGAACATAAATAAATAAATGAACATAAACGAACGCATAATCGGACGTTCACGAATATAAATGAACGGACGCGACATTTTTTCATGTTCGTTCATTTAACTAAACGAACGTAAAATATTGTTCATGTTCGTTCATTTAATAAATAAACGAACATAAACGAACTTTTTACCGAACGGTTCATGAAATGTTCACAGAACGTTCAGTTCGTTTACAGCCCTACTTACAGCAGAGCTACACATTATCATTATTACTTTTTTTATGCACAAAATGAACAATTATTAGAAACTAGACCTCAAAACAATTATAACAACTATTTTAAATTGATTACCGTCTATATATTTTTTTATTTCTAATCAACTATAGCAGTCGGATTCTTCAATGAGCGATTACAACGAACACCGGACATTGTCTTAGAAAAATTATAACTACGGATATGTTTAGCAAATCTAGCATCAGTTGCAGTATGCAGTTTGTAAAAACCGTCTCGTAAAATGACGTAAACCTAAACGCTAAACGCTTCACGCTTCTTTTATTAGCGTTTCACATAAAAAGTGTAAAGCTAAACGCTCATTGCCAAACACAGCCTATGTTCCTAAACATACATCCTACTCTAACTTATCAGTAACACTTAATAAGCAGTTATTTAGTGCAAATAATATAAAGTTTATAAAAACTGTATAAAAAGATGAAAATTAGTATACCTTAATCCTTCCATCACCGGAACTAACAGCAAGGAAGTCAAAAGACGGGCTGAATGACGTCAGCACGTCTCTTATATTCGTTGCCTCCATTTGTAAACCCTAATTTACCTACAATTAATGTTATGTGAAGCTAGTTGTAACTGAGTTGAAGGTGGTGGTGGTTTTGTGTTGTGTTGTTTAGCAGCGGCGCGTTATTTTCTGGTTTTGGTTTTCAAAAGGAACCCTTTGTAATTTGTGTTAAGTTTGGGCCCTTGTGGTTTTGGTTTTTTACAAAAGGGGATAGCTTATATAATCCTCCACCAAAAATACTGATTTGGGAACACACAAAAATAACTCAAAGACCCACAAAAGGACTCAAAGGCTCACAATTTGTAGCATAAAATTATAGCCAATTGGCTGCACATAAATTGTAGCTAATGCATTTCCTTTATAAAAAGGACATGTGCTTTACAAAATTTTCATCATCTCTGATGCATTGAACCCAGCTTGGTTTAATATATTGCCACCTCACTGTCATAATCATTTTTTATCACAATCCATTAAATCTTTGAGCATAGAGTACTCATGGTGCCAACCCACCGGCCAAACTTATAACACCACTACCACATCAGATCTCGTGTCATAGGGTCTGGCGTCATACCTACCAGCCCACGCTGCGGTTTTTTTCCCCCCCCCCCTTCTTTTTTTTTTTTGTATTTGTGTTTTATTGGTTTATGTGTGGATCAGGGGGTCCTAAAACACCATAATTGAAAGAAAATTGTTTTGTGTTGAGTTATATGTTTTGGTGTTATAAGAAAAAGTGCTGAGGTGACAGCACTTTTACCCATGACATTGGTACCTTGTGCTAAATCTATGAAAAATTAAATGGTAAAATATATGTATTTGATAAAGAGAGATGTAATTGATTGTTGGGTCCCATTTTTCAAGGTTCATGTTGGGTTTTATATTTCTATAGATTTGATGATCACAGAACAAGAAGAATGAAACATGAAGAATACTGAAATGATAAGCAAAATACACCAAGTACATTCTTCTGCTGGTTAAGTCTGCTGGTTAAGTCTAGTGATTAATTATGGTGAGTACCAAAATTAAGTCTGCTCTTCGAATGTTAAGTCTACTTGCTGGATGGATAAGTATACACAAAAGTCAAAGACACTTTAGATAAATATCTTTGTTGTGTTATCATTTAAACAAGTTGTAAACAAATATACATGTTGTATCTTAATGACTGACACAAACAATCAAGTAGTAGACAAGACTTATCATATTGTAAAAGATCTCCTTGGTGCTATAAAAGGAGATCTTACCCTTAGATAAAATGTATGCTTCACAGTGAAATAATGTGAACATCAAAGGGTGGTTAGAAGTTAATCACCAAGGTGCTTCGTATTTACAAATTACAACAATACCAAGTGTGTTAAAATATAAAGCACCAAAAACAGTGAGTGTGTGGGAACATCAGACGAGGGGTCTGATGTTGATTAGGTTTGTTTAGCCTCAAGGTAATCAAGGTTTTCCTTGATCCCTGTTATTGTTGTAGAGTAACCGTGCTATACTTGATCACATAGCATCGGGGTTTAATAACAAAGAGAAAGTTTGGCAAAACCTTGTTGTGATAGTATTGTATTCTTTCATTTGAATATTCCGCCAATATTATCATCATGCTTATCATAGTTCAACCTAGATCAAGGTCTAAACAACCTTGAGCCCAAAACGATCAGAAAACTTATTAAGTGTGTGCTCAATCTTTTACTTAAAAGTTTTCAACAGTTCATAAGAGTTTCAGCAGGATGAAACCGATGTTGAACACCAAAATATGTGACACTATCACAATGCTATTAAACCAAGCTAACTCATTATGTTTTTCTCTAAGACCTTGCCACCTAGGTGCATTGCAGATGCCCTTACATTTCGTATGTTATCACATTGGGTCATCGGTGGGGAACAATAAGGTCTTAGAGATTGCTTATTTTTTCTGCTATTGTTTCCCTTTAAAAATAATAATTCATAAATTGTTTAGAAATAAGTGATTTTAAAGCTAGTGTTTGATTTGCTTATTTTGTAAAAAATGCAGAACTATTTGTAAAAACTATCAACAGGGTTTTATAGCGGCAAACAATTATAGTTGTGATATTATTGTTAAGTGTTTCGTGTAACGTTTATACATACAATGTAAAATGATCAAAATGTAAATGAAAATGGTTGTAACATGTGATAATTCATCTTCATCAATTATGAATTAACAGAATAATAAAAAGAAGTTGTAATATGGTGTCTTGTATAGTAGAGTCTATGGATAGATTTTATTTTATTTTTTATTTTTTTTTCAATTTGTAGGATTAAATTAAAAAAGTCTATAGATTTTTTAAAATTATTAATGCCGGAATTAAATAAGAGAGGTCGATAGATTTTTTCAAATTATTAACGTTAGGATTAAATAAAAAGTCTCATCTACTTAAGAAAAATGATATTAAAAAAGAAAATATCTCATGAGTATGTTTTAAATTTTCTATGAGAACTATTTTTTAAAACATTTTCAAGGCAATTATTTAAAAAACTTGTCACGCATATGATATAGAGGGTTTTAAGCCAACGATGTTTGGATTTTTATGTGAGAAAGTAAAAAAAAATATTAAAATTTAAGTTTAAAACTGGTATTTTTAGTATTAAACATTACTCATTTTTAAGTTTTTGAAGTCTTTTAAGGTTTAGGTTTAGCATAAGGGTAAAAGTTAATTTAAAATAAATTTCAAATAAATGATATAAAATTAGTAGTCGCTTACCTACTTATGAAAAACTATTTTTTTGCTTAGAAAAACAAATAAGCAATGACCATTTAGATGGTAAAAATGCTTTTCTACTTAGAAAAATTTGAAAGCATAAAATCAAAAGAAATAAACAATCCCAAACACCCTCTATGTGAATAGTCGATCTGTCATGTTATTTTACATAAGAAAATGTTATCATTAAGAAAAAACCTACTTCTAATTTTTAATACGAGGGGCACACCAAGCAACATGACTTACAATGTTAAACAAGAACAATACCCGTGCGTTGCACGGGTAGACGTTTTTTTTTCTGATGTTTGCAATAAGTTAGGAAGAGATAGAACATCAAAAAGTTGAAGAAAAAAAATCATAATTAAACTCTAACGGAATAATAAAATAAAGCATAACGTATGATGGTCTAAACTCATTATTTTCATAATATACTAAATGATCAAAGTAAATTTGTGAACGGATTAAATGGCTGCAAATTGTCTAAACGATTCAAGTAAAGGAATTACTATGATCAGAGACAGTACAAAATAACAGTATGGTCACGAAAAGCTCTCAAAGTTGATCGCCTAACTTCCACTAAGATGCTGATCTAATTGCTTCGACCCACTCAGTATCATTTCCCAATAAGTTCCATGCTCTGCAAGTTGCCATATATGTTGGGTACACTACCTTGTCTACCGTGCAAGTCTCTTCCCAATCTTGAGGACCACGTATAACATTCAGTAGCATTCGTAGATAGAACTTCTTGCCCATTGAAGGGCTGACATAATAAATACGGCCAAGACTCATTCCACTTTTACGTGGCCTCCATTCTTTATCGCTGTCATGCCATGTGAATTCTGTGGGAAAATCGACATACCTAAGAGTACGTGCGTGTGGATATTTCTTATTTGCTTCCATCCATGCTGTAAACTTAGAAATCCCATGCGGTTTCCCTTTCAAGAACATCATCGACGTCGTCATCATCCCTAAAGTAGACTCTATTACATCCTTCCTCATGGAAAGGTAGTCTTTCTACGGCGATTGATCGGTAATGCATTTCATATCCCAATAGTTTCCAACATGATTCTGAGGCAGAAATATAAAGACAGCTAAGGTATTCTTCTATCTCATTTTCATGTTGTAATATAGCTTGATATGGTGTTCTATGGTTGTTGTTGTTGTTTTCGGTGGCGGTGGTGTTGTTGTCGGTGTTCGAGTTGTTGTTGGTGGTAGTGGTGTTAGTGGCGGTGGTGTTGTTGTCATTTATTTGGCCTTCAATGATAATTGTAGCACGATCTGGACCCTTGTTAAGATAGCTGAAAAGGTATTTCACCAATGATCCTTGGTTACACCATTCAACATTTATATGACAGCCATACTTTACAATCAAGTCAAGGTTATGGGGAACGACGAAACGATTATCAAGCATAATATCTAGTCGACCAACTTGTTCTTTTCTTCCATTATTTGATCTTCTATAACGGGGCCAACCGTCGTGAGTAACAGTTGTCTGTGATGAATATTACTTTGGGTAGCCCTTTACACATCCTTCTCTCGACATACATGCACTCGACCTATATAGGTCTCCGCATGGATCATGCATCATATGAGTATGAACGGCTTCAAAACCAATGGGGTCATCAGCTTCGGAAGGCAACTCAGCAAATATGACATGATCAATCTCATCAGTTGTCGAAATCTTATCACGTTCGTGTAAAAATATGAGTGCATGACAATGTGGCAATCCACGTTTTTGAAACTCGATTGTATAGATTACTGCACATGAAAGTATATGTATACGTTTGTTAGAAAAAGGAGATGTAAAAAGTGAAGACGAAAATGATATTGTAAACACGCACCAGCTTTAACTCGTCCAAAATGATTCCCTTTCTTTATATCATCCATAAGGTCGTTTAGTTTCATCTTAAAAACACGTGCAATCATATCAGGTCTATCAGCAGTCGGTTGTCCATGTATGTAGCTTTCAACATCACGTTGAATCTCAGGCCATCGTAGGTTGCACGTCATAGTTACAAAGAGATCCGGGTGTCCAGCCCAACGACATATAGCCATTGCATTTTGATATTGTTGAATCATATGTCTTGGACCACCGGTGAATGATGATGGCAAGATAACCCTCCGACCAATAGATTCGGCGTTTGTCTCTCCGTTAGCAACACAATCATGAAATCCATTATATAGGTCAGCTCGTATTGTATTTTGGTTTCGCTTATACCAGTCTAGATCATGATCGAGAACAGCCGCATAAGCATCAACACAATATGTATGAAACAAACGCCCAACATTATGCAATGTTTTACCTTCAGCAATTCGATTTTGAAGACGAAAAAAATAATACTCCCTTAAACTTACGTATTTTCTTCTAGCTGTTGTAGGAACATTTAGAGGTATATGCAAATGAAACCCATCTTCACCATAAGGGAAAAGTAGCGGATACTGCAAAGCCATAAAACTTGGGTGCAACTCTGAAATTCGTTTTACATGATTATGTCGATGCTCATTACCACACTCTTCAACAATTACATCACGGGTACCAGTGGGATTACCGTTGCCTGGTATGAATGCAGCAACCTCAGAAGTTGTGGGTAAGTTATATTGACTATTATGTTGTCGGGTGCCAATTAAGCGTAGAGTAACAGGTTGTATTGAAGACTCACGAAACCTATCTCTAGCCATCCTAAAAGATTGCACCAGTGGGTTACTCAAATTAAGCATTGTAATAAGATCTTATACCAATGAACGAACAACAGTTGAAGAACTGGTTATGTTCAATGCATTCAATCGATTGTCAACTTCGTGTTCGGTGTCATATATGTACAACTGGGCAAACCTAGGCCGCCCATCCTGGTGTTTGGCAATAGAGTACCAATACGATGATGGTTGTGGCCATTCAAACGAAATGCATAAGGTCCACTTCCATCATTTAATTCTCTACTTATATTTCCTCCTGTCGACATGAAATAGAACATCGAGTTAAATACCTTTATTTTTTTTCCGAAACAACTTAGATCGTTCTCCACCATTGTAATCCATGAGTTCCGTTAGCAACGGTGGAGGATCAGGGAGCAATGACAATTGTACCTTTCCTTCACTATAACATGTTGAGAATCCCGGGTTAGATGTTGATGAACGTCTAACCGTTCTCTCACCATACCAAAACCTGGCTTGACAATGGACACATGTGTATGTTGCATCCCCAGAGTCAACATACTATCTCATCCTACGATGTTGACGTGCGGCTTGATACACACTTGTATGTAAATCAGTGTCAGTTTCGGAAAAGTTTGTCGAATGAGACATGTCACGTGTTGAAGAAGAGGTATTCATCACATTATCATGGTTAGCTACCGTTGTTGGATTTGAATGGTTGCGTACACCAGATGATTGAGTTTGATGAACCGCATTACCATCATTGTCTACAACAGTTACCGAAGAAAGCATGATTGCAGGGGCCGGAGTTGGTGACGTATTGTGAACATCATTGTTTGGAGTAAAACCTGTAATATTGTGTTAACAACCAAACATTAGAATAATAAAGTTGATTATGATTAGTTAAGAGATAAGTGATACTTGTATTAATTAGACTTATGTGGTCTGACATTACGATGGGCTGGCATGACATTTTCTTGGGATCGAGGTCTGCTAGGACGGCGTAATGGTGGGACTGTATCACGAATGTTAATAACAGCAGATGCTTCGTTGGACAAAGTATTGAGCCGCGAAGACCCTGAGGATAAAAATGAGGTTGGAGTGAAACAACGATTAACATTATACGGATTGGTCAATGATGATGTTGTCACAACATGTGGATCAAAATTTTGATGTGGCTGAGATGTTTGATTACAATGAGAAGGGCATGCGCTTAAAGGGGGCGCCCACGACGATGCGGAGGTGCAACCGTCACATTGTTGTTCACATTCACATTAGCTACAGGTTGTGAGCTTAGACGGGGATGACGCGTAGGTGCAACCGTAACATTATTAGTGTTACACCCCGTGCCCGATTTGACCAAAATTTAAATCTTTTGCGCGGAAACACTTTGACCCGTTACAGACCTCCTATCACTCTTTTATAAACAGACTGAAATCTATTGCAAAACAGACATTGAGACTATTTTTAGAAGAAACTAGACTCAATTACCTTCGGAACGACGGGTGGCACGACCCGTGACGACTTACAGATTAAAAGTTACCCGATTTTTTAAACAGACACTAATACCATATGTATTAGTCTAAAATGCACCAATTCTCAGTCTAAAATACACCCCTTTTCCTGCACTTTTAAAGTGACACTATTACCCCAGGTATTAGTCTAAAATGCACCCATTTGCATCTAAAATACACCATTTTTCCTGCACTTTTAAACTGACACTATTACCCCAGGTATTAGTCTAAAATGCACCCATTTGCATCTAAAATACACCATTTTTTCTGCACTTTTAAACTGACACTATTACCCCAGGTATTAGTCTCAAATACACCATTTTTCTTCAGATTTTCTGCACTTACATATTTTGACCCATTTTCCGAAAAACAACTTTTTCCACTTCGACAATACACAAAAACTTCCAGATTTCATTAACTTGACATAAGACATCGTTATCATATCATATGTGGTCTCAACGACCCATAAACATATACTTTACATGACGACGGGTGTTTTGCCAAACACCCGTTTTGACCCGTTTGCATACACTATAACACATACTATAACAAATGACCTTGACATACTTTAACTTCCACATTTACAAATAGTTTGACACTTAATAACGACCTTTAACAAACCATTTCGACGCTTGGGGGTACAACATCAACATAGAGCTCGGTATCTACCTAAGCTCCTACTTTCTTACCCAAATCCTTCTAACATTCGCATAACCAATCCTTAATCCATAATCCAAGCTATAGCATCTCCATAATACATAAATCTACAAAACATTGTCAACTATAACGGTAAGCGATAACGCTTAGTAAGTAAAATGACATATAACATAAATCATATACATTATCATATAAGCATCATAATCACTTCAACATCTCAAATCATAGCATTCAATCCATACTACTCATACATTCATAACATAACTAACCATCTAGGCTCATTAACATAATCAAACACATACCTTAATTGGTCCAATACCAATAGGCTAACATAACTTTAAGTCTCGCAAGACTAATAGTCAATTTCCAAGCTTAAACCCACTACTAATTCCAAGTTCCTATAACCTTAACACTTTCATTCATAACACATATATGATAAAAACACATATATAACACATGTTATAGTCCAAGTTACTTACCTTCACTCCAAGCTAGCTATCAATATACCAAATCACCATCAACATCATCTTCTCCATACTTGCATCCTAGGTTAAAATCACCATACACATCAACCTCTTCTTTAACCTCCCAAGACACATAATCATAACATGCACACATAATTAAATTACTATAACAATGGTTTATACAACCATTAACCCACCTTTAATACTTATAATCATATCTTGGTTATATGATGATTAACCCCATAAATCACTAACTTGCCCAATATAATCATCTCATAATTACTATAACCTATTAATTAGCTTTTAAACATATTTTACCCAATTTGCCCAATATGATATCAAGAACCCTAATTCTTGAATTCATCAATTAACTTAAGATATGGGATTACTTACTTGAAAGGATGAATGATACTAACTTAATTCTTGATTTGAGACTCCAATCCTTCATCAATTAATCACCAAGCTTCACCCTTTTTCCCTCCTTTTCTTTCTTGAGTCGACACCACCAACACATACATATAACTTATGAGTTTTCTTGAATATCCAGGAAACTTTCTAGTATAAGCTAGTTAGAAGTTTGCCTAGTTGGCAAATATAGTCCCTTAAGTCCATTTTCTCTTATTTTGGCCACATTAAACTTTAATACATATTTAACACATTATAACATTAGCCCCTTTAAGTCTATTTTCATTTCACATGATATCTTCCATAACCATCTAACATATTCATTAACTACTAGATTGACTATCGGGTTTGACTAGTCAATCACAAAAAACCTTAGTCAATTCCATCTAGGGTGGGGCCTAGTTGTATCCGGGATACGGGTCTAACAATTCTAACCCCTTATTTAGATTTCGTCCCCGAAATCTATCGTCTATTACTTAACAAAACTTAGTCACATAATACATCTCATTCCTAGAACCTTTGATTCTTAGTTCATTTAGTTGCAACGATCTATGTGATCTTGCAACTCTAAGCATAATACAACATAACACATGTCCTTAATCCACATTGCTTTCCGCTTATCTCTATAACCATACAACTCTTACTCAAATCATTACGTAATCCGATACATACCTGCTATAACTAGTTATCATTCAAATCCGTTTATTTAACATTATATCACAATCTCACTTGCTTTATTCTAAATTTTCCGTTAATAACTACATGTTACTTGAGATAATCATACTATATTGACTTTTTATAAGACAAGCTTTGACAGTACCCTTACATCTTTCCACATCTACTTAGCCATCTCTTATCGTTCTCATCAAACACTGTGTTCCATCTAATTCTTTCTATATATCATTCTCATTAACTATTATAAGTCTTATTGGAATGTCTCATACTTCGACTTTATAACATCGTACTTTAGCAATTGCCATCATATTACACATTACAATTAGCATCGATTATTTTTATTACTCACATTGTGCACCACGCCGAGAGGCGTATTATAACATTATTAAATTTCATTACAATTCCTTAATTTCTTCAACTTATACTTAACACTTAAAACGTAGGTTTCTCATGGGTCTCAACTAAAATTTGTGCTCTAATTCTACCCTCCTATCTTAGTTCTTATAAATTCTAACTAATTTAGACTCCCACTTTCTACTCCTCTATCCCTACTCGTGCCATGTCGGGAACACATAAGCCCGCCCATTCATACTTCCTCATTTGCATGGAGAGGCGTCCCAATCGATGTAAATCAAGAAACATAAACTCATGGTTATATACTCCCAACATAACACTACTACTCCTATTACCCACTTTACTTTTAATCTTTCAGTCCTTGTACACTTCACATCACCTTTCTAGAATTGGATCCATATCATTATCACATTCATTATGGGGATATTTTATTGCCAAGGATGTAGGCAACCCTTGCCGATGAAGGCAATACATTTCATCCCGAAGGATCCTTAACACATCCTGAAGGATTTCCTTAACATTCATTAGCTCGGCCATCCCGAAGGATACCACCATTAATCACTATTAACTCGGTCATCCCGAAGGATACCATCTTTAACCTTTCACATTTTAACATTGGATCCAAGTCCTTAGCATTTTAACACACACACATTACCTCATGCATTTTATTTAGTTTAGTCAAGCATCATAGGGTATACAAAACCCGCTTATCATATTTACGTATTAGTTATGTGTTTACTCTTCTCACCATAACTTACATTCCTTTTACCCTTCTTGACCAATTTACCATCTCTACCATTACCCTTTTTTAATTTTAGTCTACACAACTATTTCACATTTAACCCTTACATAGGTTAGTTCGAAAACACATTCATTAGCATCATTCACATTTTAAGTTGTTAACACATTCTTATCATGTCTAATTTTCACAACACATCATTATGTTCTTACTTACACACTTAACCCATCACATTCTCATTCTCATACCTTATCTTACTTATTTTATTATTCATGTATTAAAGCAACATCGTTCCGTCTCGCCATACCTAGATCATTACTTTAGCACACTCATTAGCATTACACATTCTATGAGTTCGTCACGTTCACCATACCATATTTCATTACATTCTTGCTTACATACTTAACCCACCTTATTTCAATCATTAGCACTTAAGCCTTACCATTTATCTCATCATTACCTTACCCACACACTTTACTCTAATTCTATAAATTTTACATCATACTTAGCATTCAATGTGTTCATTTAGTTTTCCTTTCATCATATCATACCATAATGTCGTTTGTCATCAATATACATTCATGTTCATACTTAGACCCCCATATACCTTATCCATTAACACGTCTCTAAATCAAATTAACATCAATCATTAGCCACTAAATATAGCGCGACCATACGTTGGTCATCAACACCTTATGGATCCTAAACCGTTACATATCATCATTCCTTAATCTCATTCCCTGATCTTCATGACAATAAACCCTTAGTAATTAGTGTGTCAATTCTATCTTATCTTCACACGTTATATTTAGCACACTTATTGTCACTACGTTCCATTCTTTAAGTGTCAATACTTTAATTCGTTTACTATCCCATCTCTAATACCACTTACCATTTCTATTCACATCTTGCTATTACTACCCTTCTATAACACACAATCTTATGTCAATCACCAATATGTTGATCTCATCACTTACACACATCTAGCCCGTTATAGATTTACATTACATACACCTCCTTACCATAAAACATATATGTCGCTTATCGTCTTAAGTCATATAGAACATATTACATAAACCGTCTATAACTTGATCACTTACTTAGAAAACCTTTAAATTCCATGAACCTATCATTCACATCATTACTTAACGATCGCCACCCTATCGCGGTGTAAGACGATCTTATTATTTAAACCTCTTTAGTCCTACCTTGACTTAATTCTCACATTCGTCAAACCATTCACTACGTGTCACAATCAATTAATCGTGTCTAACTTACTAATTCAATGATTCATTAATTATTCATTATTCAAGCACACTCTTCCATTTTATTTATTTATTTTTTATTTTTTGCCTTACGCACTTTCAATCGCTCACCTATCACCTTTCATTATTTGTACAAAATCTATATAATACTTGCCGATTTCATACTTTTATATATATGTATATCATATTTCATCCATGTTGTCACATTGCACTTATCGTTTTCTTTGTCAAACTCACGTTAACGTCTTGCTCCGTTTACACATGTTCATTATTTTAATGTTTAACTATTTTGATTCCCATGACTTATCTAATTTAGATTCCCTTGGATTACACCTTTTCAACTTCTTCTATACATCACGTTATAACATGCATTCATAACTTACCTTGCCCATGACAAAATGGCGCCTTATACATAAACACCCAACACATTAGTACATACTTAATCTCTTATATACGTAGGGTCTGCTTTCAATATTCTTTCCATAAAAGATAAACATTACTGGCCATATATACTTCATTAATCTATAGTTAATTCATAATTTAAAATATTTAAACATATCTATGTTACATTTTTTTTTTTTTGTGGCAATTACTACTTCACTTTATCATTCTATGCAATAGCTACTTCATATATCATTCATTACTCATACATTTCTTTAATATGCTATAGTTACACATTCAACAATACATCCTACCTAAACATCTAAATTCTTGTCCAACACACATTCTCATATGTCCTTATTGTTCACATATGAACAAGTCTTACTCAATCCCTTAATCTTTACTAGGTCATCATCCTTCCAAACACAATACGTAAAAATCATTCGCCAAATCATAATTAATGCAATCTAAGTTAATCTTGATCTTTGGCGCATTATACTATAACATATTTCTTACTTTCAACACTAATCACAATATCACCATACCAATAAACACATCCTAATAACTTTGTCTACAACTCATAACTATTAAGGCCTCGATCCACATAAATAAAACTTTAGTCTATACGATATAAGAACTTTCATTCGCTTACATTGCACTTAGCACAATATTTTCCACCATAGAATTAAATCACATATACGTTAACACCATAAAACACATATACACACTTATCGACTTGCATACATATAACACATCATGCATTCCATCTCATATATTAAACAATCGTTAACCCACGTCTAACCATTCCCTCTATAACCACTACATTCCCATCGCAATGTTCACATTACATCTTAGCTATAACCTAATGTCATCATTACTATAAGCACTTCTACATTATATCACTATAGCATCCATTTTCCACATTACTTAAACTTATGTTCAACGCATCTACGAGTGGTTTAAGTCTAGGCAACCTAAAGTAGAAACCTAATTCACTTAAACCGAAGCTCTGATACCAAGTTGTTACACCCCGTGCCCGATTTGACCAAAATTTAAATCTTTTACGCGGAAACACTTTGACCCGTTACTGACCTCCTATCACTCTTTTATAAACAGACTGAAATCTATTGCAAAACAGACATTGAGACTATTTTTAGAAGAAACTATACTAAATTACCTTCGGAACGACAGGTGGCACGACCCGTGACGACTTACGGATTAAAAGTTACCTGAATTTTTAAACAGACACTAATACCATATGTATTAGTCTAAAATGCACCAATTTTTAGTCTAAAATACACCATTTTTCCTGCACTTTTAAACTGACACTATTACCCCAGGTATTAGTCTAAAATGCACCCATTTGCATCTAAAATACACCATTTTTCCTGCACTTTTAAACTGACACTATTACCCCAGGTATTAGTATAAAATGCACCCATTTGCATCTAAAATACACCATTTTTCCTGCACTTTTAAACCAACACTATTACCCCAGGTATTAGTCTAAAATACACCATTTTTCTTCAGATTTTCTGCACTTACATATTTTGACCCATTTTCCGAAAAAAACTTTTTCCACTTCGACAATACACAAAAACTTCCAGATTTCATTAACTTGACATAAGACATCGTTATCATATCATACGTGGTCTCAACGACCCATAAACATATACTTTACATGACAACGGGTGTTTTGCCAAACACCCGTTTTGACCCATTTGCATACGCTATAACACATACTATGACAAATGACCTTGACATACTTTAACTTCCACATTTACAAATAGTTTGACACTTAATAACGACCTTTAACAAACCATTTCGACGCTTGGGGGTACAACATCAACATAGAGCTCGGTATCTACCTAAGCTCCTACTTTCTTACCCAAATCCTTCTAACATTCGCATAACCAATCCTTAACCCATAATCCAAGCTATAGCATATTCATAACACATAAATCTACAAAACATTGTCAACTATAACGGTAAGCGATAACGCTTAGTAAGTAAAATGGCATATAACATAAATCATATACATTATCATATAAGCATCATAATCACTTCAACATCTCAAATCATAGTATTCAATCCATACTACTCATACATTCATAACATAACTAACCATCTAGGCTCATTAACATAATCAAACACATACCTTAATTGGTCCAATACCAATAGGCTAACATAACTTAAAGTCTCGCAAGACTAATAGTCAATTTCCAAGCTTAAACCCACTACTAATTCCAAGTTCCTATAACCTTAACACTTTCATTCATAACACATATATGATAAAAACACATATATAACACATGTTATAGTCCAAGTTACTTACCTTCATTCCAAGCTAGCTATCAATATACCAAATCACCATCAACATCATCTTCTCCATACTTGCATCCTAGGTTAAAATCACCATACACATCAACCTCTTCTTTAACCTCCCAAGACACATAATCATAACATGCACACATAATTAAATTACTATAAAAATGGTTTATACAACCATTAACCCACCTTTAATACTTATAATCATCATATAATCATATCTTGGTTATATGATGATTAACCCCATAAATCACTAACTTACCCAATATAATCATCTCATAATTACTATAACCTATTAATTAGCTTTTAAACATATTTTACCCAATTCGCCCAATATGATATCAAGAACCCTAATTCTTGAATTCATCAATTAACTTAAGATATGGGATTACTTACTTGAAAGGATGATTGATACTAACTTAATTCTTGATTTGAGACTCCAATCCTTCATCAATTAATCACCAAGCTTCACCCTTTTTCCCTCCTTTTCTTTCTTGAGTCGACACCACCAACACACACATATAACTTATGAGTTTTCTAGAATATCCAGGAAACTTTCTAGTATAAGCTAGTTGGAA
Source organism: Artemisia tridentata subsp. tridentata (assembly GCA_021014915.2). Lineage (NCBI taxonomy): Eukaryota > Viridiplantae > Streptophyta > Magnoliopsida > Asterales > Asteraceae > Artemisia > Artemisia tridentata. The sequence goes on from CP139505.1 coordinate 73,257,446, forward strand.
GTTTGCCTAGTTGGCAAATATAGTCCCTTAAGTCCATTTTCTCTTATTTTGGCCACATTAAACTTTAATACATATTTAACACATTATAACATTAGCCCCTTTAAGTCTATTTTCATTTCACATGATATCTTCCATAACCATCTAACATATTCATTAACTACTATATTGACTATCAGGTTTGACTAGTCAATCACAAAAAACCTTAGTCAATTCCATCTAGGGTGGGGCCTAGTTGTATCCGGGAAACGGGTCTAACAATTAGTTGTCTTATTTAGTACATGAGGGTTACCGATTGTCACCAACGGCGACATACAATTCGGCAAACGATTATTACTCTAAAATGCATTTCTATTTAGATCATTATTTTCATATGAATTTCGCGACATGTCCTTAAGCTACAATAATTCATATTTATCTTATGCAAACAATGAATATCAAGTAAATGTAATAGCATATATAGGTGTGATAAATCATATTACAAAATATTTCGGTTAATTAACATACCAATGATACAAAAGAAAGATTTAAGAGATATCTAGGCTAGAAAATAACCTGTTAAATGTGTTCCAACTTCAGTTGATTATAACACTTTCTTCAATATCTGCAAGAAATATAAAGAAACTTTTATTGATAGGATAAATGATATAACATGTGTGTTTGACAGGATAAATGATATAAAGAGCTTATTTTATGTGGAAATAAGTTTGATAGTTATAGTAGTTTTTACATACTTTTTGTCTTTTGAATGATCTTGTCAATACCACTGATCGCATATAGCAATCCCAAAACAGCCTTTACGGTTTACAAACGATGATAGGTCAACTAAAAAAATTCAACTTTCAAATTTTAAAATTATAAGAATATATGTGTTTTAGTTTTACATGCATAGCTTTATTTTATTTTTTATTTTTTATTTTTTTTGAAAGTTGATGTTTATCCATTTAAGCAATTATGCAACAACACATTATACATTATCATATCATCTACAACTAACTCACCATTTTATCAACCTCCCTTATTAATCTTCTGCACATTTTTATATTTGTAACATCATTATACCAAACTTGAGTGTAGTTGGACTTCACAATCCGCAGGCTATGACTGCCATTGCTATACAACTTTGACATCCTTAGTTGCAAACTTTGGGTTATTTAGTTCCAACTACTGTGAGTTACATGGATATATCAAATCCTCTACTCCATTTTTTGCTTAATCTGAGTGGCTACCAAACTCAGGTGCCACAACACATATTACTACATAATGGTATGACTTTTCATATCAAATTGACTTAGATGAGGTCATCTTTCTAAACACTATATACATGGTAACACAAATAAAGTAATGTAACCCTACTGTGAAACCTTTTTGCATAAAATAATTGTGTTTATATTGGACTATTGTTTTTGAGAATCAAAACTATTAATCTTCTGCACATTTTTATATTTGTAAGATCATTATACCAATCTTGAGAGTAGTTGGACTTCACAATCTGTTGACTATGGCTGCCATTGCTATACAACTTTGACAGCCTTAGTTACAAACTTTGGGTTATTTAGTTCTGAGTTACAGGGATATATCAGATCCTCTACTCCATTTATTGCTTTATCTAAGTAGCTACCAGACTCAGGTGCCACAACACATATTACAACATAATGGTATGATTTTTTCATATCAAATTGATTTAGATGATGTCATCTTTCTAAACACTATATACATGGTAACACAATAGCTCCATTTTTGTTAACACAATATAAAGTAAAGCATTTGTTTATTGATCACCTAAAAAGAGACAATGAAATGGCATACTACTGAATAGTAGTTTAACTGATGGTACTAAAAGAAAGATACTACTAAGATAGTAGCATGGGAATTGAAACTAAGACTTAAAATAGTTTTGATATTTCTAAACCCAGTCGTCATCTTCTTCGCTTTCATCTACTTGGCTTTCATCTGCTTCACTTCCATCTTCTTCTATTTCATCTTCTTCACTTTCATCTTCATCAAATAGTTGCTTGAACCTGTTTCTTCCAGTTATTTTTATTTGGCTTCTTTTTTTTTTTCTCTTGATCGGGGCCATTGGTATTTCATCATCACTAACATCTTGCATGAAAAATTAGCGCATGAGTTAATGAAAATATGTGACTCTTTCATAAAAACAGAAGTAAAATAGTAGAGAAATAAGTATGTTAATATACTTACATGTTGATTGATTGTGAGATCTGTGACATTAGCAGTGTTTGGGACAGGTTCATCATCATCAGGAAGATCATCAACTTCAATGACTTCATTCCACTTCCAGTTTTTGAGATTCTCTTCACGTTTTCTTTTTTTGGAATCATTGTTGATCGCCATATCCTGATATAGTATACAATAGATTAGAAAAACCAACTACGTCATTAAAAAAGTTTAAAATGCATGATATATAAAACATACCAGCTGGTTGTTATGGATGATTTGAGCAGCAAGATCCTGATAAAAAAAGAAGAAGATTAGAATGCATGCTATTAGGTATATGATGTATGAACACATAATATGTGTACACAATTACCCGATGGTTGGCCATTTTGATTTGTATGTAAAGAGAGAAAGTGACACTTGATAATATTTTGTTGTGTTTTGTAGCTAATGAGTGAAAGTGACCACTCATATATATAATTCAGAAACCTTAGGTCATGCATTGGTAAGAGGCGCCAAAAGAGAGATACTTTAAATGTTTGAAACCTAGGCGCCAAAAGAAATACATCTGTTTCCAATGAATGTGCCAATGAAAAGGTACAAATGCATTCCTTAATTGTAGTGGAGTTTGGTTTTTACCACAGGCATATCCATAAATAGGTCTACTTCTTGACGGCAAACAATAAATATGTATTTTATACGTCTGGGATTGCAATGTAACATGATCAAACGAATGAAATTATAGTACATGTCAACATTTTTTATCTTTGCTTCGGTAGCAATCTATTATATATAAAGATTCAATGGCTTAATTTAATGTGGAAGAGTGATTGTGCATAAAGGGTTGTAAGGTACAAGGTAGTTTAAGCTACATGCAGAGTATATGAATTATACGTATGAACCAAAACATTATTCAATGCAACCGGTGTTATGGAACTCAAAAGGACTCTATTTTTTGTAACCTCAAAGAATACAATTACAACTGTGTTAAATGTAGGCTGCATAAATGAGGCTTCAAGCCCATTGCCTGTCCAGAAATTGTACCGGAGTCCATTAAGGTACAAGGTAGTTTAAGCTACATGTAGAGTATATGAATTATACGTATTAACCAAAACATTATTCAATGCAACCGGTGTTATGGAACTCAAAAGGATTCTATTTTTTGTAACCTCAAAGAATACAAAACAACCTACAATTACAACTATGTTAAATGTAGGCTGCATAAATGAGGCCTCAAGCCCATTGTCTGTCCAGAAATTGTACCGGAGTCCATTAGGCAAAATTAAAAAGCCCTCTTCAGTATATCATCATGGCTGCAGAAGTTGGAATTGTGACCTCTGAATTGTTCCTGGACGATCTTCAGCTGGATGTCACCGGTATGATTGTGGTTATGTTGTGTAGGATGTGGGATGTAAATGCTGTTAGTGGGCGCTACTTGAGCACTGATTTCTTGGTGTCTGATGCTAAGGTATATTCCTCTTTCTTTTACAATGATCTGTGTAATATCAATACAGGAAAAACTAATTAAGAATCTATAGCCATTTTTAATACCTTTGTTTGGCAGGGTCGTGTAATCCATTGTACTGCCAAGGGAACGGTGGCTCACAATTTTTTGAGGTTAAAAGAGGGGAGTGTGTACTCGATTAAAAATTTTATCATCATGCAGAACAAGGAAGACTTTCGTATTAGGAAGGACGATACCTTTATGCTTCAGTTTGATGGAGCGACGACGATAAGGAAAGCTGTGGTAAAGCGAGAAGGATTTGTCAGGTATCCTTTCCAACTGGTGGATTTAGATCACATTGTACCTACAGACAACAAGTATCTCATTGGTAATTTCCTGTTTGGTTATGTATGTTAATTAATTTTTTGTCCGTAAATAGTGTTGCTAACCTGTCATAAAATATGTTGCCTATTAGATGTTGCAGGCTATGTAACGAATGTTGGGAGGATGAACTACACGAAAACAGGCTCAAAAAACATTGATTTCTACCTGGCCAATCATAGGTTGTTATATTTATGTTTTGCAATTGATGTTGTAAAATTAATGCCTTCTTTGCCAATAGCTATCAAGGAACTTACCGTTTATTGTAATTTTTTGTGTTGTGCATCAAGGGGCCAATCAATACGGGTGACTCTATGGGGAGGCCTTGGTGATATATTGATTGAGAAGAAAGCAAAATATGTAGGCCTGCTTCCTGTTGTGGTGACCTCCACATCTGCAAAACACACTATAACAGTGAGTGGCCATGGACTATGTAGCTTATTCATGTTAGGCAACTTTCACATGCTAATTTAAGTTATAATGTTACCTTCCAGATAAGCTATATTTATCCAGTAATTCATCGACCATGGTACTTGATGATGTTGAGATCCTTGCAATCGAAGAGTTGAAATCAGAGACCAGGTCTGAATATGTATGAATTTAATGTTTATTATTGAAAAGTTCCAACAATCCATACCTTTAACAAAATCGTTTACCTGTTTGTTAGAAGTATTGAAACTTCAAGAGTAGCATCGCGTGCAGATAACTCTGAACCAAGGGAAGGGACGATCGAGAATCTCCTCATATGGTCCCGCAATCGAAAAAATGATGTATGTATTCTTTTGCGTCCGCCATGTCTCTAGACTCATTCCTCTGCCTAATATTGATATACCTTATTTCTACACAGTCAGCAACTTTCATTTGTAAGGCCCGGATTGAAAATGTGCGGACTAGGAAGGGATGGAATTATCCATCATGTGGAGGTGAAAAATGCAAAAAAGGTGTTACTAGAAAGGACGGGCGGTTCTGGTGTGATGCGTGTGACAAGCCAATTGAATACCCAGTAATAAGGTAATGTTGTGTTTATCACTAATAGTGTCTACATTTGTATTCAATAAATAAGATGACTCACCTTGATATATACCGTTTGCAACATGCCCTCCCAGGTATCGCCTTGAGCTTGGTATCTCGGATGCTACTGAACAGACTGTGGTAGTTTTTTTTTATGAGCCTGCAACCGAATTGGTGAAGTTCCCAGCTGCAGCAATAGTGGACGAGGATGATGAGGTATATTTATAAATTCCCTGTCCATTACCAACCTCCATTACTCACACCTTACCCTACAGAGTTTGGAAGACCACGAAAACTTACCATCTGCTATAGCCAACCTCATCGGCACAACACACGTTTTTGAAATCAAATCTCATAGCTACTATGAGTATGGAAGCTTTGAGAGTTTTACCTGCTGGACGGTAGACCCGCGTCAACCAACAGTGGAAAGCGCAAGCTCAAGCACTGTTGATGATGGAGCTGTCGTTGCAGGTTCATCATCCAACCCACATCCCAAAGACCCATCAGTTGCTACACCGGCCAAGCCTACGGATGATAAGAAAAAAAAAGGTAAGTAAGTCAAATAATATTTGCCTACCAAAAAAAGGTAAAACAACGGTTAAGTGAACATAACAACCATGTTTCAATTGTTTGTAGGCTAGAGATTGAAGATTCGGATACTGAAACTGAGGTGATTGCTGTTGATGATGTCCAAGGAGAAGCTAACGCCCTAACTGCCAAGAAGAAGCCAAAACGGTGAGCACATGTTGCGCACACCCTTTCATCACTAATTATCTTATATTTTTCCACGTATTAACATGGTTTCCTTTCTATATTTTATTGTCAGGTTTGTGGTGGCAGATTCAGAATGAGTTTCAACAGGGTGCATACCAAGAAGCCTTTTTAAAATAGACGTTTAGAACATGAATAATATGTTGCATTAAAACTGTATTGGGGCTTCTTTGTTATTGTTGTTTCAAAGATACAACCCCACAAACTGATTCATAGCACTATATCTTATGTTTGTTTATGCTTGATGATTTATTGCCCCTACCCAATATGGAACAAGTTTTCTTTTGTGTTAATATTGATTTTAGGTACATTGAAGTGGGTCTATTGTGGTTCAGACACTTGCTGCACCAGATCAAATGCATGCAACAAGGGATTTTACTGTTTTTTTTTAAGTTTAATGGGCAAATGTTCTATATTAAAGATTGTCTCCATATGGTTTAAAGAATATGTTCTCTATAATGTATAAGATTGTCCTCTTTTTCATATTCAATAACCCAATATATGAGTTATGTATACTATTTTTATAATTTCTAATGAATGAAATTCAATCCTCTATAATTTTGTAAATGTGTTTTTTTAATTAATAGTTTCATGCTCTTACCCAACCTTTACAAATACAAACCAATCTATTTAAAACCTTACCATGTTGTGTACCCAGCCCTGCATATGTATTGTAGAACGAAACTTCCGCTTTGATGTGTTTAGTATTTGCTGCTTGATCCGTGCTAAATAGATATATAAATATTATGCAACGACGGATACTCGTGTGTAGTGTGAAACCAGGCAAGTGATCACCCGGATCGTTTCCCAACGAGGTGCGAATGGGCAAACTGTGAAAAGTGTGGATTAGAGTGATTGATGATTCAGATATTTTTGATTTTGCTTTTTAATAATTCTAAATAACAAATGATAAACAAATATGCACAAGAAAATTAAACGCGAATAAATAAACTAAAACGCGTAACGGGAAAGCTAAAATGGGACTAAAACTGAAATTTATGAAATTTAAAACCTAAAAATGTAAAATGACTTAAAACTTATTTAAAAACTTAAATTATAATTTTTTACACTTTTTATCTAATTATTATTAATTATTTATTATTTAATTACTTATTAAACTATTTAAAATTATAAAAAATACTAAATCAACAAAGAAAAATCTAAAAATTTTTCTAAAAATATTATAAGATGAAAAGAAGCTAAGAAAATTATAAAAATGAAATTTACTTAATTAAAATTTAAAAAGATAAATTCTATTAAATAGAAGCTATCACTATTTTTCTATTTTTGGTTTTCTTAAGGTCTAAAAATATTATTATATTTTTCCTAGATTAAAAATGACAAAAGAAAATTATGAAAATTAGATTTGTATTTTTCTGATTATTATTTTATTTATTATGCTTTAATTACTATTATAAACTAATAAAAAAGATTAAAAATATTAAATGACTTAGGAAAATTATGAAAAATTCTGAGTAAATCTAAATTAATATTAGAAAGCTAGGAAAAATAAAAGTGGAAGTTATCTAAGCCTGATAAGCAGATTTGGGCTAAGAAGCAGTTTGCATATAAGCCAAAAATAAGCTAAAAAGCTAGGAAAATTACCAAAGGCTCAGAATAAGTTAAAACAACTTAAATAAGCACAAAACAACTTAAAACTACAAATAAGCACAAGGAATTAACAAGATAAGCAATTGGCTGTTGCAAAACTTTATACAGAAAACTCAGTGAAATACCCTTACTTGCAGACTAGATTAAGCACTCAATAAGCTATTGAAACACAACCTAATGGGGGCAAAAGCTTCTCTATACTACTGGGTACTCTAAAATGCTAAAAGCCCCATCACAAACACACTAATTGAAGTCCAACTTGGCCCTAGATCAGGTCCAAGAAATCAGAGGTCTGCTGTGGTGTCTGTGTTGTGCAGTAATGTGCAGAATTGCACACAGATATTCAGGCTTAATCCAAATATATTGTTTACACTAATTGGACTAATTGTGACTCAGACCAACCAAGAAAAGGGTCAGAATAAGCTTATGGCTGCTGATGGCTTATTTGAGCTTTTGACAGCCTAATATTTCCACAGCAAGCTCAAAACTACAAATCCAACCAATTGGACTTAGAACAATTTACAAACAACTTAATATGATTTATTTAAGCTAATCCAAAGTTGGGATATTGGTCAATGTACAGTACACTATGGTTTTGACCTTTTGACTGAGTTAAACCAAACACCACTTAATATGGTGTCTGTGATGATTTTACAAAGGAAACTCACTTTTTTAAACTAAAATTCTTGATTTTACTTATTAACTAACTTATATAAACACTGATAAGCAACTTTCAAACTACAAATAAGCAGAATAATCAGCTATGCTAATATGGCTATTTTTGGTCTTTTTTAAGATTTTTAAGTAATATGATTTAAAGTTATTAAACTACTGATATTATTGATCAAATATACTTAAGAACTAACAATAAGCATATAACAATAATAAAAAGCTACTAACAAGCACTTATACAGTACTATGGGAAATTATGCAAAAAATGAGAAAAAGCTTACAACTGATAAGCTATTGGAACAAGGGAACAAGGACCAGAATCTTTCCTAGCTTGTTCACACAAGCTAGAAAACACCACTAAGCCTTCCTGAATAGCTTTTTACCCCAGAATCAGCTTATTGCTCCTCAGTTTGACTTTTCTTGACTTTCTTCAAATCTTGAATTAGAACAAGTTTACACTATAATAAACTTACAATAAGCTATATAAAGCTTATATAAGCTATTAAAAACAACTGAGAAGCTGTTCTAATTACTACTTATCAATGTTCTAATTCTCAGTACAAATGAAAATCAGAAAATTGGAATTATTATTAACTACTGACAATTTAACAAAGAACAACAATAAATACACTAATTTTACTTTGTATTGATTGATGAAACTTGATATTACAAATTACAGCTACTAAAAATTGAAATACGATTATGCTACTTGTACCTACTTGCTCTATTTGAGCTACATTTGCTTCTATATATACATAATTAAAGTGGGATAACCCTAGTCGACATCCTTCAATCCATCAGCACCATTGAATTGCTCCAATTTGATCTCATTCGTCCATTTCCACTTTTGGCGAGAAAACAGGACACATGGCTAATTCGTCTGTTTTAGCTAGTGGGAGTGGGGAAGAAACATTTATTGCGTTTGGCATGTTAGGTAACGTGTTTAGGAGGGGGGATGAGGTGGTGAGTGGTATTGGTGAGGTGGGGGGATGACTGTCTGGTTTTGGCGCGTTTGGTGGTTTAGAGAAGACGGGTTTGACCGTTTGACTGAGTGGTTAACTTAGTTATGGATTTTGGGCTTGTTTAACAATGGGCTTGGGGTTTGGGTTAATGGGATAGGTAAATGGGTTTAGTTATTTGTTGGGTTGGGTAAATGATAAGGGTTGGGTTTAGTTTAGATAGGATCCGGATTTTGTTATAGTTAAACATAAGGACCAATGTTGTAATTTGCTGAAAATCCAAGGACTAAACCTGTAATTTTTCCAAAGTTATCACAAGGGTATTTCTTGCCAAGTGTGAATAGTACAAGGGTCATAAAATATAATTTTCCATTTTAAAACACCCGGGGACTAATTTTGACAACTTTTGAAACTTGGGGGACCAAAGTTGTAATTTTGAAAACTTGAACCTTAAAGGACTAATCTTGACAACTTATGAATCCCCAAGGACCTTTGATGATATTTAACATGTTTTGAATAACCAGGGACTAGTTCTGCCAATTTGTGAAACTTCAGGGACTGAAAATGACAATTATGCAAACTTTGTTCGTTTTTCACTTGTTTTCAATCTTTTTGTTCCTGAATCATATAAAAACACATTTTATGATATTTTCTGTATTTTGAAGCATATCTGCATGTTTTTAAATGTTTTTGCAGATAAAATGTGACAGAAATGATGAGTATTTAGACACTCATCACTGCTCATGAGACGTTGATATGAAAATGTATCTACCACAATAACAGAAATACCGACATCATTTTATATCAATCAACCATGCAACAACTTCTTGGATATTTATTATACTTATATACAGGACAACTAGATGTTGTTAATTAAACAAACAAACATCCATAGCAGACCACCAAATCAATAGGTTGTGTATAAATCAGTTCTCAGGTGTATTACAATAATGAAATTTATCCACTTACTTGAATTTCAATATTGCTTAGACAGATGGATCAACAAAAAATATAACTGCTACACAACTGTCATACATGAAGGGTCATTTACCTGAATAAATTCAGTTACAAAATTTGTTTTTAATATATAATAAACTAGCTTCATAACCCGCCCATTAGGCGGGTTAGCTTCATAATATTATTTTATGAATTCTAAGTGGACATACATAAATAAAAAATAATGCCATACATGTATTCTAAGAAGATAATAATGAATGCATAAAAAGTTGAGCCAGTAGTAACTATGTTCAACACATTTACTTATTTCATACAAAAGCAATACTTCATGAGTCTCATTTGTAAAATGATAGAAATGTAATATTGTATCTGCATAAGGATATGTCAAGTATCTTTAAACCGCTTAATGCAGAATTTGTGTTTTACTCGAAAATTATCATCCTTCCAGCTCCTCTTCCTTGGCCCGTTATGGCTCCCATGGTTTATCGAAAGGGCGGGCTAGCTTCCTAATATTACTTGACGAATTCTAACCCGACGTAAATAAATTATGAATGACGAAAAATATCTTAAACACAATATTGAAAAAAAAAAAGTATTCATGTAATATATGTAAAAAGAACAATGAAAAGTGTGAGAACAAATAAAATAAATATTCGCCAATAATGCACGAAATAAAGTAGATTAGTGTTTTGAGTTCATAAAAACAGCTAACTTGCAATTATAAGAAATTTGTTTGAAATACTAATGTACATAATCTATATGACAAAATGGTGTACATCGTTCATCAACACCTGATATACCATGCCAATCCAATACATAAAAATTTGTTTTTTGGACCATACTTTATTCAAACAGAAAAACAGAATAATGGAGACCTCTTCACTCACATACTTAAATGTACATAACTTTGACTCTGACATTTTATCATGAATGATGTGTTTAGTTGAGTTACGTCACACTTGAGATCCTACCTGGTGGTGCTCTATATTCCTGAGCACAACTCTTGAAAATACTTTCACTTCTAATGGTGCAAAGGGTGCAGCAGTAGCAGTTCTTAGAACATGAGCAGCTCCGACAATTTGCAAGAGGCCTACATGGTGAACTGAAATATTTTACATCATGCTTTTTTTTTTTAATATAAAATGTAGTAAACGACAAATATAAGATATTTATTATACTTATATACTGGACAACTAGATGTTGTTAATTAAACAAACAAACATCCATAGCAGACCACCAAATCAATAGGTTGTGTATAAATCAGTTCTCAGGTGTATTACAATAATGAAATTTATCCACTTACTTGAATTTCGATATTGCTTAGACAGATGGATCAACAAAAAATATAACTGCTACACAACTGTCATACATGAAGGGTGATCCGTCGCTAACGCACTTATAAATAAATGCAGACAACGGATACGCGCGAACAATTACAAATTACCCCTTTGTGAAAAAGGATACTTGCAAAAACTCACGTTCGTGTGTAGTGTGAAGACAGGTAAGTAATTACCCGAATCGTTTCCCAACGAGGTGTGAATGGGCAAACTGTGGAAAGCTAGGATTAGAGTGACTGATGTGATTAGATATTTTTGGATTTTGCTTTTTAATAATTCTAAATAACAAATGATAAACAAATACAAAAGAAAATTAAACGCGAATAAAAATAAACTAAAACGCGTAACAGGAAAGCTAAAATGGGACAAAAACTGAAATTTATGAAATTTAAAACCTAAAAATGTAAAATGACTTAAAACTTATTTAAAAACTTAAATTATATATTTTTTTTACACTTTTTATTTAATTATTATTAATTATTTATTTATTTAATTACTTATTAAACTATTTAAATTTATAAAAAATACTAAATGAACAAAGAAAAATCTAAAAAATTTTCTATAAATATTATTAAGTAAATAGAAGCTAAGAAAATTATAAAAATGAAACTTGCTTAATTAAAATTTAAAAAGATAAATTCTATTAAATAGAAGCTATCACTATTTTTCTATTTTTGTTTTTTTCTTAAAGTCTAAAAATGTGATTATATTTTTCCTGGATTAAAAATGACAAAAGAAAATTATGAAAATTAGATTTATATTTTTCTGATTATTATTTTATTTATTATGATTTAATTACTATTTAAAACTAATTAAAAAGATTAAAAATATCAAATGACTTAGGAAAAATCTGAAAAATTCAGGATAAGTCAAAATTATAATTTAAAAGCTAGGAAAATTAAAATCAAAAGTTTAATAAGCCCTGATAAGCAGTTGGACAGATAAGCAGTTGAGTTAATAAGCTAGAAATAAGCTAATAAGCACAAAACTCAACCAAATGCTCAGGACAAGATTAAACAACTATATTAAGCACAAAACAACTTGAAAACACAAATAAGCACAATGAAATAAGCTGATAAGAAGATGAGCAGTTGTGAATTCAAGACAGAAACTCAGAAAAATGGCAATTTAGCAAGGCATATTAAGCAGTCTAATAAGCTACTGAGATGCAATCTAATGGGGGCAAAAGTGAGCTAGTAGTATGAGCTTTCCAGAAATGCAAAAATCAAGGCCTGAGCTTATCTAAATAAGCCACAATTCAGCTTAGATCAGCAGCCTAAGCAACTCAGTATACACTGAGTTGCTGATGTGCAGAGTTGAGCAGAAAAATGCACAGACCAAGGGACTTCAAACCACCCTTTGTGAATACTCTATATGGACTAGATGGAACTCAGGAATGCCAATGAAAAGATCCAAATAAGCTTCTAGCTTATTATGGCTTATTTGGACATTTTGAGTTCTAAAATTCCCACAGGTTGCACAAATCTACCAAATCTATCTAAATGGCCTAAGGGATCTTGAAAACAGCTTATTATGGCCAAAATAAGCAGGACCAAAGTTGGGATATTGGTCAATCAACAGTAACACAAGGTTTTGGCCTATTGATTGTTTTAAACCAAACACCCCTTAATGGGTGTTCTGTGGTAGATTTTCAAAGGAAACACAATATTTTAAACTAAAAGCTCTGATTTTAATGATTAACTAACTTATTTAAACTATGATAAGCAACTTTCAACAGGAAAATAAGCACTCTAATAAGTTTATGCTAATATGGCTATTTTTTGGCTTTTATATGTTTTTTAAGCAAAATGAAAACAAAGTTATTAAACTACTGACAAAATAGATCAAATATGACTAAGACCTAACAATAAGCATATAACAACAATAATTAGCTAATAATAAGCACTTCTACAGTACTAGAGAAATTATGCATAAAACAAGAAAAAGCTTACAACTGAAAAAGCTTATGGAACAAGAGAACAAGGACCAGAAACCACTCCTAGCTTGTTGTCAACAAGCTAAAAACCAGAAAAGCCATCCAGATTAGCTTCTACTCCTAAAACTGCTTATTTTGAGCTTTTGTTGACTTTCTTTGACTTTTTCTTCTTTCTTGAATTAGATCAGAATTAAACTAACATAAGCTCACAGTAAGCTATAATTAGCTTATATAAGCTTATGTAAACAGATAATAAGCTTTTCCAAACAACATTTAACTTAATACGAATTACAGTAAAGCTTGAAATTGTAAAGTAACTGAAATTAAATGCAAGATGTATTAAAATGAGATCAAAATGACTGTAAATGACTTATATTGATGACTGGAAATGAAAATTACAATAAAGAAAGACAATTAAGTAAAAACGATTTAAATAAAAATTAACTACTACCTATTTCCTATTACATTGTTCTATATATACAAAGATAAAGTGGGAAATCCCTTGCCGACATCCTTGAACTCTTCTGCACCCTTGGATTGCTTCAAATCAATCTCAGCCATTCAAATGAAAATTGGCGCCAAAATAGAGATAGTGGATTCGAGCAGGTTTTTAGCATTTAATGCATTATGTGGAGGTGGAGAAGAAGCTTTAAATGCTTCTTGTTTTGTTAGGTAAGTGGGATAGGAGGGGGGTGGTATTGCAGGAAACTATGGGTGATGGTGGTTTGGCGGGGTTGTGAGGAAGGGGAAGAGTTTGACCAGGTCAAACTCTGGTTTTGGATACCGGGTTGGGTTTTTTTATTAATAGAAGGGTTGGTAGGCTTGGGTGTGTTGGGCTTGGGTGGTAACTGGGTTTAGTTTTTAGGCTGGGTTTAGTTGGGTTATATTAATAAAGGGTTGGGTTTCATTTTTAGTTTAGGGTCCGGTTTGGTTTGTAGTATAATCACAAGGACCAAAGTTGTAATTACTGAATTTTTGAAGGGTTGAGTAGACAATTTTCCAAAGTTATCAAAAGAGTTTATTTTGCCAATTATAAATAGCACAAGGGTAATATTTGATAAATTCCAATTTTTAAATACCCGAGGACTAGTTTTGCCAATTTTGAAACTTGAGGGGTAAAAATTGTCATTTTTAGAAAACTTTCATCCAGGGATTAAAAGTGAATATGTTTGATATCCCAAGGACTAAAGTTGACTTTTCTCTCATTTTAAACCTTCAGGGACTAAATCTGCCAATTTGTGAAACTTCAGGGACTGAAAGTGACAATTATGCAAACTTTGTTCGTTTTTCACTTGTTTTCAATCTTTTTGTTCCTGAGTCATATAAAAACACATTTTATGATATTTTCAGTATTTTGAAGCATATCTGCATGTTTTTAAATGTTTTTGCAGATAAAATGTGACAGAAATGATGAGTATTTAGACACTCATCAATCCCCCACACTAAACTATTGCTAGTCCCTAGCAATCTTTTATGAAGTTTTAATGGATTTTTCTCTTTACCAAAAGCCATTACTTCTGGAGTAGCCAATGTTTTAGTATGTGATACTTTGGTACAATGATAACCAAATGATTTTGAGCAAATCATCAGCTGTCAACGGTTTTGATTTGTCTTTACCAAAAGCCGTTTGCTTCTGGACTAGCCAACTCTTAGATAAAATACAGTTATTATCTTTGGTGAGCTGATTACCAATCATGGTTTTCTACTGTCTTTACCACAAGCCATAACCTTGCGGGCTAGCCAACTCTTCACTTATGAAGATACGGTGAGTCGAATACCATACAATTTTCGGCAAATTGTAAGCCATAAACGGATTTGATATATCTTTACCAAGAACCGTTTGCTCTCGGATTAGCCAATCCTTATGTGGGTTAGACATGGCGGACTGATAACCATTTATTGCGTTCTAAGTGAGAAAAATTTTTAAAATTTTGGCTAAAATGGGGGTACTAGATGGTACATTTGATTAAATTCGCTAGAATTCCCCCCCACACTTAGAACTGAATATTGCCCTCAATATTCAAAGAACCGGCTGTTAAACCAACACTTAGAACGTGAAAGGGAAATACTTATAGCCATTATTTTATATACACACATTTTTTTATTATTTTTTTTACTGTACATATTTACAACATGTGGGGCATCTCCCCCACACTAGGGTGAGACACGGGTGAAAACCCATGTTTTACTACTGTTTTTATTAACCGAGTCGCTAGCTTGACTCGACCCCGAATTCATTGGTTCATGGGGAAGCAAGTAGACGAAACCATCTCCATCGGACTTTCATTCAAAATGTTTGGATAACCAATTGAACATAAGAAAGTTCCACACCGATGAGATAAATCCGGCATTTAAACCAATGTGAAATGGACAATGCCGGGGTCAAAGGTAATATCCTCACTCCCGAATGAGTGAAAGATAGGGGAAATCACCGGGTAGGTGAAGGGAAGAAGAGAGATCTGAGCAGCAATTAAGATAAGAACTTCCTCCTCAAGAATTGCATATTCAAGTGGAGGAGGCAAGTCCTTAAACTTGATCTCCGGAAATTTATCAGTTTTCTCAACTGACTTAATTTCCTTTTTATGAAGTTCAACGGGAGGGAGAGGAGGAGAATTGTCCTGATTCAACAATTTCTCAAGAAGAAGAATATCTCCCTCCAGATTAATCTCAGCGTTATCAATTCCTTCAAGAAATGAATCACACTTGAGAAAAGCCTCGATCTCTTCCAAATTGGAATCACTTCCCTCAAACGGAGTGAGAGAAGGGGAAGAGTCAGAAATGATAGGCAGAGAAGATGTGGTGGGATCACCACTCACAGAATTATGAAAATAACCAAGATTTTCTTGAGAGTACTCCTTTGAAGCAACATCAATGACATCGATTCGGTTAACCGATGCAGAATTATAATTTGAGGAGTACCTCGAAGTTTGATCATGGTTAAAGGTAACAGCTTCCTTATCCACACGCAATGTGATTTCATGCTTAAATACATCAATAAGAGCATGGTCCGTTTTTAGGAATCCTCTTCCAAGAATGAGAGGAACCTTTTGATCTGGGTCGAATTCAACAACCACAAAGTCAGCTGGAAAATGGAACTTACCTACTTTCACAAAACACATCTTCGGCAATGCCGCATGGATGAGATATGGTTCGATCTGCAAGCTCAAGAGTCATGCATGTAGTAGTAAGAGCCGGAAGAGAAAGTTTCTTCCATACTGAATGAGGCATCAGGTTGATGCTTGCACCTAGATCGGCCAAGGCATAGCATTCAACCATTCCCGGAAATACACAAGGTAGTAGAAACTTTCCAGGATCTCCAAGCTTCTCCGGAAGCTTTTTCAAGATAACCGCTGAGCAATTCTCATTTAATGGAGTTTTAGCCATTTCAATCAGTTTTTCCTTGTTGCTTAACAAGTGTTTGATTGTTGATGCAAACTTGGGCATCAGAATGATAGCATCCGCAAAGCTTATGTCAAAATGTAATTCTTTAAAGATTTGAAAGAATTTGTCCATTTGTTGACTAGCCTTCTCACGGAGCTTTTGCTCATTTAAGCGCGATGGGTAAGGAATGTAAGGTTTGGATTTAGGGGCAATAACTTCAGGAGTCTTAACAGATTCAAAGACAACTCCTGGTTTGGATTTATTTTTTGGGACAACCGGAGGATAGACATGTGCTGTACTTTGTGGGCTTGGAATTTGCACTTTGTCCGTTGTATCCTCCGTCTCTTTTTCCATTTCAAACAACGGAGGAGGAATAGGACCAGAGGGTCCCTCATAAGCAGCACCACTCCGAGTGGTGATAGCTTTGACGAAAGTGGTATCTTCATCATCATCACTGTCATCAAGCACACTGACAGGAACAGCATTGAGCATTTCGGAATAATATCTGGCTGTTCTTTGCTCACTAAGTTTGGTTGACAAACTTTTAACCGTAAATCGTGATAGAGTAGGATCTATTCTTGACGGCTGAGGAGCAATTGTGGGTGTAGATTTTTGGATGACCGAGGGTTGGACGTATTTAGCACTTGCATTGTTAGTGGGAAGTACCGGGTCCTTTATCACCTTGAGTCCATCATGAGCTTTACCACTACGTGTAGTGACAGCTTTGAGTTCACCCCTTGGGTTGACAACAGTGTTACTTGGGAGACCTCCCGAGGTAGAAGGTGGATTGAGATGGTCCATGAGACTGGCAAACATATTCTTAACTTCGCTTTGAGAATGATCGATTTTGTTTGAAAGCTCAGTTCCTTGCTTGTGTATTGAGGACTGAAATTCATTCTTCAAATTAGAGATTTGATTTTGCATTGCCTTCATATTGGTCTCATTAACCTTGATGTAGCTATCAAGTTCATTCGAGAGAGGTCTTTGGGAATTAGGAGCTGAATACCCTTGATTGTTCGGGGCATGATATTGATTCTGCGTGTTTTGCCCTCTTTGCTGATTAGGATTAATCCTATTTGGATTGTTAGGAGGAGGAAATCCGGGTGGTCCATGTTGATTGCTAGCACGGTAGTTTGTTTCCACTTGAGGATGGTATTGGCCACCTCCTTGATTGGAAGATCCGGCTAAAGCTTTGACTTCAAATGCATTGCCATCGGTGGCAGTACAATTGTAGTAAGCGTGAGGACCACCACAAGTAACACAAACTTCTACCTTTTTGATTTCAGCAGTGTGAGAAGTTTGCGGAGCGGACTCTTTCTTTTGTGTGGAGAAAACCAAAGCTTGAATAACCTTCGTGAGTTCAGCAAGCTGAGTATCAGTACTAGACTGACTCATGGGAGATGAAGTAGAAGGACCAACACTAGCCTGAGAATTATATGGTCTGGCTCGTGCAGTGCGGACCTTTGACTTATTTTCAATAAGTGCGATGGCTTCCTTAGTAGATTTGCTCAGAAAATTACCTCCAGCTGAGGCATTAAGAGAATCTTGGTCAGATGGGTTTAACCCATTGTAGAAAGTGTCCATTTGCATCAAATCGGTGAAACCGTGATGAGGACATTTGCGGAGCAATTCTTTGAAACGATCCCATGCCTCTCCAAATGGTTCATCAAACCGTTGAGAGAATTTCATGATTTCATTTTTCAGATACGTGGTTTTAGAAGGAGGAAAAAATTCATTCACGAATTTCTGAACCAAATCTTCCCATGTTGTTATCGATCGAGGGGGTTGTTTGTCAAGCCAAATTCGGGCTGCCCCATCAATGGAAAACGGGAAAATAAGAAGTTTTATTGATTCCTCAGGGACACTTTTGCATTTGATGGTAGATGTGATTTTATTGAACCATCTAATGTGATCTTGAGGATTGTCCCTGTCAAAATCATAGAATTGCCGCTGGGTTACCAGGTTTATCAACCCAGTCTTAAGCTCAAAATTCTCAGCCACGATGGCTGGAACAACAATGGCGTCTCTGTACCCATTGGTGGGAGCTTGGAGAAGCTCATTCATAGGACGGTCTTCTGCCATGATGACAGGGGTTTGGGGATCAGTCCGTATCTCGGGTACGACTGATGGAGCAGAACGTCTCCGACGTCTTCGAGGTATGTTTCCAAGCTCACGAAAAGGGCTTGATGACCTAGAAGAATGAGTGCGCATGCACATTTAGCAAAATTTTCAATTAAAATCAAGATTGAGAAAAAAACACAAGTGAACTTAAACCAACCATCAAAAAGCGTATGGTAGCTCTCTAACTGATAAACGCACAGAGTGGCGGAGAAGCAAAGGTAGGCAATTAATGCTCCTTAAAAACCCGCTTCTTTCAGTCCGACAATTTAATGTCAGACTATCCTTAAACCTCCGTTATAGTTTGTTTATCAATCAAAGGTGAGCCGATATTCGCAAGTGATACAAAGGCAAGTTTTAAATCTTTGGTTTGGGAACTTATTATGGTCGTACCCCCAGTTAGGTAGTACTCTGTCTTGGTTCTCGATGATGAATTTTATTTGTTATTATTAAAGAAAACGGAAAATGTTTTTGGGTTTTTAATTTTTATATGATAATATATATAAAAAAGAAAAGAAAAATATTTTTGTATTTTTATATTGTTTATGTGAAATAGGAACTTCTTGGAAGAAGGATCTCGAATCACTAATCGCTAAAACTTACACAATTGTCGCAGCACACCTCCCCGGCAGCGGCGCCAAAATTTGATCCGTCGCTAACGCACTTATAAATAAATGCAGACAGCGGATACGCGTGAACAATTACAAATTACCCCTTTGTGAAAAAGGATACTTGCAAAAACTCACGTTCGTGTGTAGTGTGAAGACAGGTAAGTAATTACCCGAATCGTTTCCCAACGAGGTGTGAATGGGCAAACTGTGGAAAGCTAGGATTAGAGTGACTGATGTGATTAGATATTTTTGGATTTTGCTTTTTAATAATTCTAAATAACAAATGATAAACAAATACAAAAGAAAATTAAACGCGAATAAAAATAAACTAAAACGCGTAACATGAAAGCTAAAATGGGACAAAAACTGAAATTTATGAAATTTAAAACCTAAAAATGTAAAATGACTTAAAACTTATTTAAAAACTTAAATTATATATTTTTTTTACACTTTTTATTTAATTATTATTAATTATTTATTTATTTAATTACTTATTAAATTATTTAAATTTATAAAAAATACTAAATGAACAAAGAAAAATCTAAAACTTTTTCTATAAATATTATTAAGTAAATAGAAGCTAAGAAAATTATAAAAATGAAACTTGCTTAATTAAAATTTAAAAAGATAAATTCTATTAAATAGAAGCTATCACTATTTTTCTATTTTTGTTTTTTTCTTAAAGTCTAAAAATGTGATTATATTTTTCCTGGATTAAAAATGACAAAAGAAAATTATGAAAATTAGATTTATATTTTTCTGATTATTATTTTATTTATTATGATTTAATTACTATTTAAAACTAATTAAAAAGATTAAAAATATCAAATGACTTAGGAAAAATCTGAAAAATTCAGGATAAGTCAAAATTATTATTTAAAAGCTAGGAAAATTAAAATCAAAAGTTTAATAAGCCCTGATAAGCAGTTGGACAGATAAGCAGTTGAGCTAATAAGCTAGAAATAAGCTAATAAGCACAAAACTCAACCAAATGCTCAGGACAAGATTAAAAAACTATATTAAGCACAAAACAACTTGAAAACACAAATAAGCACAATGAAATAAGCTGATAAGAAGATGAGTAGTTGTGAATTCAAGACAGAAACTCAGAAAAATGGCAATTTAGCAAGGCAGATTAAGCAGTCTAATAAGCTACTGAGATGCAATCTAATGGGGGCAAAAGTGAGCTAGTAGTATGAGCTTTCCAGAAATGCAAAAATCAAGGCCTGAGCTTATCTAAATAAGCCACAATTCAGCTTAGATCAGCAGCCTAAGCAACTCAGTATACACTGAGTTGCTGATGTGCAGAGTTGAGCAGAAAAATGCACAGACCAAGGGACTTCAAACCACCCTTTGTGAATACTCTATATGGACTAGATGGAACTCAGGAATGCCAATGAAAAGAGCCAAATAAGCTTCTAGCTTATTATGGCTTATTTGGACATTTCTAGTTCTAAAATTCCCACAGGTTGCACAAATCTACCAAATCTATCTAAATGGCCTAAGGGATCTTGAAAACAGCTTATTATGGCCAAAATAAGCAGGACCAAAGTTGGGATATTGGTCAATCAACAGTAACACAAGGTTTTGGCCTATTGACTGTTTTAAACCAAACACCCCTTAATGGGTGTTCTGTGGTAGATTTTCAAAGGAAACACAATATTTTAAACTAAAAGCTCTGATTTTAATGATTAACTAACTTATTTAAACTATGATAAGCAACTTTCAACAGGAAAATAAGCACTCTAATAAGTTTATGCTAATATGGCTATTTTTTGGCTTTTATATGTTTTTTAAGCAAAATGAAAACAAAGTTATTAAACTACTGACAAAATAGATTAAATATGACTAAGAACTAACAATAAGCATATAACAACAATAATTAGCTAATAATAAGCACTTCTACAGTACTAGAGAAATTATGCAGAAAACAAGAAAAAGCTTACAACTGAAAAAGCTTATGGAACAAGAGAACAAGGACCAGAAACCACTCCTAGCTTGTTGTCAACAAGCTAAAAACCAGAAAAGCCATCCAGATTAGCTTCTACTCCTAAAACTGCTTATTTTGAGCTTTTGTTGACTTTCTTTGACTTTTTCTTCTTTCTTGAATTAGATCAGAATTAAACTAACATAAGCTCACAGTAAGCTATAATTAGCTTATATAAGCTTATGTAAACAGATAATAAGCTTTTCCAAACAAAATTTAACTTAATACGAATTACAGTAAAGCTTGAAATTGTAAAGTAACTGAAATTAAATGCAAGATGTATTAAAATGAGATCAAAATGACTGCAAATGACTTATATTGATGACTGGAAATGAAAATTACAATAAAGAAAGACAATTAAGTAAAAACGATTTAAATAAAAATTAACTACTACCTATTTTCTATTACATTGTTCTATATATACAAAGATAAAGTGGGAAATCCCTTGCCGACATCCTTGAACTCTTCTGCACCCTTGGATTGCTTCAAATCAATCTCATCCATTCAAATGAAAATTGGCGCCAAAATAGAGATAGTGGATTCGAGCAGGTTTTTAGCATTTAATGCATTATGTGGAGGTGGAGAAGAAGCTTTAAATGCTTCTTGTTTTGTTAGGTAAGTGGGATAGGAGGGGGGTGGTATTGCAGGAAACTATGGGTGATGGTGGTTTGGCGGGGTTGTGAGGAAGGGGAAGAGTTTGACCAGGTCAAACTCTGGTTTTGGATACCGGGTTGGGTTTTTTTATTAATAGAAGGGTTGGTGGGCTTGGGTGTGTTGGGCTTGGGTGGTAACTGGGTTTAGTTTTTAGGCTTGGTTTAGTTGGGTTATGTTAATAAAGGGTTGGGTTTTATTTTTAGTTTAGGGTCCGGTTTGGTTTGTAGTTTAATCACAAGGACCAAAGTTGTAATTACTGAATTTTTGAAGGGTTGAGTAGACAATTTTCCAAAGTTATCAAAAGAGTTTATTTTGCCAATTATAAATAGCACAAGGGTAATATTTGATAAATTCCAATTTTTAAATACCCGAGGACTAGTTTTGCCAATTTTGAAACTTGAGGGGTAAAAGTTGTCATTTTTAGAAAACTTTCATCCAGGGATTAAAAATGAATATGTTTGATATCCCAAGGACTAAAGTTGACTTTTCTTTCATTTTAAACCTTCAGGGACTAAATCTGCCAATTTGTGAAACTTCAGGGACTGAAAGTGACAATTATGCAAACTTTGTTCGTTTTTCACTTGTTTTCAATCTTTTTGTTCCTGAGTCATATAAAAACACATTTTATGATATTTTCAGTATTTTGAAGCATATCTGCATGGTTTTAAATGTTTTTGCAGATAAAATGTGACAGAAATGATGAGTATTTAGACACTCATCAAAGGGTCATTTACCTGAATAAATTCAGTTACAAATTTTTTTTTAATATATAATAAATAGTGTTTATGGATAAATAGAAGCTACAAAACCTGTTAACCTACATGGAATCTCAGGAGATTACCAAGCTATTTAAAAGTCATGTTATACCATCTTTCCCAACTCATCCAGTTGTTATCGATATTCCAAAGTCATGGCATTCACTAGAGAAATGATAGCACAATACTACTACATGCCAATAGCAAAAGCTGCAAAAGAGTTTGATGCGTGGTTTTGCGACCTTACAACAAGTTTTACCTCTCGAGGGATCTCGAGAAGCTTGCAATCCCCACCAGGCAGTGTACCTGACCGATGTAGTATAGTGAAGTGGCAAGTACCGGGGGATTGATCGTTCAACTCAAAGAATAGTGTTCGTTAGGATTGAAATTTATCTACTAGGTCTAGAGGTGAGGGATGATTCTTTTTGTATTTTTATATTTTATGGAAAGCAAGTAATAATCTCGGGTTTTGGAAGGAGAGGCGAAATTAGTTGCTAATCAACTAACCCAAAAACTACTACTTAAACTAATGTGAAGGAAAGTAAACTAGGGTTCTACAAGGGAAGTGAAGCATGTATACCTATGATATATTACTCCTTGCTAGCTATCCAATTCTACCTATTGAATTGTCACACCTTGTTTTAATTGACGGGTTGTATTCCTTAATACCATTCGTGGGGGTGTGTACGAACTTCCCCAACTCTATAAGCTCTTACTTCACACCTATGTCGAGCCGGCTAAGAAGCTCCTAACATGGGATCACTAGAATTCGCTCATGCATTAAATACAACCATATAACCTTAGTACACCTTGGTTTATGTTTCTTAAGACGTTCAAGCAAGTTACCGTATAGGAGGTTAGCCAGTTTTCTTAAGCCTAACATCGATATCACCTAATCAAACAAGAGATAATAGGAAACAAGAATTATAAGCTAAACCAATTAGATCTATTGTATTTGTCATACCTTAATTGATGATGATAGACACAAGCATCAACAAGAACACAATAAGATCTAATTGATTATATACAAGTTTCATACAATCATAAGTAGACACAAGGTGATTTAGCCAAGCATAATTAATGAAGAGCAATCAACAATAATCATAATTGAAGACATAACATAAGATTGAATCGATAAACAAACCATTACAAGCTGTTTATGGCATGATTAGGACCCTCTAAGTTGCTGGAAAAACACCTACCCTAACCCTAGAATCGGACTTAGGGTTTGGGGCTTACAAAAAGTGAAGTTATGATGTTGTATTTATAGGCAATATTTCTGTCGGCAAGGCTTGACGGCGTCAGCTCGTACAAGTGACGGCGTCAACTTCCCATTTTCACCAAATTGTAGATCTTTTCGTCCTCTTCGCGTGGCCTTTTGAATCACCCAAATCCGAGTTCGTATGAAGATTTTATGGCCAAAACAGTGACAGCTACTCCGCGCGTAAGTTGTGATTGTCTTGATCAGCATGTGACGGTTTTAATAGGGTTTCTTCTTGTGCAAGTTGTCATTCTGACGTCGTCACTCAATGGCTTCTGACGTCGTCAGGTTGAGTCCTGACGCCGTCACTTCGCCGCGGTTAGGGTTTCTTGATGGCCTTCTTGACGCCGTCCCCCTTTAATCTTCCAAAATCCTCTCTGGCTTATCAAGGATTGACAGCGTCACACTGGGGCTTGACGCCGTCACAGGTACTATTCCAGCAGATTTAGAGACTTTGTCGTTTTCTTCACTTTTATGCTCCAAAAACGTCCAAAATGCTTCCTTTTCCAGATTTCTTCTCCAAAGTACCTAAAATGACAAAAGGAACGATTTAGGGCAATATTTGATCAAATAAATACGATTTAGGGCTTAAATGACCCCCTAAAAGCGGTACACTTTTCGCTTCATCAAATACCCTTACACTTGATATTTGCTTGTCCTCAAGCAAATGCGCTTTTATTCTAATCAAAATACAAGTTAGGGGTCATTTAATGCTAATATAAAAGTAATTACAACAAATAGTCATTCCGCTTTAATCATAATAAGCACGGAGATTACAAACTAGCACCTCACAAGTAGTGTTTAGATACTCACATCTCTCAGGTGTCATAAAAGTATATCTCATAAATGAAAACGGATAATATCTCTCACTACCTGTCATAGCAAATAGATTACCATAGGCTTGGGAAAGGATCGAAAACCTCCTCCACTAGGCGTAAGCACCTAAGATAAACTATCAAAGAGGGCTTTTAAACGGGTTATAACGTTAGGTGTAGGGATATGATAAACACAGTTTTGTTGGATAAAGGATATTTTACTGGTGGCGAGTTAAAGATCTTGATTAATTACATGTACAATATGGCGTTGCTAAGCCAAGACTAGACTCGACTTAAGCTAAAAACAAAATAACAAAAACATAAAATAAACATAAAATGAAACGGGATGGTAGTCCGTATGTTTTTTCTACTTTTCTTTTTCTCATTTTTTTGTATTTTTCTTGATTTTTTTTTTTTTTTTTTTTTTTTCATACACTCTTGCCCTACCATCCAAAATAATATATCATAGGGGCGTTGCATTCCCCTTACACTTGAACTTTTACATAACTTTACAAATAACTATTCTAATGACTCGAATTAAGATAATCGAAACACTTGGAGTACTTTTAAAATATTTAGCACATATGGGGGTAATAATGTTGTTCTTCCCCATTACTCCATTACACTAGTACTTTACCCATGAGTCCCAATCGTCCCAAAACAATATGTACAAGGATATGACTCGACTTAGCAACCATGTAATCAATTAGATAATTAACTTGGGGTTTAAACAAATGTTATCACAATAATGCACTAAAAATGAGTGCATACAAGGTAGGCTAAGGCGATTTGGGTGTACATTTAAGTGGGGTGTAACAAATTCTTCCTTTAAGTAAAATGCTTAAAGGTCGAAACGAAAAGATAGGCTCTGAGGGGTGTACTAGGGGTATCGTGTACTAAAAATGAGTACAACGCAAAGGGTGTGGGAGAATTACTTGACCAATGTAGCCAAAGTAATTATAACAAAAACACAGGTGTAAAACAATGGGTTAATCCTAATGCCTCTTATCATGTAGTAAATCTAACTACACGAATGTAGTCTCACTTGTGGCCTCGGAATGGTCCTAACGGAAGTTCTAGAATCTAAGTGCTACCGGTACACACATCATAGCATAAATGCTTTTCCTACCAATTCTAGGGGCGAACCTCACATATTTGGGGGTGGAAAATTTTTAGTGGTACGGTTTTGTGCTAGTCATATAACTCCTATCCATGAGACGCTCATTAAGATCAAAGTTTCACTCCTAAATGTTGTAAAAAATTTAAATTTGGCACTAAAATTGCCTTAACAGGTATTTCTCTCAGTTTTATTACACATCTACTATTAAACAAACAAAAATCAAGTGCAATTGTATTCTCTAAAGTATCGTACTTTACCCCCCCTTACACTTAAGATGAACATTGTCCCCAATGTTCAAATAACAAGATGTAAAAGTAAATAAGGTAAAAGAATGAAATCAAATACTCCCCTGATTCGTTTGGTGGATAAAGAGGTAACATGGTTAGATCTTCTTCCAAGGGAATGTAGAAGCTTCAAGACTAAAGCATCGCCAAAAGCTTGATTCCACAAACATCTCCTTGTCCAAAATAACCTGTTAAACCTGAGAAAACAAACACGAAAACCTGCATAACATCGGCGGGATAAATTCTATATAAGGATATAATGCTTGTGGAATGATTATTTTGCAGATTCCTGGAGTTTATAAGTTAGAGATTTAATAAAAACTTTTTATGAAAACAAAACTTTCAAAAATTTCAGAAAATTAAAACCTGACGCCGTCAGGTTGTAAAGCCTGACGCCGTCAGAAATGATCTGACAGAATTCTCATATTAAGTTTCCGGAAAATTTCTGGAAAAACCTATACCTTACTTCCTGGAAATCCTGCAAAATATCATTATGACTCGATACAAGCATTTGACTCAAACAATTACTAATATGTATGTTAATTTATTATTGTTATGATTCATGTTCATTTGTTCTAATAAACCGAATTGGATTTCCCTTAAACTTAATTTTTGCAAAATACCTTTATATGTAGCTAAGACGAAGTTAAAAACAAGATAAAGCATTTTCACAATTTACTTTTGAACATGAATCAATAATAATAAAAATTAAACACACATACAGAAGCAAATAAAATCAAACAACCAAACAAATAAACACACAAAGCAAATAAAGCTTGGGTTGCCTCCCAAGAAGCGCTTTTCTTTATTAACGAGTCTTGTAGCTAGACTCAAAGTCACGTACATTGCGTGACTCCATCATTGGTCACGGTTCCTAGGCCATTCTCATATACGGTTTTATATTCCGGTCCTAATTTCAAACAATCCTTGTAGAAACCGGATATCCTTTCCATAACATAGTCTACTCCTTTATTTCTATCCTCATCATTCCTATAGTAGACCGCTTGCTTAAGCTCCTTCTCAACATTTGACAAGTGTTGGAATTGCTCTATCTTATATGGCATTTGGTTGTTTACCTTATCGGTCTCATCCTTAAATCTGACTATCCCCAAGAAAGGTTCATAAGTCATTCTAGAGGCCTCAACAAATGGTTTTCCAAAAACCACTTGAGTTAAGCATGCATCGACTATTGGGCGGATATCTTCTACAATTACAAAGTCGGTGGCATAGGTGAAGTTTCCTACATAAACCGGTAATCCCTTAACTCTTCCCGTGAAGTTACTCATCCAACCCTTATCAGGGAACATCCTATACCCAAGTTGATTTTTCATTATCAAGTTGTAGTGGGCTCTAGTCATGATGTTTATGGGCGATCTAAGGTCGATGTAAGCTTTCCACACATGCAAATGTCCGATGTTGCATGGTATGTTGAGATTAGAAGGATCGCCTATTTTTATGATTGGTCTACCTAGGAAGTATGGTGTCTCGGGGTCATCGAATAAGTCTGTATGATATGCGCGCTCTTCCTTAGTGGGTAGCCTATTGAAGTAGTCCTCATCATCATCTACTTCTTCAATCTCACTTTTCCTAACTTCTTTATCAACCTCGACTTTCTTAACCTCATCCTCAGGTTCACTATTATCCTCATTCCTATCAATTGGTTTGATAGTGACAATGTTGACGAAGTGGACGTGTTTGGATGAAGAGGGGTCTTTTACTTGGGGTCCGCTATTTGTGTTCCTAGCGTCCTTATGTGGAGGTGATAGCACTTGGTTATTGAGGGCTTTCAATAAGTTGTCAATTTTATTGGTCATCTCCGTTTGTTGTTGATTGAATTCGGATTCAAACTTGGCTAAACGAGCTTCTTGAGATGCCATAAATTGGGACATCAATCCTTCAAATTTATTGGTACTACCATTGCTGGAAGGATTGTTGATGAAAGTACGGTTCGAGTTGGAACCGCTTGATTGGAAACGATTAGGTGGGTTGGAAGAATTGGTTTGTTGTGCGTTTTGGTTTTGTTTCCACCTAAGGTTTGGGTGATTTTTCCATGAGGGGTTGTATGAATCACCGTAGGGGTTTGGCTCGGGTTTGAAGGTGTACCAATTGTCTCCCGCTCCGTCGGTACGCGAGGATGCGTAGTCCGCAAAAGCTTGTTCGGGGAGTTCCATGCAATCACGAGTGTCGTGGGGACCACAACATAATTCACATGAAGAAGTGATTTTGTTCACTTGGCTTGAAGGTTTAGGAGCCTCGTAGGATTTCATAAGAAACTTGACTTGGTCTTCAAGTTCTATGATCCTACGGTCGGAAGTGCTTGAATTGTTCGAAGGCAAAGATATTGCCTTGACCGTTTTATTCAAATCACAGGGATCACTCCAACTTTCGTTGTCATAAAGAGCAAGATCTTCTAGGAGAGCCCATGATTGTTCCGCACTTAGATCACGTAGCTTACCACCGGCCGATTGGTCAATGGTTTGCCTCGTGGAGAGATTGATATGGTCATAGAAGATTTGGACTTGGAGCCAAAGTTCTATGCCATGGTGAGGGACTTTTTGGAGTAAGTCCTTGAATCGAGTCCATGCCTCGCAGAGGGTTTCGCCTTGACGTTGTTGGAACATCAAGATATCATTCCTTAGCTTGGTAGTTCTTCCTGGTGGGAAAAACTGAGCAAGGAAACGAGTGGTGAGATCATCCCAAGAGGTGATGGATCCTGCGGGTAGACGCTCTAGCCATTGACTAGCTTGGTCCCGCAGAGAGAATTGAAAGAGACGCAATCGGGTCGTCTCTCGAGTGGCAACATCAAGGTCTATGGAATCAACGATTTTGAGAAAGTCCTTGAGATGTTGATTAGGATCTTCGGAACGAAGTCCATGGAATGCGCATCCGCTTTGCACCAACCGGATGGTGTCGGATCGCAAGGGAGTGACATTGGCTCCTTGAGTGAGCTCAATGGTGTTTCGATAGCCATGGTGGCTAGGACGGGAGTAGTCTCCTAAGGTACGGGCTCTAGGAGGTGGGCGTTGTTGTGGTGGTGGGTTGTTGGGATCAAGGATATTACCACCTTCCATGATGTCGGATGGTAATGGTTACGAACAAAGAAACGAAGAAAAAAGATAGACTAAAGAAAACCTAGAAAAATAAAATAAAAATCTCACTAGAAAGGAATCTAGTGAGTAGACCTAATAAAATAAAAATTCAACCTAAACAATAACTATTCCCCGGCAACGGCGCCAAAAACTTGATGCGTGGTTTTGCGACCTTACAACAGGTTTTACCTCTCGAGGGATCTCGAGAAGCTTGCAATCCCCACCAGGCAGTGTACCTGACCGATGTAGTATAGTGAAGTGGCAAGTACCGGGGGATTGATCGTTCAACTCAAAGAATAGTGTTCGTTAGGATTGAAATTTATCTACTAGGTCTAGAGGTGAGGGATGATTCTTTTTGTATTTTTATATTTTATGGAAAGCAAGTAAAAATCTCGGGTTTTGGAAGGAGAGGCGGAATTAGTTGCTAATCAACTAACCCAAAAACTACTACTTAAACTAATGTGAAGGAAAGTAAACTAGGGTTCTACAAGGGAAGTGAAGCATGTCTACCTATGATATATTACTCCTTGCTAGCTATCCAATTCTACCTATTGAATTGTCACACCTTGTTTTAATTGACGGGTTGTATTCCTTAATACCATTCGTGGGGGTGTGTACGAACTTCCCCAACTCTATAAGCTCCTACTTCACACCTATGTCGAGCCGGCTAAGAAGCTCCTAACATGGGATCACTAGAATTCGCTCAAGCATTAAATACAACCATATAACCTTAGTACACCTTGGTTTATGTTTCTTAAGACGTTCAAGCAAGTTACCGTATAGGAGGTTAGCCAGTTTTCTTAAGCCTAACATCGATATCACCTAATCAAACAAGAGACAATAGGAAACAAGAATTATAAGCTAAACCAATTAGATCTATTGTATTTGTCATACCTTAATTGATGATGATAGACACAAGCATCAACAAGAACACAATAAGATCTAATTGATTATATACAAGTTTCATACAATCATAAGTAGACACAAGGTGATTTAGCCAAGCATAATTAATGAAAAGCAATCAACAATAATCATAATTGAAGACATAACATAAGATTGAATCGATAAACAAACCATTACAAGCTGTTTATGGCATGATTAGGACCCTCTAAGTTGCTGGAAAAACACCTACCCTAACCCTAGAATCGGACTTAGGGTTTGGGGCTTACAAAAAGTGAAGTTATGATGTTGTATTTATAGGCAATATTTCTGTCGGAAAGGCTTGATGGTGTGAGCTCGTACAAGTGGCGGCGTCAACTTCCCATTTTCACCAAATTGTAGATCTTTTCGTCCTCTTCGCGTGGCCTTTTGAATCACCCAAATCCGAGTTCGTATGAAGATTTTATGGCCAAAACAGTGACAGCTACTCCGCGTGTAAGTTGTGATTGTCTTGATCAGCATGTGACGGTTTTACTAGGGTTTCTTCTTGTGCAAGTTGTCATTCTGACGTCGTCACTCAATGGCTTCTGACGTCGTCAGGTTGAGTCCTCACGCCGTCACTTCGCCGCGGTTAGGGTTTCTTGATGGCCTTCTTGACGCCGTCCCCCTTTAATCTTCCAAAATCCTCTCTGGCTTATCAAGGATTGACAGCGTCACACTGGGGCTTGACGCCGTCACAGGTACTATTCCAGCAGATTTAGAGACTTTGTCCTTTTCTTCACTTTTATGCTCCAAAAACGTCCAAAATACTTCCTTTTCCAGATTTCTTCTCCAAAGTACCTAAAATGACAAAAGGAACGATTTAGGGCAATATTTGATCAAATAAATACGATTTAGGGCTTAAATGACCCCTAAAAGCGGTACACTTTTCGCTTCATCAAATACCCTTACACTTGAGATTTGCTTGTCCTCAAGCAAATGCGCTTTTATTCTAATCAAAATACAAGTTAGGGGTCATTTAATGCTAATATAAAAGTAATTACAACAAATAGTCGTTCCGCTTTAATCATAATAAGCACGGAGATTACAAACTAGCACCTCACAAGTAGTGTTTAGATACTCACATCTCTCAGGTGTCATAAAAGTATATCTCATAAATGAAAACGGATAATATCTCTCACTACCTGTCATAGCAAATAGATTACCATAGGCTTGGGAAAGGATCGAAAACCTCCTCCACTAGGCGTAAGCACCTAAGATAAACTATCAAAGAGGGCTTTTAAACGGGTTATAACGTTAGGTGTAGGGATATGATAAACACAGTTTTGTTGGATAAAGGATATTTTACTGGTGGCGAGTTAAAGATCTTGATTAATTACATGTACAATATGGCGTTGCTAAGCCAAGAATAGACTCGACTTAAGCTAAAAACAAAATAACAAAAACATAAAATAAACATAAAATGAAACGGGATGGTAGTCCGTATGTTTTTTCTACTTTTCTTTTTCTCATTTTTTTGTATTTTTCTTGATTTTTTTTTTTTTTTTTTTTTTCATACACTCTTGCCCTACCATCCAAAATAATATATCATAGGGGCGTTGCATTCCCCTTACACTTGAACTTTTACATAACTTTACAAATAACTATTCTAATGACTCGAATTAAGATAATCGAAACACTTGGAGTACTTTTAAAATATTTAGCACATATGGGGGTAATAATGTTGTTCTTCCCCATTACTCCATTACACTAGTACTTTACCCATGAGTCCCAATCGTCCCAAAACAATATGTACAAGGATATGACTCGACTTAGCAACCATGTAATCAATTAGATAATTAACTTGGGGTTTAAACAAATGTTGTCACAATAATGTACTAAAAATGAGTGCATACAAGGTAGGCTAAGGCGATTTGGGTGTACATTTAAGTGGGGTGTAACAAATTCTTCCTTTAAGTAAAATGCTTAAAGGTCGAAACGAAAAGATAGGCTCTGAGGGGTGTACTAGGGGTATCGTGTACTAAAAATGAGTACAACGCAAAGGGTGTGGGAGAATTACTTGACCAATGTAGCCAAAGTAATTATAACAAAAACACAGGTGTAAAACAATGGGTTAATCCTAATGCCTCTTATCATGTAGTAAATCTAACTACACGAATGTAGTCTCACTTGTGGCCTCGGAATGGTCCTAACGGAAGTTCTAGAATCTAAGTGCTACCGGTACACACATCATAGCATAAATGCTTTTCCTACCAATTCTAGGGGCGAACCTCACATATTTGGGGGTGAAAAATTTTTAGTGGTACGGTTTTGTGCTAGACATATAACTCCTATCCATGAGACGCTCATTAAGATCAAAGTTTCACTCCTAAATGTTGTAAAAAAATTTAAATTTGGCACTAAAATTGCCTTAACAGGTATTTCTCTCAGTTTTATTACACATCTACTATTAAACAAACAAAAATCAAGTGCAATTGTATTCTCTAAAGTATCGTACTTTACCCCCCCTTACACTTAAGATGAACATTGTCCCCAATGTTCAAATAATAAGATGTAAAAGTAAATAAGGTAAAAGAATGAAATCAAATACTCCCCTGATTCGTTTGGTGGATAAAGAGGTAACATGGTTAGATCTTCTTCCAAGGGAATGTAGAAGCTTCAAGACTAAAGCATCGCCAAAAGCTTGATTCCACAAACATCTCCTTGTCCAAAATAATCTGTTAAACCTGAGAAAACAAACACGAAAACCTGCATAACATCGGCGGGATAAATTCTATATAAGGATATAATGCTTGTGGAATGATTATTTTGCAGATTCCTGGAGTTTATAAGTTAGAGATTTAATAAAAACTTTTTATGAAAACAAAACTTTCAAAAATTTCAGAAAATTAAAACCTGACGCCGTCAGGTTGTAAAGCCTGACGCCGTCAGAAATGATCTGACAGAATTCTCATATTAAGTTTCCGGAAAATTTCTGGAAAAACCTATACCTTACTTCCTGGAAATCCTGCAAAATATCATTATGACTCGATACAAGTATTTGACTCAAACAATTACTAATATGTATGTTAATTGCATTTGAAAGATGCCAATTTACCTAAATGTTGAAAAATAAATTATTAATTTTTAACTTTGATGGTTATTGTACTGAATGTAGTGGATAAAATTATTGTGCTGAATGTAGTGAATTTTTAAAATACATTTCGTCCAACTTGATATTATATAAACATGTGCAACAATGCAGAATAATTGACTTACATCCAATGCTATATCGTTGCAGTTTCCGCTAAACTTTTTATGTTGCCATCCATTTGAAACCAATCATTGATATATATATACCTGGACCAGAATGCGTTTAGTGAATTGTTAAATAAAACGCAATAATGTGGAATTATTGAGAAACACGGTATCATTATTAAAAAATATATTAAGAATATTAGAAACCTGGCCACACTTATCGTGCTCTACAATTGGAAGACTTTTCATTGGTTATGACAGTTATTGCATCAGTTCAGCAACAGAATCCCAAAAGATTGTTTGTTGGACATCTTCATTCTATATCTAGCCAAATTTGCAATGTTCTGTGTTACAAAAGTGAAGCAGTTCCTCCAAATAAAAAATGAATAAAAGTATAATTGAATCTTACAAGTTTAAATAAGTTGCAATTATTTCTCTGATTAAAGTGATGAACTCAAATAAGTACATTTTATTACCATCATTTATCCTATTTATTTGACTTATTTTATTATATTATCTGTGAGAATCGATACGTTAATGTTTACTTTTGTAATTCTCAGGTAAAAACAAGTATTATGTGAAACTTGGCGATTTTGGACTAATTATGGAGCAAAACACGCAAGAAGTTAAGAGTCTACTGAAATGTACAAGATCAAGATTATTCTGCTCCAGATACGCCGCATCTTACTTATTATATACGGCGCATCACTATCAAGATTTCACAAGCTACGATCCAAGACAGCAAGGACATGCGCCGCATCTAAGAATGGAGTTACGCCGCATCTTCTGGCGGTGTACGAATATTCCTGAATATATTAATCTTGGACCCCACGCGAAGTTAAGTCAATGCGCCGCATCTACTTATTCTATGCGCCGCATCTAGCCCTCAGACAGAAACTATAAATACCCCAAAGTCAGACGAATTTCGAGAGCATATAATATATACGAAGGACGAGAAGACAGAAACCCTAAGCCGAATTCAGACGAAGTAGCAGCACAAGACACACCTCGAACGAAGATACAAGAGCTGTAAGAAGGTCCTGCATGTATTTAATTCATTAAGTAGTTTTGTTTTATTGTATTAGTACACTTTAATTGGTCAGGATTGATGGGCTTGTGTCATTGATTTAATCATGCACTTCAACTCCCCTTAAAATTGTTTTCCCATTAATTAAAGTTTATATGTTGATGTCTTTGGTGACTTTTATTAGTGCATTGATAACCTCTGTGTCTAGCTGAGCATTGCTTGGGTCGCCATGTGATGAAGCGAAAAGTGTACCGCTTTTAGGGGGTCATTTAAGCCCTAAATCGTATTTATTTGATCAAATATTGCCCTAAATCGTTCCTTTTGTCATTTTAGGTACTTTGGAGAAGAAATCTGGAAAAGGAAGCATTTTGGACGTTTTTGGAGCATAAAAGTGAAGAAAACGACAAAGTCTCCAAAGCTGCTGGAAAAGTACATGTGACGGCGTCAAGGATTTCTCCTGACGGCGTCATGTCTTGGCAAAAGAGGTGGATATGACAAATACACGTGACGCGCCAGAAAGTTTTACAATGGAAGTCTGACGGCGTCACCCTTTAAGGTGATCAAGGCCGTCACGGTTTAAGTTAAAGAGAGACGGCGTCAAGCACAATTGTGACGGCGTCAACCCTTGACGCGCCAGAGTGGATTTTGGAGGATTAAAGAGGGACGGCGTCAGGAAGACCATCCGGGAACCCTAGCCGCGGCGAGGTGACTGCGTCACCTCCTACAACGTGACGCCGTCAGCCCCTAAATTCTATATATAGTTTTGCAATTTTTAGTCATTAGTGTGCAACTTTGTGAGGAGAAACCCTAAGACGAATTTTCTGCCATTTTTAAGGGTTTTATACCCTTGGATCTCCCATGTTTAATTGAAGATAAGTAATCAATTAATCATTCAATATGTCTATGTGTTGTTTGATTATATCTTGTTCTTGTCTTTTAATTAACATGCTAGGCTAGATTTATCTTGTGTTTGCTTAAATCTAATGAAACCTAACTATTGATTATTGGTTGTTGGTGTGTTATTAATTGTATTAGATGATTGTTTATCGATGTTAGGCTTAAGAAAACTGGCTAACCTCCTATACGGTAACTTGCTTGAACGTCTTAAGAAACATGAACCAATGCGTACTAAGGTTTTTATGGTTGTATTTAATGCATGAGCGAATTCTAGTGATCCCATGTTAGGAGCTTCTTAGCCGGCTCGACATAGGAGTGAAGTAGGAGCTTGTAGAGTTGGGGAAGTACGTACGCCACCCCACGATTGGTATTAAGAAATACACCCGTCATCCACGCAATTAATACACACTAATCAACCGGTAAAAGATAGTTAGGGAGTAAGGAAATCTAAGTAAACAAATTTCTCTCCATATAAGTTCCACAACCTTTTCATTTTCAGTTATTTTATTTTATTTGCAATTGTAGTTATTTGGGTTAGTTGACTAGCAACTAATTCCGCCCACTCCTTCAAACCCGATATTTTACTTGCTTTTATAAAAAAATATAAAAATACAAAAAAGAATCTTCCCTCACCCTTAGACCTATTAGAGTAGTTTTTCAATCCTAACGACACTATTCCCCTAGAGAACGATCAATCCCCCGGTACTTGCCACTACACTATACTACATCGGTCAGGTACACTGCCTGGTGGGGATTGCAAGCCTCTTGAGATCCCTCGAGAGGTAAAACCTGTTGTAAGGTCGCAAAACCACGCATCAAGTTTTTGGCGCCGCTGCCGGGGAATAGTTATTGTTTAGGTTGAAATTTTATTTTATTAGGTCTACTCACTAGATTCCTTTCTAGTGAGATTTTTATTTTATTTTTCTAGTTTTTCTTTAGTCTATCTTTTTTCTTCGTTTCTTTGTTTGTAACCATTACCATCCGACATCATGGAAGGTGGTAATATCCTTGATCCCAACAACCCACCACCACAACAACACCCACCTCCTAGAGCCCGTACCTTAGGAGACTACTCCCGTCCTAGCCACCATGGCTATCGAAACACCATTGAGCTCACTTAAGGAGCCAATGTCACTCCCTTGCGATCCGACACCATCCGGTTGGTGCAAAGCGGATGCGCATTCCATGGACTTCGTTCCGAAGATCCTAATCAACATCTCAAGGACTTTCTCAAAATCGTTGATTCCATAGACCTTGATGTTGCCACTCGAGAGACGACCCGACTGCGTCTCTTTCAATTCTATCTGCGGGACCAAGCTAGTCAATGGCTAGAGCGTCTACCCGCAGGATCCATCACCTCTTGGGATGATCTCACCACTCGTTTCCTTGCTCAGTTTTTCCCACCAGGAAGAACTACCAAGCTAAGGAATGATATCTTGATGTTCCAACAACGTCAAGGCGAAACCCTCTATGAGGCATGGACTCGATTCAAGGACTTACTCCAAAAAGTCCCTCACCATGGCATAGAGCTTTGGCTCCAAGTCCAAATCTTCTATGACCACATCAATCTCTCCACGAGGCAAACCATTGACCAATCGGCCGGTGGTAAGCTACGTGATCTAAGTGCGGAACAATCATGGGCTCTCTTGGAAGATCTTGCTCTTTATGACAACGAAAGTTGGAATGATCCCCGTGATTTGAATAAAACGGTCAAGGCAATATCTTTGCCTTCGAACAATTCAAGCACTTCCGACCGTAGGATCATAGAACTTGAAGACCAAGTCAAGTTTCTTATGAAATCCTACGAGGCTCCTAAACCTTCAGGCCAAGTGAACAAAATCACTTCTTCGTGTAAATTATGTAGTGGTCCACACGACACTCATGATTGCATGGTACTCCCCAAACAGGCTTTCAAAGAATTCGCATCCTCGCGAATCGATAAGGCGGGAGATAAGTGGCTCACCACTAATTATGGACCCAAGAATTCCGAAGATATGTATGAGGCATGGAAGAGTAAGCCAAATTTTAGTTGGAACCAAACTCGAAGCGTATCATTCAATGACTCTCCCCCACTCACCTGGTCTGAACATTATCCTCATCAGCATACGTACAAACAACAAAATCGCGAGGAATCACTGCAAAAATTCATTCTCTCTCAAGAAACACAGCTCTCCAAACTTGAGAATCAATTCAGACAACAGCAAGTTGATATGAACAACAAGGTTGATAACCTGTTAAAGGTTATCAATGATCGCATTGCTGGCAGGTCAACTTGTGAGTTGGCACGAGTTAATGAGATCAAATCTGTCACGGTGACTCACCAAACACCCCCTCCTGTAAAAATCAGGCACCCTAGTAAACTCTTCAAACACATATCACAAAACGGAAAAGAAACTAGAGATACTCATACCCCTTCAAAACCACTCCACTTCGTGAACACCATTACAACAATACCTATTCCTAAACCCAATCTGGACCAACAATCAACCGTGAACGTGGACAATGAAATGGAGGGTGAAGTTCCCGAAAAGAACCCCGAGGCGCCCGACGACTATCTAGACTCACCAAAGAACTCGAGTACAAGAGAGGTGAGTGATGAGGAGGGCTCGGAAGAGAAATCCGAAATGCCTCATGGGCTCCCAGGACTGCTAGACCGCCCCCTGGTGGAGGAATTTGAGAGGGGCACAACAAAGTTGCCTATGGGATTTGGAGAGAGAATAGAGGATGGCGCTCCCAGGGTCTTTAAGATATCTTGCACCACTAGGAAAAAGTTTATAAAAGATGCCTACATAAACCCCAACTCTTCTATGAATGCAATATCCCTTTCTCTATATAACGAAGCCTTCACCAAACAGGTCAAATATGAAGGGTTTAATATCATCGGGGTAATAAGAAGGGTACCAATTGTGATAGAAAAGTTCCTCTTTCATATCGAGCTAACTGTATTTAATAACATGAACTCTATCATCAGCCCATCCTTAACTAGCCTTGTTCTAGGCAAACCATTCATAAAAGCAACAGGAGTGATACTCGATGAGGATGATAGTAGTGCATTATTTACCGATGGTGTCAGGAAAGTGATTTTTCGGGATGGCAGTGAAGAAGTGTATGAGTATCAACCATCAGCAATTTGTAACACATGGGGGCTACACGGTAGAAGGCCTGGCCGAATTAAGCAATGTGATCCGAATAATCTCAAAATACCTTGCATGATTGGTCACAAGCATTTTTATAATGTTTACATTGACACATGTTTACCCAAAAATGTGATGTCCTTGTTTCATTATAACAACATTTGCAGATGGGGAATGATTCATAAAGGGAAGGATGACATTGGCATAGATGATGATGTACAGGTGTTTGTAGGAAATATGACATTCACTATGAGCTTCGCAATCGTCGATAATATCGAAAAGTACATCGATCCCAGGTTATCACAAGTTGTTTTTGGGGCACCTTTTTGCAAGGCCACAAGCTTGGTTGTGGACGAGCTCAATGGGATCATGACTTTCACCGATGGGATTAGGGAAATCTCATACCAAACGCCTTACAAGATGAGAGAATTCAAGGAGATCGATCATGGAGGGCTCGATGGGTTAAGTTCCCAACTCGTGTTATGTGATGATGATGTGAGAAGAGGATGTAAGGACACTTTTGACCTGTCGAGTGGATTCTTCAAACATGTTATGGAGCTTAGTTCTAAATACCAAAACAATCCTTTTGATCTTGAGGACCCGAAATACCTTTACTATGAAAGTGATTCTGAT
Organism: Artemisia tridentata subsp. tridentata; assembly: GCA_021014915.2. Lineage (NCBI taxonomy): Eukaryota > Viridiplantae > Streptophyta > Magnoliopsida > Asterales > Asteraceae > Artemisia > Artemisia tridentata. Next base: position 73,296,582 of record CP139505.1, read on the forward strand.
AGAGAATCAAAGGGGAACCTAGAAACCGTGACCAATGATGGAATCACGTAATGTACGTGACTTTGAGTCTAGCTACAAGACTCGTTAATAAAGAAAAGCGCTTCTTGGGAGGCAACCCAAGCTTTATTTGCTTTGTGTGTTTATTTATTTGTTTGTTTGATTTTATTTGCTTCCGTATGTATGTTTAATTTTTATTATTATTGATTCATGTTCAAAACTAAATTGTGAAAATGCTTTATCTTGTTTTTAACTTCGTCTTAACTACATATAAAGGTATTTTGCAAAAGATAAGTGTAAGGGAAATCCAAATCGGTTTATTAGAACAAATGAACATGAATCATAACAATATTAAATTAACATACATATTAGTAATTGTTTGAGTCAAATGCTTGTATCGAGTCATAATGATGTTTTGCAGGAATTCCAGGAAGTAAGGTATAGGTTTTTCCAGAAATTTTCCGGAAACTTAACATGAGAATTCTGTCAGATCATTTCTGACGGCGTCAGGTTCTAATTTTCTGAAATTTTTGAAAGTTTTGTTTTTCTACCGGAATCATAAAAGGTTTTTATTAAATCTCTAACTTATAAACTCCAGGAATCTGCAAAATAATCATTCCACAAGCATTATATCCTTATATAGATTTATCCCGCCGATGTTATGCAGGTTTTCGTGTTTGTTTTCTCAGGTTTAACAGGTTATTTTGGACAAGGAGATGTATGTGGAATCAAGCTTTTGGCGCTGCTTTAATCTTGAAGCTTCAACATTACCTTGGAAGAAGATCTAACCATGTTACCCCTTTATCCACCGAGCGAATCAGGGGAGTATTTGATTTCATTCTTTTACCTTATTTACTTTTACATCTTGTTATTTGAACATTGGGGACAATGTTCATCTTAAGTGTAAGGGGGGGTAAATGATGATACCTTAGAGAATACAATTGCACTTGATTTTTGTTTGTTTGATGGTAGATGTGTAATAAAACTGAGAGAAATACCTGTTAAGGCAATTTTAGTGCCAAATTTAAAATTTTTTACAACATATAGGAGTGAAACTTTGATCTTAATGAGCGTCTCATGGATAGGAGTTATATGACTAGCACAAAACCGTACAACTAAAAAATTTTCCACCCCCAAATATGTGAGGTTCGCCCCTAGAATTGGTAGGAAAAGCATTTATGCTATGATGTGTGTACCGGTAGCACTTAGATTCTAGAACTTGCGTTAGGACCATTCCAAGGCCACAAGTGAGACTACATTCGTGTAGTTAGATTTACTACATGATAAGAGGCATTAGGATTAACCCATTGTTTTACACCTGTGTTTTTGTTATAATTACATTGGCTATATTAGTCAAGTAATTCTCCCACACCCTTTGCGTTGTACTCATTTTTAGTACACGATACCCCTAGTACACCCCTCAGAGCCTATCTTTTCGTTTCTAACTTTAAGCATTTTACTTAAAGGAAGAATTTGTTTACACCCCACTTAAATGTACACCCAAATCGCCTTAGCCTACCTTATATGCACTCATTTTTAGTGCATTATTGTGACAACATTTGTTTAAACCCCAAGTTAATTATCTAATTGATTACATGGTTGCTAAGTCGAGTCATATCCTTGTACATATTGTTTTGGGACGATTGGGACTCATGGGTAAAGTACTAGTGTAATGGAGTAATGGGGAAGAACAACATTATTACCCCCATATGTGCTAAATATTTTAAAAGTACTCCAAGTGTTTCGATTATCTTAATTCGAGTCATTAGAATAGTTAATTGTAAAGTTATGTAAAAGTTCAAGTGTAAGGGGAATGCAACGCCCCTACGATGTATTATTTTGGATGGTAGGGCATGAGTGTATGAAAAAAAAAATTGAAAAAATCAAGAAAAATACAAAAAAATGAGAAAAAGAAAAGTAGAAAAAAAACATACGGACTACCATCCCGTTTCATTTTATGTTTATTTTATGTTTTTGTTATTTTGTTTTTAGCTTAAGTCGAGTCTAGTCTTGGCTTAGCAACGCCATATTTTACATGTAATTAACCAAGATCTTTAACTCGCCACCAGTAAAATATCCTTTATCCAACAAAACCGTGTTTATCATATCCCTACACCTAACGTTATAACCCGTTTAAAAGCCCTCTTTGATAGTTTATCTTAGGTGCTTACGCCTAGTGGAGGAGGTTTTCGATCCTTTCCCAAGCCTATGGTAATCTATTTGCTATGACAGGTAGTGAGAGATATTATCCGTTTTCATTTATGAGATATACTTTTATGACACCTGAGAGATGTGAGTATCTAAACACTACTTGTGAGGTGCTAGTGTGTAATCTCCGTGCTTATTATGATTAAAGTGGAACGACTATTTGTTGTAATTACTTTTATATTAGCGTTAAATGACCCCTAACTTGTATTTTGATTAGAATAAAAGCGCATTTGCTTGAGGACAAGCAAATCTCAAGTGTAAGGGTATTTGATGAAGCGAAAAGTGTACCGCTTTTAGGGGGTCATTTAAGCCCTAAATCGTATTTATTTGATCAAATATTGCCCTAAATCGTTCCTTTTGTCATTTTAGGTACTTTGGAGAAGAAATCTGGAAAAGGAAGCATTTTGGACGTTTTTGGAGCATAAAAGTGAAGAAAACGACAAAGTCTCCAAAGCTGCTGGAAAAGTACACGTGACGGCGTCACGGCTTGGCAAAAGAGGTGGATATGACAAATACACGTGACGCGCCAGAAAGTTTTACAATGGAAGTCTGACGGCGTCACCCTTTAAGGTGATCAAGGCCGTCACGGTTTAAGTTAAAGAGAGACGGCGTCAAGCACAATTGTGACGGCGTCAACCCTTGACGCGCCAGAGTGGATTTTGGAGGATTAAAGAGGGACGGCGTCAGGAAGACCATCCGGGAACCCTAGCCGCGGCGAGGTGACGGCGTCACCTCCTACAACGTGACGCCGTCAGCCCCTAAATTCTATATATAGTTTTGCAATTTTTAGTCATTAGTGTGCAACTTTGTGAGGAGAAACCCTAAGACGAATTTTCTGCCATTTTTAAGGGTTTTATACCCTTGGATCTCCCATGTTTAATTGAAGATAAGTAATCAATTAATCATTCAATATGTCTATGTGTTGTTTGATTATATCTTGTTCTTGTCTTTTAATTAACATGCTAGGCTAGATTTATCTTGTGTTTGCTTAGATCTAATGAAACCTAACTATTGATTATTGGTTGTTGGTGTATTATTAATTGTATTGGATGATTGATTATCGATGTTAGGCTTAAGAAAACTGGCTAACCTCCTATACGGTAACTTGCTTGAACGTCTTAAGAAACATGAACCAATGCGTACTAAGGTTTTTATGGTTGTATTTAATGCATGAGCGAATTCTAGTGATCCCATGTTAGGAGCTTCTTAGCCGGCTCGACATAGGAGTGAAGTAGGAGCTTGTAGAGTTGGGGAAGTACGTACGCCACCTCACGATTGGTATTAAGGAATACACCCGTCATCCACGCAATTAATACACACTAATCAACCGGTAAAAGATAGTTAGGGAGTAAGGAAATCTAAGTAAACACATTTCTCTCCATATAAGTTCCACAACCTTTTCATTTTCAGTTATTTTATTTTATTTGCAATTGTAGTTATTTGGGTTAGTTGACTAGCAACTAATTCCGCCCACTCCTTCAAACCCGATATTTTGCTTGCTTTTATAAAAAAAATATAAAAATACAAAAAAGAATCTTCCCTCACCCTTAGACCTATTAGAGTAGTTTTTCAATCCTAACGACACTATTCCCCTAGAGAACGATCAATCCCCCGGTACTTGCCACTACACTATACTACATCGGTCAGGTACACTGCCTGGTGGGGATTGCAAGCCTCTTGAGATCCCTCGAGAGGTAAAACCTGTTGTAAGGTCGCAAAACCACGCATCACCATGCCCCTTCCTCGCCTATTTATTAGATCGCCTATGCATTCTATCGTCTGTAGAAAAGTAGGAAGAAAGATAAATAGGATAGTCATAAGTAATCATTAAGGGTTTACTCGCCGATAAGATTAGAACCAACGAGAAAGGACTTAATCTCGGTGCGTTGCATCGAACTATACACTTCATATAAAACTAGCAATAAAACAAGTGACAAGCTACTTAACTATCAGGACAGGTCTTCTTATTGTCTCAAGTATTTATCTGTGTACGTGTGTGCTACTCGCTGATTCGTGCTTGTTAGTTTAGTTTATATTTAATCATAACCAAACCGTGCCAGTCTCTCAGACTGAACCCCCCTTGCGTTAGATTAGGTTGTATAGCTAACTTAAGATATTAAAATACTGATTAGGATAACTAGATAATACGTTCCACTCTTAGTGATCGACACTCTACTTGCCATTATATTCATACTGACCGGGTACACTGCTCGTTAAAGTGTGTGTGTTATTGATAAGTCGGCTAAATATAAATTTAAAACTTGAATACTGCTAAAACCACAACGACATACCGTAGGTATAAATTAGAGCACTACGCACACGACACATCATAAAGCCATATTTGTCTCTGTGTTACAGGATCACGGGCCAAAAATGATGATGTTCCATCCCTGTCAGGCATGTTGCACAAATCTTTCGTCATTCATTCAAAAACAATTGTCAGCCAAGATGGCTGAGTACAAAGCTATTGTGGTTTAAAACTGGCGGAAATTGATGGATCATTTACAGGTAAACACCAACACCAAACATTTACTTGAACTATGGAATTAGAAAAATTATTGAAAAAATGCATGCCTGATTTGTGAATGTTCCATTTACAACATAATTTGTTAGATCAAGTGACACACCCAATAGGCACTTCAACAGATCTGCCACCGAGCCAGATGACTTCTACTTCCAAAAGTACCTTCATGTACAAAAAAAGAACGTCATCAGGTGAGTAATTAACCAAATGATAGCAAAAGTCAATATCTCTTAAAAAATGTTGTACATTTGGCAAACTTTTAATTTCATACAAGTGCTTATTACAATTACCTTGCTTCTTATAGGACCAGCCTATCTGCGTGCAGCAAAACAAAACCAACAACGAGCTGCATTTGCATCTGCAGGTAATTACACATGTTATAAATCTTGCCCCCTGTTATTTGATTTATAAAATATTGTTCTTCACACTAATAATTACCTCTTTGTCAAGGTATTCCTGTGGTTTACCATAATATTGGCCCTCCATCGTTTCAATGTCAAAATTGCAAGGCAATTATGTGGTATGAAGAGAGAAGCGATAAAGGATCCAACACTAGCAACCCAATATTCTCCCTTTGCTGCCAAGAAGGTAAGGTGCTTCTCCCCAGATTTAATGAAGCACCTTCGCCTCTTAACAAGCTTTTAGACTATAACAATCCTCCATCTTTAAGATTCAAAGAGCATATTAGAGTATATAATGGCATGTTTTGCTACACTTCTTTCGGAGCCAAAATAGATAATCCAATTAATACAGGCAGGGGACCATACACATTTAGAATAAATGGCCAAAGCTATCATCGAATAGGTTCTCTACTGCCTACAAGGGGTACTCAACCCAAATATGCACAACTATACTTTTATGATACTGAAAATGAAGTAAAAAACCGGATGCAAGCTTTTATACACAAGGAGAGTGGCGAATTGGTGGATGAAAAGATAGTAGCAAGCCTGATTAGAATGTTCGATCAATCAAGTTCAATTGCCAAGGCATTTCGAATGGCCAGGGATTGGTGTAACTCCCAGAATTCATCAAAGTTTGAACTACGCCTGCTAAGTGGTCGGAGTGCATCACGGCAATACAACGCCCCGACTGTGCCTGAAATAGCAGCTCTAATTACTAACGACTTTGGTGATGGCATTCCCACGAGAGATAAGGTCTGAAACGTATTTCTGAGTTGCATTCAGAATACATGGCCCTTCAATATCCATTATTATTCCCATATGGAGAGGAAGGATTTCATGAAAAAATACCGTATCACAAGAACACAGGTACCCGCAAGACCAAAAGGGGTTGTCTCACAATGAAAGAGTACTATGCATACATAATACAGCAGCGAAATAACCAAGGTACAACCTTGCTTAGAGGTGGGCGATTATTTCAACAATACCTGGTGGATGCATACACGGCTGTTGAGGAGCAAAGACTTAAATGGACTAGGCAAAATCAAGATACGTTACGTGTGGATCTATATCATAACCTGTGTGACGCTGTAACAAGGGGTGATACAAGTGCAGCAGGGATCGGGAAACGAATCGTTCTACCAAGGAGTTTTACTGGCAGCCCAAGGTATATGATGCAAAACTACCAAGATGCTATGGCTATATGTCGAAACTATGGAAATCCAGACCTGTTCATCACTTTCACCGCCAATCCAAAATGGCCCGAGGTTACTGAAATGTTAAAGCACATCCCGGGACAAAAAAGTAATGACCGTCCAGAAGTGGCAACCCGTGTTTTCAAGATTAAACTAACTGAAATGTTAGACGATCTTACAAAACATCATATTTTTGGTCCTTCACGGGCAGGTAATACAACTTGGTGCAAAATGTCAATGTCTACTATTCTACATCAAATTTATGCATCAACTTATGCTTTTCTTGCATTTCCTTTCAGTTGTCTATGTCACAGAATTTCAAAAATGTGGCCTGCCACACGCTCATATCCTATTATGGCTAGAAGAACAGTTGAAATGCAAAACCGCACGCGAGATAGATGACATGATTACAGCAGAGATACCATGTAAATCAAGTGATCCAGAAGGGTATAAAATAGTAACTGAATTTATGTTACATGGACCTTGCGGTCAAGATGCTAAGCACGCCACATGTACAGTTGAGGGTAAGTGCTCGAAACATTTCCCTAAACCTTTTGTGGAAGAAACAATAGTTGATAATGATGGCTATGCGATTTATCGTCGAAGGGATAATAAAGCTTACCATATAAAAGGAAAGTTTAAATACGATAACAGATATGTGGTTCCTCACAATCGTTATCTCCTCATGAAGTACCACGACCACATTAATGTAGAATGGTGCAACAGATCAAAGGCAATTAAGTACTTATTTAAGTACTTATTTAAGTACTTATTTAAGTACTTAAATAAAGGGCCCGATAGAGCTACAATTTTTATACAAGAGAATGTTACAATCGATGGCGATTTGGGAAATGTCCAAGTTTTGGAGGTGGACGAAATAAAGAATTATTTGAATTGTCGCTTCTTAGCTCCATGTGAGGCAGTGTGGCGTTTGTTTTCCTATGATATCCATTACTCATATCCATCAGTCATGAGACTGAATTACCACTTGCTGAATCAGAACGCAATCACACTTCGTGACTCAGAAAGCTTACCCGCCCTAATTCAAAGGGAAGGTATCGACATAACTATGTTCACTGACTGGTTTGAATTAAACAAGCGTGATACATCAGCGAGGGTATATACACATGCTGAGATACCTCAACATTATGTGTGGCATGAGAAAGACAAAATGTGGAAACAAAGAAAACGTAAAAGATGCATTGGCAGGATTGTTTACTCTCACCCGGCTTCTGGAGAACGATATTATCTTAGAATGCTGTTGAACATTGTGAGAGGGCCTGAATCTTTTCAAAATCTCATGACTGTTAACACCAGACTATGTTCCACATTCAAAGAAGCCTATTTTGAATACGGCCTTTTAAATGATGACACAGAATGGAAGCATACTATATCAGAAGCAAGTGTATGGGCGTTCGGACCACAGCTAAGTGACATGTTTGTTTCAATTTTGTTGTTTTGCGATGTCAGTAGGCCTTTAAAATTATGGGAAGAAAACTAGGAGTCCTTATCAGAGGCTATCCTCCATAAAAAAAGGAAAATTTTTAAATATCCTAATTTGGAGTTGACGGATGAACAGCTCCAGAACTATTGTTTGCTAGAAATCCAAGAGTTGTTAAGTAGGCATGGAAGATCTTTAGCAGAGTTTCAAGATCTACCACTTCCTAACCCAAAGTTACTAACCAACTTGGACAATCGTCTCATCAGAGAAGCGTTGGATTATGATATGAAGAAGAGTAGTGCTGAACATCAACAACTTCATTCATTGTTAAATCCCGAACAACGATTAATCTATGAAGAGGTGATTGAATCTGTGCATAATAAAAAAGGGAATTTTTACTTTGTATATGGACCAGGAGGGACCGAGAAGACATTTTTATACAAAACTATCATTTCAAGGTTAAGATCAGAACGTATGATAGTGCTTGCTGTCGCATCTTCCGGTAAAAATGAATACTCAAATAAAACAAACAACTACTCTGTAAACTTTAAAAAATACATCTTGAACTAATAGTCTCAATTTATGTAGGAATCGCTTCATTGTTGCTACCAGGAGGGAGAACCGCACATAGTCGTTTTGTTATACCGCTTGAATTATTGGAGAACAATACATGCGGCATAAAGCAAAACACACATATGGCAGAACTCATGCAGCAAGTTAAACTTATCATCTGGGATGAAGCGCCAATGACTCAAAAATATGCTTTTGAGGCATTGGACAAGACGATGATGCGTGGTTTTGCGACCTTACAACAGGTTTTACCTCTCGGGGGATCTCAAGAGGCTTACAACCCCACCAGGCAGTATACCTGACCGATGTAGTATAGTGTAGTGGTAAGTACGGGGGATTGATCGTTCTCCACAGGGAATAGTGTCGTTAGGATTGAAAAACTACTTTAATAGGTCTAAGGGTGAGGGAAGATTCTTTTTGTATTTTTATATTTTTATGAAAGCAAGTAAAATCTCGGGTTTTGAAGGAGTGGGCGGAATTAGTTGCTAATTAACTAACCCAAATAACTACAAATGCAAATAAAATAAAATAACTGAAAATGAAAAGGTTGTGAAACTTATGTGGAGAGAAATGTGTTTACTTAGATTTCCTTACTCCCTAACTATCTTTTACCGGTTGATTAGTGTGTATTAATTGCGTGGATGACGGGTGTATTCCTTAATACCAATCGTGGGGTGGCGTACGTACTTCCCCAACTCTACAAGCTCCTACTTCACTCCTATGTCGATCCGGCTAGGAAGCTCCTAACATGGGATCACTAGAATTCGCTCATGCATTAAATACAACCATAAAAACCTAGTACGCATTGGTTCATGTTTCTTAAGACGTTCAAGCAAGTTACCGTATAGGAAGTTAGCCAGTTTTCTTAAGCCTAACATCGATAAACAATCATCCAATACAATCAATAACACACTAATAACCAATAATCAATAGTTAGGTTTCATTAGATCTAAGCAAACACAAGATAAATCTAGCCTAGCATGTTAATCAAAAGACAAGAACAAGATATAATCAAACAACACATAGACATATTGATTGATTAAATGATAACTTATCTTCAATTAAACATGGGAGATCCAAGGGTATGAAAACCCTTAAAAATAGCAGAAATTCGTCTTAGGGTTTCTCCTCACAAAGTTGCACACTAATGACAAAAAATTGTAAAACTATATATAGAGTTTAAGGGCTGACGGCGTCACGTTATAGGACTTGACGCCGTCACCTCGCCGTGTCTAGGGTTCCCTGATGGCCTTCTTGACGTCGTCCCTTTGTAGCCTTCCAAAATCCGCTCTGGCCTATCAAGGCTTGACGCCGTCAGAATAGGGCTTGACGCCGTCCCTCTTTAGCTTAAACCGTGATGGCCTTGATCACCTCAAAGGGTGACGCCGTCAGAAATTACATTGCAAAACTCTCTGGCGCGTCACGGGTATTTTTCATATCCACCTCTTTTGCCAAGCCATGACGCCGTCAAGAGCAATACTTGACGCCGTCAAAGGTACTTTTCCAGCCGATTTTGAGACTTTGTCGTTTTCTTCACTTTTATGCTCCAAAAACGTCCAAAATGCTTCCTTTTCCAGATTTCTTCTCCAAAGTACCTAAAATGACAAAAGGAACGATTTAGGGCAATATTTGATCAAATAAATACGATTTAGGGCTTAAATGACCCCCTAAAAGCGGTACACTTTTCGCTTCATCAGACGGTAAAGGATATTTTAGGATATCATGAACCAGATAATAGGAGTCGAATCTTTGGAGGCGTGACGGTCTTACTGGGAGGTGACTTTCGACAAGTTCTCCTAGTTATACCAAAAGGGAGCAGGCCCGACATTGTTCAATCCTGCATAAACCAGTCTGCGTTATGGAAGCATTGCAAGGTCTTCACCCTTACACGCAGCATGCGTGTCAATGAGTATAGTGAAAATGGGCAGATTGATACTCGAAAAAGGGATTTCAATAGATGGATTTTGGCTGTGGGGGATGGCACGTTGCCAGCAAAATGCAAAGAAGGGGAGGATGAGCCAACTTGGATTGACATTCCCGAAACCTTTCTAATTAAATCATGGGATTCTCCTATCGAGAAAATTATTGCAGAGGCATACCCTGATTTTACAACAAGACAAACCGATGATGTCTACCTCAAAGAAAGGGCAATTTTAACTCCTAAGAATGAGGATGATGATGCCATCAATGAGTATATGTTTAACCAATTAGAAGGGGAAACTGTTACATACAACAGTGCAGATGAGATTTGCAAGGGATCTACAGAAAATCTTGAACAGCACGACCTGTATCCGATTGAATTTCTAAATTCCTTATATTTCTCCAGTATGCCCCCACATGCTCTTCACTTAAAAAAGGAACTGCCCGTTATGCTATTGCGAAATGTCAATCCAAGCAAAGGACTATGTAATGGAACAAGGTTGCTCATTACAGATCTAGGCCAGTTTGTTATTCATGCTAAGGTACTAACAGGTTCAAATGTAGGGGACAATGTCATTATACACAGGATTATACTCACATCAACACAGTCCAAGTGGCAATTCGTCCTCAAACGTAGGCAATTCCCTCTAAAACCATGTTATGCAATGACCATTAACAAAAGTCAGGGCCAGTCACTTAATTATGTTGGCCTCTATTTGCCTACTCCCGTATTCAGTCATGGACAACTTTATGTGGCATTATCTAGAGTTACCAGTCCTGATGGCCTTAAAATACTAATGATCGAAGATAAGGAGTCGGAACTTGCGCACTGCACGCGTAACATTGTTTTCAAGGAAACTTTCAGCAACTTATAATAAATACATGCATTCAATATATAGCTTTGCCATGAAATTGTAAACATGCCTACAAACATCCAACAGTCACCTACCATGCATACATCAAAGGACCAAAACTCAAAAATGTTTGCATCCGTGACCCCATTGATATCACTTGAAATCTCAGTCAAATATTCCATAAAGCTTAGTATATCCTTTCAAAGAAAATAAGTATTGAATGCATACACGAAAATAATCAGTATCCTTATTATCGAAAACATAATTCTTTATGAAGTAAAAGTAAGTTTCATTAACATCCCACTCTATAGTCTATACAATCAGCAACAATCAATATAACCTTGCTTATGGATATCCGCAAGACAGCAATAAAAGTTTATAATCAGAAACTTTCATATATACAAAAGGAAACAGCTACTTATGGTAATATTGACAACTCTTGCGGTATTTCACATATGTTTTTTGAGTCTATAATAATCCTTATCCAATCTTCATCTGAGGTGAACTATATCGTACTCAGATAGGTGACTGTCAGAACGTGTGAAGCCGACAAATTTTGACAAAGTATCAATGATGGATGTGCGTCAAATTTGATATTCCATCTAACATCTTATACAACAACAAAAGCCATATCATCAAGTATGCAAACACAAAAACTTTACTAATCAAATTTGAAAACAGATATACAAATCAATAACCAAATTCAATCATCCCAAACTTCTTAATTCATCCTAAACAATGAATATCCAAATTCAATCAAACTTACTTAAGCAAATTTGAAAACAGATAAACAAATCAATAACCAAAATCCTCATATTCCAAAAAAATGCATACTCATAAACATCTAACATATCATTTCACAAGAAACCCTTACACAGCCATACGATTATCAGCCCTAGATGATCATTTCATGAAAATTGAAACAAGAAATTCAATACACAAGCACCACACGCCTTAAATCAAATGAACCTATGATTTAATTTGATTAATATGTTGTATAATGGATCGGCCTAATTTGAGATGAAACCCTAATTATTTTTCGCCAGATCTAAAAATAGTGTGTGTTTGACTCATGTGTGTGTGAGAGAAAACACACTTTCTCATAAAGTATAAAAAGGAAAAAAATTAAATAAAGTAAATAAGTAAAATAATATATAAACATAAAACTAAATATTAATATTAAACATTAGAGTACTTGATAATCAAAGTCATTAACATCAACTTTCAGAGTCATAGCAGTTAACCATCTGATCATTAATACATACATCCAAAAGATCATTCAAAATACTACCCAAAAGACATCCACCATACTGTTCTAATCATCATCGGAAAGCGCTTCATGAAACTCCATAAGCCTCACATGGCCTTCTTTCTCATGAACACCCTCGCGAACTTCAGCTAGGAGATTGGTAATTGCTAGCAGCCTATCACGATCCCTTTGCTGTGTCTGAAGCAGACACTCCAGCGCATCCACAGCTTTTTCATTGAAGGGGCCAAGCAAACGAGCCTCCCTTATGCTGATCTCAGTCTTATCAATCTGGCTACGGAGTTGATTGGCTTCCTCCCCCATCCGCATCAAGAAGCCCTCCTCTTCAGCCACCCGATTGTTAAACAAAAACTTGAAGCAAGTCGCGAGATTGTCGGAACCAGAAACCTCCTTAAGTTCTTCAATGTTGCGAGAGGCGGCCATTGGTCAGAGAGTTATGTGTGAGATACTCCGTAATAGATATTAGGGTTATAACATAAACATTGATAATAATTTGTATAAATAAGTAAAAAAATACAACGAATAGGTAATGAGAAGTCATGATTGTAAATCATAACAGAAGTATTAATTCAAGCTGCAACTTCGTCTTCCCATTCAGAAGTATCATATCAGTATTAAAGATTGTATTTGGAAATATTACCAAAAAACCCTCACAATTTACTTTTTACATAAAAACCCCCTCATCTGCACAATGCTTACCATTAACATCCTAACCTTCATAAAAATGCTTATAACTTAGACTTATATTTATATCCAAAAATTCTCCATTGCAATCATAAATAAAAAGAAAAAACCATAACTAAAACAATATTACTTATATTTATTTTAAATATCATAAAGTCGAAAACAAACAAAACATTGAAAATTCTCAATACCAACAAAAATATGTAAAACCAAACAAATAATTAAACTCATTCATCTTAATATCATTAGCTTCTTCCTCACAGACACCAACTTTCGCTTGATAGAACAAATTATTTAACTTTTCAAGCAATACCCGATGCCTCTCTTGAGTCTTTCTCAAAGCATCTAGCGATTCCAAAGCAACACCACGAGGACCTAAAGCTTCCATGTTCGCCATCATTGTATGGTTCTTTGCCATTACCTGCCTCAAATGTTGACAACAAGCAAAAAGTAATTTAGAAAATGCATAATCTTCACCTGCCTGTTGCACAAACCATAAACGCATACAATCATAAAATTTAGAAGAACCAGCAACATTCATTAGATTCTCCAACATCTGAAAATCTGCCATTGAACACAAAATATCTCAAAGTAAATATGGTTTTATAACTCACTACGATAAAAGTACCAAATAAATAGGCCTAAAATAATTTATGTAACTTATTCATATTAAAAGAGTACATGTGAAAAGCCTCATATAAATATAACGGATTGCAAAAAACATCTTCACATGTACTCTTTTAAAGTAAAGTAATTAGTTTAAATAGTGTAAACCTAATGAGTATCAACCATTAAGCTATGAACACTTAAACACAATTGGTGCAATGTACGGGCTTGCCATCGCCTCATATCTATCTATATATTCTAATATACAGCACTTGAAAAAGACCCTCATTACCCCTTTAAAAAGTTAATGCTGAAATTCTAGAGTGTCTAAAATAGTCATTTTGCAATAATAATTTTAACATAACATTATTTTCGGTAGGCATTTAACAAGTATGACTTTATTTTGGATGACAATTGAAAATGTCAAATCTTTCAAAGGAAGAAGCAACATTTTCGGACCCTCTTCACAAAACAAAGAAAATCACCGGATCTTCCCTCCACTTTTTTCATCCGCCTCTCCCATTTCTTAAAGCCTAACCAATGTTCATCATCTATGATATTGCATTAGCTATCAATATTTTCCTAAGGTAATTTATTTTTGTTTTGATCAAACTTTTATTTTCGTTTTGATCTTGCAGGCTCATAAACCAGTATCACATGAAATTATTTTGCTTCTTTATCTTCTTTGTTGGAAACTTTTATTACACATTTTATTTAAGCACTGTTGATTTTGTTGTCTTGGAATGTTTATGCATATGCACATTAAGTGTTCTTGAATAAGATTTTTTGCCTACATCTAATAAAGTCTTGCACATTAATTCCGTCAGTAAGCATTTTTGAAAACCCTTAATATTATGGGAGATCATTTAAGTTTTGAAATAACAACCAAAACTCATGAAGTTTCTTCGGAGAGTTTTTCTGATATTCAACCTTTCTTAATATATATGAGGCACACAAGTGTTTGTGATAATGTCTGAAAGAGTTTGGTTTATGTGTTTTGTGCAGGTAGTCATGATATGCTTAGTGTACGAAAATCTTAATCTGGAGGATTTTGTGGCTTTGGAATTACGGGAGATGGTAGCAAAACCGAAATCAATCAACATGGAGAAAATGTATTAGGTGATTATTGAGTTGTTCGTGCCGTTTTTTTTTTATATCATGATTTATATGATGTTTTGAGGTCATGATATGGTTAATTTATGGAGATGTTGGTAAAGTTTGTGTATTTGAATAGTGATATGATATGAATGATTTCGTGGCATTTGAATTATATGTTATCGTAGCAAAACTCAAGGAAAAACTACTCAACATGGAGAACATTTGGTAGTGTTGCAATTACGATTCACAGGTTCCAGATTCGTCATTTCCTTTCCTCCACTCATTTTACGTTTTTATTTGAATACTATTAGTTACGTGTTCTTTAATCGTGCTTTTTGTATTTTGATTGCAATTTGTATTGGTCTTGAGCTGTTTATGCATATGCACATTAAGTGTTCGATTAAATATTTGGTCATGTGGATATCAAGTTAAAATGAAAAGTTTGGTGATCGTGGGTAATAAAATCATTTGCTATTTGTCACCATTTTGAAGATATAGTACTGCTGGTAGCGAGGTCACGTAAACGGGATGATAAGAAGATAGAAGGTTTGTGGTTTAATTTAGCTAAGTTATTAGTCTCATTGCAAACAGTATTTACACAAGGTGGCATTATATAGGTCTAAAAAAGAAAAAAGAAGGGCTTGAAATGATTTACAAGAGCTTGGGTTAATAAGGGAGATGTCCTTAAAGGAGTCTGAAGCTTCTGGAAAGATCAGTGGGCTCGAGAGAAGATTCAGTATGCAGAGATTGAGAAGATTATTGAACATTGTGAGAATCTAATTTTTTTGTGATAGATGAATTGACTATTGAGCATCATCCTGCTAATGTGTTTATTTATTAACCAATGAAGAAAACCAACATTTGGCAGCCTAATAGTTAGCTGATGAAAGGCTTAGCTTGTGCAATCAGAAGTCAAATTTGAAATATCAAGTATGTTTATTAAAGTCTTAAGAGTGCAAGATGTTTGTGTCTTTTAATAGATTGAATACATAGATATATTAGATCATCTGTATACTATTTTGCTGTTGTGACTCTTAAATTGGTTTTTGATAAAACTGACTTTCAGAGAATATGAGAAAAAGAGGGACACGGGAGCACGAATAGCCAAGCTATAATCATCACAGGAAGAACTAAAAGAATGCTTTGGTCGAGGTTGATGGGAGAGAAGAAGAGCTTAAATCAACTATAGAAAAAGGAACTGAATAAATTGATACAATGAAAGAAGAAGTACAAGGTACTCCCATTTTCTTCCAAAACAGAGTTTAGGATGTCATTTTAGGATTTATGATCAGTTACTCTACTTCCTCATGTATTGTAATCAATACAATATGTTACCATTTTCTTTCTTTCTCTCTCTAGAATGGAAATTACAATCAGAAGCATGTGAGAAGGAGATGAAAAAAAGGAAAATAAAGATATTTGCTGCTACAACCAACATTACAAATCATAAAAACAGAATAGATGCTAAGGTTAGCTCTTGATCATGTTTTCTTTAAATATAGTTGTTTTTCAACACATGCCATGGCTTTAACATCATGGTTTTGCAGGAGAATTTTATTACACAATTAAATTCAAAGAAACAAGATATTTTGGAGAAATGTGATTTAGCGCAAATTAGTCTTCCAACTGTGTGGCTGCCCAATGGATGTTGATTCAGCACCAGGCCCAGTGTACGATTTCAGTGAATTGAGTAGATCGCTTCGGAATAACATTAGACCTACTGAGAGGGAGAAAGTTGAGGCAGATTTTAAACAGAAAATTGGAAACTTGATATCAAGAAATTGACAGATTCGCCCCTAACTTGAAAGACAAAGAAAGCGAGCAAAGAGTTTGAAGATGCCAGAGATGAAGATAAGCAAATATGCGAATAGTTTAAAACTGTGAGGTCTAGAAGGTAAACTTTTTATATCATTTAACATTGGGTCTTTTTCTGCATAAATTATCAGCGTGCCTTTTATTGCTTCCATTTTAGTCATTGTGCTATTTTTTGTACATCTGAGTCAATAAATAACGGATTTCACTCACTTTGGTAGTTATATTAGCAAAAAATCTTAATAACTGTCATTCAAAGTTGTTTTTCTCAGTAAAAATGTTTTATGCATAGAATGTGAAAAATTATATGAAAAACACCAAGATTAAGGGTGCAAAGTGACCCAAACAGGACACAAAACCATCTTTAATTGACTCTGATGTACAAAAAGGTGGTACAATGACTTAAAACGGGGCAAATGACTTAAAATCAATAGTTAACCATTTTGACCTGTCACCAGCCCTTCCAAGTAGATATTGCAAGTTAGAACCATTTGCTATCTGAAAGTGTTGATTTGGTTTATGTAGCTCTAAAAGTTCAAACACGTAAAATGTGAAATTAACTTAGAAGGAAATGGCCAAAAGTCTGTCAAACGAGTAGATAGTCACCAATAAAGTGGGTTTTGGATCCCAAAAAGACAAATAAAGTGTCCGGGTTTCGACAACTCTGACAAGACAAAATAGCTTGCTCAAGAAAATCTCTATATTACTATTATTATCTCATGTTCTTAGTTTCACTATTTTATAAAACACTTATGGATGTTTCTTTGCTTAATTGTTGATGCTGTGAAGCCTATGTGACAATTTTAAGGAAAAATTAAAAAAATAGAATAAGCTATTTAACACTTATATTTCTAAAATTTTATTGCTATGTAATGTTGTGTACAGGATTGATCCGTTGTGGAGTATATATATAATATCAGACGGATATGCGTGATACGCGGGAAATGACAAATCAACCCTTTAGGAAAAAGGTTAACTTACAAAACCCGTGAATACGATATGAGATACCGGGCAAGTGATTACCCGGGTCGTGTCCCAGCAAGGTGTGAATCGAGGATTTCATTTTTGGTTTGGAATTAAAGTGCTTGAAGGATGGATTTGGGTTTTTGTGTTTTTAATATTCTAATGAGATATGGAAAACAAATTTACAAAGAAAAATTAAACATAAGACAATTTACGCTAAAAACGCAAATCGGGAATCTAAAAACGAGCTTAAAAACTAAAACCTTTAAAAATTAACCCTACAAGTTCAACTTTATTTTTCCTAAATCCTAAATGATAAAAGAAAATTTTAGAAAAAAGAATTATATTTTTTTGACTTTTATATTTTTTTTATGAATTAAAAACAGAATTTAAAAGAAAAATAAATTAAAAATACTAAATGAAATTGGAAAATTATGAAAAATTCCAGAAAAGTCCTAATTGATGTACTGATTCTAGGAAAAATGAGCTTGAGGTGATAGCTTATCCAGATAAGCTGGAATAAGCTGGACAGTTGAAATAAGCTTATTTGGAAAAACTTGGTTAAATAAAATGTGGTGCAAATCAATAACAGAACAAGACCCTAGGGCAGAGGGTGTTGGTGTTGTGTGGTGAGCTAAGAGACCAGGGTTCGAATCCCTGGGTGCTCTTTTTTTGTTGTTTTTATTTTATTTTTGGATTTTTTTTTATTGCAACTTAAAAAGCATTTGGAAATAAGCAATTACTCTAACTACAACTATTTATGAAATCCACCAATAAGCTCAGAAATAAGCCAAGGAATGATTAGTGGGCTTAAATAGAAAATAAACTAAGGCTATGGACTGATAAGCTAATATTAAGCTATAATGGAACTAAAATAAGCTAGGTACTACCAATAAGCTAAAATCTCAATAAGTTAAACTAAAAAAAAACAACAAAAGCAGCAAATAAGCACTTAACTAAAAAAAATAAGAAAGAGTCTGCTGATGCACTTTGGTGCAGGGCAGAAATGGGCTTTTTCAAGCCACTAAAAAGCACTTGAAATAAAATCTTAAAAATCTAAAAAAAAATAGAAATGGCTAGATAAGCAGCCCAAGATTGTTAGCACAAAATCTCAGCTTAAAAGGACTTAACATGAACAAATGAAAAATTCAAGCTGAAAATTGCAAAAATCAAAACATGCTCAGTCTGCTATACTAATATGCAGACTGGGTTTTTTTTAGTCCAAAACCTTTCATATCCAAACCAAATTAATCCAACTTTTGCATATTGACTTTACACCCTACATTGAACACAAAAATGACAATAACTAGGACCAAAACTGCCTATCTCTAAGATAAGCAGTATTGAGCAGACTTGGGCCTTAATATGCACCTCACCAACTAAAACCAAGAAAATACTTCAAAACAGCTTAGAAGATTTAAAAAAAAAGCTTATTTTACTAAGATTAGGCAAGATCAAACTAGTCACAAGTGCAGATGAACAGTGCTCACCCATATTGACCCATTTTGACCCTGAACCAAACACCCCTTGTGTTTGACTGATTTAAAATTTAAACTAGGAATGCCAATTTTAAACCTAGGTTTCTAAACATAACTGATTCAATACTTATTTTGACCCTAATTAACAACTTTCTACTGCAAATAAGCACTCAAATAAGTTGAGTGCTAATTGACTGATTTTGGCTTTTTTAAGGATTTTAAACTATTAATGAGATAAACTATAAAGACCTAACAAATTTACTCAAATAACAACTCAGAAGTTAAATAAGCAAAGAAATCACAAATAAGAACACAAATAAGCAGTTGGAATAATAAAACATGAAAATGGGAATTTCTTACAAAATGCTTTTGCTCCAAAACAAGGACTGCATTGCAATCATCACATCACCCTATTGCTTCCCAAGAAGCTCTAAACCATGGCCATCCAGAATTTACCATGCTCCAGCTTATTTGACCAAAGTGCTTATTTTTTTGGCTTATTTTGACTTTTCTTGACTTTTTGGAATTTTAAGGTTTAGACTATCATAAGCTCACAATAAGCTATGATGAGCTTATATGAGCTTATATAAACAGTATATAAGCTTTTTAAAACACCAAATGACCCAACTTGATTTAACAGTCAACTTTTGAAATTTGGAATTTCATTAACTTTAGAAATTGATACAATGCTGAGTAAATCAAAGATAAATAAGCTTAAATAAACTTGAATTGATACAGAAAACTTAAATTTTAACTAATTAAAACATTAAACTAAAAATACGACTATGCTAAAAATCTACATGCCAAATTAAGGCTACAAAATGCCCTATTTATACTAAAATCAAGCTGGGATGTCTTCTTTGACTTCTTCTGACCATTTCTTGACCCTTGGATTGGCTTGGAATTATCTCAGCCTTTAATCATGGTTTTGGCGCCAAAAAGTCATTAGTGGGATACCAACTGTGTACTGGTTATCTTGTGATGAGGGGGAAGCATTAAATGCTTTTGGACTGGGGTAGGTGGAGTGTAGTAGGAGGAAAAGCAGGGTGAGGGGGAGGGTGGTTTTTTCAGTGAAAATGGTGGGAGAGGGTGGTTTTGGTTTTGGCGGTAATGGTGAGTGGATTTGACCGAAGTCAAACATGGGTATTAACTAAAAAGATAAACGGGGTGTGGGTTTTTTATGGAGTTGGGCTTTTGAGATATTGGGCTTGGTTTAGAAGCTGGGTTTTATTTGTTGTGGGTTGGGTTTAGGATTTAGTGGATTTGTTTTTAACGGTTAGGGTTAGAATTGGAATTAGTTGTATCTTTAGGGACCAAAACTGCCAATTCTGAAAGTTCGAGGACCAAACTTGTCACTTTGCAAAAATACTTCCAAGGACCAATCTTGACAAGTTGAGCATAATTATGATCCACTTTGGTAAATTTCTTTCCCGGCCTCAGCTTTTTGAGCTTTTCCAATCTCGTGCTCGTTTATGTCCGTTTTTGCCCTGTTTTCAATCCTTTTGTACCTGAAACGCATAAAAACACAAACCAAGGATATATGCAGTATAATATGGTATATTTGGCTGTTTTTAGCATTTTTTATGTATCAAATGGGTATAAAATGATGAGTAAATAGGCATTCATCATCCCCCCACACTAAGCTATTGCTAGTCCCTAGCAATCCGATCATGTGAAGTAATGAAAGGATCAAAAGAATATACCAAGCATACCCCGTTTTGACTTTTTATTAGATGCAAGAAACTAAAACTAGAACAAAAATAGATAAAATGCTTGATTTCCAAAAATGGTATCATGGAACCGGATTCACACAAAATGGGTGTCTCCAGGGAATTGAAATCGTCATCCTCTTTTCTATACTTCCAACTAAGCTTAAAATCAATGTGCAAATGTTTTTGTAAAATGCTAACACTACTTATACTAATAATCTATGTAAGCCGAGACTTAACTTTTCACTCCCACAATTTATTAAAGTTAGGTGACTGTGCTTGATTTTCAAAATTTTGATCACAAAAATTGACGTTTTTATAAGATTTTGACTAATACTAGTTGAAAGATAGATTTAAAATTTAAAACAAGCAAGTTTCAAAACTTTATTCAACACATCAACACTTATTGCATTTTGCAATATCATTCCATTTTTGCATTTTGCAATATCATTCCATTTTATTTTATTTTTTTCTTTTCATTTTTACATCATCTTTTTTTTTTTTTTTTTTTTTTTTTTTTTTTTTTTTTTTTACTTGTGCAACATAAACTAGCGGAGTTTCACGGGAACCAAGACCTTACACCTTTCTGAATAAAGGATCCAAGGGCCGTTACAACGGAGAGTTCCAAGACTCTAAACATTCCTGAAATGAGGATCTAAGGGTGTTAGACCAAGACCTCACACATTCCTGAATTAGAGGTCCAAGGGCCGGTGTAAGAGGGTAGCCAAGACCTAAACGCCTTCCGAAAATAAGGATCCAAGGGCCGATCTTGAACCGTAGCTTTTTTAGCACATACATTTATTACTTAACTTTTGCAACTTTCAAGCAACGTCTCACTTTCATTTTGCATTATTATGACATATGCTTGTTCCGAAGTTTAAATAAAGCTTTGAACTAGTATTTTTCAAAATCGTATAAAAAATGATTTTGTGTGTTCAAATGTTTGAAAATAAGCACTTATTAAGTCAGATTGGTTATCTCCTGGGAGGAAAAGCCATAGATTACTTATATAAGCTCTAAAGAAAACCAACTATTCTACGCTTAGCATTTTCATTTGCACATATCGTAAAACCTTAGTCTAACCGTTAAGGAAGCAGCCAGATCAACACTCTGGCAGAGTCGGGATTCCCTTTGTTCTAACCTAATCAAGACTAAACACTTTTATTTTTTTCTTTCTTTTTTTTTGTGCAAAGCACTTCTTTTTCATGCAATTTCTTATTTAAAAACGAAAAAAATTTAAAATTTTGGCCAAAACGGGGGGTACTAGGGTACTAGAAGGTACAAATGTGACAAAATTCGCGAGAATTCCCCCCCACACTTAGAATTGAATATTGCCCTCAATATTCAAAGTACCGGCTATTATGCCGACACTTAGAACGTAAAAAGGTAATACTAATAGCCAAGTGTGTGACAGAAATCTCTATTTTCACAAACAGGATTGAAAAGATATCCCTAGATAAACGTTAGCAAAAAGATCGGATATTGGGCGGCTGGATTGAAAACAGGCACATCAATCTCCGCCATCTTCTCTTTTCGGATATTGGGCGGCTGGATCGAATTAGTGTTGGGAACTTCAACATCTTTCCGCACTAGCACATTTTTAGGAGCCTTTGTATTTGCGTATTCTTTCAAAAGGTTCATCATCTCTGCCATCTTCTCTTCCATTTCCTCCTTCTGTTTGTAGACGGCTTCCTCAAATTTCGCCAACCGTTCGGAGTGTTTTGACATGTATTCTCTCATTCGAGCTTCGAATGTTGGACTAAGTTCCTGAGGTGGTGGGTTGGGTTGAGCGTGCTTATGGAAAGGTTTAGTATTTTCCCTACGGGGTGATTCGGACAATGGTATTTGCTTAACGCTTGAGACCGAGTTAATTGTTGCTTTTTGTGGACTTAAGGGTCTCTTTTGCTTTTCCATAAGATATGCAACCCTTTTCTCAAGTTCACTTACGCTTTCCTCAGTAATTTGATTGGCTGTATCGGGTGACGAATATGTCTTGACCGCCGAGCGTACATCGTGGGAAACTTGCCACAATTCATCATCGTCGGATGCAAGCTCATCAATGATCTCCCATGATTCCTCGGCGCTTTTGTCGCGCAATCTGCCCCCGGCGGCTCGATCGATGGCACGCTTGGTGTGGTAATCAACATGGTCATAGAAGATTTGGATTTGAAGCCATAGATTTATGCCATGATGAGGGACTTTTTGGAGTAAGTCCTTGAATCAAATCCATGCCCCGTAGAGGGTTTCGCCTCGACGTTGTTCAAACGTCAAGATATCCTTCCTTAGCTTGGTAGTTCTTCCCGGTGGGAAAAACTGAGCAAGGAAACGAGTGGTGAGATCATCCCAAGAGGTGATGGATACTGCGGGTTGACGCTCTAGCCATTGACTAGCTTGGTCCCGCAGAGAAAATTGGAAGAGACGCAATCGGGTCGTCTCTCGAGTGGCAACATCAAGGTCTATAGAATCAACGATTTTGAGAAAGTCCTTGAGATGTTGATTAGGATCTTCAGAACGAAGTCCATGGAATGCGCATCCGCTTTGCACCAACCGGATGGTGTCGGATCGCAAGGGAGTGACATTGGCTCCTTGAGTGAGCTCAATGGTGTTTCGATAGCCATGGTGGCTAGGACGGGAGTACTCTCCTAAAGTACGGGCTCTAGGAGGTGGTGGTGGTTGTTGTGGTGGTGGGTTGTTGGGATCAAGGATATTACCATCTTCCATGATGTCGAATGGTAATGGTTACGAACAAAGAAACGAAGAAAATAGATAGACTAAAGAAAACCTAGAAAAAGAAAATAAAAATCTCACTAGAAAGGAATCTAGTGAGTAGACCTATAAAATAAAAATTCAACCTAAACAATAACTATTCCCCGGCAGCGGCGCCAAAAACTTGATGCGTGGTTTTGCAACCTTACAACAGGTTTTACCTCTCGAGGGATCTCAAGAGGCTTACAACCCCACCAGGCAGTGTACCTGACCGATGTAGTATAGTGTAGTGGTAAGTACGGGGGATTGATCGTTCTCCACAGGGAATAGTGTTCGTTAGGTATGAAAAATTACTCTAATAGGTCTAAGGGTGAGAGAAGATTCTTTTTATGTTTTTATATTTTTATGAAAGCAAGTAAAATCTCGGGTTTGAAAGAGTGGGCGGAATTAGTTGCTAGTCAACTAACCCAAATTACTACGAATGCAAATAAAATAAAATAACAGAAAATGAAAATGTTGGTGAAAACTTATGTGGAGGGAAATGTGTTTACTTAGATTTCCTTACTCCCTAACTATCTTTTACCGGTTGATTAGTGTGTATTAGTTGCGTGGATGACGGGTGTATTCCTTAATACCAGTCGTGGGGTGGCGTACGTACTTCCCCAACTCTACAAGCTCCTACTTCACTCCTATGTCGAGCCGGCTAGGAAGCTCCTAACATGGGATCACTAGAATTCGCTTGTGCGTTAAATACAACCATAAAAACCTTTAGTACGCATTGGTTCATGTTTCTTAAGACGTTCAAGCAAGTTACCGAATAGGAAGTTAGCCAGTTTTCTTAAGCCTAACATAGATGAACAATCATCCAATACAACTAATAACACACTAATAACCAATAATCAATAGCTAGGTTTCATTAGATCTAAGCAAACACAAGATAAATCTAGCCTAGCATGTTAAACAAAAGACAAGAACAAGATAAAATCAAACAACACATAGACATATTGAATGATTAATTGATAACTTATCTTCAATGTAACATGGAAGATCTCAAGGCAAAAAGCCTTGAAAGAGCTGCCAAATTCGTCCTAGGGTTTTCACACACAAAGTTCCCCAAAATAAGTTCCACCCTAATGACAAAGAATTGCAAAACTATATATAGATTTTTAGATCTGACGGCGTCACGTTATGGAGTGTGACGCCGTCACCTCGCCGCTTTTAGGGTTCCCGGATTACCTTCTTGACGCCGTCCCTCTTTAGCTCTCCAAAATCCGTTCTGGCCTATCAAGGCTTGACGCCCTCAGACTATGAACGTGACGCCGTCCCTCTTTAAATTATAACGTGACGACCTTGATCAAATTAAAGGGTGACGCCGTCAGAATTCCCATGCAATTTTCACTGGCTTATCATGAGTAAATTTCACATCCACCACTTTTGCCAAGCCATGACGCCGACCAGGGATAATCCTGACGCCGTCAAAGGTAACTTCCAGCATGATTTTGAGACTTTGTCGTTTTCTTCACTTTTATGCTCCAAAAACGTCCAAAATGCCTCCTTTTCCAGATTTCTTCTCAAAAGTACCTAAAATGACAAAAGGAACGATTTAGGGCAATATTTGATCAAATAAATACGATTTAGGGCTTAAATGACCCCTTAAAAGCGGTACACTTTTCGCTTCATCAAATACCCTTACACTTGAGATTTGCTTGTCCTCAAGCAAATGCGCTTTTATTCTATTCAAAATACAAGTTAGGAGTCATTTAATGCTAACATAAAAGTAATTGCAACAAATAGTCGTTCCACTTTAATCATAATAAGCACGGAGATTACATACTAGCACCTCACAAGTAGTGTTTAGATACTCACATCTCTCAAGTGTCATCAAAATAAATCTCATAAATGAAAACGGATAATATCTCTCACTACCTGTCATAGCAAATAGACTACCATAGGCTTGGGTAAGGATCAAAAACCTCCTCCACTAGGCGTAAGCACCTATGATAAACTATCAAAGAGGGCTTTTACATGGGTTATAACGTGAGGTGTAGGGAAAAGGAAAACACGGTTTTGTTGGATAAAGGATATTTTACTGGTGGCGAGTTAAAGATCTTGATTAATTACATGTACTATACAATGTTGCTAAGCCAAGACTCGACTCAATCTTAAGCTAAAAATAGAATAACAAAAACATAAAATAAACATAAAATGAAACGGGATGGTAGTCCGTATGTTTTTTTGTTTTTTTATTTTTCTCATTTTTTTGTATTTTTCTTGATTTTTTCGATTTTTTTTTTTTTTTTTTTTTTTTTTTTTTTTTTTGCATACACTTTTGCCCTACCATCCAAAATAATACATCATAGGGGCATTGCATTCCCCTTACACTTGAACTTTTACATAACTTTACAAATAACTATTCTAATGACTCGAATTAAGATAATCAAAACACTTGGAGTACTTTTTTTTAAAAAAAACATTTAGCACATATGGGGGTAATAAATGATGTTCTTCCCCATTACTCCATTACACTAGTACTTTACCCATGAGTCTTAATCGTCCCAAAACAATATGTACAAGGATATGACTCGACTTAGCAACCATGTAATCAACTAGATAATTAACTTGGGTTTAAACAAATGTTGTAACAATAATGCACTAAAAATGAGTGCATACAAGGTAGGCTAAAGCGATTTGGGTGTACATTTAAGTGGGGTGTAAACAAATTCTTCCTTCAAGTAAAATGCTTAAAGGTCGAAACGAAAAGATAGGCTCTGAGGGGTGTACTAGGGGTATCGTGTACTAAAAATGAGTACAACGCAAAGGGTGTGGGAGAATTACTTGACCAATGTAGCCAAAGTAATTATAACAAAAACACAGGTGTAAAACAATGGGTTAATCCTAATGCCTCTTATCATATAGTAAATCTAACTACACGAATGTAGTCTCACTTGTGGCCTCGGAATGGTCCTAACGCAAGTTCTAGAATCTAAGTGCTACCGGTACACACATCATAGCATAAATGCTTTTCCTACCAATTCTAGGGGCGAACCTCACATATTTGGGGGTGGAAAATTTTTTAGTGGTACGGTTTTTGTGCTAGTCATATAACTCCTATCCGTGAGACGCTCATTAAGATCAAAGTTTCACTCCTATATGTTGTAAAAAATTTTAAATTTGGCACTAAAATTGCCCTAACAGGTATTTATCTCAGTTTTATTACACATCTACCATTAAACAAACAAAAATCAAGCGTAAGAGCATTCTCTAAAATCGTACTTTTACCCCCCCTTACACTTAAGATGAACATTGTCCCCAATGTTCAAATAACAAGATGTAAAAGCATAAAGTAAAAGAATGAAATCAAATACTCCCCTGATTCGCTCGGTGGATAATGAAGTAACACGGTTAGATCTTCTTCCAAAGAGAATGTTGAAGCTCCATGACTAATGCATCGCCATAAGCTTGATCCAAAAACATTTCCTTGTCCAAAATAACCTGTTAAACCTGAGAAAACAAACACGAAAACCTGCATAACATCGGCGGGATAAAATCTATATATAAGGATATAATGCTTGTGGAATGATAATTTTGCAGATTCCTGGAGATTATAAGTTATAGATTTAATAAAAACTTTTTAAGAAAATAAAACTTTCAAAAAATTCCAGAAAATTAAACCTGACGCCGTCATGTTGTAAAGCCTGACGCCGTCAGATATGATCTGACAGAATTCTCATGTTACGTTTCTGGAAAAAATTTGGAAAAACCTATACCTTACTTCCTGGAAATCCTGCAAAACATCATTATGACTCGATACAAGCATTTGACTCAAACAAATACTAATATGTATGTTAATTTATTATTATTATGATTCATGTTCATTTGTGTTCTAATAAACCGATTTAGATTTCCCTTACACTTAACTTTTGCAAAATACCTTTATATGTAGTTAAGACGAAGTTAAAAACAAAATAAAGCATTTTCACAAATTAGTTTTTAACATGAATCAATAATAATAAAACTTAAACACACATACGGAAACAAATAAAATCAAACAAACAAATAAATAAACACACAAAGCAAATAAAGTTTGGGTTGCCTCCCAAGAAGCGCTTTTCTTTATTAACGAGTCTTGTAGCTAGACTCAAAGTCATGCTACCCTACGTGATTCCATCATTCATAATGACGTATCCCTGATAGATATAATCCTTGTTATCAGGGTGGTGGTGTCTTAATCGCTCGACATTCACAGTCACATCACCTCCTCCCTTGCTGGTCAAGCTTACTACCCCATCTTGGTGTAGACTTTTAATTGTGAATGGTCCGTACCACCAGGGACTTGGTTCATCGGTAGGTGCTTTTGTTTCTGAATGCCTTAGAAGCACTGAGTCTCCTTTCGTAAATTCAGCGGGGTTATTAGGCTGCTCACCAGCCTCAATATAATCGTTATTTTCACCCTTACATTCTCTAATCTCATTTTCATTGTAATTCTTAATCCTTGCCTCCCATTCAAGGATTTTCTCTCGAACATTACCACGGATTACATTGGGGTTAGCTCCATCTTCTTTTGTAGAGCAACATCTCGTATATGACGTGGAATCGTTGGGAAGTTTATCGTCTTCTTCCCCTTCTTCATTTGGATGGTACTTTTTTCGTAATTGATTTGTGCCCTAGTGGTCGCGAGAAAGGGTGCCCCAAGGATTATTGGCATATTCATGTCATTTCTTTCAATAATCATGAAGTCGACCGGATATAGGAATCCGGCAACGTTGACCAACACATCTTCCGCAATTCCTAACGGGTACTCGTAAGAATGTTTTGCAAAGGAGAGTTTAGTACGGGTGATGGATGGCAGTTCGTCGGTTAACTGGACATAAACGGATAAAGGCATCAAATTTACGTCGGAACCTTGGTCAGCCACCGCATCCAGATACTTCAGTTTTCCAATGCTGCATGGTATTTCGAAGACCCCGTAGAATTCCTGCTTTTCCACTAACTTTTGTCTTATGAGGCACTCATACAATTGCCCTCCGGGTAATGTGTCGGATTCATCATCCGGTTCCATCCTCTTGGACTCCTTGTTGGGTAGATGAGTACGTCGATAGTTTCCCACCCAATTGTTTATGGTTTCCTTGTTTATTTCGTGCTTCAAGTAATGCCTCACTTGTTGTGACTTTGGTGGTTCTTCCAATTGGCGCTCCTCAGTGGGCGCCTCCTTTCCCTTGTCGGAATCACATGTGTAGGCATTGGTGTTTCCGTCTTTAAGTGGGACGAGGTCAATTTTGTTTAACTTCCATAGTTATCAACTTTCCTCTTCCATCATTTTCGCCCTCTTGGACGACGGAGACGGTATTAACACAATTAGTGTTGGGAACTTCAACATCTTTTCGCACTAGCACATTTTTAGGAGCCTTTGTATTTGCGTATTCTTTCAAAAGGTTCATCATCTCCGCCATCTTCTCTTCCATTTCCTCCTTCTGTTTGTAGACGGCTTCCTCAAATTTCGCCAACCGTTCGGAGTGTTTTGACATGTATTCTCTCATTCGAGCTTCGAATGTTGGACTAAGTTCCTGAGGTGGTGGGTTGGGTTGAGCGTGCTTATGGAAAGGTTTAGTATTTTCCCTACGGGGTGATTCGGACAATGGTATTTGCTTAACGCTTGAGACCGAGTTAATTGTTGCTTTTTGTGGACTTAAGGGTCTCTTTTGCTTTTCCATAAGATATGCAACCCTTTTCTCAAGTTCACTTACGCTTTCCTCAGTAATTTGATTGGCTGTATCGGGTGACGAATATGTCTTGACCGCCGAGCGTACATCGTGGGAAACTTGCCACAATTCATCATCGTCGGATGCAAGCTCATCAATGATCTCCCATGATTCCTCGGCGCTTTTGTCGCGCAATCTGCCCCCGGCGGCTCGATCGATGGCACGCTTGGTGTGGTAATCAACATGGTCATAGAAGATTTGGATTTGAAGCCATAGATTTATGCCATGATGAGGGACTTTTTGGAGTAAGTCCTTGAATCAAATCCATGCCCCGTAGAGGGTTTCGCCTCGACGTTGTTCAAACGTCAAGATATCCTTCCTTAGCTTGGTAGTTCTTCCCGGTGGGAAAAACTGAGCAAGGAAACGAGTGGTGAGATCATCCCAAGAGGTGATGGATACTGCGGGTTGACGCTCTAGCCATTGACTAGCTTGGTCCCGCAGAGAAAATTGGAAGAGACGCAATCGGGTCGTCTCTCGAGTGGCAACATCAAGGTCTATAGAATCAACGATTTTGAGAAAGTCCTTGAGATGTTGATTAGGATCTTCAGAACGAAGTCCATGGAATGCGCATCCGCTTTGCACCAACCGGATGGTGTCGGATCGCAAGGGAGTGACATTGGCTCCTTGAGTGAGCTCAATGGTGTTTCGATAGCCATGGTGGCTAGGACGGGAGTACTCTCCTAAAGTACGGGCTCTAGGAGGTGGTGGTGGTTGTTGTGGTGGTGGGTTGTTGGGATCAAGGATATTACCATCTTCCATGATGTCGAATGGTAATGGTTACGAACAAAGAAACGAAGAAAATAGATAGACTAAAGAAAACCTAGAAAAAGAAAATAAAAATCTCACTAGAAAGGAATCTAGTGAGTAGACCTATAAAATAAAAATTCAACCTAAACAATAACTATTCCCCGGCAGCGGCGCCAAAAACTTGATGCGTGGTTTTGCAACCTTACAACAGGTTTTACCTCTCGAGGGATCTCAAGAGGCTTACAACCCCACCAGGCAGTGTACCTGACCGATGTAGTATAGTGTAGTGGTAAGTACGGGGGATTGATCGTTCTCCACAGGGAATAGTGTTCGTTAGGTATGAAAAATTACTCTAATAGGTCTAAGGGTGAGAGAAGATTCTTTTTATGTTTTTATATTTTTATGAAAGCAAGTAAAATCTCGGGTTTGAAAGAGTGGGCGGAATTAGTTGCTAGTCAACTAACCCAAATTACTACGAATGCAAATAAAATAAAATAACAGAAAATGAAAATGTTGGTGAAAACTTATGTGGAGGGAAATGTGTTTACTTAGATTTCCTTACTCCCTAACTATCTTTTACCGGTTGATTAGTGTGTATTAGTTGCGTGGATGACGGGTGTATTCCTTAATACCAGTCGTGGGGTGGCGTACGTACTTCCCCAACTCTACAAGCTCCTACTTCACTCCTATGTCGAGCCGGCTAGGAAGCTCCTAACATGGGATCACTAGAATTCGCTTGTGCGTTAAATACAACCATAAAAACCTTTAGTACGCATTGGTTCATGTTTCTTAAGACGTTCAAGCAAGTTACCGAATAGGAAGTTAGCCAGTTTTCTTAAGCCTAACATAGATGAACAATCATCCAATACAACTAATAACACACTAATAACCAATAATCAATAGCTAGGCTTCATTAGATCTAAGCAAACACAAGATAAATCTAGCCTAGCATGTTAAACAAAAGACAAGAACAAGATAAAATCAAACAACACATAGACATATTGAATGATTAATTGATAACTTATCTTCAATGTAACATGGAAGATCTCAAGGCAAAAAGCCTTGAAAGAGCTGCCAAATTCGTCCTAGGGTTTTCACACACAAAGTTCCCCAAAATAAGTTCCACCCTAATGACAAAGAATTGCAAAACTATATATAGATTTTTAGATCTGACGGCGTCACGTTATGGAGTGTGACGCCGTCACCTCGCCACTTTTAGGGTTCCCGGATGACCTTCTTGACGCCGTCCCTCTTTAGCTCTCCAAAATCCGTTCTGGCCTATCAAGGCTTGACGCCCTCAGACTATGAACGTGACGTCGTCCCTCTTTAAATTATAACGTGACGACCTTGATCAAATTAAAGGGTGACGCCGTCAGAATTCCCATGCAATTTTCACTGGCTTATCATGAGTAAATTTCACATCCACCACTTTTGCCAAGCCATGACGCCGTCCAGGGATAATCCTGACGCCGTCAAAGGTAACTTCCAGCATGATTTTGAGACTTTGTCGTTTTCTTCACTTTTATGCTCCAAAAACGTCCAAAATGCCTCCTTTTCCAGATTTCTTCTCAAAAGTACCTAAAATGACAAAAGGAACGATTTAGGGCAATATTTGATCAAATAAATACGATTTA
Source organism: Artemisia tridentata subsp. tridentata (assembly GCA_021014915.2). Classification (NCBI taxonomy): domain Eukaryota; kingdom Viridiplantae; phylum Streptophyta; class Magnoliopsida; order Asterales; family Asteraceae; genus Artemisia; species Artemisia tridentata. The sequence continues at coordinate 73,328,153 of CP139505.1, forward strand.
GGGCTTAAATGACCCCTTAAAAGCGGTGCACTTTTCGCTTCATCACCCCCCACACTTAGTGTCAGAAAATAGAAAGAAGTCAGAATCATGGGTTGTCACCCATGAAGTGCTAATGTTTTTGTTATACCGAGTCACTAGCTTGACTCGACCCCGAATTCATTGGTTCATGGGGAAGCAAGTGGAAGAAACAATCTCCATCGGACTTTCATTCAATGTGTTTGGATAAACATTTGAACATCAGAAAGTTCCACACCGACGAGATACCCACGGTATTTTAATAGTAGAAACTATAAGGGATGATACCGGGGTCAAAGATAGTGTCCTCATTCCCGTAGGAGAAAGGGGAAAGAGAAATCACACCATATGTGAAGAATGGAAGAAAGATTTTGATGATTATCGTGAAAAACTCTTCATCATCAAAAGCAAATTTGTCATTAAAGCTCTTAGGTTCACTTGCAACAAAAGCCTCGGGAGGGAGGGTCGGGGTGATGTCATCAATAAGCAAATTCTTATGATCAAGTACACCTCCCCCCAGACTAGAATCTTTCTCAAGATCAAAATAGAAGTGATCATACTCCGGATGAGAGAGTTCATCGGAGAACTCTTCAAGAATAATCGGATCATTTTTATCAAAAAGGAACGAGTCATACTCGGGAAGAGATATATAAGCATGAGAAGTGGTACTGCCACTACTCATCTCTTCCGTATGATCGATATCAAAGCAAAAGGCTTCATAAGCCGGGAGAGAATAATCGGGATGAGAAGTGGGATTGCCACTACTCTCTTCTTCGGTATCAAAGATAAAACTCTCATATTCGGGAAAAGAATCCTCGAGCTCGAGCTCCGGAGGATCTAACGGCTTATCTTTAACAACAACATCCTTCGGGGGGAGGGAAAATAACGGTTCATCAAATATCATCTTTTCTAACAAAGGAGCGTCTCCCCCCGGATCACAATCAGCATCAACAATTTCCGGCGGAATTGGATCATCAATCCTTGTCGAACTTGAATCATCACTAGCAAGAAAAGCATCGACCTCATCCAAAAAGAAATCACTTCCCTCAACCGGTGTGAGAGAAGGGTAGGAAGAGTCGGAAATAATCGGATCAGGAGATGAAATAGGATTGTTATTTGAAGAGAATTTAGTTCCATCCACAGAATCAACAATCTCAATACGATAAACCGATTCCGGAGGTGGGACAAGTGGTGTGCTCTTAGAGCTAGCAATTTTCACCACTTCCGTTGTGGTCTCCGATTCTTGTTCATCATAATCAAAAATACTCTTAACTTCCGCAGCACAACTCTCAAACCATTTGCTTGAACCAGGGGTAATTTTCATCGTTTTGAGCTCAGCACATTTTTTTGAAGTACTCTTAACCGTGAATCTTGAAAGTGTCGAATCACTTCTTTTGGAAGCAATTACGGGATCAGATTTTTGATCAACCTTAGCAACGTTGCATTTGGTGGTTAGAGATTTAGAGTTCTGATTAATGTTAAACGTGACTTCTTCATTATCAACCCGTATGGTTAATTCTTCGGCGTATACATCGATGAGAGCACGAATCGTCCTTAAGAAAGCTCTCTCCAGAATGAGTGAAACTCGAGGATCGGCATCAAAGTCTACCACAACGAAATCAGTGGGAAAGTGGAACTTTCCTACTTTCACAACGATATCCTCAGCTATTCCAAGTGGACGAGTTATAGTATGGTCCGCTAGCTCGAGTGTCATGCAAGTAGATGTAAGCTCTGGAAGAGATAATTTCTTCCATACCGAGAGCGGCATTAAGTTAATGCTTGCGCCAAGATCGGCCAAGGCTGAGCACTGAACCATCCCCGAGAAATCACATGGGATTAAAAACTTGCCGGGGTCTCCGAGCTTTTCGGGAAGCTTCTTGAGGAGAACTGTCGAGCACTGCTCGTTAAGTGGGGTCTTTGCCATCTCAGACAACTTATCCTTGTTGCTTAGTAAACCTTTGAGTGTAGACGCAAATTTGGGCATAAGGACGAGAGCATCTGCGAAGCTTATGTCAAAGTGCAATTCATTGAAGATTTGAAAGAATTTCTCCATTTGTTGATTGGTTTTGTCTCGAAGCTTCTGATATTTTAATCTTGATGGATAAGGAAGTTGATTTGGAGTTCGAACGGGATTCACTTCGGGCTCAGAATTAGTCTTCGGAACATTGGTTTCCGGAATTTGAGTTTGGACGTCTGGAGGTTGGACGTGTGCGGTACTTCATGGGCTTGAGAAATGCACTTTGTCCGTTGTCACCTTGGTATCTCGATTCACTTCCCCCGGTGGAGGGGGCATAGGAGTCGAGGGTCCATTATGCGTCTTACCACTTTGAGTGGTGACGGCTTTCAACTCACCCTTCGGGTTGGGAATGGTATTTCCCGGAAGGCCTCCCGAAGTTGAGGCTTGATTCATTTGGTTCATGAGGCTAGCAAACATGTTCTCAATTTTATTTTGAGATTGATCAATTTTGTGATTTGTATTCCTAAGTTCACTTTTAAGCTCTTGACCTTGTTTTGACATTGAGGTTTGAAAATCATTTTTCAAAGTGGTGATTTGATTTTGCATTGACCTCATGTTAGCCTCATTTGACTTGATGTAGTTAGAAAGTTCATTTGAGGGAGCAACGGGGGCTTGGTAATTAGAAGCTTGAAAGCCTTGATTGAAATTACCCCCTTGAGTTGGGTATTGATTTATCGGGGCTTGAAATTGGTTTCGAACATCTTGCCCTCTCGGTTGATTTTGATTGAATCTATTTGGATTGTTGGGTTGAGAAAATCCGGGTGGTCCACTTTGATTACTAACACGATAGTTCGGGTCAACTTGAGGACGGTATTGGTTACCTCCTTGGTTATAAGCCCCGGATACCGCATTAACTTCAAATCGACTACCATCGGTGGCAGTACAATTGTAGTATGCATGAGGACCACCACAAGTGACACAAGTTTCTTCCACCGCTTTGACTTGAGTCGGTGAAGAAGTTTGTGGGGAAGAAAGTTTCTTTTGCTTGGAAAGAACCAAAGCTTGAATAGCATCCGTGAGTTTTTCAATCTTAGCATCGGTGCTAGAAGTACTCACGGGAGACGAAGTAGAAGGGGAAGCACTAACATAGGAAACAACCGACTTGCTTCGTGTAGTGCGGACCTTGGACTTATTCTCAATGATGGCTAAAGTGTCTTTCGGAGTTCGATTCAAGAGATTGCCACCGGCGGCGGCATTAAGAGAATCTTGGTCCGTTTGGTTCAAACCATTATAGAAGGTATCGATTTGATGCAACTCGGAGAAACCATGGTGAGGACATTTGCGAAGTAATTCTCTAAAACGGTCTCACGCTTCACTAAAGGATTCATCAAATTTTTGAGTGAATTTGGTGATTTCATTTTTAAGGCTTGTGGTTTTAGACGGAGGAAAGAATTCATTCACAAATTTCGACACTAAATCTTCCCATGTTTCAATAGAACGAGGGGGTTGTTTTTCGAGCCAAATTCGGGCGGCCCCCTCGAGAGAAAAAGGGAAAAGAAGAAGTTTGATAGCTTCTTGAGGAACATTTCGGTATTTGATGGTAGAGGTGATCTTGTTAAACCATCGAATGTGGGAATGAGGATCGTCCCTCTCAAATCCGAAATATTGACTTGAAGTTACTAAGGATAGCAACCCCGTTTTAAGTTCAAAGCTATCGGCAACGATTGCCGGAACAACGATAGCATCTCCGTAACCCTCGGTGGGTGCTTGGAGAAGCTCAGACATGGTACGTTCATCCGCCATTGTGACAATGGGAGGAACGGGAATAGGAATAGCACGAATCTCGGGTTCGGCTATTTGGGTGGAATGCCTTCGATTACGTCTACGATTACGTCTTCTTGGAGTATGTACGAGTTCACGTAAAGGACTTGTCGACGTAGAAGAACGAGTGCGCATGCACTAAAAACAATTCAATTAAAACAAGACCGAAGCAAAACACAAGTGAACTTAAACCAATAATCAACAAGCGTACGGTAGCTCTTCAAAAGATAAACGCACAAAGGAGCGGAAGAGAAGAATGGATCTCTTTTCGAGGCGAAGTTCGTTGGATCGCCTCTCCTTATACCCCTCTTATAGTTTATTTATCAATCGAAGGTGAGCCGATATTCGCAAGTGATACAAAGGCAAGTTTTAATCTTTTGTTTGGGAACTTATTATGATAATACTCAAAGTTGATGAGTATTATATTGAGATTGCTTTTATCTTTTATTTAACACAACAAAACGGAAAATGTTTTTGTATTTTTTATATGATATATATATATATAAAAAGGAAAAGAAAATATTTTTGTTTTTTATATTTTTATGAAAGCGATAACTTCTTGACGAAGGATCTCAAGTCACTAATCGTTTAAACTTCAACGATATTGTCGCAACACAACCTCCCCGGCAGCGGCGCCAAAAATTGATCCGTTGTGGAGTATATATATAATATCAGACGGATATGCGTGATACGCGGGAAATGACAAATCAACCCTTTAGGAAAAAGGTTAACTTACAAAACCCGTGAATACGATATGAGATACCGGGCAAGTGATTACCCCGGTCGTGCCCCAGCGAGGTGTGAATCGAGGATTTCGTTTTCGGTTTGGAATTAAAGTGCTTGAAGGATGGATTTGGGTTTTTGTGTTTTTAATATTCTAATGAGATATGGAAAACAAATTTACAAAGAAAAATTAAACATAAGACAATTTACGCTAAAAACGCAAATCGGGAATCTAAAAACGAGCTTAAAAACTAAAACCTTTAAAAATTAACCCTACAAGTTCAAATTTATTTTTCCTAAATCCTAAATGATAAAAGAAAATTTTAGAAAAAAGAATTATATTTTTTTTACTTTTATATTTTTTTTTATGAATTAAAAACAGAATTTAAAAGAAAAATAAATTAAAAATACTAAATGAAATTGGAAAATTATGAAAATTTCCAGAAAAGTCCTAATTGATGCACTGATTCTAGGAAAAATGAGCTTGAGGTGATAGCTTATCCAGATAAGCTGGAATAAGCTGGACAGTTGAAATAAGCTTATTTGGAAAAACTTGGTTAAATAAAATGTGGTGCAAGTCAATAACAGAACAAGACCCTAGGGCAGATGGTGTTGTTGTTGTGTAGTGAGCTAAGAGACCACGGTTCGAATCCCTGGGTGCCTTTTTTTTTATTCATTTTTTTATTTTTTATTATTATTTTTTTTATTGCAACTTAAAAAGCATTTGGAAATAAGCAATTACTATAACTACAACTATTTATGAAATCCACCAATAAGCTCAGAAATAAGCCAAGGAATGATCAGTGGGCTTAAATAGGAAATGAACTAAGGCTATGGACTGATAAGCTAATATTAAGCTATAATGGAACTGAAATAAGCTAGGTACTACCAATAAGCTAAAATCTCAATAAGTTAAACTAAAAAAAAACAACAAAAGCAGCAAATAAGCACTTAACTAAAAAAAATAAGAAAGAGTCTGCTGATGCACTTTGGTGCAGGGCAGAAATGGGCTTTTTCAAGCCACTAAAAAGCACTTGAAATAAAATCTTAAAAATCTAAAAAAAATAGAAATGGCTAGATAAGCAGCCCAAGATTATTAGCACAAAATCTCAGCTTAAAAGGACGTAACATGAACAAATGAAAAATGAAAAATTCAAGCTGAAAATTGCAAAAATCAAAACATGCTCAGTCTGCTATACTGATATGCAGACTGGGTTTTTTTTAGTCCAAAACCTTTCAGATCCAAACCAAATTAATCCAACTTTTGCATATTGACTTAACACACTACATTGAACTCAAAAATGACAAGAACTAGGACCAAAACTGCTTATCTCTAAGATAAGCAGTATTGAGCAGACTTGGGCCTTAATAAGCACCTCACCAACTAAAACCAAGAAAATACTTCAAAACAGCTTAGAAGATTTTAAAAACAGCTTATATTACTAAGATTAGGCAAGATCAAACTAGTCACAAGTGCAGATGAACAGTGCTCACCCATATTGACCCATTTTGACCCTGAACCAAACACCCCTTGTGTTTGACTGATTTGAAATTTAAACTAGGAATGCCAATTTTAAACCTAGGTTTCTAAACATAACTGATTCAATACTTATTTTGACCCTAATTAACAACTTTCTACTGCAAATAAGCACTCAAATAAGCTGAGTGCTAATTGACTGATTTTGGCTTTTTTAAGGATTTTAAACTATTAATGAGATAAGCTATAAAGACCTAACAAATTTACTCAAATAACAACTCAGAAGTTAAATAAGCAAAGAAATCACAAATAAGAACACAAATAAGCAGTTGGAATAATAAAACATGAAAATGGGAATTTCTTACAAAATGCTTTTGCTCCAAAACAAGGACTGCATTGCAATCATCACATCACCCTATTGCTTCCCAAGAAGCTCTAAACCATGGCCATCCAGAATTTACCATGCTCCAGCTTATTTGACCAAAGTGCTTATTTTTTTGGCTTATTTTGACTTTTCTTGACTTTTTGGAATTTTAAGGTTTAGACTATCATAAGCTCACAATAAGCTATGATGAGCTTATATGAGCTTATATAAACAGTATATAAGCTTTTTAAAACACCAAATGACCCAACTTGATTTAACAGTCAACTTTTGAAATTTGGAATTTCATTAACTTTAGAAATTGATACAATGCTGAGTAAATCAAAGATAAATAAGCTTAAATAAACTTGAATTGATACGGAAAACTTAAATTTTAACTAATTAAAACATTAAACAAAAAATACAACTATGCTAAAAATATACATGCCAAATTAAGGCTACAAAATGCCCTATTTATACTAAAATCAAGCTGGGATGTCTTCTTTGACTTCTTCTGACCATTTCTTGACCCTTGGATTGGCTTGGAATCATCTCAGCCTTTAATCATGGTTTTGGCGCCAAAAAGTCATTAGTGGGATACCAAAAGTGTACTGGTTATCTTGTGAGGAGGGGGAAGCATTAAATGCTTTTGGACTGGGGTAGGTGGAGTGTAGTAGGAGGAGAAGCAGGGTGAGCGGGAGGGTGGTTTTGTCAGTGAAAATGGTGGGAGAGGGTGGTTTTGGTTTTGGCGGTAATGGTGAGTGGATTTGACCGAAGTCAAACAAGTATTAACTAAAAAGATAAACGGGGTGTGGGTTTTTTATGGAGTTGGGCTTTTGAGATATTGGGCTTGGTTTAGAAGCTGGGTTTTATTTGTTGTGGGTTGGGTTTAGGATTTAGTGGATTTGTTTTTAAAGGTTAGGCTTAGAATTGGAATTAGTTGTATCTTTAGGGACCAAAACTGCCAATTCTGAAAGTCCAGGGACCAAACTTGTCACTTTGCAAAAATACTTCCAAGGACCAATCTTGACAAGTTGAGCATAATTATGATCCACTTTGGTAAATTTCTTTCCCGGCCTCGGCTTTTTGAGCTTTTCCAATCTCGTGCTCGTTTATGTCCGTTTTTGCCCTGTTTTCAATCCTTTTGTACCTGAAACGCATAAAAACACAAACCAAGGATATCTGCAGTATAATATGGTATATTTGGCTGTTTTTAGCATTTTTTATGTATCAAATGGGTATAAAATGATGAGTAAATAGGCACTCATCTAGGATGAAAAAGGCAATAAGAGGAAGTATGTGACAATTTTAAGAAAAAATTAAAAAAAATAGAATAAGCTATTTAACACTTATATTTCTAAAATTTTATTGCTATGTAATATTGTGTACAGGATGAAAAAGGCAATAAAAGGAAGTATGCGGCTATAGATGGAATGCAACTCCAATCTTGCATGGTAAGCTGATTTCATTGTTTCAATATTAATTTGGAATAAAGGAATTTATCACGGGTTCTATGCGTAATCTGGAATCCTAGAATTTTAAACTTGGGCATTCAGGTTCAGGTCGAACGGGTTAAAATTTGACCCATATATGAAAGGTGTTCAAACCAGTCTTATCCATGCTGAAAGATTATATGTTAAGAGTTATTGTAAAATGATCTTCAAAATTTGAGCAGTTTCATTTTATTATAAATATTAAATACATAATCATTGACATATATCTTGAATGCAAAATCGACTAATGGCTTCAAATCAAATCCTCAACGACGCAAAATTGGTGAACTATGCTTTTAGAATATTGGTTGGAGTTCATCCACGACTCCTCACATGATGCTACTATTAGTTATTCACTTTTGGTAGGAATCTTTAGCCTCCCTAATACAACTTTCAAGGCAATAAGAAAAATGATAAAATGTGTTTTCTTTAGCCTCTAAAGCAGTTACTTAAGTAGCACCATTTATGTTGCAAACAAAAAAGGTTTGGTTACAGTTGAATTTTGGAAGTATATGAAATATATGTGAAGAGTTAATTTTGAGTTTGAGTACATATTGGCTCCAATTGATAAGGTTTTTATATTTACCTTTAGGTTGTAGGGTGCTATTGATAGTCCATGTCATGGTCTTTGGTAAATGTTCGTGGTGAGGTATCAAAGATGGTGCATATTCATGTTGGGCTTTGCCATGTAAAGGTTACGAAAGTAAATGGTTTGCGTTGAATGTTCCGCACTATATGTGATAAAATTCTTGAGGAATGAGATGAACCTGTTTGAAATATAGGAATTAGGAAGTTGTTGGAGAGGCTATTATAAATCAAATCAGTAAATGGGGTTGCAGATTGAGAATTGTCAACAAAATAAAAGGTGAAAGTTTGTATAAATGTATTTCTTACATGTGAACATGAAGATACCATATGTGTTACAAACATGTGAATTAGGATGATACCGTGATACCATTTGTACAGTTGATATTGTCAAAGGTGTCGTGATTCAAAAGAATTGATAGTTTCAGAAATATTAGATTGAATAATGTAGTGTATTGCTCTATTTGCTTACACCAGACCATTACTCGGGAGTAGCGGAAATGTTGTAAAAAAATTACATACCAAAAATGATTTATGTCTATTGTATCGTTTGTAAAATTTATTTTATGTTTATGTAGCATGACTGTTCTATTCATACATTTGTTAAGTATAAAATACTACTGTAATTTAACAACTCATATCTAATATATCATTTATTCACATAATATAAAAAATAGATCACTTAAATATACATATTTTTTTACATAATAAATTTAAAATTGTTATTTCACGGTTTTCTATTTAACCCGGTGAATTCACGCGCCAATATATGCTTCTGCTATAACATCAAGTATAATTCTTGAAACACAATTTCAAACACCTTCTTGTATATCATCATTAGTTTATTCTTTTTTTCTTGCCAATATTTTCTTCGAGTAGAAGCTAATAGGGTGTTTATTTAGAATACCTTAATAACTTTTTAAAAGTGCTTACTAGCGTATCTTAACTTGAAAAGCTATTAAGCACTTTTAAGGTGCTTAGTTAAGCTTATGTCAAAGGGCTTTTATCATTTTTGGATCGGAATACACTAATAATCATAATCACTTGAATTTGAAATTTATGGAAACGCACAAACTATTAAGCACAATCTTTGCCCAAACAACGAATATAAGATCAATTGCTAACGAACAATGAACAAACTACATGGGTACCCATTTCTGAATGCACGAAAATTGTTAATATATAATGAAAGAAATTATTAAGGTTATATGAATCTAATTACATATTCTTTGATAATGTAGGAGAAGAAGTTTCACATTTGACCGGAAAATGCAACATAATAGGCTATTAGTGATGATGGTTTGGCGTATCTTATGAGGATATGTGATAAATATAAATAGCTTATGAAAGAATATGAAAAATATGGGGATATATGATAACTGATAAGTCTAGATATATTGTTTGTTTTTTGTAGTACAGGTTTTGTTATTTATTTGTATTATAATGTAGCATTAATATTATATACCAACAAAAATTAAATACCTTTTACAGTGTTTCAAAAATTTATTTGCATCATAATATAACATTAATATTTTCTATTTATACATCTAACATATCATTTATTCTCATAATATCACAAATCGATCTCTTATATAAACACTATTCAACGGTTTTAAATTTACTCCCGTGAATTTCACGGGTCAATAAACTAGTATATATAATAAACCAAAGTTTTTTTGAAATTCGCCACGTCATTAAATCCAGCTCATCAAAAAAAGCCAGCCCAACAAATCCACGTCATCACCTCATCTATTATCTTCAACCCTTCAACCGCCTTTCACTTCAACTTTTATAACCGCCTTCAATGCCACTTTCCCAAAACCAAAACCCCCTGCGATGAATAATTCGATTAACAAATCAATGGCAACTAAAAATCAAGGCAACCGAAATGACAACTGAAGATCAAGAAATTGACACTTTCCCAAAACCCCCTTCAATGGCAACCGAAAATCAAGGAAGATCAACAAATCAATGACTACTGAAAATATTTTCAGTAACTCTACAAGGTATAATTCAAAATCTATATATTTTTTTGAAAGGTGTTCGATGAAATGTGTGAGAGGTATTTCACTAACGTGTATTATTAGATAGTAAACAACAATGTGTTTTTTAGGTTAATTTTTTTGATCTATAATTAGTTTTGGAATTTTTTTTTTTTTTTTTTTTTTTATCTATAATGTGTTTTTTAGGTTTTTGATTGAAGTTCGTTGGTATAAATCTTATGCTTTTAGGTTAATTTTGTTGATCTATAATTAGTTTTGCATTGTGCTGTAAAGATATAATCTTTTTATAAGAGTTTGTTTGGGATTGTGTTTGGAGAGTGATTATTTGATTATCGGGTTTGTATAAGCCATAGCTAAAAATCATTGTATTGTATAGTTTGTATGATCTTTGCAGATTAGACTGAGCTGACCAATTAATGTGACTTATGTAGAGAGGTTTTATGAACTGGTGATGTATGAAATCTGATGTAATTGGTGCTAACTTAATTCTAGAAATTTGAATATACAAGCCATATTCAGTTAGAAAAGAAACACTAAAACTCATCCTCTAAAACAAAAAATACCATTGATAAAAGCAACTTTGAAAGCTTAGATATGTAGTTAAACTTCATACGACTATTTCGACCATTCTACCAACCTAAGATATTCACACATTATCTTTGTAGGAATTTAATGCGAATCTAAATGCAATATTAGCTCTTGAGAAAGAACTGCAGGTAAATCTCCATGCTTTATTTCAACAATATGCTTTTAACTTTATCAATCAAGGATTTAGGTTTACGTTGAGTGCTTACATTCTTTTAACAAAGTATTTGTCAATTAAGAATTCATATGTACCAACCCATAGCCTCCCATGGGTCCAAGATTCGTCCTTTGTGGGAGTACAACTCAGTTGTTCCTCCATACCAAACCTCTGGAGAGTTGTTAAACATGAGGATGTAGGTGATGAGGTGAAAAAACGTTATCAAAACTGTCAGTCAGTCCGCTGATGACACATAATAGTAAAAAAGCCAGCAGATGCGGTATGGTGCTCCACGGAAAGATGCCATAAACTTAAGAGGCAGCTATGAGGAAGAATTTTCTTAATCTTTTCGCTGAGCAAGCTGCTTCATACACTGGTGAGAAATATGTCTTAGTTTTATAAATCTTGAGTTAATAGCTGTTATTATTATTACTACGTTTTTATTATTACTACTGATACTATTAACACAAGATGGTTGGTATGTTTCTTGAATTATGCTTCGTTGACTGCTTGACCCATGAAATTTGTTACCCTCGGACTTAGAAAATTGAGGAGGCTGCTGAGCGAATTCCAGTAGTAATTGGAGCACTCCGGTATCTACTTTATTTGGTTCAGTTTTTCATTTTTAAGTCATGATGCATCAAAAGAGTGTCTTTGGTGCTAGATACACATGTGCTTTTATTGTACAGCTTTTACTTGCCAAAAGAATTACAAGCACCAGTGGCTTAAGACCTATTTTAATCCAGAAGTTTACGAACCAGGTAATTTTTATGGATTTTTGTGGTTACACTTCTACCACTTGATTTAAGAATGATCCATTTAACAGGTTATATTATATTTTAAATAACAACATTATGTAAATTACCATGACTATTTCAGGTAAAGGAATTGGAAGAGTAGGGTCGCGACTGTTCATAAGATGAATGAAGCTATGTTTACCACTATCCAAACTCTCAAACTCCATATGAGGGTGGCTGGGATTGCATTTTGAGGTAAATTATTTTCATGTTTATGAAACACAGATAAATTAAACACTTAGGACATAGATGATTGCCTTTTGTTCAAGGTAATTTGTTTCATGCAACTTTGCTTCTGAATTTGATGACCACCAAGTAAGCATACTTTGTTAATCTGGGTTTATTTTCTTGGATAATATGGATTTTGTTATCGGTTAGGGTTTATTCTCCTACATTCTATTTTTTTATTCCTTTGATAATAGTAACTAAAATATTGAAGTTAAGTATTTGACTATTCCATGATTATTTGCGGTTAAATTGTGGGTGAGGTGGTTGAACTTCTACAATGGTCTTAATTTTACCATTTAGGCTTTGGGATGTTAACAAAAAGATAGTATGATACTTATTTGGAATTAGTTCTTTATTTTTTCATATATTCAGTTGATCCTTTTTCATATACTGCTCTTGCAAATTCTGTGGACTAGCTGACAATGATGCTTCTCAAGTGGATGATTCTGAAGATGCACCCAACTCTGAAATGCTCACATGCTCTATGTGCGAGCAAAAATGTATGCAATATATTCATTTATGTCTTCCAGGATCTTTCACATTTCTTGTACTCGTGCTAACAATTTTGTTTTTTTACAGTTCACGACTCGTGCTTACATGCTCTATGTGCGAGCAAAGATGAAGATGCAGATGACGATGTAGTCAATGTTGAATCCAGTTGTCTATCTTTCTGTGGAAAGAAATGCCGGGAGGTATACGCTTAAGCTGATATCTTTTATATACACACACACGCAAACACTGATATTTGTTATATTTAAAATATTGTTTGAAAAAATATATGTATCAGGTGATGGGTCAAAACGGGTTTAAATTGTAACGGGTCATCTTTCACTTTTTAAAATATTGTCTCCCCTTGCAATATGTATATCTAAGACTGTTTTTATAGCTCTATGAGCAACTGCAGACATATATCGATGTCAAGTTTGAACTTAAAGATGGATATTCAATGACTCTACTTAAGTGTTCTGATCTTAGTCAAGATTCTACACTCAATGATCCTTTAAAGCTTTTATGCAATTCCAAATTGGCTGTTGCGTTCTCTGTTATGGATGAATGTTTTGTGCCAGTTATGGATGAGAGAAGTGGAGTCAACGTGATTCACAATGTTGTTTACAACTGTGGGTAGGTACTCATGGAGTGTATTTTAATTGTATCGTTATCTTTTATGAGGTGTAGCTTGCTTGATAAAAATTGTTTTGAAACTTGCATATTGCATATCGTAGCTTGAATCAAGGTGTATTTTTCTATTTAAAACCTCTGAAGCATCACTCAGCTTTCCAGAGAAGTATTGTCTCAAACAAATCTAAAGCATAGATATTAGATTATAGTGTGCTCGCTATTTGTTAGTTTTATATGCAATAGAAGTATAACCTTAATAAGAATACCATCCGTTAGCTTTCTTCTATTTTTTTTTTTTTTTTTTTACTAATTATGACAGATGAATGAGCAACAATATTTTTAAGTGCACTGGTAGATAATTTTTGAAAGCGATATAGATAAATAAGTTCTAAACAAACTTTTTTACTTATTATTAGTATGATATCTTGAAATTTCTTGTCAGGTCAAACTTCACGAGGTTAAATTTTTCTGGCTTCTGTACAGCAATTTTGGAGAGGAGTGGTGAATTGATTACGGCAGCATCCATAAGGTTTTTTTTTTTACTGATTTTCATTTGATCTTTTTCTGTCTGTTCTTTTTTGAAGCATTTGGCATAATAACTTTCCTTTTTATATATAACAGGATCCATGGGCATCAGTTAGCAAAAATGCCTTTTATTGGAACTCGTAACATGTATAGGCGTCAAGGGATGTGTCGTCGGCTTTTAGATGCGATTGAAGACGTATGTTTTCTGTATCTCTTGGTGAACTTATTTCAATTAAACCATTTTTGACTTTAGAAACCTCTGTTCAAGTACCAGCAACTATTAATAATTTGGTACTTGCTTAAATATCATCTATCTACCACTATAATATAGGGTTATGTTTGAAAGTTGTTATGTGATATTAGATACTAAGAACTGGATAACCAGTTGCTATAAAACTGACCATCAAAATATTGCTTAAATGTGTTTTCACTGGTTAATTATTAGATATTTTGATGTTTAAATGCCTGTCAAGTTTTGACTATTTAAGGAATTAGAATGTCAACTGATTCAGTAGACTTCACAAAAAAATTATATGCTCTGTTAATGAAAAGAGCGTATAGCTGATATTTCTTATCCTTGGGTTATTGTTTAGTCATTGTAGGTATGAGAATCTGTATTTTTCACGTGATTTTTCAAGGAAAACGATTATTGAAAATCTTTGCAATATTCAAATTAGCAGTTCCAACATCCAAATCTAAAAATGTCCCAGTATGCCTACATGTGGTGTAGTCAATTAATCATGTAGGATTTATCAGGTAATATGCAGGATGAATGGGAACACCATGCCCCGACACCAATTAAGGTACTATTTGCTTCTGCTTCTGTAGATATAGTACCATGATCTTGATTACGAGTGTAGAGTTACACGTTGATGTAAATTGTTTTTGTGGCAGTAGGTGCCGAGCGGATGCAAGTGAAATAAGCTTTAATTTTATTAACCGAGCATGTAATATTCATGGTTTAACACACGGTGACTTCATTTTTATCGTAATTTATTTGAATATGATCTTATTGTTTTTATGAAATATCTTTCTCAATGTGATTTTAGCTTATATAAGTCCTGTTAAAAAAAATTAAAGTATGTAATGATAATATGTTTTTGGTCCTCATTTATTATAACATCGTACATTTTTAAGCCCGTTTGGCATAACTGTTTTGCTGGAGTGTTGATGAAATGAAGATGTTTGACTTTATGTTGATGTAAATTGTTGTCATTAATATATTAGTAAATCATATCTTTTTGCAAGACTACGCAAAGTTGAAGGATGCGTTTTTGTGTTTTAAGAACTATGAACCTAAAAATACTTTTGACAAGTTTTAGTAGTAATACGAAAAGTGGTTAGTGATATACCAAAGCTTCATATTATTAATTTTTTTGGTACATTATTTTTCACTCAGTTAGATGATAAAGATTGTTATTTTTGCAATCTTAACGGGAACAAATGTCGGCCACACTACTATCATCCCACGGTTGAAACTCAGTCCTTCAGACAAGAGGCTTCGGTTGAAGATTAATCGACGCCAATTTCCATTAGCTATATGTTTCGCCATGACCATCAACAAAAGTGAAGGCCAATCTTTATCAAAAGTTGGATTTTTTTTGCTTAAGCCGGTCTTCACACATGGTCAGCTTTACGTCGTTGTGTCTAGAGTAAAAAGTAGGAAATGATTGAAAGTTTTGATATACGACAAAGATGGTAAAATTTCAAACAGTACTTTGAATGTTGTATACCATGAAGTGCTGCAAAAGATTTGATCCGCCATTAGTTAAAATGCTTTATTCTTCTTTCTTATTTTTACCTATCTTATATGTACTTAAGTGCTTTATTCTTCTTTCTTATTTTTACCTATCTTATATGTTATTAAGTTTAACATTATCCAGTTTTGAAGATTCTTGGTTTATTATTCTTTGTTATTTTTAACAAATTCAATGTTCTTTTTACTTTTCATTTTTATTAATGAAATGAACTATATTGTTTGAGAGTTAAAATTAATTAGTTTTTTTTGGCTTTTTACCTTTTAAGATTATATTTTCTAACTGTTATAAGCTGCCGTGATTTATCACGAGTTTATAGGCTAGTATATTATAATTCAACCTAAGAAATCACTAATCATCGTCTTTAATTAACGACAATTAAGAAAAGACACGTGTCACTCATTCAAGTGACCATTCGTATACGATTCATTTTGAAACATTTGCTTTTAGTTTTTAACATCTTCCATTCCAACTCTTACATCATCGATTAAATTACAACGCTTTATACCGATAAGTGTTAACTGTAGCATATTTTCGTATTATCTCTTTGAAAATTCGTCACCATGGACTGAACTTTCATCGAAGTTGGCAAATGAAAAACATATATATTATCTAAAAATAGACAAACTTAGTTACAATGTTATGTTTTTAAGCAAATGAATGTCAATCAACGCACGAGCCCACTCACTTTGCTCTTTCAGCTGATGAGTTAGCTCACTTAAGTGCTTCAAGAAACACCCTTCACATGCAAGATCACTCATCCCTTTCACATATCAACTATGACCAACCTTATCAGTGTCACTAGATTTGTATAGTGACTCAAACAGAATATACCTTACTATTTTAGTTTTTCTTACAAGTGTTTACTTTTAAATTTCAACTAATAAAAATACTTTTTATAAAGTAAATTTGAGAATTTATTTAACGAAAGTGGAATAAAACCGTGTGATAAATTAACATGGCACACTTATCTCGAGATATATGAAGTATTTTATCTATAAAAAAAGTTTTGCTAATAGCAGCCTTAAGCCTTAATGGTTGTGGTTAACAAATGATTTCTATTACACTACTACCTATTAAGTATGAATGATTATTATTTGATAAAAAACTCAAAATAAATAAAGACAATGTCGCAAAAGGTTAACACACTATCAACACTTGATTTTAACTAAATTTTATTACAGGAAACATGTAATAAAATATACCTTTTTAACCCTAGCCTTTAAGCTTATGTTATGTTGAGTTATCGAGTGTTTTGAGTAAGAAAAAATAAAATAAATAGAAAATAAACATTTTCAGTCCAATTTTGAGAAAATATATTTTACTTCAAAATCAATCAAATCATATTTTTTTTAACCCTTTTTCATTTTATTTTTCTCTATAAGTAATACTTTAAAACACAATTTTTTTTGTTTCACTTCATTTTCACTACTTTATTTACTTAAGTGATAAGTGATACAATCGAGAATACAATATTAGCTTTATGTTAAGTAAGTTTTAAAACATAAAAAAGCATAAGAAATTAAAAAGAACAAAAAAAAGCAAAACATACATAACAAATATCTAAGTTGCCCTAAAACCCAAAATCCAGACCCGCCTCCGTTGACATAAAACCCTTACAAAACCCTAATCAACAGTTACCTCCAACTGTTAACCATCAATGGCGTTCAAGAACAAACCAGACAACAACAAGCGAAAGACATTTTCAAAAGGCGGCGGCGGCGGAGGCGGAGAAGGTGGTGGCAACGGCAAATTTGATGGTCCAAGAAAGAAACTTAAATCATCAAACGACCAACCAAACAAAGGTTTCAAGAAACCCTTTGATGGTAAACCCAAGTTTAGTAAACCTGATACGAGTAACGATGGGCCCAAAACTAAACGAGAGCTTCGTATCCAATCTAAGGTAAAACTTGTTTAATGTTGTTATTTTTATTTGAATTTGGATTTTGTTGGAAAATGTTGTTGAAATGAATATGTATGTATTTAGGAGAAGTTTGTTATTAGAAATCTATGTTGCTGCTTCATTCCGGTTTTAGACGTAGAAAGGCGTGCCTTTTAGGTTATGTACATCATGGCATTCTGGAAAATGTGACAGATTCTGACATCAAGGGTTGTTTTGTGTTTTGAGGGGTGTTTGTTTCGGCTTATATAGCCGGCTTATGGCTTATTTTGTTTTTCGGCTTATATAAGTTTATTATGTCATATAAAGCTTATGTAAGCCGAAAAGTTTCAGAATAAGCCACAAAAAGCGAGCTTACGAAACATAAGCCCAAAACCAAATAAGCCATAAGCCGGCTATATAAGCCGAAACAAACACCCCCTGAATGTGGTTATGTGATATGGAGTTATCAGATGTAGATTTTTTAGCTGTGACAAAAGGGGCTGCAGAAGTTGGTGTTTGGTTGTGGTTTTGCTAATTGAAGTTGTGATAATCGTTGGTTAATTGTTTGTCAAGTTTTGAAGGGTGTTATTATTTTAGGATTTACATATAGAACAACTTTCAAATATAATCAGATAGTCAGATTTGATATTGTTGCAACTACTTAATACGGAGTAGATGATTATTTAACACCTAAATGGATAATCAGATATTTTTCACTATACCTATACACCAGAAAGTGATTATGTGACTTAAAAGCACAATCTGAAAATGTAATGTCAAATACCTCCTAGTATCAAAGTGTGGCTTGTTTAAGACGATGCAATATTGGGTAGTTCTTTTTGCTTATTTTCTCATATTGTGTTGGACTTCGTATGCTATTGCCTATTGTGAGCCCAGCATTCTAAACGCAGAATAAAATTTTCATTTGTAACGAGAATATTATAATTTCTGATGTTGCAGGAACTTGCTGAAGCTAGGAAGAAAAAGAGAAGGCCACATTACACGCTTGAGCAAGTGTGTACTTTACTAAATTTATTTATTTCCATATAGTAGTACAGTTCGTCTTGCCTTATTACTCAGATCAATATTATTATCCAACACAGGAGCTTGCTTTACTATGGGAAAAGATGAGGCGTCGCAATATTGGAAAGGAAGATAGATCCAAGTATGTATATTGACCCATGTTTTACGTGGGGCGCATTTCTTAATTAAAGTTCTAATCTTTGTTAACACGTGTTTGAATATGTTTTAAGGTTGGTGAGTCAGGCTCTAACGAAGATGAAGGGCAAAATTCATGAAATTGCCGGCTCCCATGTTTCATGCCGTGTGCTTCAGGTTAACAATAAAGTTCTATTGTGTTTAACCTTTTGACGTGTTTTTCTTTTACACATGGACTAATATAACCTTTTTTCTGCTTTAGACTTGTGCCAAGTATTGTTCACAAGACGAAAGAAATGCTGTTTATCTGGAGCTGAAGCCACATTTTCTCACCCTAGCTTGCAACACTTACGCAGTGCATCTCATTACAAAGATGTTGGATAATGGTTCGTATTTTAGACTTTATATTATTCTGTTTTAAATCTCTATTAGTTGAAATAGGGTCTCTTGCTTATTGTACTATACCATTACACTTTTGCAGCCTCGAAGGAACAAGTGGCAGAATTCATATCTTCTCTCCATGGGCATGTTGCTTCTCTTCTACGACATATGGTCGGTTCAGTTGGTATGACACTTCACTTTCATTTTACAATGGTCTTGTATTTTGTCATTTATCCATTGATCCTTTACACCCTTTCCGTAGTTCCTCATTAAAGATTAGTAAACTACTATTCTTTATTTATCTTTGTATCGTACACCCCACTGTTCTGCTTTATCTATATGTTGTTCTGAAGACACTATTGTTCAATTTAATCTCGTCTCTTTCTTTTGTAGTTGTTGAACATGCTTATCAACTGGGAAATGCCACTCAAAAGCAATCTCTTTTAATGGAACTGTATTCTACTGAGCTTCAGTTGTTTAAGGATTTAGGTCAAGTGAAAGAGCGCAGGTAAATGCACCTCTTTTTTGTTACATTTATGGTTGTTACTATGTTCTACATACCCGTGTGTCTCATATATGTCTTTTGTATTAACAGATTGGTTGATATTATTGCAAAGCTGAATTTGCAAAAATCAGCAGTAGTGAGGCATATGTCGGCTGTTTTACAACCAATTTTAGAAAAAGGGATAGTCGATCATTCCATCTTACACAAGGTTCTTGTGGAGTACTTTACAATTGCTGATAAGGTATTAAAATTTTTGATTTTCGTTATTTCCTTTTGTTTCATTAGTCATGTTTCTAAAACCAAGTGTATGGATAGACCTCTGCAGCAGACGTTATTCAACATGTATCGAGTGCACTTCTTGTGCGGATGATCCATACAAAAGATGGATCCAAGGTTGGGATTATTTGCATCAAGCATGGCAGTGCCCAGGTTTGTTAAAATATATTCATCTCTTTTTTGTTATCTTGATAAGGCTATGTGTAATGGGGCGTTAGCCAACCCAACCCCCCCCCCCCCCCCCCCCCTCGCGCCCCAACCCACTACACAAGGGCGCTAAAGCCCAAAAAAATCCGAAGGGCGTGACCCTGCTCGCGCTTTGCCCCTTTGTATTTTCAAAAAAATCAACCGTTCAACGTATTAATTTATTATAAAAAGAGTGACACATGTCACAAAATGCCCCACCCACCATTACGCACCTATTTCTTTGGAGCCCCGTTGCTGACTGGACTGCCACATGGCGCAAAACGCCCCATGGTGGGGCTTTATGATTACACATAGCCTAAGTGTGAGCTGTTTATTTATGTGTTAAATTATTGCAGGAGAGAAAGAAAATTATTAAAGGAATGAAGGATCACGTCAGTAAGATAGCTTTAGATAGATATGGCAGTATGGTAAGGATGAACTCTGACTCTGCATAAGATCTATCATCTATGTTGTGGCCATATATTTGATCCAAGTGTTATAAAATAATTGGAATGTTGTCTTTTGCCTAAATTCTTTTTTTCTTGTTTAATAGGTGCTCGCATCTATTCTTTCTGTCGTTGATGACACACAGTTAGTAAAAAAGGCCATCCTTCGCGAACTCCAAACAGTACTAAAGGATTTGATTCTAGATAAGGTTATCTTCTAATAAATTTAAATGATTCAAACTGTATGTAATATCTGTCTAATCTTTTTATTGAAAGTAATGTTACTAATTGTTATTTTCAATGTAATTTCAGAATGGAAGACGCCCTTTATTGCAGCTTCTTCATCCAAATTGCTCACGTTATCTTAGCCCAGATGATTTGTCTTTGTTGGATTCATCTGTACCTTCTTTATTAACGACGGTAATTTTTTTTATGTTTGACTTTTTGGTCTTTTTTGTAAAACAAAATGATGTAATATTCTCTGAATTACATTCTTTTTGCATCAGGGTGGCGCAGAAGCAGAAACCGAAGCCAAGTCTTCAGATGCTGAAGGTGATGAGGACATGAATGATGCAGATGAAACTGTAAAATCTGTAACTGGTGGGAAAAAGGATCCTGCTTTACGAAGACGAGAGTTGTTGGTTGATAGCGGACTTGCTGAGGTTCGGATAATAATTATTTTAGGGTCAAATATGCAGTTTCATACAAGCTGCAACTAAACTGATAATTCAAGCATAAACTAAAGTTTACGTATTACATCTTTATTAAATCTGATTTGACAAACATCTACTCCTATTTCTCAAAAAGACAAATCTTTTATAAATAAATGTTATGTTTTTTATTATCCAATTTTGACAGTTTGAAACAAACAACTCATACAATCAATGTTTACATTTGCTTATTTATACAGAGTCTCATTGATGCATGTACCGAGAGTGCCGAGGAATTGCTTAGATCAAATCATGGAAGAGAGGTCTTGTTTGAGGTAATAAACTAATAATATCAACAGCTAGCTACATATATAAAAAAGAAATGTATGTTCTTATTTGCATATATGTATCTGTTGACAATTTTTCTTTCACGAAATATGTGATTGTATCAACGTGGTTTGAATGTAGGTTGCTTCAGGGGGCGCAGACAACATTCTTAGCCCACATTTGGATGAAAAGTTGTCTTCTTTGCACGAAGCTATAGCATCTGTCGTAGCAACCCCTAAATCAGAAGAAGAAGAGGAACATCTTCTAGAAAACTTCCATTCAAGCAGGACAATAAGAAAATTAATACTCGAATCACCTTCCTTTGCATCTACTTTATGGGAGAAAGTTTTCAAAGGGAAGTGTAAGACATGGGCCCAAGGTCACAGGTAACTTAACCATATTGATTTTTCTTAGAGCCTTTATATTTTCTCTCTTTCTGATGTATCGTAATGGCCCATTCCACCGGTTATAATTGAAAAAAAAAAAGTCAAAAAGATTTGTGGTCAATGAAAAAGTAATAATGTTTTAAGTTTGTTATTCAAACAAATGTGTTTACTTTTCTATATGACCCACACACTAATTGTTGACCCGTTTACCCAAACCTACCTTGTCTTCACCTCTAAGGAGAGCCATAATATGTAAACTGATTGTTGGTGCAAAACTGTTTTACAGTGCCAAGGTAGTATGCGCATACTTGGAAACCACGGATCCTAAGGTGCTTAAGTTAGCAAAGAAAGAATTGCAGCCTTTACTGAAAGAAGGTGCACTCAAGTTACCCGAGCATAATCAACCAAAAAAATCTGGCTAAACAACCGAGCAAGATGAGTCCAGAACTAGGCGTGTATTGCGGTTTTACTTGCTTCACAGAATTATAGTCTGAACTATATGCCATAAGAAGATGGGTAGTTTAAGTTTGTAGACAACATGTTTATGCTTTAATTTGCATGTCAAAGTTTTGTTTTCTCTTGATCATTATTTCGATATGACCTTATTCCATGCATGTACTCAACATTTAACTATATACATGGTTTTTGTAGACAAGTTACCTCGCTCCGGTGGGATTGGGTATTGTTGTTGTTGTAGTTACGGACTAGTAACTGTCTTCTATCATCTTTTTTTTGAAAAACATTTTGATTGTTCGAAACTTAGAAGTAGACACTTATTTCAGGATAAATCAAAAGAGAAAGGTTGACATCTAATCTGAAATGAAATTACATTTAATTGTGAATTTTTTCCCTGACATTTTAGTATTAGTTGTTTCTTATTTTTGTCAATTCCTTTCAATTACTAATACTGTATGAGATTTAGGAGTCCATGTTTATTATCCTCTTAAGTAACATGTTTGACGCCCCGTTAATTACAGATTCTGACTCCGTCCCTACGTCCTGCATAATTCTTTGAATAAATGTCACATTATCCCACTTTAAAAGAGCTAGGTAAATTTAAAGTAACTTTGATTTATTACTATATATGATTATATAGAAATTTAATCTTATCCCGTACGTAAAAGTTTGGAATGGACATATATATAAGCTTGTACATGAAGATAAGAAGAAAAGGATCGCAAACACATTATAATGGAAGTATCATAAGTGCTTTCTATCGGGCAGCTATCTTTGTAAAAGTTAAGCAATTGCTTGAACTTGTTGGATAAGAGGTTTCAGAGAAACCAGAACCAAGTAAGTTCCTATCTATGAAAAATGCTGGCTGTTTAGGTTTTGGCAATGCCCCTTCATTGCCTAACATGAGAACCACCGACGACATGTTTGGCCTGTCTTCTGGACTTCGTTGTACGCATAATAAGCCAACTTCTATCGATCTTAAAACTTCCGATGGATTGCTTGCCTCAGCAAAACTTGAATCCAGGAGTTCCATTGACTTTCCTTCACTATGCATCGTCCATGCCTAAATATAAATGCGGATTTACTTATTAGGCAATAGAGTTATGCCAGATAAATTTGAAAATCAAGCAACTTACATGTCCAATAAGATTATTGCTATGCTCAGGATGAACAAATCCCCTGTTTCTCTTCCCACTCACAATCTCCAGCACTAATACACCAAAGCTGAAAACATCTGACTTTATTGAGAAAAGACCATCTAGCGCATACTCTGGAGACATGTAACCGCTATACATAGAATAATGTTTACAAGTCTTAAAAATAACGAACTTAACAAAAAGCGAATGAAGATAAACCAGAATGTTGTATCTTACTAGGTACCAACAACTCTCTCGGTGTTAGCTTCAGTTTCATTTCCTCCAAAGCTTCTAGCTATCCCAAAGTCAGATATTTTTGGGTTCATATCCACATCTAGTAGAATATTGCTAGCTTTAAGATCTCTGTGAATGATTCTTAATCGTGAATCTTGATGAAGGTAAAGAAGTCCTCGCGCAATTCCTTTGATGATGTTGAGTCTCTTTGTCCAATCAAGGAGTGTGCTTTGCCTTTTATCTGCACATCATGTAGGTTTAGTTGTTCAAAGTATCTTACCGTAGTAAGTTACTATTGTCGATTTAATGGAAATTATATGATACTGACCAAATATAAACTCGTCTAAGCTTCTGTTTGGCATGTATTCATATATCAGCAACTTCTCGTCCCCCTTGATGCTACATCCGAGGAGCTTGACGAGATTCCGGTGCTGAAGTTTTGAAATGCATATAACTTCATTCATGAACTCATTACTTCCTTGACTGGAAGTCTTTGAGAGACGTTTAACTGCAATTTCTTGCCCATCTTCTAGCATACCCTGAAGATTACCATTTTTTATGAGAAAACTGTCCAAAATTCAAAGGTAACTATCGTTCATATTTTTTTGTATAATTTTGTTATCTATAATGAATTAGAATGTTGCTCTAACAATTAGTCTAATGGACGAATCATAATGTGACGCTATACTCAGCAAACTGAATTCAAATAAATAAGATTCTTCATTTACCTTATAGACCGGTCCAAATCCGCCCTCTCCAAGTTTATTATCGAGTGAAAAATCAGCAGTAGCTTTAGCAACTCTAGAGAAGCTAAAAAATGGTAGCTCCATGGCTTCTCTCTCCCGCTTTCACCTACATTTAGTGACCCCCCTGTGCGTTAATAATACAAAACCCGGTAAACTGGTTGAACCTGCTCACAGAATACAGACTATTCTGAACCATTTAACATACTTATTACTTTAGGTTTAATTTTTTAAATCGATTCTGATCACTTTATCGCTAAAACTCTACAAATATCTTACCTTCCTCAGTTTGTGGTGAAAGATGTCTTTTACTCCAAGCATACCACAACCATGTGCTCAAACTTATCACAAAAACCGCCGAAAAGACTCCAATCAAGATGATTTTGATGTTTGTTCCTCCGTCCTTTTTAAAAACCGATGGAGCAAGTGCATGATCTTAGCACGAAAAGTCAAAAACAACATCGTTAATCAACTTACAGACTCATAAAACCATGAAAGTAACCAGAAAGATTACATGATAGTAGATGTATATATATATTTTTTCATTATTTGAAACAAACATGAACAAAGCATAACGTATTCAAGTAGTTACCTAATTCGGAGGAAGCCATTCTCACAAATATATCTTGACCACCCTTCGAGCTTGACCTGATATCTAATAGGTCATTGAACCAAAGCAAGCAACCACTTCCTTCGCCTCTGATACCAGTATTTGCATATGCCATACAAGTGCAGTTCGGTAGGCATATTGCTTTACATTCCATTAAAGACATTGTATTATTAAACCACGAAGTCTGTGTATCTGGCAATTTTACATTAGAATACTTGATAAACCCATCTGTTCCATTTTTGCAATCCAACGGTATTTTCCTCGCACAACCATCTGTCCAATCTCCTGTTACCCAACCCCTTTTGTTTATCGGCTCAAATTTTGCCTCATCTAAGCACGAACATTTCTGTGTGTCTTCAATGTTGCAGCTTCCATAAGCGCCACAGATTTTGTACGTGTCACAAATATCTTTTGGTATTGTCACAACAACCTTCCATATTTTCATATCTTCTTGCCACACTGAACGTTCTAGATTCCCAGAAGAAGTCAAGGTGGACTTTGATATGACAGAATTGTTTAACAGATTATAAGAAATAACCGCCTCTTTTTCATTAATAACCATATTGTATGAAAAGTACGTGTTGTTGGAAGGCTGGGTTGACCCACTAAACCGTTCACCGTTCCATGGTCCGTGCCGAAACTTGACCTCCAAACCATCTCTTAGTACGAAGTGAGGATAACCACGTGTGTCAATGCTCCAGGTGAATTCCCCTATAGCTGGATCATGAATACTCTTCCATGATGTTAAATGCCATTCGGCGCCTGTTAAGTAATTTTTTCCAATCTTCATGCCACGTAGAATAGTATCCGTTGGATAGTCAAAACTCTCCCACAGAATCTTCATGCTGTTTCCATCCGTGATGACTAGATTTCCAGAGTCATAAAGCTGCGCAGTTGCATTTCCTGATGATGTTGAGTTGGATGACCACACTACATGATCGGTATAGTTCTTGAGAACAAGATTTCCCGCACTGTCAATCCTTAACATGCTTGATGATACATTGGTGAGGGGGTAGTCTCTGTTGGCAACCCAAACCACTGTTTTAACAGAAATTTTCTTATACCAAATACCAACGTAAGTGTTATCCGAGCTACCTGGCTTGAAGAATCCCAGTTCAAATGTTCTACCAGGAGATACCAAGGTGTCGTTTTCTGTCAAGAAGCTTGAGCCTGAGATGATGTCAGTTTCGGCTGTGTATATTTTTTGCATGTCGAGTGAAAAAACTAGAAGAACAAATATGGTTGCTTCCTCCATTAAGATCAATCCCTTCAAGCTTTTCATTTATTTATTATTTTTTATTTTTTATTATTATTATTATTTTTTTTAAAATCTAATATCTCGATCACCTACCGTATGCTTGGGGTCAACAAGTCTTCTTGACAAAATGTCAATTCTCAAAAATTTTTTTTTAACAAGTCAATTCTCAAATGAATACAAGCCATCTTGACAAAATGTCAATTCTCAAATGAATACAAGCCACGTAAGTTGCCAAAGAAATTAATACCAATCAAAACAATATCACATCAAGCCAAGAGCACCGGTGCAATTGAACTCATACCTCGCCAGTCCACCTTGGTACCTTGCCGTGCCTCTTCACCATACCGTGTGCCTTCAACTAATCTCGCCACTACCACCCTCGCCGTCTGCACAACGAGGGTGTGCATCGTCCTTTTGTCATTTTTTTTTTTTTTTTTTTTTTTTTTTCAAGTTTTGTAAATATGTAATGTATTACTCCCTCCGTCCCAAAATTATAGTCCATCTTTCCTTTTTGGGACGTCCCAATTTAATTGTCCACTACTAAAAATGGATATGGAAGTTTGATCGAGTTTACTATATTATCCTTACTTGAAATTATTATTACAAACTTTAAACAAGACATTAATTAATTACTTAAGGGTAAAACTGTCATTCTGACAAAAGTAAGAGAGAGAAAACAGTAATAATTAAGTTTTAAAACTGTGTATTTTTTGTCGGGGAACAATAATTTTGAGACCGAGGGAGTAATATTTATGTAATGTATTAATATGTATGTGAAGTTGAATAAAGTTGTTAAGTTTTTATAAAACTTGTAATGTTTTATAAAAGTTGTAACGTTTTTTCTAAAGTAGGAAATGAAAATATATTAAACATCAAATAGAAATACATTAAACATCAAATAGAAATTACATTAAACATCGATTTGAAAAACCAACGTACGATTAACATAAACTACGATACAGAAATTAAAATGAAACTACAAATTAACTGAAGCTTCCAATATGTTCACGTGTGGGAGGTTTTGAGAAACAACCCAAAATGGGATGAATGAAATGCTTAACGTATCGTTATTTTCGTATCTTGTTTTTTTTCTTATCGTGTTTTTTTTGTATCGTGTCTTTTATCGTATCGTTATTTTACGTTTCGTATGTTTTTTATTGCGTTGTATTGTATTTTTATTTTTAATGAAATGAATTTAGTTTATTTGGAAATTTGAATAAAAAAATAAAGTTGTAAGTGGTGGGCCCCAAATGAGTAAGTTGTAGTTAGTTGCTAGTGAGGGGGTTAGTTGTGGAGGTTTGTTAAAGTAATGTGACACCGGTGGGCCCTAAATGAAGAGGTATGAGTGCTCACTGTGCCTTGTGCTCTAAGCACGTGTAGGTCCGCAACAAGAAAAAGTCAAATAGTACACACTTATATTTCTACGCCACTACAAGCGTGTAGTTTATTTTTGTATGGGGCAATTCCATCTATACCTAACTTAAACATCATAGTTTCATATTTCCCAAATACATGCTTTAAAAGCATTGTATATGTGCACTAAAAACTTGTGTTTCCGGTAACATAGAATTTTGATATTTAGTTTGGGTAAATATGGAATTATCCCTTTTTTAATTATCCACACCACCTGTCGTATACACTTAGCTTTGTGGACTGAAAAGACATTCACATATAAAACCTTGGACAATAAAGTACAAATTTATGTTTAGTGAAATATAAAATAAATCTTAAACCCAAAAAACCATAGAGAAATATAAGGACTGATATGTAGATACTTTACAAAGAAAACCGTGGACATTTGAAAAATAAATTAAATATAACTAAAATAAAATAAAAAGAAAGTGACACACATGAGCGTGTACTTTTTTTCTAAAAAAATGCGTAAATGACTTTGAAAAAAGAGTAAAATACATTGTTCGTCTCTGAACTTGTACTCAAAATACGCAGAGTCATTTTTAAAAACTAAATACACCCAAGTTCCATATTGTTCACTTTTTGCATCACCCAAAGTCCCTTTGATAGTTGTGACTAGGAGGGGTATTTATACTACAAAACTAGCTAATCTTTACTCTATTGGCAAGACTAGTCCATATACATTGAAACTATTGCAATTCCCACATATGACTTTACTTTAAAGGCTAACAATCTCTCCCCAAAGTGATGTAATATGGGAATTGCTTACAATGTTCCCTACAAATAAAATTAAAGACAAAACATAAAAGCAGCAGCTCTGAGAATGTCTTCATGGTCTTCAAAACTTGATTACTTCTTTCAGCTTCATGAATTTTCTCAGCTACCATCTCTTTACTTGTAGAAGAACACTATGAGCAAATCTAATTAGGGATTAAGTATGACTATTCACTCTCCCCTAATTAGTGCTCTCCCCAAACTGACAAACTTTATGATGAATGCCCTAAATCTGAAGAAGTCTTTTGATGAGTAAATGCATACCGTCTTTAGTCTTCTAACACGCAGCGGAAAATGTAGAACAGACTGTAGACTAGACCTTCTTCAAGATTGTCCATTTAGGGGAATAAAATATCAACATCTTCATCTCACCAAGTGCATCCCAGTTATCTTACATATGAAAAATCAGCCCGTAACATATACATGAAATGATAACACCAAAGTAACAAGTTGAAACACTGATCATCTTGAATTTGTTGCCCGAAATTGATGAAGGTGGATAAGGGAGAAGTGTGTAGAAAAAGATGAGAAGATAAGGATATAAAATCAACTAATCTCTGACACAAATCGTTTCATAAATCATTAAACCCGATCATGTGAACTTGTTGTGCGTCCTCGATGTACACATTTCTCTCCCCTGATGGTTAAGATTTATCGGAATCAGCATAATAATGTTTACGTGAAGCATTAACTGGAAGCACTTTATCATTAATCATATCAGCCCGTGAGAAGATGTCGATAAACCCAATCTACTAACAATACCATTTAAAATGTATAACTCTTTACCAACCCCCTGTATCAAAATCAACGGCTCTCTGTAGTAACCACATGTGAAGATAACCCGATATGACGAACTTGAGAATGAAGTAAAATCCCCAGACGTGTGACTTAAGCTTGTACTATCTTGTGACTAAGAACGGTGTACCCTATACCCCTAACAGAAGTGTAATAAGTACAGTCCCTCTTGACATATCCTCAACTGCGTGAGAAACTGAGCACTACAACGTAACTCCTTAAAGTAATAGCTACTTTGTGGGTATGGAGAGAAAGAATCACAAAAGTAACTAGATATCCAAGTCTTCGTCACCATTAATATATGCCCAAATAAGTCATCTTCGCGGGAGGGAAGAAAGAGAGAATATGAAATAAGTACACGCATCCTTAAAACATCACTTCAAACCCAAATAAGTAATAAATGATCATTCCCGTAGTCACATTTGATATGCATTGCAAACATTAGCCGTGAAATATGTATCCCCGTGAAAAATTTTCAATCCAAAATACCACTCTTTTTGGCAAATAATTATAACCACTTAACACAATGCATTAAAAAATACATTGGTAAATATTTGTTATAGCCCGTGTCATAATTATTTTCGGATGATAAAACATTTAGCTTAGTTTGTATAATTGCTCATATCAGCCCATTATTTAGGATCCAATCTAAAGTCAAATCCAACTTTTTGTGATCTTAAAGCCGAACGTCGCATGATCCAATCAAAAACCCAAATGAAATTAAACCTGATCCAGTAATCCAAATCATATACCCGGTTACATGACACATACTTATAACTGGTTATATCGATTGTGCACATTTCACTCAACCTAACCCTAAAAACACATATATCATTTTATACGCCTACCATCTTATCCTCTCACCTACTTTCTCTTCCACACCGATCCAAACACTGATCTAATCTCACACCAAATCAAATCTCATCTTCATTATCCCGATCAAATCCACAACTGAAACAATAACCCTTCAAATCGATCATCACAAACAATAATTCACAACCGTACCGTACCATTACCGTGATGTCCTTGTTTTCTGCTCCAACCGATTCAAGAAAGATCATAGGGCTTCAAGATCCTCGATGGGTCTCGGGTAGGTTTAATTGGTTTGTGTTTTGTTGTTAAGTTTGTGTGATTTGTACGAATGAAGACAAAAGAGGGTAACATAATTGTTATTCTTATGTCTTTCGATTCGGATATTTAATGAAGCCAAGCTTCAAAAATGAGATCGACGATGATTGTTATTTCGTGTTTGAAT
Source organism: Artemisia tridentata subsp. tridentata (assembly GCA_021014915.2). Classification (NCBI taxonomy): domain Eukaryota; kingdom Viridiplantae; phylum Streptophyta; class Magnoliopsida; order Asterales; family Asteraceae; genus Artemisia; species Artemisia tridentata. The sequence continues at coordinate 73,358,627 of CP139505.1, forward strand.
GACCTTCAAATATCAGATATGTTTTGGGTAACACACGAAAAATCTGAGATCTATTTAATTGTTTAATTTTTCTTTTATGTTTGATTCGTGTGGAAGTGGAAGTAGGGCTGAGTAGATTGAGAGGTTTGGGGTTAGGATAGATGTGGATTTGATTGTGTTTGATATGGTTCTTGGTTTTGGCAGTGGTAGCTTCGTCTACAATCATAACTGTCTATTTTGATTTTTTCTTTTGGTTTGTGACTTATGATGTTATAATAAGCCTAAGTCTGAGTTGGTATATTTGGTTTGTGGTCAATGTGTCTTCTTCATCTCCTATTTCTTTTTCTTTTTGGTCACTTTTCGAGTAACTTGCTCGAAAACATGTCAAAGGAGTTGCTCGAAAAGTCTTGCTCGAAAAGCTTGTTCGAAAACTTGCTCGAAAACTTGTTCTAAAGCTTGTTGGACCATAGATCTAGTAACTTATCACACAATATTAAGCAAAGATGGTGGCAAGAGTATATATGTATGTCGTATGGAATAGAGAGAAAGAGAAAGATGAAGAGAGAAATATTATTTCATAAAACACACACTTACACACTCAAGCACAAACCTCAAATGTTCCATTTGAGGTGTATTTGTAGTACAAGCAATATGCCCTAATGGGCATCTATGGGCCTCGTAAGGATTGGGTTTGATTGGATTGGATTACAATATAACTTAGTAGACTAACTTATCATAACTACTAACCTATTAGCTTAGCCCAATCCACGAGCCCATTGACTAATCTATGACATTTTCTATAACGTCTTACAAAGTTCCTATGACTAGAATGACCGCCACTTTTCATTAATGCTAACAATCTTCCCCTAAGGGGTGGTCATTCAAAAGATGCTCCACGTGATTAGGTCTTCTGTCTTCTTTGTCTTGAACTTTGTGGGTCGTCATAGAATAGTCTTTAGTCTTTGTTCCTTCATGCTTTGTGATCTTTGAAGTAACGTCTTTTCGTCTTTCTTGCATTTGATCAACATCTTCACAGGTTTGCCGTGTCGTCTTTTCCAACATACTCATACTTCTTGGTAAGACTTTGAACTTCATACTTATGTCTTCCTCAATTGATTCATGAACTTGTTCTTTACTTCTTGATTAGCTCTTTGACTTTGACGTAACTCATTATCTTTAACTTGATCTCTTTGTCTAGAACGTTATTTACTTGAGCTTGTTGAGGATGAACTTCATAAGTATGAGTATGTAGAGGTGAAGATGTTGATGTATATGATGGTGTACAGTCTTTCTCCAAGGGAACTTGCATCACTACCTGCATAGATATTGTTAGTTGAAATCACCAATCGATCACGGTGAACTTTTCTTAGAGAATAGATCACTACGATTGTTTTACTGATGAATGTCTTGATTCCATTCACCTTGGTCGGGCACATCAGCCGCCCTAATCCCGTTAGGGACAATTATCAATACTATGGATAAAATCCAAGTAAAGACCCATGTCATAAGGACTCGATTCGTGAAAGGAATCTCCTTGGCAGGATTTCCAGCACTTACAGGTTTAGACTTCGAGAGAATTAACAGCATAGTGTGAAAACCCTCTCTAATCCTTACAAAGCGTGTTTCTGAATAGGATACCCTCAAGAAGGCTTACAACATATGGCAACCCGCTATTTTACAGGTCAATACTATTCAATAAACTCAAATTTCTTATCTTGACATTTATTTGAGAACAATTTACGTATAACTTTTTACTTGAGGCAACGTAAAATTTAGAATACTTTTCAAGTGCACTAGGACTTTAGGCTATATTTAGTCCACAACAACCCAATACCTTGCTCCTACTTCGGTTCGGAATTTTAATCCCTGAGACAATTTCCTTTTCTTTATTTACTTACGATTGTTAATTTAACAGACGCTATTCGCGGTTTAAATAAACACCCGATATACCCAAAACTCCTAACAATTACTTCTAATGCATTTTTATACTTCCTAAATTATTACCAAAGTTCCAAAAATATTCCTTATGCCTAATGTAATTTCTTTATTCATAACGTTTAATTACGCGTAACTTACGTTAATTACCAAACCGATAACCAATACCTATTTCTAATACCCTATACATACAATATATACACTTTTGTACAAAAATTAAATCTTCTACTCCTAATGTTACCTATGTGCCCCCCCCCTTGTTCCATAATAATTTCTAGGACAAGAATTCTACTACATTAATTGCTAGACATTTAGAGTGAAACATGGAGTTGCAAAATGGAACTCTTGACCAAAACATTTTCCCCCCTCCTAGCCTCAATCGGCCAACACACCAAGACCTAGCCACCATTGTGTTTTTGACCCATTTATTGCATCTTGGACTTTCACTTGCTATATATAGAGAAGACTTAGCACAAATTTGCCTACCAATAGCACAAAAGAGAAAATAAAATATATCATCACTCACCATTGCATAAAAGTCGACCCACCTAGGAGCAAGAAGGCAGAAGAGAACTTGTTTTGGCTAATTCAAGTATCATTAGGACACATTTGTAAGGGGTTTAGAAGCACTAGTCTTGGGTTAATCAAGTAAATTACCTCCTCATCACACTAATCTCCCTAAGTAAGTAACACTTTACCTTGTTAAATTCTACACTCTTTATATCATGATATTTAGTTCAAGTTACATACACATGATTATCACTTTGTACATGTTTGAAAAACTTTATAACCACAATGAGTTTATAACTAATGACCATGTATTAAACATATTTTTATCATGAATAAACTAGTTGGATATAAATCTTGACAAGATGTAAAAATTAAAAACATGACATATGAGCTAGTAAGTTAGCTAAACGAGTTTTGGTGAATACTTTATTTATAATGAATTGAACTTTTCATATTGCTAAGTTTATTGTTAAATCACTATTGACATGTTGAGAAATTGATGGAAGAGCTAGGATTAGTTTGAGAGTTGTTGTTAAGCGGTTTTGGACAATTAGAAGGCTAGGAAACGCGTTTTGACACTTTTAGAAAAGAGACTGTCCCATTCGACCTCACCCAGAAAAATCAGTAACTTTGTGGCAAGATTAGGCTAGAAATATAGAAAATAGACTCTATAACGAAAACGTAGCCGCTTGAATGAGTTAAAACGGACTTATAACGAAGAAGATACGTTAGTTTTAAGTTGTGCGACGAAAATGAAATTTTCTGAAAATATAGATGCTGATGGGAACTTTCAAGAGGTAAAAACTGATGTTAAAAGTTAACTAGGCTAGCTGAGGCACTAAAAACATGCTAGTATACTTAAACACGAACCCGGGGATATATAAAACTTAAGAATCGGAGTTAAGACGAGGGAGTTATGGCCTAGTGAAGTTGCGACGAAATGCAAAGATTTGACAGCTTTTATTTTGCTATTAGAAAGCTGATAGAAAGTTTTAATATGGATTTTGGACACTTTAGAGTCGGATTTAGCTAAAATGACGTAAAAAAAAATGGTAGAACGCTATGTATACTTGTTAGGCGCGTTAGAGGTTTTCAAAAATACTTATTAACAAGATGACTATAGTTTAATCACGAGATTAACTAGTTACGTTTTTTAAAAAGGGTTACTTTGCTTAATAAATGGACACATTGACGTAACATATTTTTGTCGATAAATATTGCAACAAACATGTACAAGTGATAAAATAGCGTATGAACTTACATGCACGACCTTGTTTTCAAACCTAAGACATGGTATTTATTTAGGTTGCGGTTAGAGTTATCGGACCCTTATTCACAGTTTACCGTATTTCTAAGCGAGATTTGATAACTGAGGTGAGTTTCATAGCCCCGGTTTTTACATTATTTGTATCTTATTTTAAAACCCTCGGGGTGGGAATACATTGCTTATTTTTCGGACACAAGTATTAAAACCGTTACTTTGCCTAAGTTACCGCATTGCCATTAAAGTCCCCTTGAATCATGAACCGTTAATTACTTGTAATCGCGGATGTTATGAATAGATCTATTTGGGTTAACACCCCCGTCCGAGTTGGTCGCACCAACCTGTCAAATGGACGCATATCATTCGGATTATTTCCTAGTGTTTGGCAAACACTTAGTTGGGGCATTGATTATTATTATGCTTGATTGCATACCATTTCGTTGAGCTTCGGGGTCATGAGCTTAGGGCACTGTATATTATTTTTGGCTATGACGTTATATTTATTGTGATTGTCATGCTATTGAAATCTTGTGGTCCGCATTTTACTTGTTTACTTAAACCTATGAACTCACCAACAATTATGTTGACCTTTTTAGCGTGTATTCTCAGGTAACTAGATGAAAATAATCACTTATGTATGGAGCACACTAGAGTCACTTTTTGGAACGCACATCATGATGAAGATTTCCTTGCATTACTTAGCGTTTGGTTATGTATTAAAATCTTACATTTGATGGTGAACTCTGATATTAATGTTTTTTTAAAACGTGTATGTTTAAATCAAACGCTTGTTTTAAAATGACTCACTTAGAGGTCATTCTTTATTTCCTTGTACTTTGTTATCCATGTACGTTACGCCCCCGGAATTCCATTCCGCTGCAATGCAGGTTTTGGGGGCGTGACGGATTGGTACCAGAGCCAAGGTTATAGAGAACTAGGATGCATCATAGACCCTAGACTATAACCACTAGGTCACGACACTTCACAATATCATGATGTGTGTGCAATTGCTATATATGTTTTTACTTACTTATTTAATACGAAGTATTTACATTTGTTTTATATCGGGTTGCTACAGAGTCATGTCTTCACCCAACCACCCTATCATTATTTCATCAGACTCGGATATCGAGGATGCTTTTTCATCCACTAATGCACCTACATCACTACTCTTACCTTCCCATGCCCATGCCTCGACATCCCCATATCACTCACCATCGTTAGATGATAACTTCCACTTATTTGAGGTATTAGCATCACCTAAGACAGACCTAGAAGAGACAACCAGATGTGACACTGAGACTTTTGAGATTCAGGAGACTGCCCCTACCTTCCCACTATCACCATTGTCATTCCCCTTTTCCATTCCCACATATCAGGAATTAGATGACACTCTGTGGATAGTACCAAGATCACCGACTCAACAGGAACATCAGCAGATTCCTCAAGAATGGTTTGGGATCTATACTATCTCGGATATGATCGATGCACAACTCCAGGACCCACATCAGAACTCATCACAACCCCATGATGCCACAACCCAGGATCCACCCAGAGGAGCACCAGGAAGCCTCTAGATCAGACTCATATCTTTACTAGCTTTTACTATTATCCTAGCCATGGGATGTGTGGCATAGTTCAAAGAAACTTGTAGTATTTTGGTTGTTGTACAACGAATTTACCAAGTATTGACTCTACTATATGGATATGGTTGTGCTGTGCTTGATATCGGTCTATGTAGGCCGAAAATTTCATCTTATATATTCATGTGTGTTATGATTATATTGATGATATTTTCGTGGTTGCATCTTGTTGTGATTTCACTTCATTTATACATGTCATGGTTGCGTATATGTGAGTGTGATGATCCTTACTACTTATAAATTCTCATGATCTCTTATGATTTTGAAGAGTTAAGTCGAAGCAAGCCGTTACAGTCATGACATGAGCCACTGTTGAGCAAATCATTGCCAAGAGCATAGCCACAGCCCTCGCCAATCATGAGAAAAATGTGACCAATGCACCGGGAAGACTTGAAACCACAAAGACAGCTAAAGGAATAGAAGGAGGAAACGTTGCACCCAAAGTTCCTAATCTTACTCACGAAGAATTTATGGATTGCAATCCCCACACCTTCAGCGGAACTGAAGGCGCGAGGGGATTTTGCAAATGGTTCGAAGAAGTAGAAACAATATTTCGAGGTGGTAACTGTCTCAAGGAAAACAAAGTTAAGTTCGCCACTTGCACTTTTCGGGATCGTACCCAGGTATGGTGGACTAAACATGTTCAGATAGTAGGTGTCGACGCTGCTTACTCAATAGTAGGGGTCGACACTGCTTACTCAATCTCTTGGGAGAAACTAAGAAGGATGATGATGCCCTGCAATGGATGAACCGGAATGCAAGAAACTTGAGAGGTATATCGGGGGACTCTCCCCTGAAATTCATATGTTGGTCACCTCATTAGAACCCGATACCATGCCTAAAGCTATCCGTATGGCGCTCCAGGAAAGGGAACACATAGCTCACACCAAGGCCGTAGGAAACAATAATGACAACCAACGAAAATGGAAAAAACAAAAATCAGGGTGGAAGTGTTGCACAACAATCACCTAGGAAACCAGAATTTGCTAAAGCCCATGTTGCAGGCCCAGCTAAGAAGAAAGGGTACCTTGGTACTCTACCAAAATGTAACAAATGTCAAAAATACCATAACCCTGGTCATTGCCCTACTCCATGTGGTAACTGTAAGAAGAATGGTCACCTGACTAAATATTGCAGAACTCCTACACTTGTCGAAGATCAGAAACCTCCAATAATATGTTTTGGCTGTGGAGAGAAAGGACACCTCAGGAGTGATTGCCCAAAGCTGAGGAATTAGAATGGAGGAAGAACTAGTGGGGGAGCATACGCATTAATAGGAGGAGAAGCTTTCTAGGATCCTGTTGATGTTACGGGCGAGGATAATGTTTAAGGAAAAGTTTCTGCTTGTATAATAAAACCGAAGTCTAAACCCTCTAGGGTTGTATTTTCCTGTTGTACTTCACCTTAGGAAGATAGCGTAACCTAGTTGTAACAAGTACCTCTTTATCTAATGTAATCTCTATCTTTTATTATATCCACGATACTCACAACCTTCGTCTATTACATTTTCTATTCCATTTACCTTATTCCTAGCCATTTCGCAAAAGACATACCGCTATCCTATTAGGGATTAGGCAAATTTCATCTTTGACTATAGACTATTACCATACCGTAAGATTATCCCACACCTCCTATAACCTATTCAACAAATTTTATTACAAGGTATTTTACTACCAATTTATAAAACTGTTTCACATAATTTTACTCCAAGCTATTTGACTACCACCTTAGGAATTACAGAATTTTAAAACGTGTCATATTACTACCACCTCATAAATTGATTTTCTGGCATTCTACCAACTATTTACTACCATATTATACGTACTGATTTTTCTTGTTAAAAAAAAAATTAGACTACCATTTTACCAAACAACACGTTGAACACCATCTAAAACTTTTGAAAAACATAATACTACCTTGACTAAACCGAGCATCGCATCATTAGTCCTCAATTATACATAGCCTGATCACCTATGTATAATTCAGGAAGGATTATGCCATGAAGGAAATGATCATCTTTTCAAAATTTTAAAACAATCTTCATTCAAAACATAAAAAAGCAAAGCTTTGTAACCAAATGAATTGTTCATAAACATCCCTTTTATTAAACCCTCTCTAGATACCTACACCACGCACTCAGCCGTTAAGTTGGATTTTCACCATTGACCTTTCTAGGAAAGACTTTCCATCTACGAGGAGTGATGTAGTCGATTATAGTCCAAGGAATTGCACAAGAAATATGCAAAACCCGAGTCGTTTGTCCCGACGAAGATTGAATGGAATATGTGATTCGGGATCGTGATTCGTGTAGTGAATGTGAATAAGAGTGATTGATTTTGGATTTTACACTACAAATAACAATTAACAATAACTAACTAATGCTAATGAAACAATTAAACTAAGCATATGAATCTAAAAACGAAAATGGGAATTAAAAACGTACGCGACGAAATTTAAAAACGTAATTTTAAAGTGAATTTCTAAAATTTAAGACCTAAAAATGTAAAATTATTTTTCCTAAACTCTAAATATTAAAATAAAAATTTATAAAAAAGAAAATTATTTTTTTGACTTCTTATCAATTTTTTATGAATTAAAAAATAAAAGTTTTAAAAGATTTAAAAATAATAAAAGGCTTTGGAAAAATCAGAAAAATTTAAAGTAAATCTAAAATTTATTTCTAAATCTAGGAAAAATGAAATCAAAACTTATCTAACCCTATTAAGTTGTTTTGGCCAAATAAGCAGTTTGGAAATAAGCTCAAAATAAGCAAAAGTTATCCAAAAATTCCCAAAAGCTCAGGAATGATGCAAGGGACTTATTTAAGCTCAGAATAATCAATAGATACCAAATAAGCATAGGAAATAAGCAGAATAAACAGAAGCACAGTAGCAAATCTATGGTAGTAGCAGTGACCAAACAAGCACTTTGCAGCTTAATTATAAGCCAGATAAAAGCTAGTTTTGCAAATCCAAAAGCAGAAATAGAAAATTCATACCAAAAACTACTGGCATACCAAAAAGGCCCAAATTATTTTCACTATTGCTAGCCTAATTGGACTCAAGAAAAGATGATGCTAGGGACTTAAATTGTGCAGACCTAAAGCAGTTCTATGGGGGGTTTTTGCAGACTATAAATAAGCCACTAAATAAGCCAGAAACCTGGATCCTAGATATTTCACCTAAACCTTGCTAATCCAACTAATTATAAACCAAAAATGATGCTCTAATCTTGTCTAGTTAAGCCTCAAATGCATAAAGATCAGCAGCTATAACACAAGATCTGCTAAAAACCTTCTGTCACAGCAGTGAATGAATTTTGGCGCTTTTCTTTTGCAACTCTTAACCAATTTTAACCAGCCTTTGCACACTGACATTAACAACTAAAAACAACTCAGAAATGCCAAAGTGGGGTCTCAAATAAGCTCAGCTTATCCTAAGCTTATTGAGGGCAGTATATACCTCAAAATTCCACTTAAAGGCCAAATATCTCTAAATGAACTATAACCCCTTAAATCCTACTGAAACATGATCATTCCACCTTATTACAGCTTATCCTACCCTTATTAGAGTGCAAATGAACAGTGTAAGGCCAAACAATATCCAAACCAAACACTATGTTATGAAACTTAATTGCAAAATTACACTAAGAACCCTACCAATTAAGCCGAAATTTACTCTAACTATGATCAACTAAGCTAATTATAATCTAGAGAACAGAAATCTCAGACAGATAAGCAATAAAATAAGCTGAACCAACTTAAGCAGTTAATAAGCTATGTAAGAAATTTGATACTCACAAGAGGTCCTGCTGATTTTTTGCATGATCCAATCTGACTAAATATAACCCAGGCTTATATAATAAGCCAGAATAACACCCTAGAACAGCTTATACCCTCAGCTTATTCACCACAGCTTATTTTTCCACCACAGTTGACTTTTATGTTGACTTTTTGGAATTTTGAAGCAAAAACAGAATTTAACTAACCAGAAGACTTACAATAAGCTATTTAGCTTATATAAGCTTATACTAAAGAGAAAACAGCTTATTTGAAGCTGGAGTTGTAATTATTTTTGTGTTTTTAATATTTTTCAAATGTTTTTGGCTTTTTAAAATGAGATTAACAAAAGATGAGAATAAAAGTTGAAATAAGCTAGAAATATTTTATAATAAGCTACTGAGAAAGGGTGATAAACTAAATTGAGAATAACAATTTAAATAGAACACAATCAAAATAAAACTAAAATTAAGCTTTTATTAATAAAACATCAAGAGTTACAATAAGAAAATTTAAAAACTACAATTCTGAAAGTATTTTAACAGCATAACTATAACTAAAAAATTACATGAACAACAATGAAGAGTGATCCTCTATTTATAGCCGACGCAGGAAGGATCTAGGAGCTTTAGCCATGTCATCGATCCGTGTGCTCTTGAGCCCATCTCCACCCTTAGATCATTTCCCATCATCCGTAGCCATTAGATTGAATTAACTGAGGTGTTCGGTCCAATAGGGTCGTGCCATGTGTCCATTCGTGCGTCCTCTGTGCTTCTCTGACAATCTGACACCTTCTAGAAGCCACATGATTGGTCAATTATACCCTTAATCTCAGTAATTTATTGTACGGTAAATCTAGGGTTTATGGAGTGAATTTGGGGAAGAACAGATAAGGTGGGGTGAGTTTTTATTATTGTTTTGACTTTTACGCTTATAAGTGTTGACTGGGATTAAAAGGTGGGTCGGGTCAGAGTTTTGTCTTGTGGACTGGGTAAGGTTTTAAGTGGGCTGGCGGGTTTAAGATTTAGGTGGGTTGGGTCATAAAAGTAAGGTGGGTTGGTTTAATATAAATCCGGGTAGTAAAGGTTAAAAGGTTTAAGAATTTAAGGATTAAAGGGACCTTTTGTGTAATTTTAGAATTCTCAGGGACTGAAATTGCTAATTCTCCAAAATTGATCTAAAGGTGATTTTTGACATTTGGTGGATTTCCAAGGGCTAATTTTGACTTTTGACCAAACATGTCTCTCCCGGCTTCGGCTTTGAGTCCTTTCCATATCTCGTGCTCGTTTTACCGGGTTTTCCTCGATTTTGTCCTTTTTTGTAATATCCTTCCATGCATAATCAAAAACACAAAAACACAATATCTTTTGGCAATTTGGTTAGTTTTTGGTCTTTTTAGGTCCGGTTTTGGTCAAGAAAAGGTATGTGAATAAGCACATACCAAGGAGGATTCCATGACATAAGAAAAGAATGAAAGGATTACGGAACTACAAACAAGCACTAGAAATATACAGTAAGTTGATTCATAACGCAACAGAAAACTTAAGATCTCACGAGGCAATCCAAACCACTATCTCTGGTATAGTCGCCCAATCCTATCGTTTCGTAAGTACTAGTTAGACCAAGTAAGATAACAAACCTAAGTCATGATCCATTTAAGAAATAACCAAGTAACTCGAATAATCATACCTGTAAGTCTTGTCTAATATTAACCAATAGGCATTATCCAACATCGGAAACAAAACATTAGACACCTAAGCATTCATGCAGACATACCTACCCGACTATTTCATCCTTTTTAATGCTGGCACTTCAAATGGATTTTCTTTAAAATGCATTTATAACAAATCATATACCTTGTAGGAAAATATTTTTTCTGAAGTACCTATTTTGACGAGTAAATCCCTTTTGGTCAACCTTTAACAAAACTATTGTACGTTAAGAAATATATAACATCAATCTTTGCTAAACATTCCTATGCACATCATGTTGAAAACCCGTCTATAAAACCTTGGGTCATATTTGAAAACAATCCAATCATGCATAACTACTAAATTTTGAATCATCAAGAAAGAGAGTACTTAAAAAGTCGTTTGTTCAAACCTGTAAATTCATTTATTCAGAGAAGATTTCAAACAAAATACTCAATATCGAGTCAAAAATTGAAAATCAACCACCGTACTAAAACACACCATACATTTAGGATCTTGTGATTGACAAACAGTAGCATGGAAAATTTTGAGGAAGGAAATCTAGAGAAACACTATTAAACAGTAAAAATATTAGTAATGAAGACTAAGCATCTTAGGCGAAGAAAGACTCATATCGTGACATCAGTTAGAGCAAAACACGAGGAATCAAAACTGTTACCATAACTTTATCCTTCCGATAATGCCCTTTTCGACGAACTTATCATTGTAGAACAATCACGAGACATGTTGTACCAATTTCAAATACTCCTAATAAAAGGTAGTCGATACACCTCACACTTCTGACAATCCCTTTAAGATTATTTTTACCCAATTAGATATAAGCACGATCTACCATCCTTAGACCAATGAACATCATAAGAGAACTATCCAAACACTATAGGGCATGCTTAGCGCCATATGATCAACTTTAAATTATTTAGGGTAATCTTTTGACATTGACAGAATTCACTTTCAACAAAAGTCATCACACGAGTATAAAAACTGCACCATTTGAGGCACTCTATGGTCGAAGTACCAATCACCTGTTGTCAGGCCGAAATTGGAAAAAACCCAACTCACTAGTCTAGAACTTATTCATGAAACAACAAAGAAAAATCGTACCGATCGAGAATCAGTTACAAGCGACAAGAGAAGGATAGAAAAGTTATGTCGGTACATGACGCAAATCATTGGAATTAGGTTTCCCTAAGTCGCGAACCATTAGAATTCCAAGATTAGAGAACGAGTTATGTTGAAAGTCTTGCCTTGGAAAGGCGTGATACGGTTCGAAAAACACGAGAAGTTAAACCCGAGATACAAGGGATCATTTAAGATTCTAGCTAGAATCGGCTGAGTAGCTTATAGACTTGAACTTCTACAAGAGCTCAGTAGTGTGCGCAATACATTCCATGTTTCCAACCTCAAGGAGTATTTATCCGACGAATCCCTTATCATTCCGTTAGAAGAGATTCAACTCGATGACAAGCTTAATTTCATAGAAGAGCCAGTAGAAATTATGGATCGTGATGTCAAGCAATTGAAACATAGTAGAATTCCTATCGTCAAGGTTCGTTAGAATTCTCAACGAGGTCCCGAGTTCACTTGGGAACGAGAAGACTAGAGCCGTCAAAAGTATCCGCACCTCTTCACTTACAACACTCCAATGACCAACACTGACTGAATCTCACGGACGAGATTCATTTTATGGGTGGTAGACTATGACAACCCGCTATTTTACAGGTCAATAATATTCAATAAACTCAAATTTCTTACTTGACATTTACTTGAGAACAATTTACGTATAACTTTTTTGAGGCAACGTAAAATTTAGAATACTTTTTCAAGTGCACTAGGACTTTAGGCTTTATTTAGTCCACAACAACCCAATACCTTACTCCTACTCCGGTTCGAAATTTTAATCCTTGAGACAATTCCCTTTTCTTTATTTACTTACGATTGTTAATTTAACAAATGCTATTCGCGGTTTAAAAAAACACCCGATATACCAAAAACTCCTAACAATTACTTCTAATGCATTTTTATACTTCCTAAATTATTACCAAAGTTCCAAAAATATTTCCCTACGCCTAATGTAATTTCTTTATTCATAACGTTTAATTACGCTTAACTTATGTTAATTACCAAACCGATAACCAATACCTATTTCTAATACCCAATACATACAATATATACACTTTTGTACAAAAATTAAATCTTCTACTCCTAATGTTACCTATGTGCCCCCCCCCCTTGTTCCATAATAATTTCTAGGACAAGAATTCTACTACATTAATTGCTAGACATTTAGAGTGAAACATGGAGTTGCAAAATGGAACTCTTGACCAAAACATTGTCCCCCCTCCTAGCCTCAATCGGCCAACACACCAAGACCTAGCCACCATTGTGTTTTTGACCCATTTATTGCATCTTGGACTTTCACTTGCTATATATAGAAAAGACTTTGCACAAATTTGCATACCATTAGCACAAAAGAGAAAAAAAAAAATATCATCACTCACCATTGCATAAAAGTCGACCCACCTAGGAGCAAGAAGGAAGAAGAGAACTTGTTTTGGTTAATTCAAGTATCATTAGGACACATTTGTAAGGGGTTTAGAAGCACTAGTCTTGGGTTAATCAAGTAAATTACCTCCTCATCACGCTAATCTCCCTAAGTAAGTAACACTTTACCTTGTTAAATTCTACACTCTTTATATCATGATATTTAGTTCAAGTTACATACACATGATTATCACTTTGTACATGTTTGAAAAACTTTATAACCACAATGAGTTTATAACTAATGACCATGTATTAAACATATTTTTATCATGAATAAACTAGTTGGATATAAATCTTGACAAGATGTAAAAATTAAAAACATGACATATGAGCTAGTAAGTTAGTTAAACTAGTTTTGGTGAATACTTTATTTATAATGAATTGAACTTTTCATATTGCTAAGTTTATTGTTAAATCACTATTGACATGTTGAGAAATGAGAAATTGATGGAAGAGCTAGGATTAGTTTGGGAGTTGTTGTTAAGTGGTTTTGGACAATTAGAAGGATAGGAAACGCGTTTTGACACTTTTAGAAGAGAGACTGTCCCATTCGACCTCACCCAAAAAAATCCGTAACTTGGTGGCAAGATTAGGCTAGAAATATAGAAAATAGACTCTATAACGAAAATGTAGCCGCTTGAATGAGTTAAAACGGACTTATAACGAAGAAGATACGTTAGTTTTAAGTTGTGCGACGAAAATGAAATTTTCTGAAAATATAGATGCTGATGGGAGCTTTCAAGAGGTAAAAACTGATGTTAAAAGTTAACTAGGCTAGCCGAGGCACTAAAAACATGCTAGTATACTTAAACACGAACCAGGGGATATATAAAACTTAAGAATCGGAGCTAAGACGAGGGAGTTATGGCCTAGTGAAGTTGCGACGAAATGTAAAGATTTGACAGCTTTTATTTTGCTATTAGAAAGCTGATAGAAAGTTTTAATATGGATTTTGGACACTTTAGAGTCGGATTTAGCTAAAATGACGTAAAAAAAATGGTAGAACGCTATGTATACTTGTTAGGCGCGTTAGAGGTTTTCAAAAATACTTATTAACAAGACGACTATAGTTTAATCACGAGATTAACTAGTTACGTTTTCTAAAAAGGGTTACTTTGCTTAATAAATGGACACATTGACGTAACTATATTTTTGTCGATAAATATTGCAACAAACATGTACAAGTGATAAAATAGCGTATGAACTTGCATGCACGACCTTGTTTTCAAACCTAAGACATGGTATTTATTTAGGTTGCGGTTAGAGTTATCGGACCCTTATTCACAGTTTACCGTATTTCTAAGCGAGATTTGATAACTGAGGTGAGTTTCATAGCCCCGGTTTTTACATTGTTTGTATCTTATTTTAAAACCCTCGGGGAGGGAATACGTTGCTTATTTTTCGGACACAAGTATTAAAACCGTTACTTTGCTTAAGTTACCGCATTGCCCTTAAAGTCCCCTTGAATCATGAACCGTTAATTACTCGTAAGCGCGGATGTTATGAATAGATCTATTTGGGTTAACACCCCCGTCCGAGTTGGTCGCACCAACCTGTCAAACGGACGCATATCATTCGGATTATTTTCGAGTGTCCGGCAAACACTTAGTTGGGGCATTGATTATTATTATGCTTGATTGCATACCATTTCATTGAGCTTCAGGGTCACGAGCTTAGGGCATTGTATATTATTTTTGGCTATGACGTTATATTTATTGTGATTGTCATGCTATTGAAATTTTGTGGTCCGCATTTTACTTGTTTACTTAAACCTATGAACTCACCAACAATTATGTTGACATTTTTAGTGTGTATTCTCAGATAACTAGACGATAATAATCACTTATGTACGGAGCACACTAGAGTCACTTTTTGGAACGCACATCATGATAAAGATTTTCTTGCATTACTTAGCGTCTGGTTATGTATTAAAATCTTATATTTGATAGTGAACTCTGATATTATTGTTTTTGTAAAACATGTATAATCAAACGTTTGTTTTAAAATAACTCAGTTAGAGGCCATTCTTTATTTCCTTGTTACGCCTCCGGAATTCCATTCCGGTGCAATCCAGATTTTGAGGGTGTGACACAACAGAACTACACCAAATATGTCTTTTGTATTAACAGGTTGGTTGATATTATTGCGAAGCTGTATTTGCAAAAATTAGCAGTAGCGAGGCATATGTCGGCTGTTTTACAACCAATTTTAGAAAAAGGGATAGTTGATCATTCCATCTTACACAAGGTTCTTGTAGAGTACTTTACAATTGCTGATAAGGTATTAAAATTTTTTATTTTCGTTATTTCCTTTTGTTTCATTAGTCATGATTCTAAAACCAAGTGTATGGATAGACCTCTGCAGCATACGTTATTCAACATGTATCGAGTGCACTTCTTGTGCGGATGATCCATACAAAAGATGGATCCAAGGTTGGGATTATTTGCATCAAGCATGGCAGTGCCCAGGTTTGTTAAAATATATTCATCTCTTTTTTGTTATCTGATAAGTGTGAGCTGTTTATTTATGTGTTAAATTATTGAAGGAGAGAAAGAAAATTATTAAAGGAATGAAGGATCAGGTCAGTAAGATAGCTTTAGATAGATTTGGCAGTATGGTAAGGATGAACTCTGACTCTGCATAAGATCTATCATCTATGTTGTGGCCATATATTTGATCCAAGTGTTATAAAATAATTGGAATCTTGTCTTTATTAGCGGAATGTATTTTGTAGTTATTGTATTTATTGTAGCATTATTCTCTCCTTGATTTATGGAGATGTAGTTACCAAATTATCTCCTTGTACTCCTGTATTTATACTCAATTATAATCAATGTAAAGGCATGGAAGCTTACCAAATTACATGGCACACACCCAATTGTCAAAGGTAAATTTTCTCACAGAAATTAAGTTCTTAATATTGTTGGGTGTGTGAAGTATGTGTTTAAGTTGGAGTGGTTTAGAGGTGGAGGGTAAACTGGTGTGGCCCGATCCAATGACTGGTAACCGATTACCATTTCCAACCAACACAATTTTAATAGAATAATCACACGAGTGAGAAATCAGACCTGAGTCCCGGGTGAGATGGTCTGATGCTCCAGTATCCATGAACCAAGTGGGGGCTTCGGGGTCCAAAGCCATGGTGTTAAAAGCTTCAGCAAGCTCTGTTGGCACCAGTGGATTAACATCAGTTATGTGAGCCTGAGGTGCAGACTGGTCAATGGGGTTAGAAGGCGGCTACTGTGGGGCTGTCCAAGGTGAGACCCAACCCGGTTGGGTTGGGTAGGGGCATGGGGGTGGTGGTGTTGGTGGTGTTGGAGGAAGCATCAGCTTTGAAAGCCATGAAACAGGGGTGACAGAAGGTGAAAAGGGAATCGAATCAAGGGATGAAAGTGTGGCCGGCGGCAGGAGAGGGTCGAAACCCTAGAAAGGTGGATCAAAATCCAAAGAAACTGTAGGATTAGGGTATAGAGCGATTTATCTCTGATACCATGTAATTTGGTAAGCTTCCATGCCTTTACATTGATTATAATTGAGTATAAATACAGGAGTACAAGGAGATAATATGGTAACTACATCTCCATAAATTAAGGAGAGAATAATGCTACAATAAATACAATAACTACAAAATACATTCCGCTAATAGTCTTTTGCCTAAATTATTTTTTTCTTGTTTAATAGGTGCTCGCATGTATTCTTTCTGTCGTTGATGACACATAGTTAGTAAAAAAGGCTATCCTTCGCGAAAGCTCAGCTGCATTTCTTTTCCTCCGGCAGGTTTTAGTAGGAAATTGGGAATGACTGGAGAGTACCTTTGGACTTAGAAGACTGATAGCTATTCTGGATTTAGAAATGATTAGAAGTTATTTTTATTTTGGAATTAGTATTTATTGGAAGTTCATTTGTAACCTTGTAGTATCTGTATTTCATTTGTAACCTTTGAGAATTCTAGTATTAATATAGATGTATGCTTTATTTTGATCTGATATGAAACCATTAATGTGATATCTTTACCCTTGTCGGGTTGGGGTGTTACAATTTATGGTATCAGAGCCATGCTCTACTGCCAACTTACATTACCCATGAGACATTCTTATGATTTAAATAGATGGAAGATCAAAGAACTACCATTATTACTAAAGGATTTGATTCTAGATAAGGTTATCTTCTAATAAATTTAAATGATTCAATTCAAACTGTATGTAATATTCGTCTAATCTTTTTATTGAAAGTAATGTTACTAATTGTTATTTTCAATGTAATTTCAGAATGGAAGACGCCTTTTATTGCAGCTTCTTCATCCAAATTGCTCACGTTATCTTAGCCCAGATGATTTGTCTTTGTTGGATTCATCTGTACCTTCTTTATTAACGACGGTAATTTTTTTCATGTTTGACTTTTTGGTCTTTTTTGTAAAACAAAATGATGTAATATTCTCTAAATTACATTCTTTTTGCATCAGGGTGGCGCAGAAGCAGAAACCGAAGCCAAGTCTTCAGATGCTGAAGGTGATGAGGACATGAATGATGCAGATGAAACTGTAAAATCTGTAACTGGTGGGAAAAAGGATCCTGCTTTATGAAGACGAGAGTTGTTGGTTGATAGCGGACTTGCTGAGGTTCGGATAATAATTATTTTAGGGTCAAATATGCAGTTTCATACAAGCTGCAACTAAACTGATAATTCAAGCATAAACTAAAGTTTACGTATTGCATCTTTATTAAATCTGATTTGACAAACATCTACTCCTATTTCTCAAAAAGACAAATCTTTTAAAAATAAATGTTATGTTTTTTATTATCCTATTTTGACAGTTTGAAACAAACAACTCATACAATCAATGTTTACATTTGCTTATTTATACAGAGTCTCATTGATGCATGTACCGAGAGTGCCGAGGAATTGCTTAGATCAAATCATGGAAGAGAGGTCTTGTTTGAGGTAATAAACTAATAATATCAACAGCTAGCTACATATATAAAAAAGAAATGTATGTGCTTATTTGCATATATATCTGTTGACAATTTTTCTTTCACGCCATATGTGATTGTATCAACGTGGTTTGAATGTAGGTTGCTTCAGGGGGCGCAGACAACATTCTTAGCCCACATTTGGATGAAAAGTTGGCTTCTTTGCACGAAGCTATAGCATCTGTTGTAGCAACCCCTAAATCAGAAGAGGAAGAAGAGGAACATCTTCTAGAAAACTTCCATTCAAGCAGGACAATAAGAAAATTAATACTCGAATCACCTTCCTTTGCATCTACTTTATGGGAGAAAGTTTTCAAAGGGAAGTGCAAGACATGGGCTCAAGGTCACAGGTAACTTAACCATATTGATTTTTCTTAGAGCCTTTATATTTTTTTCTCTCTTTCTGATGTATTGTAATGGCCGATTCCATCGGTTATAATTGAAAAAAAGTCGAAAAGATTTGTGGTCAATGAAAAAGTAATCATGTTTTAAGTTTGTTATTCAAACATATATGTTTACTTTCATTTCAATCTGACCCACACACTAATTGTTGACCCGTTACCCAAACTTACCATGTCTTCACCTCTAAGGAGAGCCATAATATGTAAACTGACTGTTACTGCAAGACTGTTTTACATTGCCCAGGTAGTATGTGCATACTTGGAAACCACCGATCCTAAGGTGCTTAAGTTAGCAAAGAAAGAATTGCAGCCTTTACTGAAAGAAGGTGTCCTCAAGTTACCCGAGCATAATCAACCAAAAAAATCAAGCTAAACAACCGAGCCAGATGAGTCCAGAACTTAGGCGTTTATTGCGGTTTTACTTGCTTCATAGAATTATAGTCTGAACTATATGCCATAAGAAGATGGTAGTTTAAGTTTGTAAACAATATGTTTATGCTATACTTTGCAAGTCAAAGTTTTGTTTTTTCTTAATCATTATTTCGATATGACCTTATTCCATGTACTGAACATTTAATGTTATACATGGTTTTTGTAGACAAGTTACCTCGCTTTGGCGGGATTGGGTATTGTTGTTGTTGTAGTCATGGACTAGCAACTGTCTTCTATTATCTTTTTTTTGAAAAGCGTTTTTGATTGTTCGAAACTTAGAAGTAGACGCTTCTTTCAGGATAAGTCGAAAGAGAAAGGTTGACCTTTAATCTAGGACGCAATTGCATTTAACTGTGAATCTTTTCACTGACATTTTAGCATTCGTTCTTTCCTATTTTTGTCAATTCCATTCAATTACTAATACTGTATGAGATTTAGGAGTCGATGTTACAAATACATGTTTGACGTCCCGTTAATTACAAATTCTGGCTCCGTCCCTACATCCTGCATAATTCTTTGAATGCTATCAATTAAGTCCCCTTTTTTCTCTAGGAGACAACAGAGATTGGTAGGTGAAATTGATTATCTAGTTAATAGATGTCAATTATCCCACTTTAAACGAGCTAGGTAACTTTAAAGTAACTTTGATTTATTACTATATTTATTAAATTGTACATGAAGGTAAGAAGAAAAGGAACGCAAACACGCTATAATGGAAGTGTCATAAGTGCTTTCTATCGGGGAGCTATCTCTGTAAAAGTTAAGTCATTGCTTGAACTTGTTGGATAAGAGGTTGAAGAGATATCAGTACCAAGTAAGTTCCGATCTGTGAAAAATGCTGGCTGTTTAGGTTTTGGCAATGCACCTTCATTGCCTAACATGAAAACCACCGACGGCATGTTTGGCCTGTCTTCTGGACTTTGTTGTACACATAATAAGCCAACTTCTATCGATCTTAAAACTTCTGATGGATTGCTTGCCTCAGCAAAACTTGAATCCAGGAGTTCCATTGACTTGCCTTCACAATGCATCCTCCATACCTAAATATATTATTGCGGAATTAATTATTAGGCAGTAGAGTTATGCTGGATAAATTTGAAAATCAAGCAACTTACATGTCCAATAAGATTATTGTTATGCTCAGAATGAACAAATCCCCTGTTTCTCGTCCCACTCACAATCTCCAGCACTAATACACCAAAGCTGAAAACATCTGACTTTATTGAGAAAAGACCATCTAGCGCATACTCTGGAGACATGTAACCGCTATACATAGAATAATGTTTACAAGTCTTAAAAATAACGAACTTAAAAAAAAGCGAATGAAGATAAACCAGAATGTTGTATCTTACTAGGTACCAACAACTCTCTCGGTGTTAGCTTCAGTTTCATTTCCTCCAAAGCTTCTAGCTATCCCAAAGTCAGATATTTTTGGGTTCATATCCACATCTAGTAGAATATTGCTAGCTTTAAGATCTCTGTGAATGATTCTTAATCGTGAATCTTGATGAAGATAAAGAAGTCCTCGCGCAATTCCTTTGATGATGTTGAGTCTCTTTGTCCAATCAAGGAGTGTGCTTTGCCTTTTATCTGCACATCATGTAGGTTTAGTTGTTCTAAGTATCTTACCGTAGTAAGTTACTCTTGTCGATTTAATGGAAATTATATGATACTGACCAAATATAAACTTGTCTAAGCTTCTGTTTGGCATGTATTCATATATCAGCAACTTCTCGTCCCCCTTGATGCTACATCCGAGGAGCTTGACGAGATTCCGGTGCTGAAGTTTTGAAATGCATATAACTTCATTCATGAACTCATTACTTCCTTGACGGGAAGTCTTTGAGAGACGTTTAACTGCAATTTCTTGCCCATCTTCTAGCATACCCTGAAGATTACCATTTTTTATGAGAAAACTGTCCAAAATTCAAAGGTAACTATCATTCATATTTTTTTGTATAATTTTGTTATCTATAATGAATTAGAATGTAACAATTAGTCTAATGGACGAATCATAATGTCACGCTATACTCAGCAAACTGAATTCAAATAAATAAGATTCTTCATTTACCTTATAGACCGGTCCAAATCCGCCCACTCCAAGTTTATTATCGAGTGAAAAATCAGCAGTAGCTTTAGCAACTCTAGAGAAGCTAAAAAATGGTAGCTCCATGGCTTCTCTCCCGCTTTCACCTACATTTAGTGACCCCCCTGTGCGTTAATAATACAAAACCCGGTAAACTGGTTGAACCTGCTCACAGAATACAGATTATTCTGAACCATTTAACATACTTATTACTTTAGGTTTAATTTTTTAAATCGAATCTGATCACTTTATCGCTAAAACTCTACAAATATCTTACCTTCCTCACTTTGTGGTGAAAGATGTCTTTTTCTCCAAGCATACCACAACCATGTGCTCAAACTTATCACAAAAACCGCCGAAAAGACTCCAATCAAGATGATTTTGATGTTTGTTCCTCCGTCCTTTTTAAAAACCGATGGAGCAGGTGCTTGATCTTAACACGAAAAGTCAAAAACAATATCGTTAATCAACTTACAGACTCATAAAACCATGAAAGTAACCAGAAAGATTACATGATAGTAGATGTATATATATATTTTTTCATTATTTGAAACAAACATGAACAAAGCATAACGTATTCAAGTAGTTACCTAATTCGAAGGAAGCCATTCTCACAAATATATCTTGACCACCCCTCGAGCTTGCCCTGATATCTAATAGGTTATTGAACCAAAGCAAGCAACCACTTCCTTCGCCTCTGATATCAATATTTGCATATGCCATACAAGTGCAGTCCTGTAGGCATATTGCTTTACATTCCGTTAAAGACATAGTATTGTTAAACCATGAAGTCTCTGTATCTGGCAATTTTACATTAGAATACTTGATAAACCCATCTGTTCCATTTTTGCAATCCAACGGTATTCTCCTCACACAACCACCTGTCCAATCTCCTGCTACCCAACCCCTTTTGTTTATCGGCTCAAATTTTGCATCATCTAAGCACGAACATTTCTGCGCGTCTTCATTGTTGCAGCTTCCATAAGGGCCACAGATTTTATACGTGTCACAAATATCTCTTGGTACTGTCGCAATAACCGCCCATATTTTCTTGTCTTCTTGCCACACTAAAAATTCTAGATTCCCCGAAGAAGTCAAGGTGAACTTCGTTATTACAGAATTGTTTACCATAGTATGAACCGCCTCTGTTTCATTAATAACCATGTTGTATGAAAAGTACGTGTTGTTGGAAGTCATGGGTGACCACCTAAACCGTTCACCATTCCATGGTCCGGTCCGAAACTTGACCTCCAAACCATCTCTTATTTGTAAGTGAGGATAACCACGTGTGTCAACGCCCCAGGTGAATTCCCCTATAGCTGGATCATCAATACTCTTCCATGATGTTAAATGCCATTCGGCGCCTGTTAAGTAATTTTTTCCAATCTTCATGCCAGGTAGATTAGTATCCGTTGGATAGTCAAAACTCTCCCACAGAATCTTCATGCTGTTTCCATCCGTGATGACTAGATTTCCAGAGTCATAAAGCTGCGCAGTTGCATTTCCTGATGATGTTGAGTTGGATGACCACACTACATGATCGGTATAGTTCTTGAGAACAAGATTTCCCGCACTGTCAATCCTTAACATGCTTGATGATACATTGGTGAGGGGGTAGTCTCTGTTGGCAACCCAAACCACTGTTTTAACAGAAATTTTCTTATACCAAATACCAACGTAAGTGTTATCCGAGCTACCTGGCTTGAAGAATCCCAGTTCAAATGTTCTACCAGGAGATACCAACGTGTCGTTTTCTGTCAAGAAGCTTGAGCCTGAGATGATGTCAGTTTCGGCTGTGTATATTTTTTGCATGTGGAGTGAAAAAACTAGAAGAACAAATATGGTTGCTTCCTCCATTAAGATCAATCCCTTCAAGCTTTTCATTTTTTTTTTTTTTTTTTAAATCTAATCTCTATAATGGAATCGAAGTCTTATTATCACCTACCGTATGCTTGGGGTCAACAAGTCTTCTTGACAAAATGTCAATTCTCAAATGAATACAAGCCACGTAAGTTGCCAAAGAAATTAATACCAATAAAAACAATATCATATCAAGCCCGGCAATCAAAACTTTCTCTATTTATATTTTTGTTTTTTTGGCGGGTTCGGTCAGGAGGAGCACCCGTGCAGTTGAACTGATCATACCTCACCAGTCCACCTTGGCACCTCATCGTGCCTCTTCACCATACCGTGTGCCTTCAACTAATCTCGCCACTACCACTTTCGCCGTCTGCACGACGAGGGTGTGCAACGTCCTTTTGTCATTTTTTTTTTCTAAGTTTTGTAAATATGTAATGTATTAATATTTATGTAATGTATTAATATGTATGTGAAGTTGAATAAAGTTGTAAAGTTTTTATAAAACTTGCAATGTTTTATAAAAGTTGTAACGTTTTTCTAAAGTAGGAAATGAAAATACATTAAACATCAAATAGAAATACATTAAACATCAAATAAAAATTAGAGTAAACTACACCGTTGGTCCTTGTGGTTTGCGTTGACTGGCGGATATGGTCCTTTGACCAAAAAAATTGCGCCAGTGGTCCTTAAGTCAGAAACGTTATGCACCGTTAGTCCCTCCATCCAACTGGCCCCACAAACATCCACTAACTCTCATTAAGTATTGAATTTAAAAAAGCAATTTCGTCAATTCACGACACAAGGACCAATGGTGTAATTTACTCGTATATCTTTATTACCTACAATCGGAATATCGGACGGAAGATGCACACTCAGCATTCTTTATTTATTATTCACAATCACAATTTCCAATCTCATCAAACCTTAAATCAATAACTTTATTAACAATGAGGTGAGATCCTTACAAAACATGTATCTTTTAAAAAACAAATAAGTCAATATCAACCATTCATCCATCTTTCATCTAATGGCTAAGATGAAGCCAAAAATAACAAAGGGAGGGCAAAATTGACATTTTAGCTTATTTAATATAAAAACCCACTTTCCACTTTTTTTTTTTTAAAAAACAACATATCTTGCAAACGGTAGATCTTTAAGTTACGAAAAATATACCATCGCGACGAGAATTAAATCATCTTTCTATAGATATGCACTTTTATATACTTTCGACGAACTTTTTTTTTCAAAATTTCCGTCAAAAAATCCCACGGGATTCGTAAAAAAATCCCGCGGGATTCGTAAAAAGACGAATTTTTTTTTTCAAAATTTCCATCAAGAAAAATCCCATGGGATTCGTAAAAAGACGATTTTTTTTTTCAAAATTTCCGTCTAGAAAAATCCTAAAGGATTCGTAAAAAAATCCCACGGGATTCGTAAAAAAATCACTTGTGATTTGTTATTTTTAAAAAATCACAAGTGATTTGTAAAAATGAGTAAATCACTGTTTTTGAGTTTTATACTTTTATGTTAAAGCTTGTTAAGGGTAGATTTTTTATATGATTGTTGAAATGAGCTTTTGAATCTTTTTATTAAAAAATTGTATGTTGTTATACAGAATCCCATGTGATTCTCTCTGATCCCATGGGATTCATATAGAATCCCATGGGATTCTGTATGAATCACATGGGTAATCTTTATGAATTACAGGCGAATCCCATGAGATTCACTAATAAATCCCATGGGGTTCACCGTGAATCCCATGGGATTCATAATGAATCCCATGGGATTCATAATGACTCCCGTGGGATTCACTAATAAATCCCGTGGGATTCATAATGAATCCCATAGGATTCACTAATAAATCCCATGGGATTCACGGTGAATCCCATAGGATTCACTAATAAATCCCATGTGATTTACGGTGAATCCCATGGGATTCACTAATAAATCCCATGGGATTCACGGGATTCATTTGCATCAATGGATTAATTATGAATCCCAACTAATGAATCACACTCCTCAACCTTATTCACACTTCCACAAAAAGACACCCATAAAAGTTGCACAGACTTGTATACCCCACCCAATTTGTAATAAAATCTTCTCCACTCAAACTCACTCATCACTCATCATTATTGATGCCACTTTTTCATTTTTCACAGACCTGACACCTCCACGGCTCCACGCCGGAAAACTTCCATGGTGCTTCTTCACCTCGGCAGTTTCCATCATTCCCAAGCCGTAACCCATAATCTCACCTGCACGATCGCAAACAGTTGAACATAAGCTCATTTCTGGCAACCCCTGAGATTGATTTAAAGGGGTTTAAGTACTATAAAATTAGGATATATAATAATTGTAAATTAAAAAAATCGTATAAACATTTAACATGTATAATGTACATACCTATTGATCGTTTGATCATAAACCTTGTAGAACTTCTTTATATACGACATTCGTAGTAGTATTGGATAGGTTACCATCCACATCTGAAGCAACTACTTTCAAACCCTTTTTGCTTTTGACACGGGAAAGAGCCACATATAACTGTCCATGTGTGAATACAGGACGCGGTAGATACAACCCGACTTTTGAAAGTGATTGTCCTTGGCTCTTATTAATTGTCATGGCGAATGACACAGAAATGGGATATTGTTTCCTCACAATCTTGATAGGCAAACGTTTATCAGATGGAGTAATTATCAAGCGTGGTATGATAACCTTATGTCCAAAATGTGTACCATTAATGATCTGCGCTTGAATAGAAGTACGTGATAAGCGTAACACCTGAAGTCTTGTCCCGTTACACAATCCATTCGATTGATCAATATTCCGCAGCAACATTATGGGGACACCAATTTTTAACACCAGCCTATGATTTGGAACACCTGAGAACTTTAATCCATTTATAAAATCTGTTGAGAAAACAGATTCATCTATTGATGACCCACGATCACTTTTATCAATAGTATCACAACTAAGGTAAACCACCTCCTCACCTGGAAATGTCTTGAGCAAATGATCATTAATAGTGTCGACCACTTCATTGGTCGGAGCAAGAATTTCCTTTTCTTGAAAATAAGACGGATCGTCTATATGATTCAAAAGGTCTGGATAGGTAAAATCTACAATGGATTTTATCGGGTCCGAAGAATCATGTATTAGAATATCTTTGGGTATATCTATTTCAACCTCTCCGTCTGGTGCATCTCCAACGTCTCCATCTCCTATTTTTAGTATCCATTCAGCAAATTCACGTATTTCGTTAACATCTTCAGGGCGAGATCCTATAGTTAGCCTCATGTTGGCGGTTAACTTCAGAACCGTGCAATGGTCCCACAAATATGATTGCTTTAAAGAAGCACTTACAATGTCTTGGCGGGAACCTTTTGGAATAACGGGAAGAACCTGCCTAAAATCACCACCAAAGACCACTGTCATTCCACCAAAAGGAGTTTGGCAAATGTCAAACCTCGACTTACGTAGAACGTCGCGCAATGTCCGATCCAAAGCCTCAAAACAAAGCTTATTGGTCATTGGTGCTTCATCCCAAATAATTAGCTTGCATTTCCTTAACAACTCTCCAAGATCACTTTGAGGAGGGATAGAGCAAGTAGAAGTCACATATAACTGTCCATGTGTGAATACAGGACGCGGTAGATACAACCCGACTTTTGAAAGTGATTGTCCTTGGCTCTTATTAATTGTCATGGCGAATGACACAGAAATGGGATATTGTTTCCTCACAATCTTGATAGGCAAACGTTTATCAGATGGAGTAATTCTCAAGTGTGGTATGATAACCTTATGTCCAAAATGTGTACCATTAATGATCTGCGCTTGAATAGAAGTACGTGATAAGCGTAACACCTGAAGTCTTGTCCCGTTACACAATCCATTCGATTGATCAATATTCCGCAGCAACATTATGGGGACACCAATTTTTAACACCAGCCTATGATTTGGAACACCTGAGAACTTTAATCCATTTATAAAATCTGTTGAGAAAACAGATTCATCTATTGATGACCCACGATCACTTTTATCAATAGTATCACAACTAAGGTAAACCACCTCCTCACCTGGAAATGTCTTGAGCAAATGATCATTAATAGTGTCGACCACTTCATTGGTCGGAGCAAGAATTTCCTTTTCTTGAAAATAAGACGGATCGTCTATATGATTCAAAAGGTCTGGATAGGTAAAATCTACAATGGATTTTATCGGGTCCGAAGAATCATGTATTAGAATATCTTTGGGTATATCTATTTCAACCTCTCCGTCTGGTGCATCTCCAACGTCTCCATCTCCTATTTTTAGTATCCATTCAGCAAATTCACGTATTTCGTTAACATCTTCAGGGCGAGATCCTATAGTTAGCCTCATGTTGGCGGTTAACTTCAGAACCGTGCAATGGTCCCACAAATATGATTGCTTTAAAGAAGCACTTACAATGTCTTGGCGGGAACCTTTTGGAATAACGGGAAGAACCTGCCTAAAATCACCACCAAAGACCACTGTCATTCCACCAAAAGGAGTTTGGCAAATGTCAAACCTCGACTTACGTAGAACGTCGCGCAATGTCCGATCCAAAGCCTCAAAACAAAGCTTATTGGTCATTGGTGCTTCATCCCAAATAATTAGCTTGCATTTCCTTAACAACTCTCCAAGATCACTTTGAGGAGGGATAGAGCAAGTAGAAGTCTCATCAATATTGATAGGAATATGGAATCTTGAATGAGCAGTTCTGCCACCTGACATCAGTAAAGATGCAATACCACTAGATGCGACGTTTATGACTATATCACCGTTCCTTCTAATACCGGCAGCAAGGGTTTTCCATAAATATGTCTTCCCAGTACCACCGTATCCATATACAAAATATACACCTCCTTTACCTGTTTCAACGGATGTCATGATAGTATCATATACGCCTTTCTGTTCTGTGGTTAAAGCCGCGTACAGCCTGGCATACTCAGATTGCAACTCTTCTGGATTATAATGAGTCTCATCATATAGAAGTCGATTACCAAACTGAGCTATGTATCTATCATCTGGGAATGGCATCTCAGGGAAACGCCTCAATGTTGTGCCTCTCGATCGCATAAGCTCTTCTATCCAGAACAAAGCTACATTTTTCTTTTCATCATCACTAAGTCGCAAGCCTGCACAAATATTTTATAGTAGTCAACTAAAAGTAACAGTTGAATGAAATGTGGGATAGTTCTTGAATGTAGGATAGATTAAGAGTTAGTACATTTTAGGTGTTTAGATTACTTAAATTGTGCACTGTGTCATATGTAAAGATATTCTTATATGCACATTATGTTTCGGGTTCTCTGTTCTCGTTACAATCTACTGCATTTAAAAGTACATGTGTATAGTTACAGAACTAATTAAGGATCTGACATGAATATCTATTTATAATATGTGCATGTATTATGAGAAGCTACGATCCGTATTTTTAGTTGAATAGGGATGTTTATATTTAAAGTTTTAAAAGCAATTATTGTTGTCTTTGTTGATAATACTTTTTACTTGTTTATGAACTTGGAATTGCATACGTTCAACATAATATGTGCTGTTCGATATCTTTATAACTAATTGTGTTGTTGGATGAAATAAAAAGTTTTAGAATCTTTTTTGCATACCTATTTTAGTAGCTAATAATGTGATATCTTGTGGGTTTTTTTCCTGGATTTCTACCATGCCAATGTTGGGAAACATTCTTTTCATTTTAAAATCCTCCATATCTTAGTCTAAATGTCAAGCTCATTGTATGTTCCTAATATGAAACCGTATGCAAATGAAGTTATCAATGTTAATATGCTGTATAGAATATAGGTAATTAGCTTTTGATACCATATTATATGTATATTTGTTGGTTAAAGTCATTGCATATGCTATGAATTTGGCAAGTATAAAGATAACGTTAATAAAACTATAAAATTAGAGAAATAGTAAATTGTGTACCTGGTACTCCTAAGATTTGACTTCTTTTGTATTCCACATCTTCGGCAAGCAAGTGCCATGTTTCTAACCACACGGTCAAAGGAGTTTGAAGTTCCTTTTGAGAGAGTAGTGTAACAAAAAGGTCGCGTAGATGTTCAGCGGAAGACCAGTGTGCTGCATCTTTAATACTTTGAATATACTCCTTGTCGTCTTCTAAAAGACCCGCTGCATAGCAAGCTTCTTTGTATGTAGGATATTCAATGTTGTCCCATGTTCTTATCTTAGCGTGACTCGTACATCCTTTCTGGCAATTTAGTAGCATCCTACAATAGTACGCTTCACCGGTTGAAATAGGAACATTATGAATTCTACCAATTGCGAAACCTCTCTTCCTGAATGTCCACATTCTTTTTTCAGCATTCCATACAAATTTTGTAGGAAACTCCACATACGAAAGTTCCCTTGCTGCTGGATACTTCTCATTCATTTTCATCCAACCATCAAACATAGATGCGCCAACTGATGGTTTGTTGGCAACTGCTTCAAGATCCGAGTTCTCATCGTATACAACTCTCTGCTCTCCTTCAAGGTGAAAAGAAAGTCTTTCAACATTTGGTGTTCTATAATGTATCTCGAACTTAAATAGCCTCCAAGCAGCCTCACACGCTGACAGGTACCTGCAATCATAGAAGGCCTTAATCTCGTCAACTGGTTTTGCACTTTGCTCACCTTCTTCCGTTGTAGCTGGTTCATACAATTGTGCAGAGACTCTATCTGGACCTTTATTTATATACTTAAACAAATACTTTATTGATCCCGTCTGATTACACCATTCAACATTAAGGTGACACTGATAACGTTTGAGAAGCATCGCATTGTAAGGGATAACATAGCCGTTATGCAACTTGTGTCCACTCTTTTCAACATAGTTTCCGTTTTCACGTCTTCTATAAATTGGGTACCCGTCAGCGTCAACTGAACTTTGTTGAATGAATTTTTTTGGAAAGTGTTTCGTACATTTCCCGTCAGTGGTGCAAACTTGATTTGGCTCATCAGGACCGCAAGGACCATGCATCATAAAATCGGAAACTAATTTGTGCAGATCAGGATCCTCGTTTGGATCAGGTATCTCAGCACATATGAATTTGTCGATATGTTCAACATTCGGAATCTTGTCATCCTTATGCAAAAATAAACATATATGGGCGTGAGGGAGGCCTCTCTTCTGAAACTCAACGGTGTATACGACTGCAAATGTTATGTTCAAGTTAGTTTCAAGTGCATGTAAAGTTCACTCTAAGTAATGTATAGCTGTAAGAATGGAAAAATTGTTTTATAGTATGTTAAAAAATTACCTGCTTGAACACGTCCAAAAAGTTTTAATTCTTTGACATCCTTGATCAACTGATCCAACTTCATTTTGAAAACTCGACTAAGCACATCCGGACGATCGGTAGATGTAAGGTTGTGCTCGCGCATATACCGATTTATTTCAGGCCATTTAGGATTGCATGTGATGGTTAGAAACAAATCTGGACAACCATACCACCTACACAATGCCATGGCATCCATATAGTTTTGTTGCATGTACCTTGGTCCACCAGTAAACGAAGAAGGCAGTATGACAGGCTTCCCAACTTGGGTAGGGTCAGTATTTCTAGATGCAATGCTTTGGCGTATATTGGAGTATGTATCAGCCCTAAGTATAGACTGCTTGGACCGATGGAAAAACATGCGTTCAGTCTCAACCATAGTGAAAGCATCCACCAGAAACTGTTGAAACAAACGACCTCCACGTAGAAACAAATTCTCTCGATTGGGGCGGTCTTGAATTTGATAGGCAAACCATTCACGCATAGTAATCGTTTTGTCCCTTTTTTTGGTGGCTGATTTGGAAAAGATTTGTTTATGTGGAATTCCCAAAGTATATCCATCTTGTGCACACGGCATCAACAAAGGGTATTGCAAAGCAAGGTACATAGGATGGAAGATATTAATACGTTGCAAAGGTCCATTTTTCATTTCCAAAACAATGTCACGATCCTCTATACATGAATCCATGTCTCCTACAATAAGACCAGCAACCTCGTTGGCAGTAGGAAGAGTGTATTGGCGTCCATCTTTGCCTCGCTTTGCGATGAGTCTTATTCTTATATTCTCCTGGCTGTCTTCCGTGTATCGGTCACGTGCCCTCCTAAATGTTTTAACCAAATCACTTGATTCATCTAAAACATCTTTAACTTGATTAATAATGTTGCGATCAACAGGATTCTTTGAACTTGAAGGCGCCGACGAATTAGAAGATTTGCTGATATGAATACAGAAACGGGATTAGGACAAATTAAAATTGTAAAAGTAAAGATTTGTAGTCAAGTTATGTATACATATTAAAGAATCATATATGTTATGGATTTACCTTAATGCTGTTGCTCTATTCTCTGTTTCGTTTTCTGTGTCATATATATAGAGCTGTGCAAATTTGGCTGGGACACCTGGTTCGGGAAGTAAGCTACCGATACTATGGTAAGTCTGTCCGTGTAAGCGGAAAACGTACGGACCACGTCCTTTCTTGTTTATTGAATCATCAACTTTCCCGCCCATGGAAGTAAAAGCGAACATGCTGTTGTACGTTCTTATATTGGTTTTAAAATTCTGGCTCATCGTATCGTCGTTCATGAATAAGTCAAGCAATGGTTTTGGAGTTGGCGGTGGTGCATCAAGTTTAACTTTACCCTTGCCACAGCATATACTGTAAGGTTTATTATTGGGATTAACGTTCCCTGTTCTCGCTTCAGGTTCCCATAACAAAGCATGACATTCTGTACATTCAAATGTAGGATCTCCATGGTCGTAGTAATCTACATAATTAAAAAGATGTTTGTTAAAATATAGTATATAATTAGTAACGTCTTTATTGGAATCAGTAAAGAAATAGCACGTGCAATTACCTTCGGATATACCAACGTATTTGTCGTAGACTTTTCTGACATGCCCGTCATCATCAAGATTAAAAGCAATAGGCGTGCGGGTTTGTAAAGGAGGTCTCTTAGATCTTTTTGTCCTTCTTGACGATTCTCCTGCCTCGTAAGATAAATTTTGTGTTGTGAAAGGTTGAATTATGTTTTTTGATGCCTGTTTAGGCCGTTCAGTAACAGGAGTAACCAACGGTGTTTGAAATGTAACTGCAATAGATTTAATAACAATGTTAAGTACATGGTATAATCAAAGCACTGTTTTCATTTGTTGAATGGTTACTCCGTTAAGTAACAGGAGTAATCAATAGATACTACCGTTTGATATGTTGCTCAATGGAGAACGGGTTTTCCTTGCAGCTGCAGCTGGTGTAACTTGACGGCTGGTTGTTGTAATAGAGGTTGGTGTAGTTGTATGTATATTCTCATCGTTACCAGTGTTGCGACGGACTGACCTTTTTGATACTATACGGGAAGAATAAAATGATTTACATATACTAAAAGAGCTTGAAACAGAAAGTAAAACTCAAGGATATCATTTACAAAGCGGTACCTTTATCTGAAGTTGTAGTTGTGACAACGCCTACAGTTGAATGACCTGTTGAAACATTTGCTTGGTTGTTTGTATTCAATCCATCAGTTGCTGTACAATTTGTGTGTAGACATGGAAGCAACAAAGTTTTTGCGATTAGATTACTTATAGACTTTAAAAGGCCATGACATGTACAACAGGATGCGTTAAAGTAATGAAGTTTATAGTAAACGTTACCTGATTTGGTAGGCGCTCCAAATGCATAAACTGTATTTCTTGTGAGTAGAGGATTCATTCCTAATGTCGGAGTAAAATACGTTTGAGCTTGTCAGAATAATTTAATGCAGTTGTTGAATGTATAATTCGTGTTGAGCATTAGCGAGCATAAATATCAAAAAAATTCAACAAAATGTAACCTTATTATAATTGAAAGAAAAAATTTTAATGTTTTGATAATTTGAATCTATGTATGCCGATCTCAGTGACTTTCAGTGATGGTAAAAAACTAATAAAATATTGCAAACGATAGTATAAAATAAAATGGTAACTAAATAAGGCTAACCGGAGGACGAAGAGGTGAGAAATCCAGACTGATTTGGTTTAGGAAGTAATACTCTTGTGGCCTGAGTAAGTCTTCCTGTTATGATTCATACACATACATAGTTTATTTTAAGTAAAAAAATGTTACGTACACAAATTCGTAATATTACGTAATTATAAGAAAGTTTTACCACTAAGATGCGGTGATAATCTTGCATTTATTGGTTTCGGAAGTTGAGTTGTTGGGGTGGCAGTTTGTGGTGTTGTTTGCGTGGGAACCGGACCATGACCCTGTTGCAAAGGGGAATATAGACTACTGTTGGCAGAGACGGGAGGACTATTTTTCGCTTTGGTTCCTACAGCATAATTGATAATTTATGGTACATTTGGTAAAGTTGTTGAAAGGAAAATAAATAACTAAGCAAAGGAAGCTACTTCTAAAGTCAGAGTATACAAACCTTGATAAAGTGTTTCAAATGGTGGATTTGTTGTTTGTCTTCCTAAAACAGAATATGTGCCATTTATACGTGGAAGATCTATGTGAAGCATGAATTGTAGAATTTAGTATATGATTAACGAAAAGATATTGTAAGATGTATCAAACACGTGATCTTATTGAATAATTTAGTTACTGTTAGAGACGTCCGAAAGCGGAAGCCTTTGTTGAGTTGTTAGTTGAGTCTGTGCAGAACTTATAAAGGAACCTATAAAAGAAAACAATCAAAAGAACCCCATAGTAACATATAAAATGTGGTTAATTTCATAGTTTTTTGTCGTTGAAGATTGTAAAAGGAACTATAATTTGTTATACAACAATAAACAAACCTGAAGGATGATTTGTTAAGGGGATACGTGTATTTGAGAAACTGAACGGAGCGACATTTACACTTAGCGGATTATCTAATGAATGAAGAAGTAAAAATTAATAACACGAACTGAAACAGTCAATAGGTATCGTTAAAGACATCATGTGAAATAGAGTCTTACAATTCAACAGCTCCGTCAAAGAAACTCTTCTTTTAGCCGAAGTTGAATCTACCAAACTGGGTTGTGGAATATTTTCTGATGATTCAAAAGATCCTGATTGAAACGATCTTGAAGTGACACTGGAGCTGGAAGTTATTTGATGTGGTATTAAATTTATATTCGGCTGATTTTGAGAAGATGTACGCTTTCTTGAATTTCTTGAAGTGTTTTCATTCGCCATAGTGATCTTAGGAAATTGTATTGTGTGTAGCAGCAGGTAAAGGAAGATGTGAGTAATTAAAGGAATATGTGTTTGAGTAATTACAGGGAGTCGAAATTGTTATAGAAAATTCCTATAAATTAGCGATTAACATGATTGCATGATATGTATTTAATGATTAAAAACCTATTACATGTTTTGTGGATTTGTTATAGGCTGACAAATAATACATGCAAAGATATAATGTGTATCAAATTTATATGGAAATTATTAACCTCATTTAAGACACGTGATTTTTTTAGTGATTTATGTATTAAATTACTTGTTTTATATGTAAACATACGAATTTTGAAATGATCTATGTATGAAAATCCTGGCACCATTTATAAGTAACTATATATATACAAAGGCTATAACATGTTACCTCGAATATAGTAATGCAAATATATGAATTAAAATAAACACAAAGTACGTATAAAAAGTTTAAGAAAAATAAAAGAAAACATAGATATAGTTGCTTAAAAACGTCATAAAATAAAAACAAAAATAAAACCAAAGCATGTCATTATTTAGAAAAGCCCGAGCACACACAGTTATGATGTTATGAATATCAAAGATCGTTATCGACGTTTTCATCATCCGTATCATTTGAAGGTGCATCTTTATCGTCAATGAAATCGCGTAAGTCAGATCCATCCGTAGATTTGTGACTATTACTTTCAAGATCGCTTAAGCCAATGCCATCTTCCTCTTCAGTACCTTCTTCAACGGTATCATGATGAATGCATATGTCAATGGTAGGAGAAGCCTCACCCGATTCACTGCAAGGAAAAATGTAAGTGAAGGAGACAATAAAAAGCTATAAAAGATAATAAACAATAAAAGTTACTTGAAAGCACGAATCCTGCGATTTCCCGTGTTGAATCGTAAAGGCGATTTCCCGTGTTCATCGTTAGTGTGAATGTTGTTAACAAAACATAAAAAAGATAGGTATGACATAAAAATACTTGGTAAAAAACTTCAACGTATTATCAATTTATCATTTCTACATTGTTGCATAAACAAAGTTGATACAAGAAACAAACTACTGAAGCTATGTGTATCCATCTATTGTAGAAATGATAATTTCATCCCTTATTCCAACTTGTCCAATAATGTAGTGGTGTTAGAGAACTACCCATCTTGTCCGGCAATGAACTTGTCCTTGCATGTAAGTTTGAGTAACCTGCAGAATGAAAAAACCAAAGAAAGCATGTGCACTATACACAAAATGTCAGATATAAACTCCATAGCAAATAACAATCAGCAAATACATCAAAAGAGAAGTAAGAGTTCAACAATTGTTTAACTGTGGGGAATGTATGCTGAGTTCAAGTCCACCAAAAGAAAATCCAAATAAGTGAATTTGACATTGACACTGAATGAGTAAAACCACAATGAAAGTATCGCATCAAAAGACAAAATGAAAGTGATTGGGACTCCCCAATCACAAAAACGAAACAGAACTTGTCCAAAGAAAATTATTGAATTCAAAAACGAAACATATTATGATTTGGAGCTCTTGCGTTGTTTCCTGAACACTTCAACGCAAGGTTAATCATGGATCCTTTTCCAACTTGACCTCGACAGTTGCCTTTTTAGCATTAGAAGACATGGTCCACTCTGCTTCATCGTCGGCTGGTCGCTTGTTACTCCCATCTATTTTGTCTGTATTTGTCGGAGTGGTGTTGTCATCCGTCTGCGACTCCAGTTCCTTTACATGGCGGAAAATATGGGTAGTTCAGTCTCTTGTCAATTTTTGGGTGATTGTTACATTAAAATAGTATAAAACTTACAAATGGTGTAATAACTGGTAGACTGCCACTGGTGGCTTCGTTGTCCGACTGCTGAAAAAAAGAAATTAATATGTAAGATGGATAGATAATTATTTCAAAATCGCCAAAAACAAAGTGTATAAAGATTGTGAATTAGTACCTTGAGTGGGGTAGCATTTGCATGCAGTGTTTCAATAATTTCCTTATCAGCAGACATACGGATTACATTAAACACAGGCAACAACTTTGTTGAATTGAATTTATCCATGAAGATCTTAAAGGCATACTTGGTTCCAACAATCTTTGTAATCTCAGGGGGAACAAACTCACTATCACTCACCTAAATATTAAAGACTTATAAATGTATGTTTTTCTGTATTGGTTGATTTATTAAAAAACATAATAAAGCGTTAATGTACCTTTCCATATTTGTCACACAGTTGGTATGCTGACCGATCGGCAAACGCTTGTACCTCATCGTTAAAGAGGGAGATAGAGCATGTCCCCGTTGAATCTTGAACACGTATTTGAAGACGGAACCTAAATAAAAAATAAATTTTAAAGCTTTTAAATATGTTTGCGTAAAATTTATAAGTAACATGAATAAATTGCAATGTAAGCAGAACTCACTGTGTTTTGAGGCTCGAGCATACTTCTCCGCATTTACTACACCACCATTCGGTTGGCCCACCAACCTGTTTTTTCGGTGTTTCGGATTCCAAATCCACAATGTCACTGGCCTTAACAACCTTCTTTTTGCACTTGCCACAGCCTAAGTACCACCACCCCTCATCTTCACATATCGCAATGATAGTGCCCACGATGACAGAAGGCGTACCCTAATGACAAATTAGAAAACGTATAATGATTAAAGTTAAAAATAGTAAAAACAGAATTGAGCAAACTATATAAACAG
The DNA here is from genome assembly GCA_021014915.2 of Artemisia tridentata subsp. tridentata. NCBI lineage: Eukaryota > Viridiplantae > Streptophyta > Magnoliopsida > Asterales > Asteraceae > Artemisia > Artemisia tridentata. Next base: position 73,395,650 of record CP139505.1, read on the forward strand.
TGACATATACTATTTTTATCATTACGATAGTATTGTGTGATAGTAGAACGTTGTACCTTTGGGATATCCAAGAGCTCGGCAATGTGTCTCATTTCTGCAGAAGTGGTAAAATCTTCTTTTGTCGAGTATCTTGAGGCGGTGGAGATGCTTATTGTATGTTCAGATGTGTCATTTGCCTTCTTAGCAACCAACCTATATAGAAAAATGTGGTTTAATAGTTAGGAATTGTATGCTATGTTAAATAACCAATTACGTGGTTGATACATACAGTTTTCTAAAGTGTTCAACATCTTTGAATTCAGCTGATGTGATTGCTTCTTTTCCGCCAAACAGGAACAACCTAGTTGCATTGTATCCATTATGAATCCCCATTTTCCCTATGCAAATGAAATCAGTATATGGTTAGATGTATACATATAACTTTCACTTTCAAAACTGCCCACTATGTATAGGATGAGAAATTACCGTCCCACATCTTCATCATGGCAAGATGAAGCACAGCAATGATATTTGAATGGTCATCACAAGTTTGAAGAAAGTCAGAAAACTGCTGCGCAAACGCTCCCCAAAGTGTACACCTAATTTCAGTGCCCCTGAAACAATAAATAAAAGCAATGACTCTTATTCAGTTTTGAAAGTGAACATTTTGTTACTCAATTTATATATGTATAATATTCACTTACTCCGCATCAAGAAGGGTGAGTGGTTTCTTCTTCCCTTGTTTGCCATTCTTGTCGAAACAATCAAGATCATCGCAAGCAATAACCTGCCCTATGACATCTGCAATCGATCATCAAAATGTAGGGAGTTTTATCAACCAAAATTAAATGCAATGCCCAACATTAGGTAAATTACAATAAACCACATGAGTACTTACCAAACTGGCCCACATCCTCAACTCCTAGATTAGTCATGGTTTTAAAAGATCTAAAGTCAAAACCATACATAGTGCCACTAAAGTTATTACATTTTTCAACAATTGTATCGGACAAGAAGCTAAGCCGGAGACCGTTTTTAAGAAGCCTGAATCTGGGCTGTATCTCGCCCAGCGCATAACGTTGCAGCGTAACTGCGTTACCCTCCTGAAGTTGATGTTTGAATTTATCAACCTGTTTCTGGCGAATTGTAGCTTGAATTCTGGTATTCTGTTTTTAAAAAAAAAGGAAACCATAAGCAAAGAGAAAAACTAATCTTCAGTAGTATGTTTATACAACAATGTACTTTACACAACACAAATATTAGAACAAATCACTTCTTTATAACTAAAGTATAAAATATTTAAGTAATGTACATAACACAAATAATCAAATTGACTTGCCTGTTCATCCATTACAATAAGTTCCATGTTGATGATGTGGGATTTGCCATGTGCAGGCTGCATCCAATTGCGAAGAACTCTCACACGCAGCTTGACATTGTCCTTCACAGCAGAAAGATCGTTTATGTAGCCATTAACGAATTGAGCCATTGATTTTTATGATATGTTTTTCAAAAGCGTAGAAAGAAGGATGTGATTATTAAACAAAACTTCTTAACCATTATATAGGCAAATTGGTAGAATTAGGGCTAATTTGTTTTAGAAAGTTTTAAATTTTGTGATTCAATACATCAATCTATTAGAATAGAATACAAAAGTCTGACTATCAAATTGGGAATACACACTAAAATCCACGCTGTAATTCCTTAAATAACTTATGCCCAATTATTTATTAAACATTCCCAAATTAAAAGTCAGACGCATCATCAAATCAAATCAAACTGAATATATATAATCATTCATCATTCTCATTCATAAAAAAATAATTCATTAAACAAAATGAATAAATAATTAAACATACAATAAGCTGCCATAATCAGATTCATTGCCCAATTTATGGTTTTATTGTTTGCAATCTTCACGATGAGAAGAAACTACAATAAGCTCGAATAAAAAATTATTTAAAAAAATGATGATAAGAAACTTACCACACGGTCAAAAAAATAATCAGAATCATTGCCCAATTAAGGGTTTTATTGTTTTTGGGTGGATTGATGATCGATTCAATTTTTGGGTGGATTGATAATCGATTGATTTGGTGTATCATTTTTATTGAATAATTGATTGCAAATTCCTCTTTTAAGTGAAAACGCGTTTCTTGGAGAAGAAAATAACGGGAGGAGCGTGTGAAGGGGGGGTGTTATCTTTGACTTGGTTTTGATTGAGCCATTATCTTTGTGAAGGAGGAGGAGTAAATAGGTTGACTTGTTGGACGCGTTTGTTTGTTTCTTTTTTAATTTTATTTTTTGTTTTGATTTTTTTTGGAAGAGTGTTAAGAATGCATGCTTAGACTTGTTGTACGCAATAAATGATCGACCAATAGGAGAAGAGACACATCAGCGAATTAATTACAGTGTGTGCTTTAAAGGGCTTGTAAATTGTACTGGTTTATTAGTATAGATAGATAGATAGATAGCCCGTGTCATAATTATTTTCGGATGATAAAACATTTAGCTTAGTTTGTATAATTGCTCATATCAGCCCATTATTTACGATCCAATCTAAAGTCAAATCCAACTTTTTGTGATCTTAAAGCCCAACGTCGCATGATCCAATCAAAAACCCAAATGAAATTAAACCTGATCCGTACCATTAGCGTGATGTCCTTGTTTTCTGCTCCAACCGATTCAAGAAAGATCATAGGGCTTCAGATGGGTCTCGGGTAGGTTTAATTGGTTTGTGTTTTGTTGTTGTTAAGTTTGTGTGATTTGTACGAATGAAGACAAAAGAGGGTAGCATAATTGTTATTTTTATGTTTTTCGATTCGGATATTTAATGAAGCCAAGCTTCAAAAATGAGATCGATGATGATTGTTATTTTGTGTTTGAATGACCTTCAAATATCAGATATGCTTTGGGTAACACACGAAAAATCTGAGATCTATTTAATTGTTTAATTTTTCTTTTATGTTTGATTCGTGTGGAAGTGGAAGTGGGGCTGAGTAGATTGAGAGGTTTGGGATTAGGATAGATGTGGATTTGATTTTGTTTGATATGGTTCTTGGTTTTGGCAGTGGTAGCTTCGTCTACAATCATAACTGTCTATTTTGATTTTTTCTTTTGGTTTGTGACTTATGATGTTATAATAAGCCGAAGTCTGAGTTGGTATATATGGTTTGTGGTAAATGTGTCTTCGTCATCTCCTATTTCTTTTTCTTTTTGGTCACTTTTTGAGTAACTTGCTCGAAAAGTCTTGCTAGAAAACATGTCAAAGGAGTTGCTCGAAAATTTTTTCTCGCAAATTCTTGCTCGAAAAAGTCTTGCTCGAAAAGCTTGTTTGAAAAGCTTGTTCAAAAAGCTTTTTCGAAAACTTGCTCGAAAACCATTGTTTGCGAGAAAAAATTTTGACTTTGAACTTCATACTTATGTCTTCCTCAATTGATTCATGAACTTGTTCTTTACTTCTTGATTAGCTTTTTGATTTTGACGTAACTCATTGTCTTTAACTTGATCTCTTTGTTTAGAACGTTTTTTACTTGAGCTTGTTGAGGATGAACTTCATAAGTATGAGTATGTGGAGGTGAAAATGTTGATGTATATGATGGTGTACGGTCTTTCTCCAAAGGAACTTACATCACTACCTGCATAGATATTGTTAGTTGAAGTCACCAATCGATCACGGTGAACTTTTCTTAGAGAATAGATCACTACGATTGTTTTACTGATGAATGTCTTGATTCCATTCACCTTGGTCGGGCACATCAGCCACCCTAATCCCGTTAGGGACAATTATCAATACTATGGATAAAATCCAAGTAAAGACCCACGTCTTAAGGACTCGATTCGTGAAAGGAATCTCCTTGGCGGGATTTCCAGCACTTACAGGTTCAGGCTTCGAGAGAATTAAAAGCATAGTGTGAAAACCCTCTCTAATCCTTACAAAGCAATTGGATACCCTCAAGAAGGCTTACAATAGAACTACACCAAATATGTCTTTTGTATTAACAGATTGGTTGATATTATTGCAAAGCTGAATTTGCAAAAATCAGCGGTAGTGAGGCATATGTAGGCTGTTTTACAACCAATTTTAGAAAAAGGGATAGTCGATCATTCCATCTTACACAAGGTTCTTGTGGAGTACTTTACAATTGCTGATAAGGTATTAAAATTTTTGATTTTCGTTATTTCCTTTTGTTTCATTAGTCATGTTTCTAAAACCAAGTGTACGGATAGACCTCTACAGCAGACGTTATTCAACATGTATCGAGTGCACTTCTTGTGCTATCTGATCCATACAAAAGATGGATCCAAGGTTGGGATTATTTGCATCAAGCATGGCAGTGCCCAGGTTTGTTAAAATATATTCGTCTCTTTTTTGTTATCTTGATAAGTGTGAGCTGTTTATTTATGTGTTAAATTATTGCAGGAGAGAAAGAAGATTATTAAAGGAATGAACGATCATGTCAGTAAGATAGCTTTAGATAGATTTGGCAGTATGGTAAGGATGAACTCTGACTCTGCGTTAAGATCTATCATCTATGTTGTGGCCATATATTTGATCCAAGTGTTATAAAATAATTGGAATGTTGTCTTTTGCCTAAATTCTTTTTTTCTTTTCTTGTTTAATAGGTGCTCGCATGTATTCTTTCTGTCGTTGATGACACACAGTTAGTAAAAAAGGCCATCCTTCGCGAACTCCAAACAGTACTAAAGGATTTGATTCTAGATAAGGTTATCTTCTAATAAATTTAAATGATTCAAACTGTATGTAATATCTGTCTAATCTTTTTATTGAAAGTAATGTTACTAATTGTTATTTTCAATGTAATTTCAGAATGGAAGACGCCCTTTATTGCAGCTTCTTCATCCAAATTGCTCACGTTATCTTAGCCCAGATGATTTGTCTTTGTTGGATTCATCTTTACCTTCTTTATTAACGACGATAATTTTTGTGTTTGACTTTTTGGTCTTTTTTGTAAAACAAAATGATGTAATATTCTCTGAATTACATTCTTTTTGCATCAGGGTGGCGCAGAAGCAGAAACCGAAGCCAAGTCTTCAGATGCTGAAGGTGATGAGGACATGAATGATGCAGATGAAACTGTAAAATCTGTAACTGGTGGGAAAAAGGATCCTGCTTTACGAAGACGAGAGTTGTTGGTTGATGGTGGACTTGCTGAGGTTCCGCAGTTTCATACAAGCTGCAACTAAACTGATAATTCAAGCATAAACTAAAGTTTACGCATTACATCTTTATTAAATCTGATTTGACAAACATCTACTCCTATTTCTCAAAAAGACGAATCTTTTATAAATAAATGTTATGTTTTTTATTATCCAATTTTGACAGTTTGAAACAAACAACTCATACAATCAATGAATCAATGTTTACATTTGCTTATTTATACAGAGTCTCATTGATGCATGTACCGAGAGTGCCGAGGAATTGCTTAGAGATCAAATCATGGAAGATAGGTCTTGTTTGAGGTAATAAACCAATAATATCAACAGCTAGCTACATATATAAAAAAGAAATGTATGTGCATATATATATCTGTTGACAATTTTTATTTCACGCCATATGTGATTGTATCAACGTGGTTTGAATGTAGGTTGCTTCAGGGGGCGCAGACAACATTCTTAGCCCACATTTGGATGAAAAGTTGGCTTCTTTGCACGAAGCTATAGCATCTGTCGTAGCAACCCCTAAATCAGAAGAGGAAGAAGAGGAACATCTTCTGGAAAACTTCCATTCAAGCAGGACAATAAGAAAATTAATACTTGAATCACCTTCCTTTGCATCTACTTTATGGGAGAAAGTTTTCAAAGGGAAGTGTAAGACATGGGCCCAAGGTCACAGGTAACATAACCATATTGATTTTTCTTAGAGCCTTTATATTTTTTTTCTCTCTTTCTGATGTATTGTAATGGCCGATTCCATCGGTTATAATTGAAAAAAAGTCAAAAAGATTTGTGTTCAATGAAAAAGTAATCATGTTTTAAGTTTGTTATTCAAACAAATATGTTTACTTTCATTTCAATCTGACCCACACACTAATTGTTGACCCGTTACCCAAACCTACCATGTCTTCACCTCTAAGGAGAGCCATAATATGTAAACTGACTGTTACTGCAAAACTGTTTTACATGTGCCAAGGTAGTATGTGCATACTTGGAAACCACCGATCCTAAGGTGCTTAAGTTAGCAAAGAAAGAATTGCAGCCTTTACTGAAAGAAGGTGTCCTCAAGTTACCCGAGCATAATCAACCAAAAAAATCAGGCTAAACAACCGAGCCAGATGAGTCCAGAACTTAGGCGTTTATTGCGGTTTTACTTGCTTCACAGAATTATAGTCTGAACTATATGCCATAAGAAGATGGTAGTTTAAGTTTGTAAACAACATGTTTATGCTATAATTTGCAAGTCAAAGTTTTGTTTTTTCTTAATCATTATTTCGATATGACCTTATTCCATGTACTGAAATTTAATGTTATACATGGTTTTTGTAGACAATTTATCTCGCTTTGGCGGGATTGGGTATTGTTGTTGTTGTAGTCATGGACTAGCAACTGTCTTCTATTATCTTTTTTTTGAAAAGCGTTTTTGATTGTTCGAAACTTAGAAGTAGACGCTTATTTCAGGATAAGTCGAAAGAGAAAGGTTGACCTTTAATCTAGGACGCAATTGCATTTAACTGTGAATCTTTTCCCTGACATTTTAGCATTCGTTCTTTCTTATTTTTGTCAATTCCATTCAATTACTAATACTGTATGAGATTTAGGAGTCGATGTTACAAATACATGTTTGACGTCCCGTTAATGACAAATTCTGGCTCCGTCCCTATGTCCTGCATGATTCTTTGAATGCTATCAATTAAGTCCCCTTTTTTCTCTGGGAGACAACAGAGATTGGTAGGTGAAATTGATTATCTAGTTAATAAATGTAAATTATCCCACTTTAAACGAGCTAGGTAACTTTAAAGTAACTTTGATTTATTACTATATTTATTAAATTGCACATGAAGGTAAGAAGAAAAGGAACACAAACACGCTATAATGGAAGTGTCACAAGTGCTTTCTATCGTGCAGCTATCTCTGTAAAAGTTAAGTCATTGCTTGAACTTGTTGGATAAGAGGTTGAAGAGGTATCAGTACCAAGTAAGTTCCGATCTGTGAAAAATGCTGGCTGTTTAGGTTTTGGCAATGCACCTTCATTGCCTAACATGAAAACCACCGACGGCATGTTTGGCCTGTCTTTTGGACTTTGTTGTACACATAATAAGCCAACTTCTATCGATCTTAAAACTTCTGATGGATTGCTTGCCTCAGCAAAACTTGAATCCAGGAGTTCCATTGACTTGCCTTCACAATGCATCCTCCATACCTAAATATATTATTGCGGAATTAATTATTATGCAGTAGAGTTATGCTGGATAAATGTGAAAATCAAGCAACTTACATGTCCAATAAGATTATTGTTATGCTCAGAATGAACAAATCCCCTGTTTCTCTTCCCACTCACAATCTCCAGCACTAATACACCAAAGCTGAAAACATCTGACTTTATTGAGAAAACACCATCTAGCATATACTCTGGTGACATGTAACCGCTATACATAGAATAATGTTTACAAGTGTTAAATAACGAACTTAACAAAAAGCGAATGAATATAAACCAGCATGTTGTATCTTACTAGGTACCAACAACTCTCTCGGTGTTGGCTTCAGTTTCATTTCCTCCAAAGCTTCTAGCTATCCCAAAGTCTGATATTTTTGGGTTCATATCCACATCTAGTAGAATATTGCTAGCTTTAAGATCTCTGTGAATGATTCTTAATCGTGAATCTTGATGAAGATAAAGAAGTCCTCGCGCAATTCCTTTGATGATGTTGAGTCTCTTTGTCCAATCAAGGAGTGTGCTTTTCCTTTTATCTGCACATCATGTAGGTTTAGTTGTTCAAAGTATCTTACCGTAGTAAGTTACTATTGTCGATTTAATAGAGATTATATGATACTGACCAAATATAAACTCGTCTAAGCTTCTGTTTGCCATGTATTCATATATCAGCAACTTCTCGCCCCCTTGATGCTACACCCGAGGAGCTTGACAAGATTCCGGTGCTGAAGTTTTGAAATGCATATAACTTCATTCATAAACTCATTAATTCCTTGACTGGAAGTTTTTGAGAGACGTTTAACTGCAATTTCTTGCCCATCTTCTAGCATACCCTGAAGATTACCAATTTTTATGTGAAAGCTATACAGAATTCAAAGGTAATTATCATTCATATTTTTTTTAATCAATGGCGCGCTTAAATATTTTAGCTTCATAATTTTGTTATCTATGAATTAGAATGTTGCTCTAACAATTATAGTCAAATGGACGAATCATAATGTGACGCTATACTCAGCAAACTGAATTCAAATAAATAAGATTCTTCATTTACCTTATAGACCGGTCCAAATCCGCCCTCTCCAAGTTTATTGTCGAGTGAAAAATTAGCAGTAGCTTTAGCTACGCTAGAGAAGCTAAACAATGGTAGCTCCGTGGCTTCTCTCCCACTTTCACCTACATTTAGTGACCCCCCTGTGCGTTAATAATACAAAACCCGTCAAACTGGTTGAACCTGCTCAAAGAATACAGACTATTCTGAACCATTTAACATACTTATTACTTTAGGTTTAGTTTTTTAAATCGATTATGATCACTTAATCGCTAAAACTCTACAAATATCTTACCTTCCTCACTTTGTGGTGAAAGATGTCTTTTTCTCCAAGCATACCACAACCATGTGCTCAAACTTATCACAAAAACCGCCAAAATGACTCCAATCAAGATGATTTTGATGTTTGTTCGAGCAAGTGCATGATCTTAACACGAAAAGTCAAAAACAACATCGTTAATCAACTTACAGACAACCATGAAAGTAACCAGAAAGATTACATGATAGTAGATGTATATAGTTTTTTTTTTTTTTTTCATTATTTGAAAGAAACATGAACAAAGCATAGCGTATTCAGGTAGTTACCTAATTCAGAGGAAGCCATTCTCACAAATATATCTTGACCACCCGTCGAGCATGCCCTGATATCTAATAGGTCATTGAACCAAAGCAAGCAACCACTTCCTTCGCCTCTGATATCAGTATTTGCATATGCCGTACAAGTGCAGTTCTGTAGGCATATTGCTTTACATTCCGTTAAAGACATTGTATTGTTAAACCACGATGTCTGTGTATCTGGCAATTTTACATTAGAATACTTGATAAACCCATCTGTTCCATTTTTGCAATCCAACGGTATTCTCCTCACACAACCACCTGTCCAGTCTCCTGTTGCCCAACCCCTTTTGTTTATCGGCTCAAATTTTGCCTCATCTAAGCACGAACATTTCTGCACGTATTCAGTGTTGCAGCTTCCATAAGGGCCACAGATTTTGTACGTGTCACAAGTATCTTTTGGTACTGCCGAAATAACCTCCCATATTTTCTTATTTTCTTGCCACACCGAAAATTCAAAATTCCCAGAAGAAGTCAAGGTGGACTTCGATATGACAGAATTGTTTACCAGATTATAAGAAAGAACCGCCTCTTTTTCATTAATAACCATATTGCATGAAAAGTACGTGTTGATGGAAGTCCAGGATGACCCACTAAACCGATCACCATTCCATGGTCCGACCCGAAACGTGACCTCCAAACCATCTCTTAGTACCAAGTGAGGATAACCACGTGTGTCAATGCTAAAGGTGAATTCCCCTATAGCTGGATCATGAATACTCTTCCAGGATGTTAAATGCCATTCAGCGCCTGTTAAGTAATTTTTTCCCATCTTTATGCCAGGTAGATTAGTATCCGTTGGATAGTCAAAACTCTCCCACAGAATCTTCATGCTATTTACATCCGTAATGACTAGATTTCCAGAGTCATAAAGCTGCGCAGTTGCATTTCCTGACGATGTTGAGTTGGATGACCACACTACATGATAGGTATAATTCTTGAGAACAAGATTTCCCACACTGTCAATCCTTAACATGCTTAATGATACATTGGTGAGGGGGTAGTCTCTGTTTGCAACCCAAACCACTGTTTTAACAGAAATTTTCTTATACCAAATACCAACGTAAGTGTTATCCGAGCTACCTGGCTTGAAGAATCCCAGTTCAAATGTTCTTGCAGGAGATACCAGCGTGTCGTTTTCTGTCAAGAAGCTTGAGTCTGAGATGATGTCAATTTCGGTTGTGTATATTTTTTGCATGTGGAGTGAAAAAACTAGAAGAACAAGTATGGTTGCTTCCTCCATTAAAATCATTTCCTTCAAGCTTCTCATTTTTTTTATTTTTAATTAAATCTAATCTCTAGAATGGGTTCAACAAGTCTTCTTCACAAACTGTCAATTCTCAAATGAACCCACAAAATGTTGTGGTGCCACAAAGCCGAGGTTATCGTGACTGGTTCACATGACAAGTTGCCAAAGTAATTAATACCAGTCAAAATCATAGAGTTTCTATACTATGTAATTAGCTTTTAATTAGACTAAAGTCCAAAATACACCCCTATTGTTTGCCTATTGTTACACCATACATCTTTGGTCAATAAGTTGGCTCATTTACATTCATCAGTTAGTAAAGTCAGCCACCATAAACCTCTGAGAACTAACGGTGCAAATTATTTCTCCGTTATCTTCTAACACAAGAGAAAATATTTGCATCGTTAGTCCTCATGATGTATAGTGACTAACGTTTATTTTTTTTTTCCTAATGTATAGTGACTAATGTATATCAAACTATCATCATTTACTTGGTGCTCTAGTAGACAAAAGAAAGTCCCCATTAAGTGGATTGATTGGATATGTAACCCTTGGAATGCTATTTCATCTTGTTTGTAGCTTTTCTAGCTTCTTGCTAGTTTAGTCTTATTTATATATACTAGCAGTGTACCCGCGCAATGTGGCGGCGAGTACCTGTGACTATATTTTGCGGCGAGCAAATGTTATTCGGTTACACGTTTTTCCTACAATAACTATACAAATGAATAATAATTTAAATTAGAATAACTTTATGCAATAACAATGCAAAGTACTATTTCATATCCAAATTTTCTGGACATGATTAAGATCATGCTGATCTCATTTATGTGGTTATCTCGACCTTATATAAAAGGGTTTTTTGTGTTTCCTTTTATATATGAAATACAAAATACGCACAACATATATATATACACTATAATCACATATTCACATGTAAGTTTACTTCAATATGCTGTGTTTTATACTTTGCCATCACGAGTTGAGTCTGCATTAATCTATGATTAGTTTGTGTTGTAGTTTTATTTTAATTCTTTCATAAACCATGAGTTCTTTTTATATTAAGATTTTATAACTGACATTTTAATGTATTTTTTCAATTTTATATGTTACAAGTATTAATATGGTGGTTAAACATTTTTTTTTTCAATTAAATCACTTATTTGATCATTAATATGACGGTTACAAGTTTTGAGGTTACAAGTATTGATCAAGTTTTGAAATCTTTTCATAACAAGCAAGTTTAGAAGTCCGAATTTTTAAACCTTGATAATTATGGAATAGTTCCAAATGATTTATATATTACGGAGTAGTAGAGATTTGTAACACCAACATTTGTCTCGTCATTTTTATTAATATCTCAATTCAATAGTCACTAAATGCAAATTTGTAACTGCAAATGATAATAAAGCAATTTAAATGTCCTTTCAAAAAACGAAAAAAAAAAAAAAAAAAAAAAAAAAAGCAATTTAAATGTGCATTAGTAGTGTTTTTGTTATGCAAATACACGAGACTTGATCCCTTTTCAAGTACATAAGACTTCATCCAATTGTGTTACCATTTTATTATTAAATTTCCAAAATAAACTGGAAAAATAAAAATAAAAAGGATACCTATCTTATTATCTACTTATCTATATAAATATGTAACGTAACATAACAATCAATAATTATCTATTACGGAGTATTAAATTTCCAAAATAAGTAACACTTTTAATATTAATTATACGCACGGGGATGTTTTTTCAGCAAGTTGGTTCTCACTTTTTCTTCAACTGCTTTCTTACATTGGACATCCCATTTAACAACCCACTTGGATTTTCTTAGAAAGGTCTTTTTTCTTCATGTACTTCAAGCATACTGTAGCAGTGTAGCCTACGGCCCAACGTACCTTTGACTCTGGAGTGTCCCTCTCTCCTTCAATCATACTGGTCGGTGTTAAATCTAAACATATATATTAATTGTTGTTCCTCACCTACTTGAACAAATCTAATAAAAATAGTAATCGACTGATTGGGAAATATATATGGATCACTTAATATCTCCGTGTATCGAAACAAATTCTATTCGATATTGTTTAGTACTTTTCGTAAGCTGTTAGGACTTGGTTTCTATACGTATATAAGAAAGTATAATATGACATTCAAGTTGAAGACTATGATTATAATATGACGAAGATACAAATTTGGTATGTATAATTCTGTGTTGCAATACAAATACATAGAAACCATGTGATACGCCTAGCTAATCTTTTTTTTCTTCGTCATAGGTTTTACTTTTAAAAGTTTGCCAACATCTTATCAAAGCCTATTACTATCAATAAAATTAATATATATATATAGTTGGTACATCTAATGTACATAAACAATCTGACCCTTATTTAGCATTTGATCAAGCTACCCTAAACCATAGACTAAAAGTTTAGTCTAAAATTAATCTATGTCATTTCTATATTTAGCCATAACTATTCTCATGTATTCTTGTTTAACCAAAGTCATCAATACCTACTCAGTGAGCATATACCGAGCAACTCCAATCATGATCATCACGTACCATCAAGCGGATGTAGATCAATAGATGTGCTCACTACTTAAGTTGGGCTCTCTTTTTCCCAGCTTCATCTACTAAGCCGTTCCACAATTCCACCCAATCGTCATCACACCATCAGCATCAATCAAGACATGTCTAGGGGCATGCTTAATGTGAAAGGCAAAAGGAATATAAAATGAATCAAATTCCTTACCCTCAAGTTAGTGAGTAATGACTCATTAGAGCAGGAGGTGCAGCTATGTCATGGCTCGCCGTTTGCCAAGCTCGCCCCTCTTCATGCCTCTTCATTGTACCGGCCAAGCTCTTTGTGGCTCGCCATCTTCAACTTCCTCATCTGCACGACGAAGGAAATGTTGTACGAATTTCGTTTATATATATATATATATATATATATATATATATATATATATATATATATATATATATATCTCTACATTATATATAACAGGAGGCGTTACACGTAGATAATGCCACATAAATGCCACCTCAATGCCACATAATCATTTAAATGCCACATAATCATAAATATGCTTGTGTAATACCACCTCATCATATTTTTATTTCATGTCATCACAATGATGCCACGTAAGCATGTGTTTTGCATTGTGAATTCCGGAATTTATATGTCCAAAAATTCATGGGCATGGATTCGAACCTGGGTCTGTTACTCCACAGGCAAGCACCTCAACCAATGGAACCAAGTCATCAGTTGTGATACACAATACAAACTATAATTGATATCCAGGAAAATTATTAAAGGGATTAAAAATTTTATATTCGTTTTTTAAAACAAGTATTATCTAATACTAAACTTGCTGAACACACCTCTTAAACCCTAAAACATTATCCCATCTCCCACAAATAAAAAAAAGAGCAGCCACCCCAAAACAAATGAATCATCATCATCAAAGTTACACTAACCTAATTACCAAATGTCGAAGGTTTCTTCTTGGGGTTGAATGAGTTCCTCTGGTCAATATTGGATGAGGTTAAGATGATGACTCCAAAGCTTCTCTACATACATACAGGCATTGGCAAGCATAGTCTTGAATGTGGTCTCAACTTTCCATTGTCCAATGCATCACATGAGGTTTGTTACTAACATAATTGCAATCAATTAATCTCCGTTTACTTTATTATTTGGCAATTAATTTTGTTTCTGGTCGTATATGAAGACCATGGGTTGGAGTGTTGGCAAACAGATTTTCATGATCATTGGGGATCATGATAATGTTAGGGTTAGTTTATGTTAAATAGTACTGCCATTAAAGGTTAGTACTGGTGTCATATATGCGTTTATACTGCTTGCGTTTGTTAGTACTGCTACGATACATATGCCGAATCAAGATTTGTACTGATGGTTTTCATTTAATACTGTTCGCGATAGTACTGTTGGATCGAGTTATTTGTACTGCCAGGATTTTTGAAAAAATTCAATGAGCTATATTGTATAAATTATAGCATTCTTACTCATGTCTCACGAGATTGTTTGTTCCAGGCATCGTATACGGATGTGATACCAGAAGCAGAAGCTTGAGCTACTCGATGTATGTTTTATGGCCTAAATCTCATTTTTGTCTAAATTTTAATGATATTATCTGCTATAATATAAAGTAGAAGCATGTTGATTCAAAAAAATCCAAGCTTCCCTTTTTATCCAGTACCACTTGAAATTTCTATAATCAGTATATATGCTTCTGGTTATTTAAGCTTCTGATTATTTGAGCGTCAATATTGGAATCAATATCAAAAGGCACACCCAAACACCCCCTAACTTTTAAATGTTGCTTATATATCTATTATATGGTTTACAAATGATGATGTTGAACTTGCAGAATGCAAGGAGATACTGTCGAAAGGATGGCAGGTGAAAGATTAACTGAAATTGTTCATGACGAGAGGCGTATCGAGAATCTATGGACAGGAGAGCGGGTTATTTTCCACAAACATGGCTTACAACAAATGCAAATATCGAGTTATTAACAGATGAATCCGGCTTATTTGTTGTAATGGTTTTTATTTGGGTTTTGGTTGGGCCACATTTGGATAAAAAACTGATGATTAAATTGACGGATTCAAAGCGTATATGCACAAAGAAAGTCGCTACAGGTATAGGAAAAGGACTTGGTTCTGCTGCTCGAACATCCAAACTAAGAAGATAAATATTGATGACGGTAAGCAACGTGTGATTGCGGTAGAGGTTATTTTGTGGAAAGCATATATTGGCCATTGACATGGTTTTGGCCTCATTCTTTGCTATGAATAACCACATCAGTGAAACTCATGACACGATGGAGGTTAGTTTGGCAGTCACTTAAAAACCCTTCATCAGTATTCAAAGTTACATGTCTCACGAGATTGTTTGTTCGTTTTTTGTTATTTTCAATTTTGCAGGTAACCATCTAGACTCATAACAAGATGGACAATTGAGGAAAGGATAATGGAGATGACCAGGAGAAGATGTTTTTAGAGCATTTAGTTGTTGGAAAGCTCAAAAATCAAAACATGAACTAAGTGCCACAGTGGGTTTGCTCATTCCCCCTTTTTGAATGCACAAATAGTTTAAACTGATAGATAATGGCCCCCGAAAATCTTATAGAGGTATATATTTTATGGGCTTAATGTTGGTTTATTTTTGTTTAATAAGCTAACTTGGAGGAATATGCAATATCCTTTCAATACCAACAGTATATGGCAACAGCATGTTGATGGAATGCACACCTGCAACACCAACTTGTGGACAATACAACTGAATGGCATGATCACATTGGCAAGCCTTAGATTCCCTGAATAACAAGACGTCACATGGATTACTCTATCTATAAAGATACAGCTGTGGGCATGCGGTTATAGCAGCCCACTAAAGAAAAAACAAAACTAATCGTCCACTCTTCTATAACAGAATAAAACGTCCCAAGGAACCTCCCCATGGTAAGTAAATCTTTTCCAAATTGCTGACAAATATACTAAAGTCATTAACCAATTTGTAAATCTCTATTGATTCAAGGCAACATATTGGCTACTTATTAAGAAGTGTTTCACAGGTCATTTTAAAATAGGATTAAGCACCTGAAATCAGTTGAACCAAAAAAGAGATATGGCGATCACATTGAACAACCGTTATCTAACAGACGTTGCTCCGAGAGACTACCAATTAGTGAATTTGGTATTGGTAATAGCAACAATGGTGTTCGCCATTCGGTGTCTACAACACGTGTTCGAATGGGTCCGGTGTAAGCAACTTCTGGAACAGCGGGTTCCGCCTCTGCCAGTGAAAATGGTATATATAGTATTTTGTTTATGAATAACAGATATTGATTAAATTGTAGCTTCAAATCACCACGGCGGGTCTGGGGCTACGCACGTGATCTTATTTAAAATATGCAGAACCGCATTTACCAAGTAGCAATGACTAGGAAATTAACTTGACTTTGTTTGTACTTTGTGATATGCATTTCATTGTACGTATAATTTTCTGTTACAGTGACTCTAACAAGTAAACGTGCTCAAATAAAGGTGCTCAAACAGTAGCAATGACTAGGAAACTGATACAGATACATACGCCTGCGCAAGTAAACGTGCTCAAACAGTATCAAAGACTTTGAAACAACTTTTAGAACAATAATACGAGAAAAGGTGCTTTATAAGAAAACTATACTTTTAATTTTGTGTTTTTAACCATCAAGATATTGTGTCCATAGAAGTTAACTTTGCATTAATTGTTCAACTGTTCAGGGGGTCAACAAGAGAGGCTGCTCTTTCTTCAATTATTCAGATATTTAGCTTTGGCTATCAACACAAATTTGCTGAGCACAATTTAGGTACTCATTTATGTTTATCCTTGCTCTAATTTAATATTTCTGTTTTGAAGGTCGAATTCAGAAAGCAAGAATGGTAAAGATGTCAGAAATCCAAATAAACCAAAAGGTTGTTTTTTACTTTACTGGTCTTGCTTTCCACATATCTCCTCTTTTTCTGACTATATCCTGATATAATATATTCAGATGAGACCTTGAGCAACTGCTACTTCTATATCTTCTGAAAAGATGAGAAATGCAGTAGAGAACTTGACATGCTGCAGCCGCAACAAAAGCAAAGCTGTTTGCAGATCATGAAGAACGGGAAAATTCAAATGGTGTCTGCATGCACGGGCCATCAACCAAAGCTACAATACGACCACCCGTACCAGAGACACAAAGCTGCAACTAAGTATTAGTGAAAAAGTGAAAGGGTCTGGTGGATTGGGTAACACTTCAGAACATCTATTGACAGGTACTTTGTTCATTTAATTTCGTTTACCGTCTTTTTACTGTCATCAAAATTCGGTTTTTAATATGAAAAGTAGAAGCTACATGATGGGATGAGTTTTGAGTTATATCAATTGTCTTTGTTAGTTTACAGGTTAGACTGGGTCGAGTTTAAAAATGAGATTATCTAATAAAAGTTCAAAGTGATTGATATGATTAGACGAATTGGACACCTTTTATAAAACAAAGAGGGCACAAGCTTTTGTATATGTAAAGCATATGCGTTCACGAATCGTCTTGTGACAAAGTGTGCATTTTTAAGTATTTGTGCTAGAACTTCAATGAGTCTTTTATTATCCTTGATCTGTGATGAGGCGAAAAGTGTACCGCTTTTAAGGGGTCATTTAAGCCCGAAATCGTATTTATTTGATCAAATATTGCCCTAAATCGTTCCTTTTGTCATTTTAGGTACTTTTGAGGAGAAATCTGGAAAAGGAGGCATTTTGGACGTTTTTGGAAGCATCAAAGTGAAGAATACGACAAAGTCTCAAAATCGGCTGAAATTTACCTTTGACGGCGTCAGAATCATCTCTTGACGGCGTCATGCCTTGGCAAGAAAAGTTGGATGTGAAATTTACTCATGACGGGCCAGTGAGTTAGCATGAGAATTCTGACGGCGTCACGCTTTAACTAAATCAAGGGCGTCACGGCTTAAATCATAAGGGGACGGCGTCACGTTCATGATCCGACGGCGTCAAGCCTTGATAAGCCAGAATGGATTTTTGAAGAGCTAAAGAGGGACGGCGTCAAGAAGGTCACCCGGGAACCCTAAAAGCGGCGAGGTGACGGCGTCACAATGCATAAGGTGACGCCGTCAGATCCAAAAATCTATATATAGTTTTCTAATCTTTTGTCATTAAGGAGAGCTTAGTGTGTGGAATTTTGGGATAAAACCCTAAGACGATTTTAGCTACTTTTTCAGGGCTTTTTGCCTTGAGATCTTCCATGTTTCATTGAAAGATAAGTTATCAATTAATCATTCAATATGTCTATGTGTTGTTTGATTCTATCTTATGCTTGTCTTTTGTTTAACATGTTAGGCTAATTTTATCTTGTGTTTGCTTAGATCTAATGAAACCTAGCTATTGATTATTGGTTGTTAGTGTGTTGTTAGTTGTATTGGATGATTGTTTATCTATGTTAGGCTTAAGAAAACTGGCTAACTTCCTATTCGGTAACTTGCTTGAACGTCTTAAGAAACATGAACCAAACGCGTACTAAAGGTTTTTATGGTTGTATTTAATGCACAAGCGAATTCTAGTGATCCCATGTTAGGAGCTTCCTAGCCGGCTCGACATAGGAGTGAAGTAGGAGCTTGTAGAGTTGGGGAAGTAAGTACGCCACCCCACGAATGGTATTAAGGAATACACCCGTCATCCACGCAACTAATACACACTAATTAACCGGTAAAAGATAGTTAGGGAGTAAGGAAATCTAAGTAAACACATTTCTCTACACATAAGTTTCTCACCACATTTCATTTGTGTTATTTTATTTTATTGCATTTGTAGTAATTTTGGGTTAGTTGACTAGCAACTAATTCCGCCCACTCCTTCAAAACCGAGATTTTACTTGCTTTCATAAAAACTATAAAAACATAAAAAGAATCTTCCTCAACCCTTAGACCTAATTAGAGTAGCCTTTCATACCTAACGAACACTATTCCCTGTGGAGAACGATCAATCCCCCGTACTTACCACTACACTATACTACATCGGTCAGGTACACTGCCTGGTGGGGTTGTAAGCCTCTTGAGATCCCTCGAGAGGTAAAACCTGTTGTAAGGTTACAAAACCACGCAATCAAGTTTTTGGCGCCGCTGCCGGGGAATAGTTATTGTTTAGGTTGAATTTTTATTTCTATTAGGTCTACTCACTAGATTCCTTTCTAGTGAGATTTTTATTTTATTTTTCTAGGTTTTCTTTAGTCTATCTTATTTCTTTGTACTTTTGTTTGTGATACCTTCCACTTACCTCATGAGTAACATTGGTCATTTGATCCCTGTTATTCGTGTTTTTCGCCGTGCAAATTTTCAACTACCCGTTCCCGCCCCCATAGTAGCAAACAACAACCTTTCACCCGACCACCACTTTGGTAACAATTCTGAGATGGAGGAGTCTGACCATGAGAATGACTATGTCAGTCCATTTTACTACTCAGACTCCGATGAGGATATCGGTAATGGAGAAGTAGTTAACGAGGAATGGGGAAAAGAGGAAATTGACCCCTTTAAGTATGTTGACCCTAGGACTAAGATCGAAAAGGATAGCCTCTTTAACATGCAATTCCCGTGTAAAATTGGTTATCATGATTTTTATGCTTATCTTAACTCGTCTTTGCCTATGAACATTATTTCTCGCGCTAATTATAATAAAATCATGGTAGATGAGCTTGAATATCAAGGAGATAACATTGTTGCTAGGATTAAGCCACTACACGTGTTCGTAGGAAGTTTTGTGTATGTGGTGGATTTTATGGTTATGGAGAACTTAGGAGAATTTATCGATGACAAATTAACCCAAGTCATTTTTGGAGAACCCTTCAAAAGGTTGACCAACCTTGACGAAAAACTTGTGGACGGGTTAATTACATTCTCGGATGGGGATGAAGATTTTGTCTATCAAATGCCCCGAGCACATCCTAGGTTTAAGAACTACCCCATTGAGTCTTGCAATAGAATTATGCCTATCGACTTGTTAAGTGAGAATGATAAGAGGAAGGGGCTCAAATATCCACATG
Source organism: Artemisia tridentata subsp. tridentata (assembly GCA_021014915.2). Taxonomy (NCBI): domain Eukaryota; kingdom Viridiplantae; phylum Streptophyta; class Magnoliopsida; order Asterales; family Asteraceae; genus Artemisia; species Artemisia tridentata. The sequence continues at coordinate 73,415,526 of CP139505.1, forward strand.
AGAAAAATAAGAGATACTATCATGGATGTTTGGAGCTAAATGATGAATACAAGAAAGATGAGGCAACAATTAGATGGCTCACACTCGGATACGTGAGCATAAGCGACACTAGATGAGCCTTACTTTGAGTCTGGCTACAAGACTCGTTAATAAAGAAAAGCGCTTCTTGGGAGGCAACCCAAGCTTTATTTGTTTTATTTGCTTTATGTGTTTATTTATTTGTTTGTTTGATTTTATTTGTTTCCGTATGTATGTTTAATTTTTATTCTTATTGATTCATGTTCAAAACTAAATTGTGAAAATGCTTTATTTTGTTTTTAACTTCGTCTTAACTACATATAAAGGTATTTTGCAAAAGATAAGTGTAAGGGAAATCTAAATCGGTTTATTAGAACACATATGAACATGAATCGTAATAATAATAAATTAGCATACATATTAGTGTTTGTTTGAGTCAAATGCTTGTATCGAGTCATAATGATGTTTTGCAGGATTTCCAGGAAGTAAGGTAAAGGTTTTTCCAGAAATTTTCCGGAAACTTAAAATGAAAATTTTTGTCAGGTCATTTCTGACGGCGTCAGGGGTTATAACCTGACGGCGTCAGATTTAATTTCCAGAAATTTTTGAAAGTTTTGTTTTCATAAAAAGTTTTTATTAAATCTCCAACTTATAATCTCCAGGAATCTGCAAAATTATCATTCCACAAGCATTATATCCTTATATATATAGGTTTTATCCCGCCGATGTTATGCAGGTTTTCGTGTTTGTTTTCTCAGGTTTAACAGGTTATTTTGGACAAGGAAATGTTTATGGAATCAAGCTTATGGCGATGCATTAGTCATGGAGCTTCAACATTCTCCTTGGAAGAAGATTTAACCGTGTGATTTCACTATCCAACGAGCGAATCAGGGGAGTATTTGATTTCATTCTTTTACTTTATGCTTTTACATCTTGTTATTTGAACATTGGGGACAATGTTCATCTTAAGTGTAAGGGGGAGGGTAAAAGTACGATACTTCAGAGAATGCTTTTACGCTTGATTTTTGTTTGTTTAATAGTAGATGTGTAATAAAACTGAGATAAATACCTGTTAGGGTAATTTTAGTGCCAAATTTAAAATTTTTTACAACATATAGGAGTGAAACTTTAGTTCTAATGAGCGTCTCACGGATAGGAGTTATATGACTAGCACAAAAACCGTACCACTAAAAAATTTTCCACCCCCAAATATGTGAGGTTCGCCCCTAGAATTGGTAGGAAAAGCATTTATGCTATGATGTGTGTACCGGTAGCACTTAGATTCTAGAACTTGCGTTAGGACCATTCCAAGGCCACAAGTGAGACTACATTCGTGTAGTTAGATTTACTACATGATAAGAGGCATTAGGATTAACCCATTGTTTTACACCTGTGTTTTTGTTATAATTACATTGGCTACATTGGTCAAGTAATTCTCCCACACCCTTTGCGTTGTACTCATTTTTAGTACACGATACCCCTAGTACACCCCTCAGAGCCTATCTTTTCGTTTCGACCTTTAAGCATCTTACTTAAAGGAAGAATTTGTTACACCCCACTAAAATGTACACCCAAATCGCCTTAGCCTACCTTGTATGCACTCATCTTTAGTGCATTATTGTTACAACATTTGTTTAAACCCAAGTTAATTATCTAATTGATTACATGGTTGCTAAGTCGAGTCATATCCTTGTACATATTGTTTTGGGACGATTGGGACTCATGGGTAAAGTACTAGTGTAATGGAGTAATGGGGAAGAACATCATTTATTACCCCCATATGTGCTAAATGTTTTAAAAGTACTCCAAGTTTTTCAATTATCTTAATTCGAGTCATTAGATTAGTATTTGTAAAGTTATGTAAAAATTCAAGTGTAAGGGGAATGCAATGCCCCTATGATGTATTATTTTGGATGGTAGGGCAAAAGTGTATGAAAAAAAAAAAAAAAAAAAAAAAAAAAAAAAAAAAAATCAAGAAAAACGCAAAAAAATGAGAAAAAGAAAAGTAGAAAAAAAAAAAAAAAAAAACATACGGACTACCATCCCGTTTCATTTTATGTTTGCTTTATATTTTTGTTTTTGTTATTTCGTTTCTAGCTTAAGATCGAGTCTAGTCTTGGCTTAGCAACGTTGTATAGTACATGTAATTGATCAAGATCTTTAACTAGCCACCAGTAAAATATCCTTTATCCAACAAAACCGTGTTTTCCTTTTCCCTACACCTAACGTTATAACCCATTTAAAAGCCCTCTTTGATAGTTTATCTTAGGTGCTTACGCCTAGTGGAGGAGGTTTTCGATCCTTTCCCAAGCCTATGGTAATCTATTTGCTATGACAGGTAGTGAGAGATATTTTCCGTTTTCATTTATGAGATTTATTTTGATGACACTTGAGAGATGTGAGTATCTAAACACTACTTGTGAGGTGCTAGTATGTAATCTCCGTGCTTATTATGATTGAAGTGGAACGATTATTTGTTGTAATTACTTTTATGTTAGCATTAAATGACCCCTAACTTGTATTTTGATTAGAATAAAAGCGCATTTGCTTGAGGACAAGCAAATCTCAAGTGTAAGGGTATTTGATGAGGCGAAAAGTGTACCGCTTTTAAGGGGTCATTTAAGCCCGAAATCGTATTTATTTGATCAAATATTGCCCTAAATCGTTCCTTTTGTCATTTTAGGTACTTTTGAGGAGAAATCTGGAAAAGGAGGCATTTTGGACGTTTTTGGAAGCATTAAAGTGAAGAATACGACAAAGTCTCAAAATCGGCTGAAATTTACCTTTGACGGCGTCAGAATCATCTCTTGACGGCGTCATGCCTTGGCAAGAAAAGTTGGATGTGAAATTTACTCATGACGGGCCAGTGAGTTAGCATGAGAATTCTGACGGCGTCACGCTTTAACTAAATCAAGGGCGTCACGGCTTAAATCATAAGGGGACGGCGTCACGTTCATGATCCGACGGCGTCAAGCCTTGATAAGCCAGAATGGATTTTTGAAGAGCTAAAGAGGGACGGCGTCAAGAAGGTCACCCGGGAACCCTAAAAGCGGCGAGGTGACGGCGTCACAATGCATAAGGTGACGCCGTCAGATCCAAAAATCTATATATAGTTTTCTAATCTTTTGTCATTAAGGAGAGCTTAGTGTGTGGAATTTTGGGATAAAACCCTAAGACGATTTTAGCTACTTTTTCAGGGCTTTTTGCCTTGAGATCTTCCATGTTTCATTGAAAGATAAGTTATCAATTAATCATTCAATATGTCTATGTGTTGTTTGATTCTATCTTATGCTTGTCTTTTGTTTAACATGTTAGGCTAATTTTATCTTGTGTTTGCTTAGATCTAATGAAACCTAGCTATTGATTATTGGTTGTTAGTGTGTTGTTAGTTGTATTGGATGATTGTTTATCTATGTTAGGCTTAAGAAAACTGGCTAACTTCCTATTCGGTAACTTGCTTGAACGTCTTAAGAAACATGAACCAAACGCGTACTAAAGGTTTTTATGGTTGTATTTAATGCACAAGCGAATTCTAGTGATCCCATGTTAGGAGCTTCCTAGCCGGCTCGACATAGGAGTGAAGTAGGAGCTTGTAGAGTTGGGGAAGTAAGTACGCCACCCCACGAATGGTATTAAGGAATACACCCGTCATCCACGCAACTAATACACACTAATTAACCGGTAAAAGATAGTTAGGGAGTAAGGAAATCTAAGTAAACACATTTCTCTACACATAAGTTTCTCACCACATTTCATTTGTGTTATTTTATTTTATTGCATTTGTAGTAATTTTGGGTTAGTTGACTAGCAACTAATTCCGCCCACTCCTTCAAAACCGAGATTTTACTTGCTTTCATAAAAACTATAAAAACATAAAAAGAATCTTCCTCAACCCTTAGACCTAATTAGAGTAGCCTTTCATACCTAACGAACACTATTCCCTGTGGAGAACGATCAATCCCCCGTACTTACCACTACACTATACTACATCGGTCAGGTACACTGCCTGGTGGGGTTGTAAGCCTCTTGAGATCCCTCGAGAGGTAAAACCTGTTGTAAGGTTACAAAACCACGCAATCAATCTGCATTACTGTTAGGTTTTTATAAAGGGGTTGTATTTGGGATAACTGAATCTCTGGCAACGGGTGCAACATACTTTGGTAAAGTAATAATACTTACTGAACTATGGCTTTCGGTACAGGGGCCATCAACCAAAGCTACAATACGACCATCCGTACCAGAGACACAAGCTGCAAGTAAGTATAAGTGAAAAAGTGAAAGGGTCTGGTGGATTGGGTAACACATCAGAACATCTATTGACAGTTATTTTTTTCATTTTATTTTGTTTACCACCTTTTTACTGTCATCAAAATTTGGTATTTTAATATGAAAAGCAAAGAGGGCACAAGTGTTATAGAAACTAATACGTTGGTGAGAGTTCTTATGGGGAGAACTTGCTGGTGGATTTGGGGAAGGGATGATGCACTCGATTGATACAGTGAAAACTCGAATCCAGAGTCAAGCCATTTTGACCAAAGGCCAGGTCTGCTATGGTTTGCTTACTATCGAATTCAAACATTGAGTTGGGTGGCTTGAGTACTATGTTCTATACTATAGTCAGTTATGTAACATGTTCTTATAATTTGGGTTCACTTTTTTCCCTGTTGATACATTATAACGTTGTCATGTTCAAATACAGAATCAAAAGAGTATAATACAAATGGTTAAAGATGTCTGGGGTGTTGATGGCGTAAGAGGTGAGTGTCTTATGTAAAATCATCAATTTTGTATATGTAAAGCATATGCGTTCACGACTCGTCTTATGACACAATATGCATTTTTAAGTATTTGTGCTAGAACTTCTGTGAGTCCTTTATTATCCTTGATCTGCATTACTGTTGATCTGCATTACTGTTAGGTTTTTAAAAAGGGGTTGTATTTGGGATAACTGGATCTCTGGCAACGGGTGCAACATACTTTGGTAAAGTAATAGTACTTACTGAACCAGAGCCTTTGATGCACGGGCCATCAACCAAAGCTACAATACGACCACCCGTACCAGCTGAGACACAAGCTGCAAGTAAGTATTAGTGAAAAAGTGAAAGGGTCTGGTGGATTGGGTAACACTTCAGAAGATCTATTGACAGGTACTTTGTTCATTTTATTTCGTTTACCATCTTTATATTGTCATCAAAATTCGGTTTTTTAATATGAAAAGTAGAAGCTACATGGTGGGATGAGTTTTGAGTTATATCAATTGTCTTTGTTTACAGGTTACACTAGGTCGAGTTTAAAAATGAGATTATCTAATAAAAGTTCAAAGTGATTGATATGATTAGATGAATTGGACACCTTTTATAAAACAGGGTTGTTGCGGAATGCTTTTTCAAATGAATATCAATCTTTCATTTTTCTTTTTTTGATAGTTCACAAAAGGATTCAAGCCCACATCTAAATCAATGATATCAGTTGAACTACATGGAGAGCTCAAACCCTTTACCATGGAAGTTAATTGTGTATGTCACTCACCATCACCGTGATCATGTTGATGGTAAGCAATGACAACAGTTAACACAACTGAACTATTGTTTGATTTACTATCTCTAAGAATCAGAATCTATTTTTGCTTTGATGCTCTATTTGTTGTTTCTGTTCAGGTCTTTCCACTGTCCAGAAGACCAATCCTGATGCTTGTCTTTTGGTCCATGAAAACACCATGAATCGCATTAGCAAAGGTTAGAACTTATATAATTAAGAAAGCAGAGCACTGTAGGCCTTTTACATAGTGTTGTTTAGACATGATTTTACTTTAATTCATGTATTGTTCATAACTTCTTCATTTTTTGGTTTTGGGGATGCAGATGATTGGTCTGGTGGTTGTACGATAGTTTCTGGAACATAAGAGATCTGCATTGGCGGGGAGAGATTAAGAATTATTTTTGCTCCAGTAAATAATTACCACTTGATATCGTTAAATTGGTTTTGATATCATTTATAGTACGGGTCATACTTGTCCTATATTGTCAAGTTTTGGGGATAATAGTAGGTTTATAGTACTTATCTGAAGTGTATACTACGTTACTACTTAAATCGTAAATGTGAACACACTCTGTGTCTGTAGATTATCTCTGAACATTATGTTTGAATGTTTCTGCTTGATCTGTAAATTAGGATTCTGAACACATGCAATTTTGGTGTAGACCATTGTCTGTGGAGTTGCAAGGAAAGCTGTCTTGATTTGCTTCTTCAAGTAAAACCAGGTGGTGACCGTGTCGGCCCTTTAGTTGTTGAAGGTCTACTTAAAGGCTTGCAATCCGATTCACTGAAATTGCCTCCAACCTTGTCGTGCCAGGTGTGTAAAGTTACAAATGGTCTCAGCTGCTTGCTCAAAGGTCAAGATAATCATATCATTAATGTAATTAAACCAAGAAGTTAATAAATAACTTGATTAAAATATGCACGTGTAGGTAAAGGAGGACATTCACAGCATCATACAATCGCTCAACGGTAAAAAAATGTGTACGGTAAAAGGTAAAAAATACATTGTGATAAGCAGACTCTAAACGCAAACTGTAACAACCATAGTTAGGAAGTAATAAAAGGTATATTTGAAGTAATATTGATGTCATGCATTGTAGTATGTGGTGCAATTTCATTGTTGAGCATGCACACTAATGACATATGTTAGAGGAAGGAGGTAGAAGTTGTAGAATATCAGACAGAGGACTACTCCAGTTATTAAAAGTCACTTGATACAAGAAAACTATATCTTTACCTGTTTATTGAACTCAGATCGACATCCTGGATCTACTATCATCGCATCCCCCTGAGCAACATAAGGTCCACTTTCATGTTTGACGTTATCACTCCCAGGTGCAAAGATAATCAAATTTGTGGTAAGAAAAGGTTTTGCTGTTCTGCTTCCCATGGGTACGATGTTTACACCAGGTGGATACTCCTGAAAGAAAAGGGAATGACACAACTACATAATATGACATCATAAAATCAATAAACACAATTCCTGGATATTGGGATGGTATTGCGAGTTCATGTAAGATGTATTTAATACAAATGAATATTGCAAAAAATAAAGTAATGCAGACAAGAAACTAATTACACACCAACACGGGTCCTATTATCAAGAGGTTTACAACCATACTGTAAGAGACGAGGAAATCATTCATAGTCCATGTCCATATCATCACTCAATATTAGATCAATTTTTACAGAAAAGTGGTTGATATGTACTATGCGTCATCTAATCTTTGAAATCAAGAACATGGACAACAAAACATTATTACATTACATCTTCAACTGCTCACTATTTTTCACTCTCTCTAAAAGTGGACACTCAACTAACCCCAAAAGCCATACAACAAAAAGTTGAAATAAATTATCGTTAAATTGGTCTTGATTTTTGTGAGAAGTTGATGTTTTTTTGTTAGATCACAGTCTCAAACGGAACTGCACAAGAAGCACCATAATATAGCCGATGGACGCTTAAGAATATGGCTTGGGATTAGACAGAATATGAAATCAACTGATTGATTGCTTCTAGAAACAAGAGATACCGCAAAAGAACTACAAACTATAAACCACATAGTATCTCTCTCTCCGAACTAAACTTTTGACCAGATTTTCAATATATTTATTTGTTATATGCACAAGCATCAGCAGAAAATAATGATTGCAGTATGAATCTGTGTATCTTGAAAGCATAAATTAAAAGGTATAATAAACCCATATTTATGAATTTAAGTATGTGAGATCATGAATACTCAAGTCTCACCTATTCCAAATGTGCAAATTCGAGGACAATTGATTCCTCCATCCACAAGTTGGTCTTTTAGTATATTACAAATGTCTTTTTAATCTTCAACAGACCCATTATCAAAGAAAAAAATGAGAGGATAGGTTCACCCATCTATATTGTGTGTAAAACAAATGACAATACGTTTCCCATGCAGTTGGACGGGTAACGTTTAAATGAATTGCTAATCCAATTATTGAAAAAGGTTAAGTTTATATAAGAACGTTCAGGAAAGTATTCACGCTACAAATCTAAGTTTACTTCATTCAAAATTATCTTCACAAAAAATAATCCAAATAATTTTAAGTTACCTAAAACCATCCAAATTAGTGATCGTTTCATGTAGAATCACGTGTCAGCTCTGAAACTACTGGTGGACTAAGAGGTTTGTGCTTCTTTATAAATTATAAATGTATGACAGACAATACCCCAATTGGAATATCTTAATCGTAGCAATGTTTAGTTTGTAGGTCTTTTATTAACATTGGCTGGCACTAATGAAGAAGGGATATGTGTAAGTACTACTACGACGATAGCATGAATTGTTGTTTTAAATGTATAAGATTAACATTAGAATTGTTAACATGGATTTTTGTTTGTTATTTGAAGGTAAATGTATTGGACCCTCGGATTTTAAGTATTAAGTTGATGCAATGAAATTATACATACCAAATGCAGCCATGGTTCACTCACGATGCTTCGGCCCATTAGCGTTTCGTTAGATAATCCTGTAAAATTTCATGATCAACTCGAGCTTATTGATGGTGAAGTTGTCAAATATCAACTATCTTATTGCAATAAAACAGTGTATTTAATACTTATGTCATATAGAATGATTTTTAAGTATCATCTATACATTGTAACACGCTTCAAAGAATCAGAGTTATATTGGATTTTTTTGTATCTCATATGTAGAAGCATTGTGATTAACAAATGTGGTGTTCTCGAACAGGTGATATACATGACTCCCAAATCTAATAATTTATTTACAGAAATCTAAAAGTTTTTATGTACAACATTTTCTTTCAACATGTACAATTTTCAACCATTTTTTACCACCATTCTTTTGCTATAGTAAAATATGCCAACGATAATTATAAGTCATGCTCGCCCTTCAGGGCGGGCTTATATGCCCGGGAGGGCTTATAAGTCATGCCCAACGGGCTTACAAAGCATGCCCGCCCATTGGGCGGGCTTCGACAACTAGTATATATATATATATATATATATATATATATATATATATATATATATATATATATATATATATATATATATATATATATATATATATATATATATATATATAACAGGAGGCGTTACACGTAGATAATGCCACATAAATGCCACCTCAATGCCACTTAATCATAATAATGCCACATAATCATAAACTATGCCACTTGGCATTTCTTGCCGCAGGAAAAATCGGACAGAAATTATGTTAAAATTTTGTACTTGGTGAGATTCGAACACGAGCCAAGCAAATCAACAAACAAAGAGACCTCAACCTTCTGAGCTATCAATCGTTTGTGATATCATTTACAAAACCAATTCCATATGTAATAACAGAATACCAATAAAATCCTCTGAATCCTTTCCATGAAATTACTCACAATTCAAATTTTTCCCATTTATATGAATTCAATTATTATTCAACCCTAAACCAAAACCCTTAAACAAAATCAAAACCCTAATATCATCTTCCTTCTACCACAACCTAAGTATGTCTCTTTTTTGATGTTCTTTTCCAAAACCCTATTTTTTTATGTAATCATTAGTAATTATGCTGGTATTGGTGTATAAGATTGAGTCTCACCATGAGGTATGTATATTTCTTATGTGGCTAGATCTTCAATTCTGACGGGTGTGTTTTTTTTTCCCTGCAGAATAATTCCTATAATACCCACTTTTGCTTTCCCCAGGTTTGTAACCCTATTCTATTATCAACATTTTTATAAAAAAACATAATAAAAATAATGTACCTAACAAATATAATACATTATGTCACTTTAAATACGAATATAAAAGTAAAATTTGTAACTATTACATTTTTATAAAAAACATATAATTACATTATGTCCTTAATTCTGATCATTTATATACATTTAAAACATAATAAAAATCACATAAAATTTACATGACTTAACTTAACATTAAAAATATATTTTTCCTACTTTCTAAACCTAAGTACAACTTTATTAGGCACATGGTACAACTCTCTTCAGCATAAATCATTTTCTTTTCTATTTTTACACAAATCGACCTATATATATATATATATATATATATATATATATATATATATACATACATACTAGACTTCAAAGCCCGCCCGATGGGCGGGCATGACTTGTAATTATAATTTGGATGATTTTAGTTATTATAAAATTATTTTTAAGGGCGTTTGTTTTATTGTATTTTTAAATATCATAATTATAAGATGCTAGATGGTGTCAGTTAGTGGAAAATTATTTTTACATATAATACCACATAAACATATTACATAATAAAAATTACATAAAATTTACATATAATACCACATAAACATATTACATTTTTTTAAAAAACATAAAATTTTATGTTTATTTATTTATATATATATATATATATATATATATATATATATATATATATATATATATATATATATATATATATATATATATATATATATATATATATATATATATTTATATATATATATATTGGTTCTATGAAAAATGTCACTTTGGTGGAAAAGTGGGAAAATAGTGCAAATCACCCCTCCCTTCCCACCTCCTATTTTTCCTCCTAACTACAGGGACTGTTTGTTACTTCGTTCATTCTTCGGGGATGGTTTTATAAATTTACACTATTTTTTTCCTTACCAGATATAATGCCTAATTCTTTTCATTTTTTTCTTTTCTTTTTCTCTGATCATATGCTCTGTGATTAAATCCTCTAGTCATAATTTCTCATTTTTTTTTTTTTTTTTTTTGATTAAATCCTTCAATCAACACACTATTTGATGATCAAGGTTGTATAACTTATCAGATGCACTTGATCCTCTCGTCATTAATTTCTCAAATTGAAGATCAAGGTTAGTTGTTTAAATGATGCCAATTACAGTTTTATTAGTTTATATATGTGTGTTTCTTAGTGTTTATTTGTATGGATTCTCGTTTATTATGAGTTCGGGTTTTATTTATTAAAATTTTCCTCGGTAGTTACAGGTTTGTTCATTGATATATTGATTATAAGAGTTTATTGACATGATTCACTGTATAGAATAGTTTTTTGAATCAAATTGAGAAAAAAAAATGCATCTAAAAGGTGTTTATAAAACTGCACACAAGATGTTTGATAAAATGTCTCAATGAAATTTTATAACTGTGATGCACTGATTTTACATTGTGATGTTATCTAATTGTTTTGGTTAATTTTTTAGTGGAATATTGGGCCAATGAAGATGTCTATATGAAGATAATGGGTCCCATGCCACCTGGTGTTGCTAGCAAGATGAACTACATTGAACATATGAAGAGCAGCAAGTATTGCATATGCCCGAAAGGGTACGAAGTTAACAGCCCACAGGTTGTGGAGGCAATCTTTTTACGAGTGTGTGCCGGTTATTATTTCTGACACTTTTGGTATGCATTTTCGATCATTGTAGCCGAAAAAGATGTTCCTGATTTAAAGAGCATGCTAGCAGCAATCACGGACGAGAAATATGTATGGAGTGAAGAAAGTTCAGAGGCATTTTTTTGTGGAATGTTAAGCCTCTTAAATATGATTTATTTCACATGACTTCGCACTCTATTTGGTACAACAGGGTTTTTCATTTTAAGCCTAGATAGTGTTTTAGCTCTTTTAGGGGTTGTATTCAAATACTTTAACAAGCATACAATAACATTTTCATGTTGTGCATATTTTTATGCTTAGAATATGTTCGAGCATCTTCAACGCAAGCGTTGATTGTAATTTTTTTTGCACCATAATAGTCCAAGAGTGATATTTCACACATATTTTAGCTTTAAGATTGCTTGTTTGCACTATATAATGTTGTTGCTTATTTCTATATAATGCAAAATATAATATAAGGGATGCTCAAAAAAATATTTGCAGGCTAAACAAAACATGTCAAAACTTGATAACTCCAATCGTTGAGTTTCAAATATCAGGAAATGTATGGTGTTTGCAAGGAAAAAAGATACGAGCACAAAAACATTTAAGCATAAAAGATAACAATCATTCTTCCATTCGGTTATCATCAAATTCACGTTGAACCTTCACTTTGAGACTGGCCTTAGCACTTGTAGCAGATGGATCTTTAGCCATGGCACCTGGAGCAACTACCATGTAGATTTGCTGCTTGTGTTCCTTTTTAGCCTCTTTCCGTTCCTTTGCAACCTTACCCCTCAACCTGCGCCATCATTACCATCATTTACATCATATTAGCAAGAAAAGAAAAAAAAAACAAGACATGGTATTTCAAACTAGACAAGGGGTGAGGAAAACTGACCTATTTGAATGGTGTTTCTCCTCCATGTGGCTTCTGACTTTATCGATCACCTTGATTGCCCAACACATACTCCACTTCTGATGAACAAACTGAACTTGCAGACGAGTTGACGCTAAACTTGCAGACGACTTGAAACAAATCTTGCAGCCACTAACCAATCTTTAATTGAACTTGCAGCAACAACACATTATCCACATCTGAAAAATAGACTGAACTTGCAGACGAACCGAGAAGTAAACTTGGAGCCACGAACCAAATCAGTAACAATAAATCCTGACAGCACATAAATACTTGCAGCAGAACTCGAACACGATAACTGATGAAGAATAGCCAAATGCTTATAGGGTTGTTGCTTTTTCCAGCTTGCAATTGAGCTAGCTTATTGTTGTAGTCCTGAAACAGCCCGAAATCAATTAATTTTTTCAAGTTAAGATTCAACTCTACTGCTTGGATCATCCAACTTGGTATTTTAGATACAACCAAAATATTTTCATTAATATTTTCCATACTAACCATTCGGTCCCAGGCACACAAATGGATGCACTAAACATACACAAATGGATGCACTAAACATACGAAAATATTTTCCTCAATATTTTCACCGTCTGGTACCCACAACTCCAAATCTCTTTCCAACTAAACATGTCTAGTTCCAAAAAACGTATAACAAATAAAATAGCATCATAACATATAACAACATCTAAGTATGAGTAAAATGGGTTCATTTGGGTTAACATGTACATGTTTAGAGAGAAACCCCATCCTAGAGGTGATCACGCTTGGACTCAATGTTACATAGGGAAGTTTTTTCTGATAAAGTAAAAAAAATCAGAAAATATATTAACCGACAATTTTACTACTGATGCAACATATCAAAATGGAAAGAGATTAAAGAACAACCCAAATTAGAGAGAAACCCCATCCTAGAATATCAATCGCCCAGGTCTCAAAGCCTCAAGACACCTAGCAGTACACCATAATTGTGTAACGATGCACTAATCTTCCTCATTGATGCCCTATTCCAATTTAAGGATTACTTTTGTAATAACATGACCGAATCCTATTCCAATTTAAGGATTACTCATTGATGCCCTATTCCAATTTAAGGACTTCCAGTGCAGGTTGAATGAATAAGGCCTAATTGACCCACAAGCACGTTTTTGTACATATTTTTAAATATGTACGTTAAACATGATTAACAAACTAGATTGTTAGACTCTAAGCTTTTAAATAAAAAATCTACGAGGTTGTATATAAGAAATGACACTTTGGATGAAAAATTACTTGTTTGCCCAATTTCATTTTATCTAATGTTCTGAAATTTTGACCGTTTTGGTCGTTCAACACATTACTCATATAATGGGTCAAAAATGCAAAATCTATCAAAAACGAAAGATGTCGATAGTGTCTGTGTGAGGGATATGAAGATAGAGAACCTTATTGATGCCGATGTGATCAGGGATTTCATAACGAGCAACAGTAATAGCCAAGCCAGATCCATCAGGCATTTCAAATACCGAATGAATTTTTCTGTGAATAAAGAATGTTTTAGGACATTTTATAAAGAATTTATTGCTATTAAGTGTATACGTATTGCAAACTGATAACCCTTTGCCGTAAGTGGGTTCTCCAAGAATCACAGCCAGGTTCTATTTGTTGGACATAAACATGCCTAGCAAATGCGCGTGAGCTCCCATAGTGAATAAGCAATCCTAGATAGAAAAGGTACCAGTCCACTTGCTGAAAATAAGCATGAATAATTCGGTTTTAGTTGTTTTTGAAATGCAGAAAGTATACTGTAACAAGTATTTCATAATGGACTAGTTGTTTTAGGCTAATAAAAAAACAAAAGAAAAAGTTGAAGTTTTACACGAGGGGTGGATTCATATATAGAAAAACCAATCTTGTTCAATAAGTTCAACGATGCATCTATGCACTAAACATACAAACGATGCACTAAAGATGCATGTAGATGCCTAAATATTCTAACGATGCACTAATGTTATGCATTGATGCCCTGGGTCACAAAGGAAAATCAATAATTAGTTTAAAAAGTCATTTCATAAATGAACTTTAAATCGTTTTTGATAGCAAAACATATATTGGACAAATATGTTTCAGGTGATCCCAACCTGTTTTAAACTATCCCAAAGAATTACCCGTTTTGATCCAAACCGTTTAGACCCCTTATTTAACCAAATTGGCACGCCCATTGTTCCTCCTCTAGTCGAAGAATCTACTTACAAGCTATATGACACGAAAGAAAAAAATACCTTGAAAGTACTTCCGCCAGCAACACCACCTTTTAAATCAGCCTCCTCACACCCCGGCTTATTGACATCAAACGACCTTATCAATATCACCTTTCAAGTGAGGGGAAGTTGGCTTGTCATTATCCAATTACAAAAAATATAAAATTAGTATGACAGGGTGTTGGGTCTAAAGATGCTGCTGATTCGTAAAATACACTAAGTGTTACTCTGCTAAGTTACTCTGCTGATTAGACTATAACTCTGCTGATTAGTTAAGTAACTCTGCTGTTTGGAAACTCTGCTGGATTGGGATAATAAGCATAGTATAACTCTGCTGCTAGCCTCGAAGACTCTGCTGCTAGGAAGGTTATGCTGATGCTTATCGGATATGTATAGTATGTTAAGGATATGTATAGAAAAGATACGTAAAGATATTTTTCGTGTATAGAAAGTCTTGTAACCGACTAGACTCCTTAGCCTATAAAAGGAGGATCTAGGGTTAGGTTTTAGGTACGTATCGTTATTGTTTTTACACTTCAAGGTTTCTTGTAACCCTATTGCTATCGAGCAATCGTATTAATATATTGAAGTGTTGTTTGAGAATTCGTTTGTGTTTTATTCTTCTTAAGATCAAGTATTAGTTTCCGCATAATATTTGATATACATCTCAAGATCAGTTTCTATACCGATTGCTTTAGGTTTATATCTAAAGTAATTAATAAGATCGTGAAGCTCAACTGGGATCAACACAGGGCATGCATCCATACACACCTTAAACAACAGTTATTCATAAACCATTATGGACCTCTCTAGAAAGAAGAAAAATGTCGTTTGGGACGATTTGAGGACTGCATTTACAGGCTTACTAGCCACCTTAAACAGATCTAAAATTCTACTCCATTTTCGCATACTATTGATAGAATCAGTGGGCTTATTAACAAACTAAAATTCTACTCCATTTTTACAACAAGAAACAACATAAGCTACTTCCTTTCCATAACTACCACTTAACGGGGTTTGGATTAGCTTATCTTATGGGCTTATTAACAAACTAAAATACAAACATATGCACTAAAATACAAACGGATGCACTAAAATACAAACAAATGGTAGTTATGAAGAAATATGAATCAATGTTTTTAGAAGATAAAAGAATGGGAGTGGTCAGGCGGGTTGGATATAAGGTAAACTGGTGCGTGATGGATTTGAGATGGGTTGGTTTTTGTAGGGTCATCATGGATTAGGTTGACCCGTAAACTTTTAGTTTCTAGTTTTATAAAAAAAAGGTGATTCGTTACACATAAAAGCTATGACATTGAAAAAATATCTAATTAGGAGGTTGTTAGCATTACCATTTAACTTTTAATAGCTTTCAACCCAATATACATGGTCGACCCATTGATCAATTAGTATTAAACCAAAATCAAATTGACCCGTTCAAAAGTTATTGGGTCAAACATTTCACAGTGTTCAATCATTATATGTACTATAAGTAAAGTAATTACCTTATGATCATCTGCAAGTTTCATCACGCTTTCATCAGCTTTTAATTTACAACCTCACGCTTCTGTAGTTCATTAGTCCGAAGTTCAAGTACTCTCCTTTCATTTTCTATTTTCATTTTCGTTTTGTCATGGTCATTGAAGATCTTCTGGATACGTTCTTGTGCCCTCAAATGAATTTTCTTTATCTCTGATGAATACAAAGCATAACAAATTAAACCACAATATTAAATCTGAGTAGACAATAATAAAATCTGACGAATAGCACAGACCTTCATTAAAAGCTTGGTAATTTTTTTCCTTTTCAACAATTAAGTTGCTAAGGGTAATCTCGCTTTCCAGGTATTTGATTTTTATCTCTTCCATGCGCCTCTTCTTGTTTTCTCTTACATTTTCCAAATTTGACAGTAGCTGAATTGTTTTTGTGATCTTCTTCTTCCTTAATATCAGACACAGTTCTAATATCAGCAATCTTGTGAAGATGCTCACCTATTATGGTGTTTGACTTGTAATCTCTAGCACGAGCAACCCAACCATACATGCCATATTTTGGATCACTATCTGAATTCCAGTCCTTTTTACTTTCTGTTAAGAGATGCACAAAATTTTTAATAAATGCAATAATGCATATATAACAGATGCACTAATACATATATAACAGATGCACTAATACATATATTTTACTGATGACACCAATGGTCCTTATTGCTACAATAACCAGATAGCAAAAATTAAAACTTGTAAATCATAAAAAACATAGAAATAAGTAATGTTGAACCATCATATAAGAAAGAGCAATAACAAGGGAAGATAAATATTTAGCCCAACGCGATCCTCACCAACCCTCACCACTGTTTAGAACCATTTCGTGTCTTGAGTTAATCATTCTACACACCCAACATTGACCTGTCTCCAAACAGATGCACTAATTCCAGTCCTTTTTACTTTCTGTTAACAGATGCACAAATCTTTTAACAAATGCACTAATACATATATAACGGATGCACTAATACATATATAACAGATGCACCACATTCTCTCAAACTCAGACCCTTATACTAAATATACCCAAATCCCAGTTTATACTGATTCAGGTCCAAATACTCACTTTTGAAAAGCACATTCAAATACTGATTTCTTCAGCAAATTACAACTACAACCTTGATGGCGATTTCTACATTTAATATTCCAGCATCCATCATGCAAAACTTATATCCTTTCTAGGTACCATACATTAATGCAAAGTGATTTACGTATTGAATCGATTATGTGCTTGCATTTCCATTTTTATTTCTCACTGTTATAAAACTTATAGTCTATATATTGCACTATTATGCTAAAATGAACTTTGCAGTTAAAAGTATAATCTTTTCATATCTTAAACTTCTCCAATACAACTTCACACTCTAATTTTATATGTCACGTGCCTTTCTCAATCGAATGTACGCCATATGTAAATTATTTTGTGATCAGTTGTACTTTCCTATATTTATGCAACTTGTAAATTCAGCCACTATTGTTCTTCATTGGCATATAAAAGAAGAACCTATTATGTTGTTCCTTTTAACAGATGCACTAATACATATATAACGGATGCACTAATACATATATAACAGATGCACAAATCTTTTAACAGATGCACTAATACATATATAACGGATGCACTAATACATATATAAATCATATATAGGATCAACATAAACAATTGAATGGTTTGTTAAATAAAAATATATAATCGGTCACCTTAGGTTCTGCTTTTGTGATTCTCATTGTAAGCAAAACTCTTTCCAGATTTTTGCAAACTTCATCTTCCGATTTCCCATTAATCAACAGAAGTTGGCCTTAAAGTCTGTATTCCAGCAAGTAGATTTTAAGATTAAGAAAGCAAGAGATCTGAGAATCTAAGTTCTTAAATAAGTTAAAAAATTAACTAAATCGCAAGATTCATAGTTGGTAGGATTCAAATTCTATTTACATGCACAGACTAGTATACGTATATGGCTTACCAGGGGAAACAAAATTGCATGACATAGCAATCTGTATAGCAGTATTCTGCTTGTCTCCAGTCAGCATCCAAAAATTTATCCCAGCTTTTCTGAGTGTTTCAATCGTCTCTGGCACACCATCCTACACAATATACAAGATAGAAATGGGTCTGAGCCTTCATATACAACTGAAAAAAATTCTAGCTGCAGAAACAGTTGAAAAAACTTACATTTGCAGAAACTATAAGTTTACCTGTAACCGGTCCTCTATAGCAGCAACACCAAGTATTTCAAGGTCATGTTCTAATCTTTGCAAACCTCCGCCACTCTCCACTACAAAGATAAAGGTATGAATTATATGTAAACACACACACACACACACAAAATCTGTCCATGTGTTTTCTGTACCTCTCTGTCAATTAATGTGCTATTAGCCTCTTTAAACATCGAAGACCAATCTTGATACTCAATCTTATTTATTTCACGCCAAGCTAAACACAACGTACGTAGGCACATTTGGGCATATTGATCTACAGCTTCTGAAAATGTCTTTGTTTGATGTCCTGCCACAGTCCGACATATACAAAATTAAGATCAATAGCTACAATACAATTGTCTGCAAACCCATATAAACATTTTTTTCCTTCAAACGGCAAGTATATATATAAAGGAGTCAAAAAGATGCAGGGCAAACTGCAACTCACTAATATTCAATCAGTATATCCATGAAATAAATATAACTATACAAGTACAAATCACTGGAAAGACTAATAGACACCAGAACATATTCTAGAAAGTCAAACACCTGCAAGCCAAACACCTGCAGGTTAATCAGTTATATTAGAGATAGCAAAATGGGTTATATGGATGGGGTTTGGAAATAGGTCAAAAGTTTAATGATCTTTATACATGACCTGTGTCCGAGTAGTAGGGTTAACTCGTTGAGTATATCATGGTCTAGAAATAAACAATTAACAACAGAACACATATAAAATAATAATGGATTAATTTTCCCTTCACACGTGATAGAATGGGGTTTGTAAAAATAATGCTTTGAATTGGGTACATACGTGATAGAATGCCAACTGAAAAGATAGGGGTGGAAATCACCGGTCCAGAAGCCATTATCGAAACTCTTACAATACAAATGGATGCACTAATATGTCCAAACATATGCTCTAAACATGTAAATGGTTGCACTAAATGAGTTTAGACCCAAATCCGTTTGAACCATTTTAAAATCTCCCCATTTTGACCCAAATCGATGCACTAAACATACAAAAAGATGCCCAAGTATTTCCAACGATACACTAAACATATAAATGGATGCCATACTATGGTGCGCGTGTGCGTATGCTCTAATTTATACCCACGGTATGTCGTTGTGGTTTTAGCAGTATTCAAGTTTTAAATTTATATTTAGCCGACTTATCAATAACACACACACTTTAACGAGCAGTGTACCCGGTCAGTATGAATATAATGGTAAGTAGAGTGTCGATCACTAAGAGTGGAACGTATTATCTAGTTATTCTAATCAGTATTTTAATATCTTAAGTTAGCTATACAACCTAATCTAACGCAAGGGGGTTCAGCCTGAGAGACTGGCACGGTTTGGTTGCAATTAAATAATAAACTAAACTAATGAGCACGAATCAGCGAGTAGCACACACGTACACAGATAAATACATGAGACAATAAGAAGACCTGTCCTGATAGTTAAGTAGCTTGTCACTTGTTTTATTGCTAGTTTTATATGAAGTGTATAGTTCCATGCAACGCACCGAGATTAAGTCCTTTCTCGTTGGTTCTAATCTTATCGGCGAGTAAACCCTTAATGATTACTTATGACTATCCCATTTATCTTTCTTCCTACTTTTCTACAGACGATAGAATGCATAGGCGATCTAATAAATAGGCGAGGAAGGGGCATGGCGACCCAAGCAATGCTCAGCTAGACACAGAGGTTATCAATGCACTAATAAAAGTCACCAAAGACATCAACATATAAACTTTAATTAATGGGAAAGCAATTTTAAGGGGAGTTGAAGTGAATGATAACATAACACAAGCCCATCAATCCTGACCAATTAAAGTGTACTAATACAATAAAACAAAACTACTTAATGAATTAAATACATGCAGGACCTTCTTACAGCTCTTGTATCTTCGTTCAAGGTGTGTCTTGTGCTGCTACTTCGACTGAATTCGGCCTTAGGTTTCTGTGGTCTTCGGTCTTCTAAAACTAGGGCTCTGGAAATTCGTCTGGTCTTGGGGTATTTATAGTTTCTGTCTGAGGGTAAGATGCGGCGCATTGAATAAGTAGATGCGGCGCATTGACTTAACTTCGCGTGGGGTCCAAGATTAATATATTCAGGAATATTCGTACACCGCCAGAAGATGCGGCGTAACTCCATTCTTAGATGCGGCGCATGTCCTTTGCCGTCTTGGATAATATCTTGTGAAATCTTGATAGTGATGCGCCGTGATGCGCGTGATGTGTCGTTGCGGTTTAGCAGTATTAATGCCTACTCAAGTTTTAAATTTATATTTAGCCGACTTATCAATAACACACACACACTTAACGAGCAGTGTACCCGGTCAGTATGAATAAAATGGTAAGTAGAGTGTCGATCACTAAGAGTGGAACGTATTATCTAGTTATTCTAATCAATATTTTAATATTCTAAGTTAGCTATACAACCTAATCTAACGCAAGAGGGTTCAGCCTGAGAGACTGGCACGTTTTGGTTGCAATTAAATAATAAACTAAACTAATGAGCACGAATCAGCGATAGGCATGCACGTACACAGATAAATACTCAAGACAATAAGAAGACCTGTCCTGATGATTAAGTAGATTGTCACTTGTTTTATTGATAGTTTTATATGAAGTGTATGTAATTAACCCTTTCTCGTTGGCCCTAATCTTATCGGTGATAAATCCCTTAATGATTACTTATGTCTAAAAGTCATTCCTAAGTGATCAATTTAGTAACAACCGTGGGAGCCACATTCTCTTCCGTAGTCAAATGCGCAGGCCACTAATAAACACAGAGGTTATCAATGCACTAATAAGTAGTAACCAAAGACATCAACATATAAACTTTAATTGATGGGAAAGCAGTTTTAAGGGAGTGCAATCTTTCTCGTCACATTACACAAGCCACCAATCCTGATGAATTAAAGTTTACTAACACAATAAAACAAAACTACTTAATGAATTAAATACATGCAGGACCTTCTTACAGCTCTTGTATCTTCGTTCGGGTGTGTCTTGTGCTGCCTAATCGTCTGAATTCGGCCTTAGGTTTCTGTGGTCTTCGGTCTTCTAAAACTGTCCAACTAGGGCTCTTGAAATTCATCTGTCTTTGGGGTATTTATAGTTTCTGTCTGAGGGTAAGATGCGGCGCATCTAATAAGTAGATGCGGCGCATTGACTTAACTTCGCGTAGGGTCCAAGATTAATATATTCAAGAATATTCGTACACCGCCAGAAGATGCGGCGTATCTTCATTCTTGGATGCGGCGCATGTCCTTTGCCGTCTTGGATAATATCATGTGAAATCTTGATAGCGATGCGCCGTATGTAAGAAGTATAATGCGGCGCATCTGGAGCAGAATAGTCTTGATCTTGTACATTTCAGTAGACTCTTAACTTCTTGCTTGTTTTGCTCCATAATTAGTCCAAAATCGCCAAGTTTCACCAAATGCTTGTTTTTACCTGAGAATTACAAAAGTAAACGATTAAGTATCAATTCTCATACATAATATAATAAAACAAGTCAAATAAATAGGATAAATGATGGTAATAAAATGTACTTATTTGAGTTCATCAAGCCGTATGTAATAAGTAAGATGCGGCGTATCTGGAGCAGAATGTCTTGATCTTGTACATTTCAGTAGACTCTTAACTTCTTGCTTGTTTTGCTCCATAATTAGTCCAAAATCGCCAAGTTTCACATAATACTTGTTTTTACCTGAGAATTACAAAAGTAAACATTAACGTATCAATTCTCACAGATAATATAATAAAACAAGTCAAATAAATAGGATAAATGATAGTAATAAAATGTACTTATTTGAGTTCATCAAATATCCCCCCACTTGAACTTTACTTGTCCCCAAGTAAACCTTAGAATTAATCTTATGAAAATGTATCCTAAAAGATATTAGGATTTATTTTTATATTTAAGCATGTATTCATTTTTGTCATAATCACACAACCAAACACTTAACGAATTAGAAGTAAAATAAAAATATTCTGATAAAAGCAAATCTAATCGTTTAACTGTCCAGTCGTGACGAATATTCTATCATAAGCTTGGCAAGTATACGCATCTCCTCCACTAAAGCCAAGGAATAACAAGTCTAAAGCGGTAAAAAGGGTTTTGAGGTTTAAGGGTTAATCATTCTCCTTAATCTCTATCGATCTCAAATTCCAAAAAAGGCGACAAAATCACAAATACATGATCGAATCCACGAACACGATACTTGCAATTGCTCAAATCCTTAACTCGAATAGGCTAAAGATAGGACCAAGTAATCTTCACCAATAATATTATATCAAAAAGGGCGACAAAATCATAAATACATAGCCGAATCCACGACTACGATACTTAAGATTTCTCAAATCCCTAATCTCAATAAATCAAAGGTTTGGATAAAGAATAATATAGGGTATGGATAATATTTGGGATACAAATTGGTGTAAAATGAAAAATAAACAAAACAGATAAATTAAAATCCTAAGTGTGGTTAATCACTATCCCAACTATCCCATGAATAAGACTCATATCACTGAATAACTCACGCTTTAACACTTGAAACACACGCTTTAGGTAGACATGAATTATACTCAACAAGATCTCAATCAAAGAATAACCTTAAGTTGGCGTTCCCATAACGTTCAACTCCCATTTAATTCATAGATATAATATACAACAACTAGTGGTGATATCGACCACTTAATACAAAACTTTACATAAGTTGGTTAAAACAAACTTCCAACTTTTCCTTTTTTCTTTTTCTTTTCTCATTTTTTCGATTTTTTCGATTTTTTTTTTTTTTTTTTACTTGAAACATAAACATAGATGTGTAAAATTTCACCACATCACTATAACGATAACTCTGGATAATTTTTCCATACTTTTCATGACTTCATAAATAACGGTAATAGTGAAAGTAGTAAACACACAAAAAATAAACTCAAAGATATACAATATTTACTTTCACTCCAATTGCATTGTGCAATTTCCCGACCTAACCAAAGATAATGAATTACGCACGCGAACACAGGTAATGTAAGGAAACACACTTTGCCTAAAGCAATTAACAAACCACGGATTTTAATCTACAGGGTAAGCTAAGGTGTAAGGGTGTAACGAAACATTATAACAAAGGTGTAAGAAACGAAAGGAATGGCTCTGAGTGTTTTTCTAGGGGTATCTTACTCTAAAAGTGAGAGTAACAAAAGGGTTTATACGGGGGTTAACTAACCAGTGTAGTTAGTCAATATCACATAACATATAAAGGCTATTTGGGTGTAATCCTAGAAATTTACCAATTTAGACAAGTCATTCCAATTATAAAAATAATACTTATTATGGTGGTCTCGAATAGTATACAAGCCAAGTTCTAAAGTTTACAAGTCACCGGCACACTCATAGATTTGTGAATTTTGAAAAATCACAATTTTTGAAAATAACGTCATGTGTGCAGCTATGTAATTTAGACTTTAATCAAAAACATGCTAAAAATTTTAAATTTTGATATATTAAGCACATTTTAAGCATATTTTGAAAAGTTTAGGACAAGTAAGTGTTCTAATTCTCCAATCCCCCCACTTAAGTTAAACAACGTCCTCGTTGTTTGTATCAAAGATTAAAAACTGGAAAATAAAAGAATTAGAACAGAAAAACTCCCCTGAGATTTGCTCGGTATGATCCTCCATTATTCGTATAAGAGCAAAAATCATCTTTCTTGTGGATGAGAACGTTTAAGCTTCATATTTGATGTATCCACAGGAAATGCAGGAATCTATAATACCACCAAGACTTTAAACACACCTAAATTAAGAAGGTTCAAACTTGCATAATACATTAGTAGTTAGAAAAAAAATAAAATGTAAAAATTAAAATGAAAATCATCAGGTCAGTCGATACGCTGTATCTTATGGAAGAAGATACGCCGTATCGAGCCTGGAATAAACACGAATCAGAATAGAAGATGTGTCGCATCCTTAACCAGGGATGCGCCGCATTAAAATAAACTGACAAAAAGTTTTAAAGTCAAAAGTAAAAATGCAGAAAAATAAAGTAAGATATGACCAGTGCAGGAGATGCGTCGCATCTCAGGATTGAGATGCGCCGTATCTTTTGCGGGCCTGACTGACTCGACACAGAACAGAATAGTAAAAATTTTCTCCGGGTTGTCTCCCGGTCAGCACTTGTCTTTATTCCAGAGTCTTCAAGTTAGACTCACGTTCAGCTCTTTATTTTGTTCTTGTCACGGTCCATCCTTCTTCTTTCATCCGAAAGATGTTCCCGTATAGCTCCGCAACATTTTCTTCCGTTCGACTTAATCTAGTATAACTCTTGGTCTTCGTCGCAACATATTCCTCATCTGGTCCCAAGGAGTATTTAATGACTTTAAATTTTTCAGAAATAATCATGGGTGGCTTATTATAAGGGATCCCAAGTAGTTGACACTTTCTTTTGATGAATTCTTCTTCGTCTTTATCAACAAACTTAAAATAAGGATCCTTAATCAAATAGTCATCAAGTTCATCAATTAATGACTTATTGTTATTATCATCTTGAATTGCCTCCCACTCTCTTTCCAATTCCCATTGTAAGAGTAAACTAAGCTTTGTTAATCATCAAATTGTTCATGCACCCATTCCCAGAAAGTAGTGTTCGATGTTCCCTTAAGTCCTTTTAAGTAGTTGATTCTACCTCTCTCTTGCAAAGCCTCTGCTTTACGTGGGCAGTCTTCAACTTTTTCATACCAATCATCTTCTTCAAAGTATACATCGTTTCCAACACGTTTCATTCCAATTATACTTCCCCCATTACAGGTTCCATCATTCTTATAATCACAGGTCGGCCATACACTACTCCCATCCTTGAAATAGAAAGGTGTACAAGTGTGATTAATGTGCTCAAATTCCCATGGTTTATCCCAAACCCATGGTATTTGGTCATTCCATTCGTAGTACCAGGTGTTTTTGAAATCATCATAATTTTTGAATCCTGGTAGATCTCCAGTTAGTACATCATCGTCGACTTGAAGAAGGTAATTAAATTCTTTGAATTGTTTGCACAAATGTGTCTCATAATTGAACAGATCAATGTCTATGATGAATAATTCTTCAATGCCCTCATTGATTGTTAAATCATTAAGTGACGACCCATAGTCGCTCTCTACTTCTTCATCTTCCCCTCTCATCCAATATACCCATAACGCATCTTTTGTAGCTCGATCCATGCTCTTATGGTTATTGAACTTACTAGCCAACCAATCTAAAAAATCAACATTGTTAGGATCGTGGTCAACGTCAAAGCAAGCTTTTCCAATCATTTTCCTCCTTATCTCCATGAACTCGTTAAATTGTTCCCTAAAACTCCGTGTCAACCATGAGGTCACAATCCGTTTGATTTCATTCACAGGAGCAAATTTAGGATTACTGTATTTAAGTTCATGCCATTCTTCGAGGGAGATGTCCATCAACCTTACCAACCTGCCATGAAATAGTATCTCCGACACAACATAAATCCTTTCATCGTCCAGATAGTTCTCATTTAATCCCCAGTACTGTTCGGAATAAGGCATGTAAGAGATTTGTATAGGTTGGGTATTGCCTCCACCACAGCTTTTATTGATTGAGTTCATGTATTCAATTTGGAATTTCCCATCATTCTCTTCAATAGTAGTCCAAGTCAATCCTTTAGATTCAATGATGGGCCATAAGAGTAGCAATTCATCTTCAGTGTAGCTCATTAGTAAATCATACGAGAATATCCCATCTTCAATATTGCCTAAGCGTTTGAATTCCTTATAAGTAGCTTCAAGAGGGGTTTCCCAAGAAAATAAATCGGCATCAATCATGAGCACATTGAAGTTGACATCATCAAAAAATTTCACTTCGAATGAATCCGAAAGCTAGAGTTCCTTAGCAAGATATCCGTTCACTGACATGTCTTCCATAGCAAAACCTGTCATCATAGGTAAAATCGTCAGTAGGATTTGTTCGCTAGAAGAGAAATTAATGAATTTAGAAACGGATATAAGAATAATTGATATCTGCAGACGATGCGCCGTATCCAGAAAGTTGGATACGCCGTATCTTATTTCGTTAAAATTTAATCAGACTTTTACTCAGAAAATAGATACGCCGCTTATAAATTAGAATGCGCCGTATCAGTTTTAATTATCAAAAATCGATATTTATTTAAAATTAAATGCGTCGTATTAACAAAAGTTAATGCGCCGTATTTTCGTTACGTTTCAAAATACAAGATTTTTGATTCAGAAAGATGCGCCGTATCGATAGAAATCGATGCGTCGTATCTGTTTAATAATTCGAAAACTGTTTTTAATTAAAATAATAAATATGCCGTATCTGCAAAAGCAGATGCGTCGTATGGCGTTAACGTTTAGAAAAATTTTCTTATTAAAAACAGATACGCCGTATCTTGGGAAAGATGCGTCGTATCGAATTAATTAAACGCGTTGTATTTTATAAAAATTAAACGCAATACGCCGTATCTATGAAAATAGATGCGCCGTATCATTTGAATAAGCTCAGTACAACGATAGCAGAATACAGAAAATACGGAAAATAAAAACAAAAATAAAAACAAACGAAAAGCAACAAAAATAAAAGAAAACAAATAACACACAAAACAGAAAATATGCAAATAATACAATGAATGCAATTAATCTAATACACAACACGGTTAGCGGTTAGATTAAAAATTAAAAAGAAAAACCTAATTAAAATACTAATCAAATTAACAGATAATAACAATTCACTCTCCGGCAGCGGCGCTGATGAACTCAAATAAGTACATTTTATTACTATCATTTATCCTATTAATTTGACTTGTTTTACTATATTATGTATGAGGATTGATACTTGATCGTTTACTTTTGTAATTCTCAGGTAAAAACAAGCATTTGGTGAAACTTAGCAATTTTGGACTAATTATGGAGCAAAACATGCATAAAGTTAAGAGTCTACTGAAATGAAGAAGATCAAGACTAATCTGCTCCAGATGCGCCGCATCTCACTCATGACATGCGCCGCATCTCTATCAAGATATCACCAGATACGATCCAAGATACAAGAGGACATGCGCCGCATCTAATCATGGAGTTACGCCGCATCTTCTGGCGGTGTACGAATATTCCTGAATATTATAATCTTGGACCCCACGCGAAGTTAAGTCAATGCGCCGCATCTACTTACTAGATGTGCCGCATCTTCCCTCAGACAGAAACTATAAATACCCCAAGACCAGACGAATTAAAAGAGCTTTTTGCCAGAGGAATAAAACCGAACCAGCAGAACCCTAGGACGAATTCAGTCAAGAAGACAGCACAAGACACACCAAACGAAGATACAAGAGCTGTAAGAAGGTGCTGCATGTGTTTAATTCATTAAGTAGTTTTGTTTTATTGTGTTAGCAAACTTTAATTCATCAGGATTGGTGGCTTGTGTAATGTGACAACGAAAGATTGCACTCCCTTTAATACTTGCTTTCCCATCAATTAAAGTTTATATGTTGATGTCTTTGGTTACTACTTATTAGTGCATTGATAACCTCTGTGTTTATTAGTGGCTTGCGGGCATTTGACTGCGGAAAATAATGTGGCTCCCACGGTTATTACTAAATTGATCACTTAGGAATAACTTTTAGACATAAGTAATCATTAAGGGTTTACTCGCCGATAAGATTAGGACCAACGAGAAAGGGTTAACTACATACACTTCATATAAAGCTATCAATAAAACAAGTGACAATCTACTTAATCATAAGGACAGCCCTCTTATTGTCTCGAGTATTTATCTGTGTACGTGTGTGCTACTTGCTGATTCGTGCCTATTGGTTTATTTTATTATTTAATTGCAAACAAATCGTGCCAGTCTCTCAGGCTGAAACCCCCTTGCGTTAGGATATTAAAATACTGATTAGAATAACGAGATAATACGTTCCACTCTTAGTGATCGACACTCTACTTACCATTATATTCATACTGACCGGGTACACTGCTCGTTAAGTGTGTGTGTTATTGATAAGTCGGCTAAATATAAATTTAAAACTTGAGTAGGCATTAAAACTGCTAAACCGCAACGACACATCACGCGCATCAAGTTTTTTGGCGCCGTTGCCGGGGAGTGAATTGTTATTATCTGTTAATTTGATTAGTATTTTAATTAGGTTTTTCTTTTTATTAGATTAATTGCATCATTGTATTATTTTGCTTATTTGTTGTATTGTGTGTTAATTGTTTTCTTTTATTTTTGTGTGTTTATTTTTGTTTGTGTGTTTTTATTTGTTTTTATTTTTCGTGTTTTCTGTTCTGCTATCGTTGTACTGTGCTAAATCAAACGATACGGTGCATCTGATCTCTCAGATACGGCGTATTGCGTTTAATTTTTTTTAAAATACAACGCGTTTAATTAATTCGATACGACGCATCTTTTCCCCAAGATACGGCGTATCTGTTTTTAATAAGAAAATTTTTCTAAGCGATAAAGTAATACGACGCATCTGCTTTAGCAGATACGGCGTATCTGTTTTTGTTGAAATTTTTTTTTTCTAAACGTTAACGCCATACGACGCATTTGCTTTCGCAGATGCGGCGTATCTTTTATTTTAATTAAAAACAGTTTGCGAATTATTAAATAGATACGGCGTATCGATTTTTATCGATACGGCGTAACCTCTGAATCAAAAATCTCGTATTTTTAAAACGTAACGAAAATACGGCGCATTAACTTTCGTTAATACGACGTATTTAATTTTAAATAAATATCGATTTTTGATTAATTAATTCGATACGGCGCATTCATAAATTCTAAGCGGCGTATCTCTTTTCTGAATAAAGTCTGATTAAATTTTAACGATTATAAGATACGGCGTATCCAACTTTTTGGATACGGCGCATCGTCTGCAGATATCAGTAACTTTAATTTTTCGTATTCCGTTTTCGTTATTAATTATCTGATATATTACTTTCTCGAGCATACCTTACTGATATTTTTGTGTTGATTTCAGGAAGTGCATGACCAGGAGTTCTACGAAGAACTTGATTCAACCTTTCGAAGATCCTGAACGAGCCCTACATTCGCTTAAAAGGCTTTTCAACACAAGAATCTTTGATCTTTCAAGTTCACTCGAGCTTGATTACTTTTCTGAAGAAAAAGAGGAAGTTGAAATAGAAACAATGGGCGAAAACACTACTATGGAGGAATACATGAACAGTACCCGTGCTGATTACACTTCAGGAGTTGCTAGACCTAAGTTTGATGATAAGTCAAAATTTGAATTGAAGGGTCAGTTTCTCAAGGAACTAAGAGAGAATGCTTTCAGTGGGACGGAACATGAGGATGCTAATGAGCATGTTGAAAAGGTCCTGGAGATTGCAGATTTGTTTACTTCAGAAGGAGTGAATGCCGATCAACTCATGCTAAGAATCTTTCCAATCTCGCTAAAAGGAGCTGCTAACAAGTGGCTAAGGAATGAACCTGCTAGTTCAATCACTACATGGGGAGATTTGAAGAGCAAATTCCTGAAGAGATATTGTCCACCTGCTAAGACTGCTAAAAAGATGGAGGCTATCAATAGTTTCAAGCAAGAGCCTGATGAAACTCTTTATCAAGCTTGGGAACGATTTAAAGATTTATTGGTAAAATGTCCTCAACACTATCTAACCCCTATGCAGGAGATAATATTGTTTTATCAAGGATTGGACGTGCCTACAAGACAGATTTTGGATGCTAAGGGAGCCGTACCTCAAATGAGTGCAACTAATGCTAGGAAAGCAATCCAAGAAGCTGCCGATCATTCTCAAAAATGGCACGATGGGACCTCTACTAGATCTAAGAGCAGCACTAATTTTGACGGGATTGCTGCTATTCAAGCTCAATTGGATAAAATTAGTAGAGAAATGAAGAAGCGTGATGAAAGAGCGTATGCTGCCCAAGTTGGATGTGAAAAGTGTGAAGGACCTCACTACACTAAAGATTGCCCGAACAAGAATGAAAGTGAGACGTTTGAAGAAGCATATTACACCCAATTTGGACAACCATTCCGACCTTCAGGAAGATTTAGGGAAGCTACACCGGGATTCTATCAAAAGAACAACTTCAATCCCGCTTATCAAGAAAGGAGGCAGACTTTAGATGATACTTTAAAGCAAATTATGACCGATGCTGCTAAAAGACATGAAGAGAATACTGCTATGATCAAAGAAATCCGAGCTTCAACGGACACTACTACAAGAAATCAAGGAGCTTCGATCAAAGCATTGGAACAACAAATTGGTCAAATGAGCAAAGTTCTTCAAGAAAGGGGATATGGAAGTTTACCGAGCTCAACTGAAACCAACCCAAGAGATCATGTCAAGGCCATAAGCACCACTGAAGAAGTCACTCCTAATATACCTAGAAGATCGATGAATGGTAATGATGGTGCAAGACCCGAATTTTTCTTTAATTCTTCAATCAGCTTAAGAAGACTACTAAAAGAGAAGACAAAGATTGAAGAGGAGATCAAGGCAACAATGAAAGAAGAGAGCCCTGCAACCGACTCAAATGCCTTGCCTCATAAAGAAAGAGACCCAGGAAGTTTTACTCTACCTTGTTCTATTAATAATATATCTTTCAATAATATGTTAGCTGACTTAGGAGCTAGTGTTAGTGTTATGCCTCTTAAGACATTCGCTGCCCTAGGACTAGGAAAATTAGCACCAACTAAGTTACTTATTGAATTGGCTGATAAACCGGTAAAACGACCTGAAGGGATTGCTAATAATGTGCTAGTTAAGATTGAGCAGTTTATTTTTCCCGTAGACTTTGTTATACTAGATATGCCCGAGGATGTTAAGATTCCTTTAATCCTCGGAAGACCTTTCTTGTCTACTGCCCATGCTAAGATTGATGTGTTTAAGAGAAAAATCTCATTAAGGGTAGGGAATAATAAACTAGTCTATAAATGCCAAGATCCGGTTAAAAGCATAATTAGAGGTGTTTATGTGCTAGGATTAAGAGAGCGTATGGACCTCGATCTTGAAGCTAGACTTATGGGAGAAACATTGATTCAAAACAACTCAACTAATCCTAATCATGAGAACTTTGAGGAATTCATTGACCTTAATGTACCTACCGAACTTAGACGCAATGTTGTTAATGATTCTGATGATGAGCGGTATGATTGTGTAGTAATTAATAAACGTAGGAGAATAGTTGAGAAAACGAATTTGAATAATGATGTGTTTATTGAACTACCACCCCACCTTGCTTATTTGTGCCTATATGATAATAAGAATTTCCCGTCTATCATTTTATCATCTCTGCCCGAAAGGGACAGGACTTTGTTTATACAGATATTAAAGAAGAACGGCGTGGAAATTAAGGACGAGCAAGGAGTGTTCAATATTACTGAATTGGCGATGAAGGAGCGCGATGTTTCCGACTCCTTCAATGATCGATATTAAAGAGCTGAACGTGAGTCTAACTTGAAGACTCTGGAATAAAGACAAGTGCTGGCCGGGAGACAACCCGGAGAATTTTTATTATTCTATTTTTTTGTGTCGAGTCAGTCAGACCGCCGAGGATACGGCGCATCTCAATCCTGAGATGCGACGCATCTCCTGCAATGGTCATATCTTATTTTAATTTTTCTGCATTTTTATTTTCGACTTTAAAACTATTTATCAGTTTATTTTAATGCGGCGCATCCCTGGTTAAGGATGCGGCGCATCTTTATTCTGATCCGTATTAATTCCAGGCTCGATACGGCGTATCTTCTTCCATAAGATACGGCGCATCGACTGACCTGATGATTTTCAGTTTTAATTTTTATATTTTATTTTTATCTAACTACTAATGTATTATGCAAGTTTGAACCTTTCTTATCTTAGGTGTGTTTTAAAGTATTGGTGGTATTATAGTTTCCTGGATTTCCTGTGGATACATCAAGTATGATGCTTTAACGTTCTAATCCACAAGAAAGATGATTTTTGCTCAAATACAAATGGAGGATCATACCGAGCAAATCTCAGGGGAGTTTTTCTGTTCTAATTCTTTTATTTTCCAGTTTTTAACCTTTTATACAAACAACGAGGACGTTGTTTAACTTAAGTGGGGGGATTGGAGAATTAGAACACTTAACAATTACTTGTCCTAAACTTTTTCAAAAATTATGCTTAAAATGTGCTTAATATATCAAACTTAAAAATTTTTAGCATGTTTTTGTTTAAGATCTAAGTTGCATAGCTGCACACATGACGTTATTTTCAAAAATTGTGATTTTCCAAAATTCACAAATCTATGAGTGTGCCGGTGACTTGTAAACTTTAGAACTTGGCTTGTATACTATTCGAGACCACCATAATGAGTATTATTTATATAATTGGAATGACTTGTCTAAATTGGTAAAATTCTAGGATTACACCCAAATAGCCTATTATATGTTATGTGTTATTAGCTAACTACACTGGTTAGTTAACCCCCGTATAAACCTTTTGTTACTCTCATTTTTAGAGTAAGATACCCCTAGAAAAACCCTCAGAGCCATTCCTTTCGTTTCTTACACCTATGTTTAAAATGTTTCGTTACACCCTTACACCTTAGCCTACCCTGTAGATTAGAATCCGTGGTTGGTTAATTGCTATAGGCAAAGTGTGTTTCCTTACATTACCTGTGTTCGCGTGCGTAATTCATTATCTTTGGCTAGGTCGGGAAATTGCACAATGCAATTGGAGTGAAAGTAAATATTGTATATCTTTGAGTTTGTTTTTCGTGTGTTTACTACTTTCACTATTACCGTTATTTCTGAAGTATGAGAAGTATGGAAAAATTATCCAGAATTATCATTATAGTGATGTGGTGAAATTTTACACATCTATGTCGATGTAAAAAAAAAAAAAAAAAAAAAAAAAAAAAATCGAAAAAATAAGGAAAGAAAAAGAAAGAAAGAAAAGTTGGAAGTTTGTTTCAACCAACTTATGTAAAGTTATGTAAGTGGTCGATATCACCACTATTTGTTGTACTATATCTATGGATTGAATGGGAATTGGCAGTTATGGGAACGCCAATTAAGGTTTATTCTTTGATTAAGATCTTGTTGAGTATAATTCGTGTCTACCTAAAGCGTGTGTTTCAAGTGTTAAAGCGTGAGTTATTCGATGACATGAGTCTTATTAATGGGATGGTTGGGATAGTGATTAACCACACTTAGGATTTTAATTTATTTGTTTTGTTCATTTTTCATTTTACACCAATTTACATCCCAAATGTTATCCATACCCTTTATTATTCTTTATCCAACCAAACCTTTGATTTATTGAGATTAGGGATTTGAGCAATCTTAAGTATCGTAGTCGTGGATTCGGCTATGTATTTATGATTTTGTCGCCCTTTTTGATATATTATTATTGGTAAAGTTTGGACCTATCCTTAGCCTATTCGAGTTAAGGATTTGAGCAATTGCAAGTATCATGTTCGTGGATTCGATCATGTATTTGTGATTTTGTCGCCTTTTCTGGAATTTGAGATCGATAGTGAAAGAGAATAATTAACCCTTAAGCCTAAAAACCCTTTTTGCCGCTTTAGACTTGTTATTCCTTAGCTTTAGTGGAGGAGATGTGTATACTTGCCAAGCTTATGATAGAATATTCGTCGCGACTGGACAGTTAAACGATTAGATTTGCTTTTATCAAATTATTTATTTTACTTCTAATTCGTTAAGTGTTTAGTTGTGTGATTATGAAATAAACGAATACATGCTTAAATATAAAAATAAATCCTAACATCTTTTAGGATACATTTTCATAAGAGAAATTCTAAGGTTTACTTGGGGACAAGTAAAGTTCAAGTGGGGGGATATTTGATGAACTCAAATAAGTACATTTTATTACTATCATTTATCCTATTAATTTGACTTGTTTTACTATATTATGTATGAGGATTGATACTTAATCGTTTACTTTTGTAATTCTCAGGTAAAAACAAGCATTTGGTGAAACTTAGCAATTTTGGACTAATTATGGAGCAAAACATGCATAAAGTTAAGAGTCTACTGAAATGAAGAAGATCAAGACTAATCTGCTCCAGATGCGCCGCATCTCACTCATGACATGCGCCGCATCTCTATCAAGATATCACCAGATACGATCCAAGATACAAGAGGACATGCGCCGCATCTAATCATGGAGTTACGCCGCATCTTCTGGCGGTGTACGAATATTCCTGAATATTATAATCTTGGACCCCACGCGAAGTTAAGTCAATGCGCCGCATCTACTTACTAGATGCGCCGCATCTTCCCTCAGACAGAAACTATAAAATACCCCAAGACCAGACGATGCGCATCACGGCGCATCACTATCACGCGCATCATTAGCATCCTCATGTTCCGTCCCACTGAAAGCATTCTCTCTTAAGATGCGGCGCATCTAATAAGTAGATGCGGCGCATCTGGAGCAGAATGCGGCGCATCTAATAAGTAGATGCGGCGCATTGACTTAACTTCGCGTAGGGTCCAAGATTAATATATTCAAGAATATTCGTACACCGCCAGAAGATGCGGCGTATCTTCATTCTTGGATGCGGCGCATGTCCTTTGCCGTCTTGGATAATATCATGTGAAATCTTGATAGCGATGCGCCGTATGTAAGAAGTATAATGCGGCGCATCTGGAGCAGAATAGTCTTGATCTTGTACATTTATGTAGACTCTTAACTTCTTGCTTGTTTTGCTCCATAATTAGTCCAAAATCGCCAAGTTTCACCAAATGCTTGTTTTTACCTGAGAATTACAAAAGTAAACGATTAAGTATCAATTCTCATACATAATATAATAAAACAAGTCAAATAAATAGGATAAATGATGGTAATAAAATGTACTTATTTGAGTTCATCAAGCCGTATGTAAGAAGTATGTTGCGGCGTATCTGGAGCAGAATGTCTTGATCTTGTACATTTCAGTAGACTCTTAACTTCTTGCTTGTTTTGCTCCATAATTAGTCCAAAATCGCCAAGTTTCACATAATACTTGTTTTTACCTGAGAATTACAAAAGTAAACATTAACGTATCAATTCTCACAGATAATATAATAAAACAAGTCAAATAAATAGGATAAATGATAGTAATAAAATGTACTTATTTGAGTTCATCAAATATCCCCCCACTTGAACTTTACTTGTCCCCAAGTAAACCTTAGAATTAATCTTATGAAAATGTATCCTAAAAGATATTAGGATTTATTTTTATATTTAAGCATGTATTCATTTTTGTCATAATCACACAACCAAACACTTAACGAATTAGAAGTAAAATAAAAATATTCTGATAAAAGCAAATCTAATCGTTTAACTGTCCAGTCGTGACGAATATTCTATCATAAGCTTGGCAAGTATACGCATCTCCTCCACTAAAGCCAAGGAATAACAAGTCTAAAGCGGTAAAAAGGGTTTTGAGGTTTAAGGGTTAATCATTCTCCTTAATCTCTATCGATCTCAAATTCCAAAAAAGGCGACAAAATCACAAATACATGATCGAATCCACGAACACGATACTTGCAATTGCTCAAATCCTTAACTCGAATAGGCTAAAGATAGGACCAAGTAATCTTCACCAATAATATTATATCAAAAAGGGCGACAAAATCATAAATACATAGCCGAATCCACGACTACGATACTTAAGATTTCTCAAATCCCTAATCTCAATAAATCAAAGGTTTGGATAAAGAATAATATAGGGTATGGATAATATTTGGGATACAAATTGGTGTAAAATGAAAAATAAACAAAACAGATAAATTAAAATCCTAAGTGTGGTTAATCACTATCCCAACTATCCCATGAATAAGACTCACATCACTGAATAACTCACGCTTTAACACTTGAAACACACGCTTTAGGTAGACATGAATTATACTCAACAAGATCTCAATCAAAGAATAACCTTAAGTTGGCGTTCCCATAACGTTCAACTCCCATTTAATTCATAGATATAATATACAACAACTAGTGGTGATATCGACCACTTAATACAAAACTTTACATAAGTTGGTTAAAACAAACTTCCAACTTTTCCTTTTTTCTTTTTCTTTTCTCATTTTTTCGATTTTTTCGAATTTTTTTTTTTTTTTTTTTTTTTTTTTTTTTTTTTTTTTTTTTTTTTTTACTTGAAACATAAACATAGATGTGTAAAATTTCACCACATCACTATAACGATAACTTTGGATAATTTTTTCATACTTTTCATGACTTCAGAAATAACGGTAATAGTGAAAGTAGTAAACACACAAAAAATAAACTCAAAGATATACAATATTTACTTTCACTCCAATTGCATTGTGCAATTTCCCGACCTAACCAAAGATAATGAATTACGCACGCGAACACAGGTAATGTAAGGAAACACACTTTGCCTAAAGCAATTAACAAACCACGGATTTTAATCTACAGGGTAAGCTAAGGTGTAAGGGTGTAACGAAACATTATAACAAAGGTGTAAGAAACGAAAGGAATGACTCTGAGTGTTTTTCTAGGGGTATCTTACTCTAAAAGTGAGAGTAACAAAAGGGTTTATACGGGGGTTAACTAACCAGTGTAGTTAGTCAATATCACATAACATATAAAGGCTATTTGGGTGTAATCCTAGAAATTTACCAATTTAGACAAGTCATTCCAATTATAAAAATAATACTTATTATGGTGGTCTCGAATAGTATACAAGCCAAGTTCTAAAGTTTACAAGTCACCGGCACACTCATAGATTTGTGAACTTTGAAAAATCACAATTTTTGAAAATAACGTCATGTGTGCAGCTATGTAATTTAGACTTTAATCAAAAACATGCTAAAAATTTTAAATTTTGATATATTAAGCACATTTTAAGCATATTTTGAAAAGTTTAGGACAAGTAAGTGTTCTAATTCTCCAATCCCCCCACTTAAGTTAAACAACGTCCTCGTTGTTTGTATCAAAGATTAAAAACTGGAAAATAAAAGAATTAGAACAGAAAAACTCCCCTGAGATTTGCTCGGTATGATCCTCCATTATTCGTATAAGAGCAAAAATCATCTTTCTTGTGGATGAGAACGTTTAAGCTTCATATTTGATGTATCCACAGGAAATGCAGGAATCTATAATACCACCAAGACTTTAAACACACCTAAATTAAGAAGGTTCAAACTTGCATAATACATTAGTAGTTAGAAAAAAAATAAAATGTAAAAATTAAAATGAAAATCATCAGGTCAGTCGATACGCTGTATCTTATGGAAGAAGATACGCCGTATCGAGCCTGGAATAAACACGAATCAGAATAGAAGATGTGTCGCATCCTTAACCAGGGATGCGCCGCATTAAAATAAACTGACAAAAAGTTTTAAAGTCAAAAGTAAAAATGCAGAAAAATAAAGTAAGATATGACCAGTGCAGGAGATGCGTCGCATCTCAGGATTGAGATGCGCCGTATCTTTTGCGGGCCTGACTGACTCGACACAGAACAGAATAGTAAAAATTTTCTCCGGGTTGTCTCCCGGTCAGCACTTGTCTTTATTCCAGAGTCTTCAAGTTAGACTCACGTTCAGCTCTTTATTTTGTTCTTGTCACGGTCCATCCTTCTTCTTTCATCCGAAAGATGTTCCCGTATAGCTCCGCAACATTTTCTTCCGTTCGACTTAATCTAGTATAACTCTTGGTCTTCGTCGCAACATATTCCTCATCTGGTCCCAAGGAGTATTTAATGACTTTAAATTTTTCAGAAATAATCATGGGTGGCTTATTATAAGGGATCCCAAGTAGTTGACACTTTCTTTTGATGAATTCTTCTTCGTCTTTATCAACAAACTTAAAATAAGGATCCTTAATCAAATAGTCATCAAGTTCATCAATTAATGACTTATTGTTATTATCATCTTGAATTGCCTCCCACTCTCTTTCCAATTCCCATTGTAAGAGTAAACTAAGCTTTGTGTAATCATCAAATTGTTCATGCACCCATTCCCAGAAAGTAGTGTTCGATGTTCCCTTAAGTCCTTTTAAGTAGTTGATTCTACCTCTCTCTTGCAAAGCCTCTGCTTTACGTGGGCAGTCTTCAACTTTTTCATACCAATCATCTTCTTCAAAGTATACATCGTTTCCAACCCGTTTCATTCCAATTATACTTCCCCCATTACAGGTTCCATCATTCTTATAATCACAGGTCGGCCATACACTACTCCCATCCTTGAAATAGAAAGGTGTACAAGTGTGATTAATGTGCTCAAATTCCCATGGTTTATCCCAAACCCATGGTATTTGGTCATTCCATTCGTAGTACCAGGTGTTTTTGAAATCATCATAATTTTTGAATCCTGGTAGATCTCCAGTTAGTACATCATCGTCGACTTGAAGAAGGTAATTAAATTCTTTGAATTGTTTGCACAAAGGTGTCTCATAATTGAACAGATCAATGTCTATGCTGAATAATTCTTCAATGCCCTCATTGATTGTTAAATCATTAAGTGACGACCCATAGTCGCTCTCTACTTCTTCATCTTCCCCTCTCATCCAATATACCCATAACGCATCTTTAGTAGCTCGATCCATGCTCTTATGGTTATTGAACTTACTAGCCAACCAATCTGAAAAATCAACATTGTTAGGATCGTGGTCAACGTCAAAGCAAGCTTTTCCAATCATTTTCCTCCTTATCTCCATGAACTCGTTAAATTGTTCCCTAAAACTCCGTGTCAACCATGAGGTCACAATCCGTTTGATTTCATTCACAGGAGCAAATTTAGGATTACCGTATTTAAGTTCAAGCCATTCTTCGAGGGAGATGTCCATCAACCTTACCAACCTGCCATGAAATAGTATCTCCGACACAGCATAAATCCTTTCATCGTCCAGATAGTTCTCATTTAATCCCCAGTACTGTTCGGAATAAGGCATGTAAGAGATTTGTATAGGTTGGGTATTGCCTCCACCACAGCTTTTATTGATTGAGTTCATGTATTCAATTTGGAATTTCCCATCATTCTCTTCAATAGTAGTCCAAGTCAATCCTTTAGATTCAATGATGGGCCATAAGAGTAGCAATTCATCTTCAGTGTAGCTCATTAGTAAATCAGACGAGAATATCCCATCTTCAATATTGCCTAAGCGTTTGAATTCCTTATAAGTAGCTTCAAGAGGGGTTTCCCAAGAAAATAAATCGGCATCAATCATGAGCACATTGAAGTTGACATCATCAAAAAATTTCACTTCGAATGAATCCGAAAGCAAGAGTTCCTTAGCAAGATATCCGTTCACTGACATGTCTTCCATAGCAAAACCTGTCATCATAGGTAAAATCGTCAGTAGGATTTGTTCGCTAGAAGAGAAATTAATGAATTTAGAAACGGATATAAGAATAACTGATATCTGCAGACGATGCGCCGTATCCAGAAAGTTGGATACGCCGTATCTTATTTCGTTAAAATTTAATCAGACTTTTACTCAGAAAATAGATACGCCGCTTATAAATTAGAATGCGCCGTATCAGTTTTAATTATCAAAAATCGATATTTATTTAAAATTAAATGCGTCGTATTAACAAAAGTTAATGCGCCGTATTTTCGTTACGTTTCAAAATACAAGATTTTTGATTCAGAAAGATGCGCCGTATCGATAGAAATCGATGCGTCGTATCTGTTTAATAATTCGAAAACTGTTTTTAATTAAAATAATAAATATGCCGTATCTGCAAAAGCAGATGCGTCGTATGGCGTTAACGTTTAGAAAAATTTTCTTATTAAAAACAGATACGCCGTATCTTGGGGAAAGATGCGTCGTATCGAATTAATTAAACGCGTTGTATTTTATAAAAATTAAACGCAATACGCCGTATCTATGAAAATAGATGCGCCGTATCATTTGAATAAGCTCAGTA
The DNA here is from genome assembly GCA_021014915.2 of Artemisia tridentata subsp. tridentata. Taxonomy (NCBI): domain Eukaryota; kingdom Viridiplantae; phylum Streptophyta; class Magnoliopsida; order Asterales; family Asteraceae; genus Artemisia; species Artemisia tridentata. The sequence goes on from CP139505.1 coordinate 73,455,753, forward strand.
CAACGATAGCAGAATACAGAAAATACGAAAAATAAAAATAAAAATAAAAACAAACGAAAAGCAACAAAAATAAAAGAAAACAAATAACACACAAAACAGAAAATATGCAAATAATACAATGAATGCAATTAATCTAATACACAACACGGTTAGCGGTTAGATTAAAAATTAAAAAGAAAAACCTAATTAAAATACTAATCAAATTAACAGATAATAACAATTCACTCTCCGGCAGCGACGCCAAAAACTTGATGCGCGTGTGCGTATGCTCTAATTTATACCGACGGTATGTCGTTGTGGTTTTAGCAGTATTCAAATTTTAAATTTATATTTAGCCGACTTATCAATAACACACACACTTTAACGAGCAGTGTACCCGGTCAGTATGAATATAATGGTAAGTAGAGTGTCGATCACTAAGAGTGGAACGTATTATCTAGTTATTCTAATCAGTATTTTAATATCTTAAGTTAGCTATACAACCTAATCTAACGCAAGGGGGTTCAGCCTGAGAGACTGGCACGGTTTGGTTGCAATTAAATAATAAACTAAACTAATGAGCACGAATCAGCGAGTAGCACACACGTACACAGATAAATACTTGAGACAATAAGAAGACCTGTCCTGATAGTTAAGTAGCTTGTCACTTGTTTTATTGCTAGTTTTATATGAAGTGTATAGTTCCATGCAACGCACCGAGATTAAGTCCTTTCTCGTTGGTTCTAATCTTATCGGCGAGTAAACCCTTAATGATTACTTATGACTATCCCATTTATCTTTCTTCCTACTTTTCTACAGACGATAGAATGCATAGGCGATCTAATAAATAGGCGAGGAAGGGGCATGGCGACCCAAGCAATGCTCAGCTAGACACAGAGGTTATCAATGCACTAATAAAAGTCACCAAAGACATCAACATATAAACTTTAATTAATGGGAAAGCAATTTTAAGGGGAGTTGAAGTGAATGATAACATAACACAAGCCCATCAATCCTGACCAATTAAAGTGTACTAATACAATAAAACAAAACTACTTAATGAATTAAATACATGCAGGACCTTCTTACAGCTCTTGTATCTTCGTTCAAGGTGTGTCTTGTGCTGTTACTTCGACTGAATTCGGCCTTAGGTTTCTGTGGTCTTCGGTCTTCTAAAACTAGGGCTCTGGAAATTCGTCTGGTCTTGGGGTATTTATAGTTTCTGTCTGAGGGTAAGATGCGGCGCATTGAATAAGTAGATGCGGCGCATTGACTTAACTTCGCGTGGGGTCCAAGATTAATATATTCAGGAATATTCATACACCGCCAGAAGATGCGGCGTAACTCCATTCTTAGATGCGGCGCATGTCCTTTGCCTTCTTGGATAATATCTTGTGAAATCTTGATAGTGATGCGCCGTATGTAATAAGTAAGATGCGGCGTATCTGGAGCAGAATGTCTTGATCTTGTACATTTCAGTAGACTCTTAACTTCTTGCTTGTTTTGCTCCATAATTAGTCCAAAATCGCCAAGTTTCACATAATACTTGTTTTTACCTGAGAATTACAAAAGTAAACATTAACGTATCAATTCTCACAGATAATATAATAAAACAAGTCAAATAAATAGGATAAATGATAGTAATAAAATGTACTTATTTGAGTTCATCACATACTATGACCAACTATGCACTAAACTTACAAATTGATACACTAAACACACATACTGATGCATTAATATGTCTAACACTAATCATAATCACTGATGCCCTAACCATACTCACCGATGCTCTAATATATTCAACGATGCACTAAACATATATTTGATGCACTAAACATAATTTTCACAATGATGCACTAAAAATACAAACATATGCTATTTCATGAAATCCCGATGCACTAATCATACTCCATAGATGTCTAACAATGCACTAATCATAATCATTGATGCCCTAACCATACTCACCGATGCTCTAATATATTCAACGATGCACTAAATATATATTTGATGCACTAAACATAATTTTCACAATGATGCACTAAACATACAAACATATGCTATTTCATGAAATCCCGATGCACTAATCAAACAAACAAATGCTCTAATCATACTCCATAGATGTCGTAACTTATCACACGATCCTTAATTATACACTTGAAGTGCTAACATATACCACAAAAATTAGTTGTTGATGCATTAATCAAACAAAAAGATGCCTTAATATATCTAATCATACTCCATAGATGTCGTAACTTATCACACGATCCTTAATTATACACTTGAAGTGCTAACATATACCACAAAAATTAGTTGTTGATGCATTAATCAAACAAAAAGATGCCTTAATATATCTCGTGATGCCCTAAGATGTCAAATTTTTTCAAAATTAAACGACAACCTCATTACCTCCACCTAAACATTAAAATAAATAAATAAGTATATATATATATATATATATATATATATATATATATATATATATATATATATATATATAAGAGTATACATAATTAATTAACCTGAAGAAGAGCATTGATGACGTAGCGTGTGTGAATGAACAGCATTTAATCGATGGCGGTGTGACGGTGGCGGAGTGAAGATTGACGTGGTGGTTGCACGACGGAAGACGGTGGTGGTGACGGTGAGTCGTCTCATCATACAGATAGATTAGCTCATCTCTATGTTTGGGCGGCGGTGTGACTGTGGTTGATTTAAGATTGACGCGGAGGTTGTATGATGGAAGACGGTGGCGAAGGTGGTGGTGGTGGTGGTAACTCGTCTAATCATACGGTGATGGTGTGACTGGTTGTACGATTGGAAGTGCTAACATAAAAAAATGAAGATCTGTTTGTTTATATCCCTATTTTGTTTGTTTTTTAAACTTTTACCCTGAACTTTTGATGATTATCAAATTCTACCCTGTAACTTTTTTTCTCACTTTTCTATCTAATTATACTTTTCTCTAGAACTGGACCCTATATATATAATATATATATATATATATATATAACTGGACCCTATATATATAATACTTGTATGCGTGAATAAGTGTGTATGTAGGACCCAAATGAGTAAGTTGTGGTATGTTATTGGGAAGGGGGGTTGTAAAGGGAGGTATGTCATGGTGACGTGGCACCCCGTGGGGCCTGAATGAGGAGATTTTGCTCTTCATTGCACCTCCTGCTCTTATCCAAAAGTGGGTAATGAGTGATTGCATTATATAGTACCAAGCATCATTATTCATTATGTTACTCATTCCTTATGGCCCATACCCCTTAACCAAGCACACCTTAAGTACTTTCGATAAATAAAAAACTTAACTTCTTCAAAGTTTTGCTCCAATGCCCCATGTCCGAGCTCTTCCGAGGCGGAGCTAGCACGAAACACCAAAACCATTTTTAGAGCATCACTAAAACCACAATAAAGATAAAAACCCGGAAACCATCCAAAGCACCAACAACCCCCTGACATAAACAACAAACGCAAACAACCAAAACCACGGCGATATAGTGGCTATTTCGGCAGATGGCGGCATGGTGGTGGGTATTGTGGTGGAAATAGGTGGCGTATTTATTGGTGGCGCCGGTTGATGATGGTTTACAGTTATGATGATTTACGGTTACACTATGTTCTTGAGTTAAAATTTGAGAGGAAAGGAAAGGAAACGTAATGTTTTTTTGTGTTATTGAGTTTCTTTTTAAGAGAGGAAAGGGAAGTGGAGAGGAAGATGGGAGAAAGCTTTCTTAATAAAATCTTCCTCCCATTTTTGGGAGGAAAGGGAAAGGAAACGAAATTGATTGTTGTATAAAGACTAGTATACCCTTTTTAAAACATTTGACATTAACAACTAAAGGGAATTTGCACAAGTTATTTTCCTTCTCCTTCAACTCAAGAACATGATTTATGGTGGCGCCGGTTGATGATGGTTTACAGTTATGATGATTTACAGTTACACTCTGTTCTTGAGTTAAAATTTGAGAGGAAAGGAAAGGAAACGTAATGTTTTTTTGTGTTATTGAGTTTCTTTTTAAGAGAGGAACGGGAAGTGGAGAGGAAGATGGGAGAAAGCTTTCTTAATAAAATCTTCCTCCCATTTTTGGGAGGAAAGGGAAAGGAAACGAAATTGATTGTTGTATAAAGACTAGTATACCCTTTTTAAAACATTTGACATTAACAACTAAAGGGAATTTGCACAAGTTATTTTCCTTCTCCTTCAACTCAAGAACATGATTTATGATTATTTTCCTTTTCATTTCCTCTATCTCAAGAACATATTAACTAACACTTCATTTCTTTTTCCATTTCTTTCCCATTCCTATTCTTTTAAATTTCCTTTCACTCAAAACTCGAGAACTGAGTGTTAGGGTGTGGGTTTTAAATTCTTGTGGATGTGTGTGTGTGTGTCTCGAAGTAACAAGAGAGAGAGATAGATGATGTTTATGATGTGTGAGTTTTAATTTTTACAAGGATGGCAGTGGCCGGCCACGTTGCGGCATGGCGGGGTTTTTTTTCGTTGTATTTGTTTTCTGATGATTTTTATCAGAGGTATTTTGAAACTAATGTACGGTTTTGTCTAGTATAATATTAGATAGTAATAACAGTGGCTAAGTCGACATACGTTGTCTAGCACACTTACGCCTTTAGGAATGGGCGTCCGTCTCCCATTATTACCACTTCATCTTCTTCCATTCTTTGCTATACCAAAAAATAAACAGCGAGAACAACAGTAAATAATTGCATCATAAAATTAAGGAAAACCGTGACAGCTGACAATGAAATCTAACCTGGCAGCCAAACTGTTTCCCTTTTATGTCTATTTGAAAATCGGAGATAAAATAGTGAAAAATTGTATAGTTTGAAACCCTTTTAGTATATCTCTAAAGAAATCATCATAGAAGTGATATAAAGTGTATGAATCATGAAGAAAAGTCTATGAAGAATGTATGCAAGCCTTTTGTGTGTGTGTGTGTGTGTGTGTGTGTGTGTGTGTGTGCGTGCGGGTAATACTCCCAATGAGGATCAAAATTATGATAAATAAGGCTTAGATCTGCCATGGCTGCAACCACAGTTCATATGTGGTTACCTCGCCAAAATATAATCCAGAAGACAATCATCATCGCCTTAATAGACGGGCCATTGTTTCATGCCGTCGATCGTTGCAACGGTATTTTTTTTAGTAGAAAGTGTGGCTAACGAAACTAATAAATGATATTAACCTTTTTTAGTGATTCCAAAAAGTGCCTAATAAGACCCAACATTTGGTGATTCACTAAGCTACTAACTTGCTAACCATTTGTCATCACGTAATTGCTGAGCTTACTCACAAAACCTGCATTTATTCATAGCAACGAAAATACAGTCATAAGCAATTAATATGTGGCAGAAAATTTGATATTTGAGTACTTCGGATAAACATTTGATTTCGGTATATTCCTCCAAGTGACACACAGATAAAAACACATTTAAAAACACTCTTCAAGATAAATTCATAAAAGTAAAAAACAGAGAGTTACCCTTCATGTACAGTTGCTTAGATTCATCTTATGTATACAAATAGTATCAGCATAAGCAACTGGTCATAAGACCTTTGGTGGCTAACTGGATCATACAAACATTCTCCATTTGACTTTGTGTGTCAATTACTTTGGTTCAACTGTTGCATCACATTAAATTGATTTAACAACCTGACAATTAATTTAGGACACGTGAGGTGACGTTCGAGACATACCTGGTTAACCCGTGTCGTTCTTAGCCAATTTATTTACCCATTTGACCTGTTATTAAACAAATATAGCAAGTTAGTAGATGAATCATTAATCGTCTAAGTATATGAATCAGTTAAAATAGATATGTGCACTGGTAAAAATATGAGCATTTTTTATGTCATACGAACATAAGCCTTGCAAATGAGAGTAAGGAGAATTCGGTAAACTGTTAATATTCGTAACTTACTCACTATTCAGCGCCTTTCGATTGCGTCGTTAGTTGCATTCTCGGTTACACAGACCTGAACCACAAAGAAAAAAGTGGAGCCTGAATTTGTGAAATAACTTAAGAAGCAAAAAAGGAGCTTCTAACTTACTGGTACTGCATTTAGTGATGCATAAATATTGTGAGAAAGAATGTTTTGCATTATAGTATTTCAAAACTACATGTTAACATGTCCCAACACTACTCATTGGCTTTTTCGAATTAAGCCCGTAATATCCCGGTATATGGCTTAACCATTAAGCCTGTAAGAAAACACTTTCAAGGAACCATATTTGACACTGGTGAGAACATGTATATATATCTGATGCGTGGTTTTGCAACCTTACAACAGGTTTTACCTCTCGAGGGATCTCAAGAGGCTTACAACCCCACCAGGCAGTGTACCTGACCGATGTAGTATAGTGTAGTGGTAAGTACGGGGGATTGATCATTCTCCACAGGGAATAGTGTTCGTTAGGTATGAAAAACTACTCTAATTAGGTCTAAGGGTGAAGGAAGATTATTTTCTGTATTTTTATATTTTTTTATGAAAGCAAGTAAAATCTCGGGTTTGAAGGAGTGGGCGGAATTAGTTGCTAGTCAACTAACCCAAATTACTACGAATGCAAATAAAATAAAATAACTGAAAATGAAAAGGTTGTGAAACTTATGTGGAGAGAAATGTGTTTACTTAGATTTCCTTACTCCCTAACTATCTTTTACCGGTTGATTAGTGTGTATTAATTGCGTGGATGACGGGTGTATTCCTTAATACCAATCGTGGGGTGGCGTACGTACTTCCCCAACTCTACAAGCTCCTACTTCACTCCTATGTCGAGCCGGCTAGGAAGCTCCTAACATGGGATCACTAGAATTCGCTCATGCATTAAATACAACCATAAAAACCTAGTACGCATTGGTTCATGTTTCTTAAGACGTTCAAGCAAGTTACCGAATAGGAAGTTAGCCAGTTTTCTTAAGCCTAACATCGATAAACTATCATCCAATACAACTAATAACACACTAATAACCAATAATCAATAGTTAGGTTTCATTAGATCTAAGCAAACACAAGATAAATCTAGCCTAGCATGTTAATCAAAAGACAAGAACAAGATATAATCAAACAACACATAGACATATTGATTGATTAAACAATTACTTATCTTCAATTAAACATGGGAGATCCAAGGGTATGAAAACCCTTAAAAATGGCAGAAATTCGTCTTAGGGTTTCTCCTCACAAAGTTGCACACAAATGACAAAAAATTGCAAAACTATATATAGAGTTTAAGGGCTGACGGCGTCACATTATAGATCCTGACGCCGTCACCTCGCCGTGTCTAGGGTTCCCGGATGGCCTTCCTGACGCCGTCCCTCTTTAGACCTCCAAAATCCGCTCTGGCTTATCAAAGCTTGACGCCGTCAGAAATGAGCTAGACGCCGTCCCTCTTTAGCTTAAACCGTGACGACCTTGATCACTTCAAAGGGTGACGCCGTCAGATTTTTCATGCAAAATTCTCTGGCTTATCATGATTAATTTTCATATCCACCTTTTTTGCCAAGCCGTGACGCCGTCTGGAACAATCCCTGACGCCGTCAAAGGTACTTTCCAGCATAATTTTGAGACTTTGTCGTTTTCTTCACTTTTATGCTCCAAAAACGTCCAAAATGCTTCCTTTTCCAGATTTCTTCTCCAAAGTACCTAAAATGACAAAAGGAACGATTTAGGGCAATATTTGATCAAATAAATACGATTTAGGGCTTAAATGACCCCCTAAAAGCGGTACACTTTTCGCTTCATCAAATACCCTTACACTTGAGATTTGCTTGTCCTCAAGCAAATGCGCTTTTATTCTAATCAAAATACAAGTTAGGGGTCATTTAATGCTAATATAAAAGTAATTACAACAATTAGTCGTTCCACTTTAATCTTAATAAGCACGGAGATTACAAACTAGCACCTCACAAGTAGTGTTTAGATACTCACATCTCTCAGGTGTCATCAAAATAAATCTCATAAATGAAAACGGATAATATCTCTCACTACCGGTCATAGCAAATAGATTACCATAGGCATGGGAAAGGATCAAAAACCTCCTCCACTAGGCGTAAGCACCTAAGATAAACTATCAAAGAGGGATTTTAAATGGGTTATAACGTTAGGTGTAGGGATATGATAAACACGGTTTTGTTGGATAAGGGATATTTTACTGGTGGCGAGTTAAAGATCTTGATTAATTACAAGTACAATATGGCGTTGCTAAGCCAAGACTAGACTCAACTTAAGCTAAAAACAAAATAACAAAAACATAAAATAAACATAAAATGAAACGGGATGGTAGTCCGTATGTTTTTTCTACTTTTCTTTTTCTCATTTTTTTTTGTATTTTTCTTGATTTTTTTTTTTTTTTTAATACACTCTTGCCCTACCATCCAAAATAATACATCACAGGGGCGTTGCATTCCCCTTACACTTGAACTTTTACATAACTTTACAAATAACTATTCTAATGACTCGAATTAAGATAATCGAAACACTTGGAGTACTTTTAAAATATTTAGCACATATGGGGGTAATAAATGATGTTCTTCCCCATTACTCCATTACACTAGTACTTTACCTATGAGTCCCAATCGTCCCAAAACAATATGTACAAGGATATGACTCGACTTAGCAACCATGTAATCAATTAGATAATTAACTTGGGTTTAAACAAATGTTGTAACAATAATGCACTAAAAATGAGTGCATACAAGGTAGGCTAAGGCGATTTGGGTGTACATTTAGGTGGGGTGTAAACAAATTCTTCCTTTAAGTAAAATGCTTAAAGATCGAAACGAAAAGATAGGCTCTGAGGGGTGTACTAGGGGTATCGTGTACTAAAAATGAGTACAACGCAAAGGGTGTGGGAGAATTACTTGACCAATGTAGCCAATGTAATTATAACAAAAACACAGGTGTAAAACAATGGGTTAATCCTAATGCCTCTTATCATGTAGTAAATCTAACTACACGAATGTAGTCTCACTTGTGGCCTCGGAATGGTCCTAACGCAAGTTCTAGAATCTAAGTGCTACCGGTACACACATCATAGCATAAATGCTTTTCCTACCAATTCTAGGGGCGAACCTCACATATTTGGGGGTGGAAATTTTTTTTTAGTGGTACGGTTTTTGTGCTAGTCATATAACTCCTATCCATGAGACGCTCATTAAGATCAAAGTTTCACTCCTATATGTTGTAAAAAATTTTAAATTTGGCACTAAAATTACCCTAACAGGTATTTATCTCAGTTTTATTACACATCTACTATTAAACAAACAAAAATCAAGCGTAAAAGCATTCTCTAATCGTACTTTACCCCCCCTTACACTTAAGATGAACATTGTCCCCAATGTTCAAATAACAAGATGTAAAAGTAATAAGGTAAAAGAATGAAATCAAATACTCCCCTGATTCGCTCGGTGGATAATGTGGTAACACGGTTAGATCTTCTTCCAAGAGAATGTAGAAGCTCCAAGGCTAATGCATCGCCATAAGCTTGATTCCACATACATCTCCTTGTCCAAAATAACCTGTTAAACCTGAGAAAACAAACACGAAAACCTGCATAACATCGGCGGGATAAATTCTATATATAAGGATATAATGCTTGTGGAATGATAATTTTGCAGATTCCTGGAGTTTATAAGTTATAGATTTAATAAAAACTTTTTATGAAAACAAAACTTTCAAAAATTTCTGAAAATTAAAACCTGACGCCGTCAGGTTGTAATGCCTGACGCCGTCAGAAATGATCTGACAGAATTCTCATGTTAAGTTTCCGGAAAATTTCTGGAAAAACCTATACCTTACTTCCTGGAAATCCTGCAAAATATCATTATGACTCGATACAAGCATTTGACTCAAACAAATAAGAATATGTATGTTAATTTAATATTATTACGATTCATGTTCATTTGTTCTAATAAACCGATTTGGATTTCCCTTACACTTATCTTTTGCAAAATACCTTTACATGTAGTTAAGACGAAGTTAAAAACAAGATAAAGCATTTTCACAATTTACTTTTGAACATGAATCAATAATAATAAAAATTAAACACATACATACGGAAACAAATAAAATCAAACGAACAAACAAATAAACACACAAAACAAATAAAGCTTGGGTTGCCTCCCAAGAAGCGCTTTTCTTTATTAACGAGTCTTGTAGCTAGACTCAAAGTCACCGTACATTACGTGACTCCATCATTGGTCACGGTTTCTAGGCCATTCTCATTTCCGGTTTTATATTCTGGCCCTAATTTCAAACAATCCTTGTAGAAACCGGATATCCTTTCCATAACATAGTCTACTCCTTTATTTCTATCGTCATCATTCCTATAGTAGATCGCTTGCTTAAGCTCCTTCTCAACATTTGACAAGTGTTGGAATTGCTCTATCTTATATGGCATTTGGTAGTTTACCTCATCGGTCTCATCCTCAAATCTAACTATCCCTAAGGAAGGTTCATAAGTCATTCTGGAGACCTCAACAAATGGTTTTCCAAAAACTACTTGAGTTAAGGATGCATCGACTATTGGGCGGATATCTTCTACAATTACAAAGTCGGTGACATAGGTGAAGTTTCCTACATAAACCGGTAATCCCTTAACTCTTCCCGTGAAGTTACTCATCCAACCCTTATCAGGGAACATCCTATACCCAAGTTGATTTTTCATTATCAAGTTGTAGTGGGCTCTAGTCATGATGTTTATGGGCGATCTAAGGTCGATGTAAGCTTTCCACACATGCAAATGTCCGATGTTGCATGGTATGTTGAGATTAGAAGGGTCGCCCATTTTTATAATTGGTCTACCTAGGAAGTATGGTGTCTCGGGGTCATCGAATAAGTCTGTATGATATGCGCGCTCTTCCTTAGTGGGTAGCCTATTGAAGTAGTCCTCATCATCATCTACTTCTTCAATCTCACTTTTCCTAACTTCTTTATCAACCTCGACTTTCTTAACCTCATCCTCAGGTTCACTATTATCCTCATTCCTATCAATTGGTTTAATAGTGACAATGTTGACGAAGTGGACGTGTTTGGATGAAGAGGGGTCTTTTACTTGGGGTCCGCTATTTGTGTTCCTAGCGTCCTTATGTGGAGGTGATAGCACTTGGTTATTGAGGGCTTTCAATAAGTTGTCAATTTTATTGGTCATCTCCGTTTGTTGTTGATTGAATTCGGATTCAAACTTAGCTATCCGAGCTTCTTGAGATGCCATAAATTGGGACATCAATCCTTCAAAGTTATTGGTACTACCATAATTGTTGGAAGGATTGTTATTGAAAGTATGGTTCGAGTTGGAACCGCTTGATTGGAAACGATTAGGTGGGTTGGAAGAACTGGTTTGTTGTGCGTTTTGGTTTTGTTTCCACCTAAGGTTCGGGTGATTTTTCCATGAGGGGTTGTATGAATCACCATAGGGGTTTGGCTCGGGGTTGAAAGTGTACCACTTGTCTCCCGCTCCGTCGGTACGCGAGGATGCATAGTCCGCAAAAGCTTGTTCGGGGAGTTCCATGCAATCACGAGTGTCGTGGGGACCACTACATAATTCACATGAAGAAGTGATTTTGTTCACTTGGCTTGAAGGTTTAGGAGCCTCGTAGGATTTCATGAGAAACTTGACTTGGTCTTCAAGTTCTATGATCCTACGGTCGGAAGTGCTTGAATTGTTCGAAGGCAAAGATATTGCCTTGACCGTTTTATTCAAATCACGGGGATCACTCCAACTTTCGTTGTCATAAAGAGCAAGATCTTCTAGGAGAGTCCATGATTGTTCCGCACTTAGATCACGTAGCTTACCACCAGCCGATTGGTCAATGGTTTGCCTCGTGGAGAGATTGATATGGTCATAGAAGATTTGGACTTGGAGCCAAAGTTCTATGCCATGGTGAGGGACTTTTTGGAGTAAGTCCTTGAATCGAGTCCATGCCTCGTAGAGGGTTTTGCCTTGACGTTGCTGGAACATCAAGATATCATTCCTTAGCTTGGTAGTTCTTCCCGGTGGGAAAAATTGAGCAAGGAAACGAGTGGTGATATCATCCCAAGAGGTGATGGATCCTGCGGGTAGACGCTCTAGCCACTGACTAGCTTGGTCCCGCAGAGAGAATTGAAAGAGACGTAGTCGGGTCGTCTCTCGAGTGGCAACATCAAGGTCTATGGAATCAACGATTTTGAGAAAGTCCTTGAGATGTTGATTAGGATCTTCTGAACGAAGTCCATGGAATGCGCATCCGCTTTGCACCAACCGGATGGTGTCAGATCGCAAGGGAGTGACATTGGCTCCTTGAGTGAGCTCAATGGTGTTTCGATAGCCATGGTGGCTAGGACGGGAGTAGTCTCCTAAGGTACGGGCTCTAGGAGGTGGGTGTTGTTGTGGTGGTGGGTTGTTGGGATCAAGGATATTACCACCTTCCATGATGTCGGATGGTAATGGTTACGAACAAAGAAACGAAGAAAAAAGATAGACTAAAGAAAACCTAGAAAAATAAAATAAAAATCTCACCAGAAAGGAATCTAGTGAGTAGACCTAATAAAATAAAAATTCAACCTAAACAATAACTATTCCCCGGCAACGGCGCCAAAAACTTGATGCGTGGTTTTGCAACCTTACAACAGGTTTTACCTCTCGAGGGATCTCAAGAGGCTTACAACCCCACCAGGCAGTGTACCTGACCGATGTAGTATAGTGTAGTGGTAAGTACGGGGGATTGATCATTCTCCACAGGGAATAGTGTTCGTTAGGTATGAAAAACTACTCTAATTAGGTCTAAGGGTGAAGGAAGATTATTTTTTGTATTTTTATATTTTTTTATGAAAGCAAGTAAAATCTCGGGTTTGAAGGAGTGGGCGGAATTAGTTGCTAGTCAACTAACCCAAATTACTACGAATGCAAATAAAATAAAATAACCGAAAATGAAAAGGTTGTGAAACTTATGTGGAGAGAAATGTGTTTACTTAGATTTCCTTACTCCCTAACTATCTTTTACCGGTTGATTAGTGTGTATTAATTGCGTGGATGACGGGTGTATTCCTTAATACCAATCGTGGGGTGGCGTACGTACTTCCCCAACTCTACAAGCTCCTACTTCACTCCTATGTCGAGCCGGCTAGGAAGCTCCTAACATGGGATCACTAGAATTCGCTCATGCATTAAATACAACCATAAAAACCTAGTATGCATTGGTTCATGTTTCTTAAGACGTTCAAGCAAGTTATCGAATAGGAAGTTAGCCAGTTTTCTTAAGCCTAACATCGATAAACTATCATCCAATACAACTAATAACACACTAATAACCAATAATCAATAGTTAGGTTTCATTAGATCTAAGCAAACACAAGATAAATCTAGCCTAGCATGTTAATCAAAAGACAAGAACAAGATATAATCAAACAACACATAGACATATTGATTGATTAAACAATTACTTATCTTCAATTAAACATGGGAGATCCAAGGGTATGAAAACCCTTAAAAATGGCAGAAATTCGTCTTAGGGTTTCTCCTCACAAAGTTGCACACAAATGACAAAAAATTGCAAAACTATATATAGAGTTTAAGGGCTGACGGCGTCACGTTATAGATCCTGACGCCGTCACCTCGCCGTGTCTAGGGCTCCCGGATGGCCTTCCTGATGCCGTCCCTCTTTAGACCTCCAAAATCCGCTCTGGCTTATCAAAGCTTGACGCCGTCAGAAATGAGCTTGACGCCGTCCCTCTTTAGCTTAAACCGTGACGACCTTGATCACTTCAAAGGGTGACGCCGTCAGATTTTTCATGCAAAATTCTCTGGCTTATCATGAGTAATTTTTATATCCACCTTTTTTGCCAAGCCGTGACGCCGTCTGGAACAATCCCTGACGCCGTCAAAGGTACTTTCCAGCATAATTTTGAGACTTTGTCGTTTTCTTCACTTTTATGCTCCAAAAACGTCCAAAATGCTTCCTTTTCCAGATTTCTTCTCCAAAGTACCTAAAATGACAAAAGGAACGATTTAGGGCAATATTTGATCAAATAAATACGATTTAGGGCTTAAATGACCCCCTAAAAGCGGTACACTTTTCGCTTCATCAATATCACTAACCAAGGCTAGCCTCATGTTCAAGCAATATAATTCAGTGTAAAAGAAATTTAAAAAAATGTAAATATAGATGCTCGTCAAAAGGTTGAATCTAAGTAAACATAATCACTAAGATTATCTTTTACCCATGGTATTACCTAATGTATTGATATGGCAACTGGGCAGCAGCTATCAGTGCTTTATCGATTGTGTTTAAATGTGGTTACCTGGTACAGAGAAACATCCATATCATATCACAATTCAAATAAACAAAGTTTACCAAAATTTTAGTAAGTTAACCATATCATGACCTCAAATCATCATATAAGCCAAAAAAAAAAAAAAAATAAAAATAAAATAAAAATAACGATTATCATCTGATACGTTTTCTCCATGTTGGGTATTTTTCCCTATGTTTGCAATCATCTCCTGTAATTGCAAAGTTGCAATCATCTCCTGTAATTGCCAAACGTCAGCAACGCAACAGCTTCTCATTTGATATGAAACGATTGAGAGCATAACATTGCAAGCAGAATCGCGTGTCGGCCAAAGCCTGTGTCAAATCTTATATCTAAGACCAAAAGGCAGTTGGAAAAATAACTAAGTATTTCAAACCTTATATCCATTTCGAATGGACCAGTGAATATACGTGTAAGCGAACCTTTTCACATAAGGTGTTAATCTGCATTCACACAACAACAACAAACACAAATATAAAAAGCTATCAATTAGTTGACAAAAAAAGGCATCATTGTCACCCAAAACCCTAAATCTCAAATCCTGAAAAATTAAATACAATTAAACCTAAAACCATAAAAAATTTACCTGGTATAAAAGGCTCTCAAATCCGTTCATCTTATGTTGGAGTTAACAACAACGCACAACTCAAGAAACAACCGTAAGACCGGCTTATCTAAACTAATCATTCTCCCAAAAATCTTCCGGCACCAACAAAACACCAAAATCGAAACCCATGTGATCAGCTGTTACCGAATGTCGAAGGCAAAAAAACCCACAAAAATCGGGAAGTAACAATCGCGATGCTTGGTGATGATTTGTGTGTGTGTTTGTGTCTGTGAGAAAGAGTACTCTCGCAGATTCTAGCTATCTGCATGTTAGATTTTTTTTTGTATATAAAAAATAGGGTCATAATTAGCCACATATAAAGGCTAGGAGATCGGGCTTTGTTAGCCCAGGTTTTTTTGGTGGGAAAATAGCAAGAAAAATGGTGTCGTTTTTTTTGTGCTATAATATATACCGAGAATGGCGCCGGCCGTCGCGTTGCAGGCAGGCCCGGTTTTTTTGGCGTTGTATTTGGTTTTTCATGCCTTAACGACCATTAAAAACATCTTAAATCCCATAACACCACACTATAACTTTGCTATTATTATGGAAATGTCCAAAGTATTGTGCAATAAGTAGAGTGTATTAGGTGAAAGATGTACCTTCAGCTAAAAAACCAATGTTTGTAGGGTCTGCTAAACATTTGAACTGAATCTGAAGCTGATAATAACAGAAGATAACTTGGCTCAACAAAGAAATAGAATTTGGTGTTCAATGTGTTGCCTCCTCTTCTTGAGCTAAAATAAAGTCATGAATTAGGTACACTCCAGGAATATTCATTTCTGAGGCTTCTAAAGACACCTGAACTGAATCAGCAGCTACGACCTATCAGCATAAGAGTCCATATTTTAGAAAATATACATTACCAAAAGAGCTAGTTCCAATTAACCAAATATGGGCATATATTGAATCTAGTTTCAAGGTTAATGGGAGAGAAGCATACAACTGTCTATGATACATGAGTTGTTAATACCTAAGACAGTGGTCGTTGAACTGAGTAATGAATGTGCAAAGAGCGACCTCCAAGATCAGAACATGGTTTACGATCCAATGCCTTAAGTGTTGTTTATGCAGGCTCATTTTGTGTTGGTTTTGTATTTGCAGACATGAGTTTTTTCGATAACTTAGTTATACATAAACACTAAACATGTGGCTCAGATCTGCAAACGCAGAGCCAAAACCAAATGGCAGATTTGGCTGCAACCAAAGTTAGGGTTTGGTCGCCCCGCCAAAATATCAGCCTGGTTAAATTATGCTCCTTAAAAATACAGATGCAGAGAGAAATCATCATTGCCTCAGATAATTTAACACCCGGTGTGGCTGCAATCTAAATATAGGTGCATTTGCCTCGCCAATACATCGTGGTCAGTAATAATTCCCGAGTATAGATACCTCATAATAAAACAAAAGAAAGCAACATTACAAAGAAGCTCAGGTCTGCAAATACAGAACCAATACGAAATGCCAACGTTGGCTTCAAGGACTGAAGTAAATAGTTGGGCTCAGATCTGCAAATAGATTTCAGTTCACAAAAACAACAATATTTTAACAGAGCTGCAAAAACAAAACTTGTTGCATAGTTGTTAGTGAAAATATTAAGATATTTAAATTAAACGGTTTCTTCGGTTTTAATAATGACAAACATGTAACTGGTAATGCATAACATAAAATGCGTAAGTTACTTGTAAACACAAATCATCAACGCATACTTACATCAAAATCTCTCAACGTATCAAGTATGCCTCGACAGAGTCGTAGATTTTTATCCCGACGTAAATCACTTCAAAAATTTAGTGGGGAAGGTATGAACAAACAAATTTAAATTTGATGGATGATCAAAGAAATAAATTTTTTGTTTTAAACTTCACATTTTTATGAATGTGACAAAACATTTTTCAAAAATACATTTTACAAATTATTTTTGAATTAAAAAGAAATGTTTTATTTGGGATAATCATTTCAAAATTAGTAACAGCTATTTTCCCCCCAAAACAACTCCAAACATTCACAAATAAACCTTCCCCACTATAAACAAACGGAGGAGCGTCCACGGTACCATTAAAGTACCGACGGTACCACTAAATTTAGTGGTGCCATCTGACAATTAGTGGTGCCGTCCCTCTGTAACGGCTAGTTGTTTCTTTGCCTATAAATAGTGGACCATTTTACACTTCCAACTTGATTTTTCCAGTCAATTTTCTCTGGTCTAATCCCTTCTTATTTAGATCGCTTTCTTTGATCATTTAGTGAGTCTTAGTTTGTTTAAGTGTGATCCTTTCATCCAACCAAGAGATCACCTTCATTCCTCTTCTAGTGCAAGAGAAGAACACAATGTATCAAAGAAGATAAAAAGTGTTGTAGTTGTAGTTAGCGCACTTGTAACACTTGTTACATACTTGTTGTATCTTGTATACATCAAGTTCATTTTTCTTTTGAGAGTTTGTGAGAGAAGATCATTGTGATCTTATAGAGATATTGAATATCTCTTGTAGCTTGTTGATGAAGCGAAAAGTGTACCGCTTTTAGGGGGTCATTTAAGCCCTAAATCGTATTTATTTGATCAAATATTGCCCTAAATCATTCCTTTTGTCATTTTAGGTACTTTGGAGAAGAAATCTGGAAAAGGAAGCATTTTGGACGTTTTTGGAGCATAAAAGTGAAGAAAACGATAAAGTCTCAAAATTGGCTGGAAAAGTACCTGTGACGGCGTCAAGCACCATTGTGACGCCGTCAACCCTTGACGCGCCAGAGAGGATTTTGGAATATTAAAAGGGGACGGCGTCAAGAAGGCCATCAAGAAACCCTAACCGCGGCGAGGTGACGGCGTCAGCTCTATAACGTGACGCCGTCAGATCTGATTTTCTATATATATTCTCATAATTTTTAGTCATTAGTGTGCAACTTTGTGAGGAGAAACCCTAAGACGATTTTTCTGCTACTTTAAGGGTTTTATACCCTTGGATCTCCCATGTTCAATTGAAGATAAGTAATCAATTAATCATTCAATATGTCTATGTGTTGTTTGATTATATCTTGTTCTTGTCTTTTATTTAACATGCTAGGCTAGATTTATCTTGTGTTTGCTTAGATCTAATGAAACCTAACTATTGATTATTGGTTGTTGGTGTGTTATTAATTGTATTGGATGATTGTTTATCGATGTTAGGCTTAAGAAAACTGGCTAACCTCCTATACGGTAACTTGCTTGAACGTCTTAAGAAACATGAACCAATGCGTACTAAGGTTTTTATGGTTGTATTTAATGCATGAGCGAATTCTAGTGATCCCATGTTAGGAGCTTCTTAGCCGGCTCGACATAGGAGTGAAGTAGGAGCTTATAGAGTTGGGGAAGTACGTACGCACCCCACGATTGGGTATTAAGGAATACACCCGTCATCCACGCAATTAATACACACTAATCAACCGTAAAAGATAGTTAGGGAGTAAGAAATCTAAGTAAACACATTTCCCCATATAAGTTCCACAACCTTTTATTTTCAGTTATTTTATTTTATTTGCAATTGTAGTTATTTGGGTTAGTTGACTAGCAACTAATTCCGCCCACTCCTTCAAACCCGAGATTTTACTTGCTTTTATAAAAATATAAAAAAAAATACAAAAAGAATCTTCCCTCACCCTTAGACCTATTAGAGTAGTTTTTCAATCCTAACGACACTATTCCCCTAGAGAACGATCAATCCCCCGGTACTTGCCACTACACTATACTACATCGGTCAGGTACACTGCCTGGTGGGGATTGCAAGCCTCTTGAGATCCCTCGAGAGGTAAAACCTGTTGTAAGGTCGCAAAACCACGCATCAAGTTTTTGGCGCCGCTGCCGGGGAATAGTTATTGTTTAGTTTGAATTTTTATTTTATTAGGTCTACTCACTAGATTCCTTTCTAGTGAGATTTTTATTTTAATTTTCTAGGTTTTCTTTAGTCTATCTATTTTTCTTTGTGTGTTTGTTCGTAATTTCCATTGACTCTTCCGTTCACCATTATGGAGAACGCGAATCCACCATACTACCAGCCACGTAATTCACCCACTCCATATGACATCTTGATGTTTAAACAACATAAAGATGAACCTCTCTATGATGCATGGACTCGTTTTAAATATTTACTCCAAAAAGCCCCTCATCATAACTTCGATTTATGGTCCCTAACTCAAATATTTTACGATCGTGTCGACCGACATGCCCAAAGGGACATTTACTATTTTGCCGGCAGGGATCTTAGGGAATTAAGTGCTGAAAAAGCATGGGAAGCTATTGAGAATTGTGCCCAATATTATTATATAGTAGACAACCCAACAAACATTAATACAAGTCAATTGACCACAAATTTCAAGGATCATGAAACAAGTTTGTTTGGGGATGAGGGTAGAGTTGAGCCACCTAGCTGCATGTCATGGTTAGGCACTACCATAATACAGGGTGAACACTTAGGTGATCTTGATGTGATGGAGGATCTAGCCGAGCATGATCACATTGATCAAAAAGACCTAGGTTTTATGATCGATGACGATGAATCTCAAGAAACACATGATGAATCTTTTGGGCAATTTAAATATAGCAGTCAGAATATTGAGGATAATCCTTATGATTCGGATATAGAAGTTGAGATGCATAGAGAAGCACTTGAGATATTAGGGAAAATGTTAGGTTTAAATTCTACCAAAACCCATGATGAGGATATAGGTGATCTTGACACAAGGGATGATGAGGTTAGTAACATAAGCCCGCTAAGTACCTCACAAGTCCTACCATCATTTGAGGCACACACACCGCCCGTGACTTACCCGGAAGAAGTAGAAGAGACTTTAGGAATCCCGATGGAGGTAGAACCTTTGAACCAAACACAACTAGAGGATATAGGTTTGAATGCTTATAGTGATCACAACCTTACTCTTAGTTCTAGGGGATTTCCTATTTTTGATGAACCGGAGCCTCAACCAAAACCGTTACCTAATCTTCCATCTTTAGATGTGAATTTAGGAATTAAAAAAGGTCCCGATCCACCCATCAAACCATGTAGTCCGGGTAATGTTAAGATTAAGGTAGTAGACTCTAGGCCATGTGGAGTGGAAGCTAATATAGGAGTGAACCATGACCTTACATACTTACATCACCCATTCATGATTGATCACAAGAAACATTATGGGTTTAAACCGGGTTTATTAGGTCAAGATGGATTCCCAACTAGGAATCTCTCGAAGTTGATAGAAGATGATCCCTTTTTAGGAGAAAACTTTAATTCACCCATTGACCAAAGTGAACTAGGTAAGGTTATGATGAAAGGAGCACACCCCTTTGAGTATATAATTCATCCACCACTCTTTCCTCACGCGACATACTTCCACCAAGATGGTGTGTATCGCTACTATCACCCGCACTTAATACTAAGTGTAGGAAAAACCTCTCCTTTATCCGTTAAATAAGGGTAGAGTCAGGCTCGTGACTCGAACAAAAACAAGTGCTTCTTGGGAGGCAACCCAAGCTTTATTTGCTTTGTGTGTTTATTTATTTGTTTGTTTGATTTTATTTGCTTCCGTATGTA
Organism: Artemisia tridentata subsp. tridentata; assembly: GCA_021014915.2. Classification (NCBI taxonomy): domain Eukaryota; kingdom Viridiplantae; phylum Streptophyta; class Magnoliopsida; order Asterales; family Asteraceae; genus Artemisia; species Artemisia tridentata. The sequence continues at coordinate 73,476,217 of CP139505.1, forward strand.
TGTTTAATTTTTATTATTATTGATTCATGTTCGAAACTAAATTGTGAAAATGCTTTATCTTGTTTTTAACTTCGTCTTAACTACATATAAAGGTATTTTGCAGAAGATAAGTGTAAGGGAAATCCAAATCGGTTTATTAGAACAAATGAACATGAATCATAACAATATTAAATTGACATACATATTAGTAATTGTTTGAGTCAAATGCTTGTATCGAGTCATAATGATATTTTGCAGGATTTCCAGGAAATAAGGATTGAGTTTTTCCAGAAATTTTCCGGAAACTTAACATGAAAAATCTGTCAGATCACTTCTGACGGCGTCAGGAACAGTTTTCTGGAATTTTTTTTTATTTTTTTTTTTTTAAAGTTTTGTTTTTCTTCCGGAATCAAAAAATGCTTTATTAAATCTCTAACTTATAAACTCCAGGAATCTGCAAAAATAATCATTCCACAAGCATTATATCCTTATACAGATTTATCCCGCCGATGTTATGCAGGTTTTCGTGTTTGTTTTCTCAGGTTTAACAGGTTATTTTGGACAAGGAGATGTATGTGGAATCTAGCTTCTGGCGCTGCTTTAATCTTGAAGCTTCAACATTACCTTGGAAGAAGATCTAACCATGTTACCTCTTTATCCACCGAGCGAATCAGGGGAGTATTTGATTTCATTCTTTTACCTTATTTACTTTTACATCTTGTTATTTCAACATTGGGGACAATGTTCATCTTAAGTGTAAGGGGGGGGGGTAAAGTACGATACCTTAGAGAATGCTATTACGCTTGATTTTTCATTTGTTTAATGGTAGATGTGTAATAAAACTGAGAGAAATACCTGTTAAGGCAATTTTAGTGCCAAATTTAAAATTTTTTACAACATATAGGAGTGAAACTTTGGTCTTAATGAGCGTCTCACGGATATGAGTTATATGACTAGCACAAAACCGTACCACTAAAAAAATTTTCCACCCCCAAATATGTGAGGTTCGCCCCTAGAATTGGTAGGAAAAGCATTTATGCTATGATGTGTGTACCGGTAGCACTTAGATTCTAGAACATGCGTTAGGACCATTCCGAGGCCACAAGTGAGACTGCATTCGTGTAGTTAGATTTACTACATGATAAGAGGCATTAGGATTATCCCATTGTTTTACACCTGTGTTTTTTGTTATAATTACATTGGCTACATTGGTCAAGTAATTCTCCCACACCCTTTGCGTTGTACTCATTTTTAGTACACGATACCCCTAGTACACCCCTCAGAGCCTATCTTTTCGTTTCTAACTTTAAGCTTTTTACTTAAAGTAAGAATTTGTTTACAACCCACTTAAATGTACACCCAAATCGCCTTAGCCTACCTTGTATGCACTCATTTTTAGTGCATTATTGTGACAACATTTGTTTAAACCCCAAGTTAATTATCTAATTGATTACATGGTTGCTAAGTCGAGTCATATCCTTGTACATATTGTTTTGGGACGATTGGGACTCATGGGTAAAGTACTAGTGTAATGGAGTAATGGGGAAGAACAACATTATTACCCCCATATGTGCTAAATATTTTAAAAGTACTCCAAGTGTTTCGATTATCTTAATTCGAGTTATTAGAATAGTTAATTGTAAAGTTATGTAAAAGTTCAAGTGTAAGGGGGATACAACCCCCCTACGATGTATTATTTTGGATGGTAGGGCAAGAGTGTATGCAAAAAAAAAAAAAAAAAAAAAAAAAAAAAAAAAAAAAAAAAAACATACGGACTACCATCCCGTTTCATTTTATGTTTATTTTATGTTTTTGTTATTTTGTTTTTAGCTTAAGTTGAGTCTAGTCTTGGCTTAGCAACGCCATATTGTACTTGTAATTAATCAAGATCTTTAACTCGCCACCAGTAAAATATCCCTTATCCAACAAAACCGTGTTTATCATATCCCTACACCTAACGTTATAACCCATTTAAAATCCCTCTTTGATAGTTTATCTTAGGTGCTTACGCCTAGTGGAGGAGGTTTTTGATCCTTTCCCATGCCTATGGTAATCTATTTGCTATGACAGGTAGTGAGAGATATTATCCGTTTTCATTTATGAGATTTATTTTGATGACACCTGAGAGATGTGAGTATCTAAACACTACTTGTGAGGTGCTAGTTTGTAATCTCCGTGCTTATTAAGATTAAAGTGGAACGACTAATTGTTGTAATTACTTTTATATTAGCATTAAATGACCCCTAACTTGTATTTTGATTAGAATAAAAGCGCATTTGCTTGAGGACAAGCAAATCTCAAGTGTAAGGGTATTTGATGAAGCGAAAAGTGCACCGCTTTTAGAGGGTCATTTAAGCCCTAAATCATATTTATTTGATCAAATATTGCCCTAAATCATTCCTTTTGTCATTTTAGGTACTTTGGAGAAGAAATCTGGAAAAAGGAAGCATTTTGGACGTTTTTGGAGCATAAAAGTGAAGAAAACGACAAAGTCTCAAAATCGGCTGGAAAAGTACCTGTGACGGCGTCAAGCACCATTGTGACGCCGTCAACCCTTGACGCGCCAGAGAGGATTTTGGATGATTAAAAGGGGACGGCGTCAAGAAGGCCATCAAGAAACCCTAACCGCGGCGAGGTGACGGCGTCAGCTCTATAACGTGACGCCGTCAGATCTGATTTTCTATATATATTCTCATAATTTTTAGTCATTAGTGTGCAACTTTGTGAGGAGAAACCCTAAGATGATTTTTCTGCTACTTTAAGGGTTTTATACCCTTGGATCTCCCATGTTCAATTGAAGATAAGTAATCAATTAATCATTCAATATGTCTATGTGTTGTTTGATTATATCTTGTTCTTGTCTTTTATTTAACATGCTAGGCTAGATTTATCTTGTGTTTGCTTAGATCTAATGAAACCTAACTATTGATTATTGGTTGTTGGTGTGTTATTAATTGTACTGGATGATTGTTTATCAATGTTAGGCTTAAGAAAACTGGCTAACCTCCTATACGGTAACTTGCTTGAACGTCTTAAGAAACATGAACCAATGCGTACTAAGGTTTTTATGGTTGTATTTAATGCATGAGCGAATTCTAGTGATCCCATGTTAGGAGCTTCTTAGCCGGCTCGACATAGGAGTGAAGTAGGAGCTTATAGAGTTGGGGAAGTACGTACGCCACTCCACGATTGGTATTAAGGAATACACCCGTCATCCACGCAATTAATACACACTATTCAACCGGTAAAAGATAGTTAGGGAGTAAGGAAATCTAAGTAAACACATTTCTCTCCATATAAGTTCCACATCCTTTTTATTTTCAGTTATTTTATTTTATTTGCAATTGTAGTTATTTGGGTTAGTTGACTAGCAACTAATTCCGCCCACTCCTTCAAACCCGAGATTTTACTTGCTTTTATAAAAATATAAAAAAAAAAAATACAAAAAGAATCTTCCCTCACCCTTAGACCTATTAGAGTAATTTTTCAATCCTAACGACATTATTCCCCTAGAGAACGATCAATCCCCCGGTACTTGCCATTACACTATACTACATCGGTCAGGTACACTGCCTGGTGGGGATTGCAAGCCTCTTGAGATCCCTCGAGAGGTAAAACCTGTTGTAAGGTCGCAAAACCATGCATCACTTGTGAGCTAGTGTGTTGATCAAGTTGATCAAGGGTAGATTGAGTCAAGTAAGGGTTGATCATTGTGATCTTGTCGAGATCTTGGAGATCTCATGAAGCTTGTGGGCTTGTGTGATTGATCAAGTAGATCAAGGGTAGATCGGGTAGATCGAGTCAAGTGAGGGTTGATCATTGTGATCTTGTCGATTTCTTGGAGATCTCTTGAAGCTTGTGGGCTTGTGTGATTGATCAAGTAGATCAAGGGTAGATCGAGTCAAGTGGGAGTAGATCATTGTGATCTTGTTGAGATCTTGGAGATCTCTTGTAGCTTGTTGGCTTGTGTATTGATCAAGTGGATCAAGGGTAGATCGGGTAGATCATGAGTAGATCGTGTAGATCGGGTAGATCGTGGTAGATTGGTACTAGCTAAGATTAGTACTCGACATTTAGCTTAGTGTCGGAAATAATGATAAGCGACGTTGTACGGTTTTCTCCGCCTGAAGGGAGCTTGTTGATTAGTGAAGTAACTCTCGAGTTGGGTACTCAGGGAGTGGAGTAGGGCGAAGAGGAGCTTCGTGACCGAACCACTATAAATCATCATGTCCGGTTTGCGCCTTCTTACTTATCTCTTTAATTTTATTTTATTCTTTATCACTTTATATTTATATTTGCATTGCGTTTATGTTTGTGTGGTTTGATGCTTATATTATGTTGATTATGTTTGTGTTATGGTTTGATTGTGTTTGTGTTGTAGTTTACCTTATACCATCTCTAGATGTTGTATGATCATTGTTGACACTTTTCATATTACGTCACACTTGATCGGGTGTTTGATACAAAAAGTTTTTATGTTTTTAAATGGAAACGTATTCACCCCCTCTACGGTTTCCACAATTGGTACCTGAGCCACGTCGCTCAAATTTTTAAAACAAATGGTTTTCAAAATTAAATACGATCCATGTATCAAATTACCCATGAAGGTGATAAAATATGAAAAGTATTTAGTTGCTTAATACTTACAAGTTTTGTTGTTAAGTATACTTTGTCATATTAGCTTGAAGATTTTCTTAAATCAATAAAAGAATAGAGTTTTAAGCGTCCGGTCATGTTTTCAGAGCGAGTCGTTAAGTCATGCGGTTTTGAAAGGAGGGTTTGGGACGAACCATTATTTTTTAGTAAAAGTATTATCGTCAATGTCTTTCTTAGTCATAAACATGAAAATTATGCTTAATATATATCTTATATGTTCGGTATCTAGTTTATTAAATTTTACATTTTTCCGTCGAGTCGCCGCACTAAAATAGTAAACTGAATCAGAAAACAGATCACGGTACCACTAAATATAGGATGGTACCGTAATATTTAACGGTACCGTGGGGTATTTAAAGGTACCGTGCCTTTGTCTGTCTGTTTTCAGTATTGGGTCATTTTCAGAAATTCATATAAAATCAACCATAAGTCCATAGGAGTCGTGTCATCCATCATTTTAAACGAAGTTGAGTCTACTTTCATTTGAAAAATACTTTTATGAACTTGTTCTAAATGAAAGCATGTTAAAGTCCTTGATTTTCAACTAAAGGTGTTTTTGGTCATGCGGCTTGCGTAAATTTTTGATTAAACTGAAAAAGAGCGTTTCAACTTTTAAACCTCTACGTGTTTTCAAAGTGACTTGGTAAAAATATTTGAAATGGGGAGGAAACCAATTCGTTTTCAATTAAAATCAAGCTTAGTATACATTGTTATACTTAATACACAAATTGACGATAAGTATTTTTATGTGTTATGCTAAATGACTATTTGTTTTTCTTTGTGCCCAAGTATTGTTAGTTAATATTTTTTTTGGGGCTTATAGTTATCTTTAGTTGAGCTAATTATATCTATAATCACAAGCGTTTTACATGCCTTGTTGCTATTTGTTGATTATTAGTTTTTCGGCTTATGCGTCAGTAGGACTTTGACTAGACTTCTTGCACTAAGTTGCGTAATTGATTTTGCATTGCATATAGGCATAGACCACTTTTCTTGCATACGTGTTCTAGACATATTGCAAGTTTTAAGATGCTTTAGTAACCTTCTTAGGAATAGAAACTAAGTTGGTTGATCATGTGTGTCGAAAGATATTGTCTTACACAATTATTTTTCCAAAGGTTTAAGTGTAAAAGGTATATCACCTCAAAATACTTAACACTCTCATAAAATCTATAACATGATCTCTAAAACATCACATCATTTTGTCTTGCTTGACCATGGGTTGTCTAAACAAGATGAAAGATCATATTAATACATTAGTATTTAAGTAAAAGAAAATGTATTAAACTTGCATTGATCTAACACACATACAAAATGTTTTAAACATTTAGTATTTTACGTATGTTGTATAGAAATAGTTAAAATAATTATTTTTATACTAATGAGGTGTCGAAAAACTAAGAATATTATACTTAATAATATAAATAGTTTTTCGCAAATAAAAATAAATGACAATATCGAAGTAGTAACTTAATATGTCATTAACCTCACACATACAACTAGTATTAGAATAAATGGAACACATTCCCTAAATTTTTATTTTCTTTTTAAAAGCAGTGATCGTGAGGGTCAAGAAAGATTTCGAGTACATATCAATTCATTATTCAAATTATGATTGATATCATTATCGAATCTAATTGACAAGTTTTCGAGTATGGACATGAAATTGGAGTCATTATTTGTCTAGCTTCAAGATAACATCAAAATATGATGAAATATATTATCTTGAATCTACATACCCAATCACACTCGAATGTTATGAAAATAATAACGTCCTCTCAAGACGAAAATAATATGCATCGGATCATAACTCACACTTGTGTTGAAGATGCCATATTGAGTCTTCTTGTCCAATGGTTGTGTTCCAAACATTAAACTAATATGTTTAAAAGATGCATAAAATACACAACTAAGTAGGATTGACAACTTGGATGTTTCATCCGAAATATTCAAGCAATTTACTTTGCAATGCAATTAGTAAATGTGCCATTTCCGAAAAACCAAACACGAGCAAACAAACAACATATGTAAAATTTGCTCATGAACGACTCAACACTCAAAATCACATGTCTAGTAAAAGTGTCACACATAATATATTATTAACTATTATGTACGTCATCAATCTTCGAGAATATCACATGTATTTCTCTTATCAAAAGATTGACAAAGGATAACTTATATCCTATGCATCTTATTTTCTTTTTAACATGAATGGTCGTGTTACAAGAGAATACACTGCATCCTGTTTAACAAATATAGGATATTAGATTTGAGTGATAACCCAATACAACATGTGTCATTGCATAAACAAGTAAAATTGATCATACACTAAAATACTTGTTTTACTAAGCATTCGTAAGAGTGATAAGTTTCCTCTTAGAAAAGCATATTTGTTAAAATATACAATATGTCTCATTTCAAATATAATACTCACATTGAGTTAAGTAGCCTTTACTAGATTTTTTTCTCAAGATATGCAAAGGAGCATTCTTGAAACACTTACGATGTAGTAGATTCTACATTGTGTCACATTAAAGTATCTCTTGGTTCTAGGAAACCAAATCATGTTAATATAACATGTAACAACTCAACAAACAAAGATGTTATCCAAGAGATCATAAATTGCACCATCTCCACCAAATAACCTCTAAATCTCAAACACGATATTAAAACATTTTGTTTGCCTTTGTTAGGAATTGTGTAAGACTTGTCATTTTCTTAACCGACTATCACAGTATGGTTAGTTGAGTCATATTAGGCCATGTATTAGCGAAATAAGCTAATATCATCTTTGCTATACTTCGATAGGCAAATATAGGAATTTGAATTTTTCTAACATGAGAATGACTACTGGAGAACCTATCGCACTAGAAATTCAATTTGAACTAACGGTTGAATTGGTTCATGGTATAACCCGTTAAAATGGTCGTGTTTAGCCTGAATCGATCACCACTAGTGATAGTCTCATACTCATTCTCGAACTTGAAAATTTTTCATTCCTACATTTGACTAAAGATAGTTTACATCGGTGAACTTTATCTCCCGTTAGGATTTCACTTTGAACAAGTAGTGTTGGGAATTCTGCTAAGGAAGAATTCTGCTGATGGTTACTACTGATGGTTACTGCTGAAGCTTTGTGATTCTGCTGAAGAATGTTACTGCGGAAGTATAGATTCTGCGGAATGTGTTTCTGCTGATTGATAGTTTCCGCGTATTATGTTATTAGTTAGGATATGCATGAGTTTATTTAGAAAGTGATATTGCATATCTTGGATAGTTTTTAGATTATACGTTTTTTGTGAAACGGTTTAGGGTTGTTTAGGGTTCCTTGTTTATAAAAGGAACGCATCATTATGTATTATGTACGAGTTTAGAAAAACAAGTTCTTAGTATCAATAAAAGATCCATAGAGGATCAATCGTTCTTAGTTATTCGTGTTCTTGCTTGTGTTTATATTCCGCTTTATACAAGTATTAGAGACTTTCTATTAGTGTGTTTGTGATTACATAAACATTACTATCGATTCAAGAGTGCTCGTAGATCTATCAAGGTCTAAGGTTCAACAAGTGGTATCAGAGCCTCGGGAGAGTCTCTGTGATACTAAGAACATCTTTTCTTCCACACCCTATCAATCAAAACAAACAAAACAATGCCTGGATCAGAAGATGGATCCGAAGTCAACAATAACAACAACCATAACACCACAACTTCATCTATGCAACAACTCAATCTCACCAACAGCAATGCAAAGTTCCCATATCTAAAGAAGGAAGAGTATGAATTATGGGCTATGAAGATGCAGAACTGGATCACAAATATTGATTGGAATCTTTGGGAAGTTGTCAAGAATGGAAATAGTTTGAAAAGGCACACCGAAGATGCTGATGGCAAGATTACCATCCTTGGTCCTAAAACTGCTGAAGAGATTCTAGCTGTTCAGAGAGAGAATAAAGTTAGAACTATTCTCCTTCAGGCTATTCCAGATGATCATATGGGTGACTTTCACTACATAAAGGATGCTAAGGATATCTGGATGGCCATCAAGGCTAGGTTTGGTGGGAATGAGGAGTCGAAGAGAATGAGGAAATCGATGCTGAAACAGCAGTTTCAAGAATTCCAAATCTCTGAGGAAGAAGGTATTCACAAGGGGTATGATAAGTTTCATAAGATTCTGAGCCAATTGAATCAGCTGCAGGCCAGGCCAGACAATGAGGATTGCAATGCAAAGTTCTTACGATCTTTACCTCCATCGTGGCTGCAAGTGAGCATTGCACTCAAAGCTAAAGGTGGACTGGATATGCTATCTTTTGATGATCTCTACAACAAGCTTAAGACTCTTGAGCCTGATGTTAGAAGTCCCATTCGTGCATCCACTCCTAACTACTCAGCATTTGTTAGCACCACCTCCAATAAGATGAATCAAGTTTCAAGCCCAAGCTCCTCAGTATCATCTTCTTACACCAACAACAGACCAATTTCCAAACCACAGTCTAGTAGTGTCTTGGAAGATGTACTTCACTCTTTTGTTGCTGATTATGATCATCAGCAGCAACTTGCTTTTGAGGATTTTGATCAATTAGATCCTCTGGATTTGGAAGAGATGAACTTGAAGTGGCAGGTGGCCATGCTCACTTTGAATGTCGAAAGGTTTAAGAAGAAGTCTGGGAGAAATTTTGATTACAAGGGAGGAGATCCAGCTAGATTTGACAGGATGAAGATCAAATGCTATACTTGTGGACAGATGGGTCACTTCAAAAGAGAATGCAAGGATAGGAAGGCAGGTGATGAGGTTAGATATACTACCTATCAGAAGAAACAGGTGGAAGCTGGGAAAGCTGGAGCTTTGATCACTCTGGATGATCATATCAACTGGAATGTGCATGAACCTGAGAATGATGAAGCTGCTGGACAGAGTGGATTACTGGCATACTATACTACAGAGGATCAACATGATCAAGTTGCCTTAATGGGCATCTCTCAGGTACAAAATTGTGTTTTTGGTTGTAGTGAAAGATATAATGAACTTAAGAAGGCATATGATGAATTGAAACCTAAATATAATGAATGTTATGTTGAAGTTGAGGCTTACAAACAGGCTTTAAAAACTAAAGAAAGACAACAAATTTGGTTTCAGAAGAATCAGACTGCCTATGAAGAAAAGATAGGGGTGTTAGAAAGAGATTTGTTGTGCTCCACAAATGAATTAAAATGTTGTGAAAAGAAAAAGGCTGAACTAGAGTTAGAAAATCAGGAACTAAAAGAAAAATTAGACAAGGAAGTAGCTACTCATAAAACTTGGTTAATGTCAGGAGATAAGCTAAATAACTGTCTTTATAATAGTCAACCTGTAAACTCTAGTATAGGTCTTGGTTTTAAAAAATATGTTGGGTTAGAGGCTAGGTTTGATATGAGAAAATCTACACCAGCAGGCTTAGCAAACTTTGTTAAAGAAGGAAAATTACATGCTGTGCCCGGACCTATTAGGGGAGAATTCATGCCCACTACAAACACCACCTCAGACTTTGATGGATCACACCATCTTTATGGCAAAAAGTCAAATGACTTGCCAGACCCTGATTCTAATTCTACTGACTATGTCTCTTGTTCTTCTAGTGACATATCCTCTGACCAAGGGTCTACTACCAGTTGTGATTCAAGTGAAAAGTCAGACCTTCCCAAGACCTCACCCAAGACCTCTCCTAAGTCTACACCCAAGACTCCCTACAAGCCTGTTAGAATTGCTGCTGAGGATGTGAAGTCCAAGACAGTTTCTTCTGAAGACTTGTCTTTTAATTCTTTGCAAAATAATGTTTCTTATTGTGTCAAAAACAATCCTGTTTCTGTTAGTGATTTGAATAATTCTACTTGTAATGGAACATCTTTTTCTTTTAATAAATCTTCTAAAAAGAAGAAATGTTTTGTGTGTGGAAGTAAATCTCATCTAATCAAGGATTGTAATTTTCATGAGCAAAGAATGGGTGTTGGTCAGACTAAACCAAGACCAATGTGGACAAATGTTCAGAATATTCCACCATATGTTCCACAAGCAACTCATAGGGCCAGCAATTCTGCTGATAGACATTCTGCTGATAGACATTCTAAGTCTACTAGGAGAAGAAATGTTGATAGACCATTTGTGCAACCCACTAGTTCATATTTTCAGAATGGATATTGGCCTAACCATATTGACCCAATGTATATGGGTATGGGATTTTGGGATACTGCTGTTAAGCCCTCAGCAGGTTGTTTTTGGACTCACAAGGGACCTAAATTTCATAGCAGGTCCAAGAACAATGGTGGATCTTATACATCTACATGGCCTAATTCCTATGATCCACAAGGCAGGCTCAAGTCAGAAATGACTTGAGTCTCCAAAGTGTACTAACATTTGTATAATTTTGTTGTATATGTAGGATCATCCTTTGAAAAGTAAAGATGTAGGCATTGTAGATAGTGGTTGTTCCAGGAGTATGTCAGGAAACAGAGATTTGATGCATGATTTTGTACCCATTCAAGGAGGAGGCAATGTGACTTTTGGTGGAGGAGATGGCAAAATCACTGGGTATGGAACCATCAGAACACCTAACTTGGATTTTGTGAATGTGCTCTATGTGGAAGAACTGCAACACTTCAACTTATTCTCAGTATCACAAATATGTGATACAAAGAACAAGGTCTTCTTCTCTGAGGATGAATGTCTTGTACTCTCAAAAGACTTCAAGCTTCCAGAAGATACCACAATACTGCTGAGAGTTCCCAGAAGCCATAACTTATACACATTCAACTTAAATGAAGTCCAACCTGAAGGTGATCTGACATGCTTGGTGGCTAAAGCATCACTGAATGAGTCTACAAAGTGGCATAGAAGGATGGCTTATGTGAATTTCAAGACCATTAACAAGCTTTCAAAACTTGGTCTAGTTCATGGGCTTCCCTCCAAAGTATTCACCAATGAGCACAATTGTGTTGCCTGCAACGAAGGGAAGCAACACAGAGCCTCATACAAAGCCATTATTGCTGTAAGAACTATCTCAGAACCTCTTCAGTTGCTGCATATGGATCTTTTTGGTCCAACTCAAATCAGAAGTATTGATCACAAATGCTTCTGCCTGGTAATCACTGATGACTATAGCAGGTTTTGTTGGGTATTCTTCTTGAGAACTAAAGATGAAACATCTCCAATTTTAAAAGAATACATTACCCTTGTTGAAAACCAGCTAAGCAAAAAGGTTAAAGGTATTAGGTGTGATAATGGGACAGAGTTCAAAAATGCTATTTTAATAGAACTTTGTCAGTCTAAAGGGATAAAAAGGGACTATAGCAATCCAAGAACCCCACAGCAAAATGGGGTGGCTGAGAGAAAGAATAGGACCTTAATAGAGGCAGCAAGATCCATGCTTGCAGACTCTAAGTTACCCACTATGTTTTGGACTGAAGCAGTAAGTACTGCTTGTTATGTTTTGAACAGGGTATCCATCACTAGACCTCATTTTAAGACACCTTATGAACTTCTCACTGGGAAAGTTCCTGATATTCATTACCTTAAACCTTTTGGCTGTCAAGTGACTATTTTGAATACTAGTGATCCACTAGGAAAGTTTGATGAGAAAGCTGATGAGGGGTATATTGTGGGTTATGCAGCACATAGTAAGGCTTATAGGGTATACAATTTAAATGCTAAAAAGATAGAGGAGACCCTTAACCTGAGATTCCTAGAAGATAAGCCTAATGTTCAAGGTCAAGGTCATGCATGGTATTTTGACCTGGATTACTTAACTGATTATTTGGGCTATACTAGATATGTGGCTAACCAATCTGCAGGTTCTCCAGAGTCTCCCGAAGACAAAGTTGGTAACATGGATGGTGTCTCAGATAGTGATTCTGAGCATGATGAACACCCTATTGTTGTTCCCTCCTTTTCTCCTAACCAATTTGCAGGTGATAGCTCCAAAGTTACTTCTGATGAGCTTGAAGATGAGTCACACTATGCAGAGGATCTTGCTAGACTTAAGAAGCAGGAGCATGCAGCCAAGCAAGAAGCTGAAAGAATTGATGTGGAGTTAGCACAATCAGTCAGTGGAAACCCAGATTCTGCTGATAGGCTTTCTGTTTCCCCTGACATCACCAATTCTGCTGACAGTTCTCCTGAAGGTTCTCCCATTTCTCCTAGTGTGTCCACTGATCTTGAAGAGCCATATACACGTTTTCCAGGTCCTTCAGATCTTGGAAATCACCAACCCAAAGCTGGTATCTTCAACTCAGCCTCCTATGATAGTGATTTTGGACCCAATGTGAACAATCTTGACACCACAATTGATGTCAACCCCAATGCTACCACAAGGATCAACATTGCACATCCTCAATCCAATATACTTGGTGATCCTCAGGCACCTGTTAGAACTAGAAGTACTGTGAAAGGTTCTAAGTATGGTCAAGTTGCTTTTCTTTCCTATGTGTCAAATCAGCAAAGGAACAATCACACAGACTTTAAGCATTGTCTGTTTGCTTGCTTTCTTTCTCAAGTGGAGCCAACCAGTGTTGCTCAAGCTCTTGAAGATTCATATTGGCTTGAAGCAATGCAAGATGAGATGCTTCAATTCAAGAATTAGAAGGTTTGGATATTAGTACCACTACCTGAAGGGAAATTTGCTATTGGGACAAAATGGATTTTGAAAAATAAAAGAGATGCAAGGGGTATTGTGGTCAAAAACAAAGCAAGGTTAGTGGCTCAGGGGTTCAGACAAGAGGAAGGAATTGATTATACTGAGGTTTTTGCACCAGTAGCTAGAGTTGAGGCCATTAGAATCTTCTTGGCCTATGCCTCTTATATGGGTTTCATGGTATATCAGATGGATGTGAAAGGTGCTTTTCTGTATGGAGAAATTGAAGAGGAAGTATATGTCACTCAACCCAAAGGTTTTGAAGACCCAGATCATCCAAAGCATGTTTACAAGGTTGTAAAAGCTCTCTATGGACTACATCAGGCACCAAGAGCTTGGTATGCTAGGCTTTCTGCATTTCTGCTGAAGCATGGATACAGGAGAGGTGCTATTGACAAAACTCTCTTCATTAAGAAGAATTCCAGGGATATAATTCTTGTGCAGGTTTATGTGGATGACATTATCTTTGGCTCCACTAAAGAGGCATGGTGCAGGGAGTTTGAGGAATTGATGAAAGGAGAGTTTCAGATGAGTGCTATGGGGGAGCTAACTTTCTTTTTGGGTTTACAAGTTCAGCAGAAACAAGATGGTATCTTTATAAGTCAGGATAAATATGTGCAAGATATCTTAAAGAAGTTTGATATGGAACATGTCAGAACTGCCACTACTCCTTATGAAGCTCCCAAACCAAAGAATAATCTTGAACCAGATCCTGCAGTGAATGTTCACCTATACTGGTCCATGATTGGTTCATTGATGTACTTAACAGCTTCAAGGCCAGACATCACATTTGCTGTGAGTGCTTGTTCTAGGCATCAGGTCACACCACTCACTTCCCACATGAATGCAGTAAAGAAGATCTTTAAGTATCTCAAAGGCCAACCCAAGTTAGGTCTTTGGTACCCAAAAGAGTCTCCTTTCAAGTTGGAAGCTTACAGTGATAGTGATTATGCTGGTGCAAATCTGGATAGGAGATCCACAACTGGAGGTTGCCAATTTCTTGGAAGAAGGTTGATCTCTTGGCAATGCAAGAAGCAAACCATTGTTGCTACCTCATCTACTGAAGCAAAGTATGTTGCTGCTGCCAATTGTTGTGGACAGGTTCTTTGGATACAAAATCAATTGTTGGATTATGGGTTTAATTTCATGAATACCACAATTTTTATTGATAACCAAAGTACCATATGCATTGTAAAAAATCCAGTTTTTCATAATAGAACTAAGCATATTGAGATAAGGCACCATTTTATAAGAGATGCATATGAAAAACATTTGATTAAGGTGGTTAAAATTCACACAGATGATAATGTGGCAGATTTGCTGACTAAAGCTTTTGATGGACCTAGGTTTCACCACTTAGTGGTCCATATTGGAATGGTTAACCCTTAAATGCTATGTTTGAGGGGAGGCATAGGCCTCAGGGGAGGCATATGCCTCAGGGGAGGATTGTGGTTGTAAAGTTTGTAATATTTTGTAGATTATTGATTATGTTTGCTAACACACTAATCCACTAATGTAATTTTAGTTTGTATGGTTTGGTTTGTTTGCTGTTATGTGTCTGTTTTGCAGAACTGCCTTGATATTGATGATCTTAAGTTGATGTTCACCAAGATTAATGGGACATGGTCAAGTAAGCTTAAAGAGTGTTTCTGCTGAATGGAAGTACTGAAGCAGAGTTCAAGTAATAATCAAAGAAAAGTTGTTCATTCATTCAAAAGAAATTACAGCTTACAAACAACTTCAATTTCAACAAGACCAATCCTATACAAGATAACCTACTCAGACACAAGTTCCTATCATCTACTGATGCACCAGGAAGACTAACATACATGATTGAAGATGCTGAAGAACCTAGTTTTATATCTTTGGTCCGTGGCAACATCTCATCATCACCTACTCCATTTTACCCTTTCCCTTTCCAGTCACCTCTGCACCCTTGTTCTTTCCTGTGTCTCTATGGTATGAAACACCAGTCCTTGGAGCAGGAAGTCCAATAACCACTTCCCTTGTCTCTGGGAGTGGTGGATTTCTGGTGTGTGGCCTTGGTTGGGGTTGTGAAGGTTGGGGATTCTCTTCCCTGGTTGGTGCTGCTTTCCTCTCCTCTTCCTCTCTTACCAACCTATTGAAGATTGGCTCAAGACGCTCTGTGGAGTCATCAGAGCCCCTAGGTGAATCATCTGGATCCACCACACTATCATCTTCTGAAGAAGGAAGAAAAGGGGACTTCCTTGTAGGTGGCTCGTCTTGGTGAGGATATCGAAATAGAGGTCGACTATCCTCAGATGATGAAGATGATGATGGAGGTTTGGGTGGATTGTTGGGTCTGCTTGAAGAGCCCACATCATGTCTTTTCTTGCGGGCTTGTTCTTTGGTGATACCATACATTCTATGTGAAGGTTGTATGGATGATTGAGGTTTGTTATCTCCTGAATCTGCTGATGATTCAGAAGAAAGATCGATGACTTCGGGTTGGTTATTCATTGTGTTGATAAGTGATTTTGATTGGATGAAGGTTTAATGGTAAATTAGGGTTAAGTGATTTGTGCGGATTGTGAATTGGGGTTATTTTATAGGTGAAGTCAAGTGGAAATGCTAATTAATGCTAGTTGGGTGGCAAATTAAAACTCAAGATCTTTACAGAAGATATTATTCTCTTGAGTTGTTTCTGCTGATTGACCCTTCACTTCAGCAGATTGACCATCATTTCTGCTGAAGGGTTGATTTTGAATGGTGAAGTTACTTTACACGTCAGATAAGGTCAACCATTAGTTCCGATAAATTTTGACCATAATTTGGTAACTTCTATTTATAACCTATTCATATAATCTTCGCCCAAAACAACTAATTCCATCTTCAAGTACTCTAAACCTATTCTCCATTCTCTCATAATTTCTTCAATGGAGGCTCTACAATTTAAGAAGGATCACAATAAAGTTGCTTTTCTGGGAAAAGCGAAGGGACAGGACATATATGACCCTATGGTTGATTTCTTAAAGCGATCAAAGATTCATTTTGCTTTGACTCATTATCCGGATATCGTACATGAATCTTTGGTAAAACAATTTTGGGCATCTGCTGAGAAGCGGTCTGATACAGAGATAGTAGCAAAGATAGATGGAACTGAGTATGTTGTGACTGAAGCTTTGATTAGGGAAAGATTGCAGTTGGATGATGAAAATGGGGTTTATCACACCAACACTGAAGAGATTCTTACTGGTCTAAGAGCAGCGGGTTATCAAAGTGTGGATACAACTATGTGGCTGAAGAACAAGTTTTGTCCTAAGTGGAGATTTCTGGTACACACATTACTTCAATGTATCAGCAACAAATCCGGAGGATGGGATCAATTCTCTACTCAACTGGGTTGTGGTATCATGTGTCTTTCACAGGGTTTAACTTATAATTTTTCTAAGTTTATTTTTGATAATTTGGTAGAAAATATTCACAAGAAAAAGCATAAGTTTTTGATGTACCCTAGGTTTCTACAGATAATTTTAGACATAAATACCCAGGATAGAGGACATTATCCCATAGGAGCCCTTAGTGCCAAGTTGTTTGCTTCTATGAGAACTCATTATGTTGGGGAGCATCACCCTCTTCTTCCAGCTATGTTGCCACATGGCAATGATGATGCTGATGAGGGCAATGCTGCTGATGCTCCACCAGATCCCAATACTGCTGATGGTACTCCATCAGTAGAACGGGTTGAGGGCCCCTCCTTAGCTGCTGAAGTACCTATAGTTTCTACTGACCACTCTATACCTTCACCTATTCCATCACCATCTCATGAAGCTCCTGAAGAGCTTGTTCCTGAGGTAGAGGAGACAATTCAGTCTCTTGATACTAATATTCCTACACCTCTTGAAGATGAGATTCCAAGACTGTCCACACCTAGCCCATTTAGAGACCCAATAGATGAGAACACTTCTAATTTTGAGAACTTAAATGTTTCTTCTGAAAGGCCCAATGAAGCTCCCTTTACCACAGAGACATCTGCTGGTGGAGCAGAGGACCCTATTACTCTCACTTCTCTGTATACTTTATTCAACAGGAATGTTCAAGAAACTGAGAAGTTGAAGAAGGAACTTGCAGAGACTAAATCCTCACTTGGTGATGAGATTGTGGTGCTGAAAAGAAGGGTTCAAGAATTAGAGGATAAACTTGGGCAGACAAAGAAGAGGAAGTTTGTGTTTGCATCTGATGATGAGCAGGAGGCTAGTTATTGGGATCATCTTGACTTATTGGCTGAAGCTGCTCAGCAGACTTCTACTCATTCACCTACAGCTGCTGAATCCTCTCAACAAAGGGATCAGATTAAGTTCTACAGAAAGAGGAGAAGACAGTACTTGAGCAAGGAATCTACACTGCAAAGTTTGTCAGTTGCTCAAGAACATATTAATGATGATCATGTGGCTTCTGCTGATGTTACATCTTCCAAGGTATCTGCTGAAGTGTTTATTGCTGGAAGATCCTTTGTCTTGGATACTTCTGATGAAGTTCATGCTCCACATGTTGAATCTTCAACTCAACATGTTTCTGCTGATGCTTCTATTGGAGTTTCTACTGAAGATATTGACAGAGTTACTAGTGTGGATACTTCTGGGAATGAGCAAGGAAGGATGGTTGAAGAAGATATTGGTACAGATCTTGTTAGTGAAGAAGAAAGGAAGGAGCAAGAAAGGTTGTTTAAAGAATATGAGGATCTTGTGAAGAGTCAAGCTTTAGCAAAACAGATGGCTGATCATTTTACTTCAGATTTGCCTCCTGAAAGGCAAAGAGAGCTAGATGAGCAATCAGCTCATTTCACTGATGCACAATGGGACTCTTACACTCAACAAGCTGCATCCACTCCCAATTTAGCCCAGAGTATCTTAGGAGCTAACTTTGATAGTAATACCTTTGCTGAGCAAATGGTAGCTCTTGGGCAACAGCGGAAGAAAGCTGCAGCAGAGAGGAGGAAGGCTATTGCTGCTCAGAAAGCACAAGCTAAGAGAGATAGACCTCAGACTGAAGCAGAGAAGAAACAATATAGGAGGAATGTGGTCTATAATCAGTATACATCTGTGTACAGTTATGGTTTGACAAAGAAGCAAGTTTGGGCTTTGTCTGATTCTGAGTTGAATAGGATTTATGATCAGATTATGAAGTCTATTCATTCTTCTGCTACTCAACCTAAGAGGACTGCTGCTAGTTTGGAAGCTCCAAGTACTAAAAGACTGAAGCAAGTGGAGATAGGTACCTCATCTCCTGGAGATCAAGTACCTCTGAGTCCTTCTACTGATATTGCTGATGATACTCCTGCAGACTTACAATCTGCTGAGCCTATTGTTACTCCTACCATTGCTGCTGATGAAGCTTCTGAGAGACAGTCATCTGGGATTCCTGTTTCTTCTGAAGCTCCGCCCAATTCTGCTGAACCTTTTGCTGCAACATCTGCTGATCATGAAGATTCATCATTGTCAAATTATAATGCAGACAAGGTTAAACAAGCTGAACAGGCAGCTGCTAAGGGTAAACAAGCCAAGGAAATGGCTGAGAGATTACATGTAACAGGGGTTTCTGTTCCAAGTTCTCCTATTCCTACTGAAGATACTTCTTCTGTTTCTACTGAAGATGTTTCTATGGGAATTTACATCCCTGGTCGAAGGAAGAAGAGAATGGCACATATAGGCAAGCATATTGCAAGTAGAAGATCAATTAGATTGGCTAAGCAGGTTCTCAGAGCTCAAATGAGTAGTTCTTCAAAGCAAGTAGACCTAGAAGCTACTGATGATTCATTTATTCAGGAAGGAACTTCTGACATTTTTCCTGAAGGATCATACAATGTGTTGATCAGATGGACTATCACAGATGGAAAACTTAACACTATATACAGGCAAGATCAATCCTATAAGAATTTCACTTTCTTGCAAGAAATTCTTCATTTGGTGGATAGTCAAGATCTGCAGACACTTTACAAGTTGGTCACTGAGTATTATGATATCCATACTCCACAAGGTGCTGGCCTATATCTATTGGGAGATCTTCAAGTTCTCTTTGACTCCCAAACTCCACAGGGGAAAGGCTATTCGATTTGGAAGAATTCCTATAGGTGGAAAGTGGATACTTGGAGATTTTATCCCCTTCCCAATGTACATGTGGTAGAGACTGAGTCTGGGATAAGAGTATGTATGTTTTCTGATCTACATTATCCATTGTCCATGACCCTGATGAATCGAATGCTCCAAAGGAAGTTGGAAATTCCTCCAAATCCAGTTGCTAATGATAGGACACATGCTGAACAATTGGTTGGGTTCATCAAGTCCAAGCTTCTGCAACAACAAGCTTCTTCTTGATTCTGGTATTATGTATTCTTTGTATATTTTCTATTTCCTTATTTCATTTCTTTCTTATTTCATTCTTAGTTAAAAAAAAAAAAAAAAAAAAAAAAAAACTTTGTATACTAACTTTTATGCAGGTTTGTTGTATAACTCTGTTGATGGTTATCAACTCACCAGATGTGACTTGTGTCCATCAAAGAGTTGGCTAGTCCAAAGGGTACAGCTTTGGTAAAGACACATCAAATCTGTTGATAGCTATAATAGCTTGCTAAACGCTATAGGGTACTCAACTCACCCATGCTTCATTGCTGAGAGTTGAAATGGTCATCAATTCACCATGGATGTAACCCTTTCTGGGATCCAAAGGATTGGCTAGTCCACAAAAGTATGGTTTGTGGTAAAGACATTTGGTATCCATATTTGGTATTCAATTCACCAAGGTTCAGTTGAAACCAAAGAATTGGCTAGTCCTGAGCAAACGGCTACAGGTAAAGACATCTCAAATCCGTTTATAGTTGCTGATTTGCTAATAAATCAGATGGTTATCAGTGTACCATAGTTTTCGAACTTAAACATTTGGCTACTCCAGTAGTGATGGCTATTGGTAAAGAGACATCAAATCCATTATTTTCAATGATTCACCTCTCACAGGAGTTAACACACCTGGATGTGATGAGAATAGTCTGAAACTAAATTGTTTTGATGTACCTAATGTCATTTGTTGCTGCAAAGACCTGAAGTTTCAAGTTCTACCATTCATAGAGATGTGGTCATTTTGATTCTTTGTTGCTGATGTTCGAACTCAATCCTCTTATTCTGAAGTGTGAAAGATCTATCAAAAATCTTGAACTTAACCATGTCAAATTCAAGATTAGGGGAGGATTGTTGGGAATTCTGCTAAGGAAGAATTCTGCTGATGGTTACTGCTGATGGTTACTGCTGAAGCTTTGTGATTCTGCTGAAGAATGTTACTGCGGAAGTATAGATTCTGCGGAATGTGTTTCTGCTGATTGATAGTTTCCGCGTATTATGTTATTAGTTAGGATATGCATGAGTTTATTTAGAAAGTGATATTGCATATCTTGGATAGTTTTTAGATTATACGTTTCTTGTGAAACGGTTTAGGGTTGTTTAGGGTTCCTTGTTTATAAAAGGAACGCATCATTATGTATTATGTACGAGTTTAGAAAAACAAGTTCTTAGTATCAATAAAAGATCCATAGAGGATCAATCGTTCTTAGTTATTTGTGTTCTTGCTTGTGTTTATATTCCGCTTTATACAAGTATTAGAGACTTTCTATTAGTGTGTTTGTGATTACATAAACATTACTATCGATTCAAGAGTGCTCGTAGATCTATCAAGGTCTAAGGTTCAAAAAGTAGTAATTAGGATCCTCCTTAGCGAACCTAGATTACTTGCATCCCACATATGTGTTTCAAAATGATAACATGTTTCTGTAAGATATGATTGAATGTCTTCATGCTCTTAAATGCTAAATTATTATCATGCTTTGCATGATGTGTGTATTTATTCCTTATGTGCATTTTACATGAATTGCTTGTAAATTTTGCACCCACACTATGTCACTTTAACACATTAGGAATTAGGTATGCCTATCACTATGAAACATTAGACGTCATATAGTCATACACTAGTGTCAAAACCTATAAGTTAAAGTAGTCGCGAAGTTTTCCTAATTCCACGGTCATCATTTCGCCTTCTTCCAAGTAATACACCATTTTGTCATGGGAAGGTTAGATACAAACCTAGTAGAACTCGGAGTAGGTTTGATGTAACACCCCAACCCGACAAGGGCAAAGGTGTCCCAAATACGGATTCTTATCAGAACAAACACAAGCATATGACATACATAATACAATAGAATTCTAAGGGTTACAACTGAAAATCTGATATTACAAGGTTACAAATGAGATATACAATAATCACTAAGTCTGAGAATAACTCTTCTAATCATCTCCGATCCAATTTAACTAGCAAGGTCTTCTAAGTCCAAGGTCCTCTCTATTAATAACTCAGCTTCCAACTAAAACCTGCCGCACACGAAAAGAAACGTGCGGCTGAGCTTAAAAAAGCCCAGTGAACAGATATAACGATAATAAACAGAAATAGAGAAATGTACAGATTAACAGAAACAAAGGTCAAACAGATGCAGTATGGTTCAAGGGATAAGTCAATGAATAAGTATAAGGGAAAGAGAAAGGGATAGTAATCCACCACGAGCCCAGAAAACAGATCATATCATATCGTAACCATAATCTTCATAATCATATAAAGGGGAGACCTCTCAGATGATCAGATAATATGAGGGGTGTCCTCATTCTTCAAATGGAGTAGCTAGCTCCCAGGGGTGTGAAAGGCGTGTATTGCACACAGCACCAGTCACCAGAACAGAAATCATATCATATCATGTTAAATCCACTAAACAGATCAGATCTAGGATTGCAATCCATACGCCCCCCAGAAACATATATATAATCATAATCAAAATAATGCGCATATCATAATCAGAATGGGGACGGTGTGAGGAATCACTCACCCACACATGAGTCATGCCAGTGGTGCATCACAGACACGGCCAGGTTACCTTCCTGGCTAGGTAACAGAAAAATGGCTCGGGTGTCAAACTAAGAGTCAGATAACATATCATAATCAGAGGGTCATATATCAGAGGTCAAATCAGATGGTCCATAATAGATGGTTCATAATAGATATATCAGATGTGATAACAAAGGTCCGAATCAGAGTGTAACCAGAAAGGTTCATAATAAAAGGGTTCATAGCAATGGTTTTGGGAAAAACTTAAACGAATCAGAATCAGAATCATAACCATGAGATAGGACACCCTTACTGGAAAAGGGCAGAGTATCTAACACCCCAACCCGACAAGGGCAAAGGTGTCCCAAATACGGATTCTTATCAGAACAAACACAAGCATATGACATACATAATACAATAGAATTCTAAGGGTTACAACTGAAAATCTGATATTACAAGGTTACAAATGAGATATACAATAATCACTAAGTCTGAGAATAACTCTTCTAATCATCTCCGATCCAATTTAACTAGCAAGGTCTTCTAAGTCCAAGGTCCTCTCTATTAATAACTCAGCTTCCAACTAAAACCTGCCGCACACGAAAAGAAACGTGCGGCTGAGCTTAAAAAGCCCAGTGAACAGATATAACGATAATAAACAGAAATAGAGAAATGTACAGATTAACAGAAACAAAGGTCAAACAGATGCAGTATGGTTCAAGGGATAAGTCAATGAATAAGTATAAGGGAAAGAGAAAGGGATAGTAATCCACCACGAGCCCAGAAACAGATCATATCATATCGTAACCATAATCTTCATAATCATATAAAGGGGAGACCTCTCAGATGATCAGATAATATGAGGGGTGTCCTCATTCTTCAAATGGAGTAGCTAGCTCCCAGGGGTGTGAAAGGCATGTATTGCACACAGTACCAGTCACCAGAACAGAAATCATATCATATCATGTTAAATCCACTAAACAGAACAGATCTAGGATTGCAATCCATACGCCCCCCAGAAACATATATATAATCATAATCAAAATAATGCGCATATCATAATCAGAATGGGGACGGTGTGAGGAATCACTCACCCACACATGAGTCATGCCAGTGGTGCATCACAGACACGGCCAGGTTACCTTCCTGGCTAGGTAACAGAAAAATGGCTCGGGTGTCAAACTAAGAGTCAGATAACATATCATAATCAGAGGGTCATATATCAGAGGTCAAATCAGATGGTCCATAATAGATGGTTCATAAGTTAGATATATCTTTAATCAAATCCGATCAATTTAACTAGAAGGTTCTAAGTCAAAGGTCGCTGTTTTAATTAACGTCAGAATCGAACTAAAACCATGACAGACACCACGAAAAGAGTGCGAGTACTAACACTAACAAAGGCCAAGGTGAAACGGATTCTATCAAACAGAAACAAGAAATGACATATTATACAAAAACTAAGGTCAAAAATCTGTATTGGTTCAATGAGATATCAATAATCATAAGTATAGGAAAAAAAATCTTTAATCACTCCGATCCAATTTAACTAGCAAGGTCTTCTAATCCAAGGCCCAATAACTCCTTCAACTAAAACCTCGCACGAAAAGAACGGCGGTGAGCTTTAAAAAGCCCAGTGAACAGATATACGATAATAACAGAAATAGAGAAATGTACATTAACAGAAACAAAGGTCAACAGATGCAGTATGGTTCAAGGGATAGTCTGAATAAGTATAAGGGAAAGAGAAAGGGATAGTAATCCACCACGAGCACCAGAACACAGATCAAATCAATAGTCGTATCAATAATCTTATCAAATCATATAGAGGGGAGACATTCAGATGACAGATAATTATAGGTAATCATCATTCTTCAGGAGTATCTAGCTCCAGTTCAAAGCAGATTGCCAGTACCAGTCAAGAACAGGTAATCAATCATATCAGTTAAATCCACTAGTCAAGACAGATCTAGGTGCATCCATACGCCTTTCCATATACATGCTAGTCACAAATCAGGTCGGTGTAACAAATCATAGAGTCATAGTCTATGCAGGGTATCACAGTCAAGATAGTTATCATCAGGTCACAAGGTTCAAATAAAGTCAGAATCATATCAATCAGAGGTCAATCAAGTTCATGGTAACAGGTCAAAAAGTCAATTAAGGTCAAAAAAGGTCTTAAGGTCAAAAAAGTTCCATGGTAAGTTCATTTAAAAGTTTCAATAGTATTTAAACATTTTAAATGGTTCATAAAGTTAGTATTTCATAAAGTCTTTCAATAGTTTCAATCAAGTTTATTAAATCATTAAAAGAGTTTGTTCATATCGTGTAAACATCATTTTAAAGCTTCCTCAACCATTCCATGTAGAATAAAAGTTTTCACAGTAGGGTATTCATAGGTCAAGTTCAGAGCAAGAATCATAGAAGGACCAATCAGAGCTAAACAGATCAGAACATGAAAGAGATCATAGGAAACCTTACAGAGAAGGTCAGAATATCTGTACCTTAAACCGCACGTGCAAACACAACAGAAAAATATAAAGGTCGGAAGCAACTCCATCTTCAGCGAATCTACACGAATACATGGTCGCCTTATAATTAATAACTTAAATTTAAATCAGATTACCTGTTTTAGTCGGCTTTCCATTTTTTAACTTTCCATTTTTATCACGTTTTCCGATTTAATAACGTTTAGGGTTTAAAATGCCATTTAGATAATTTTAACCTTAACATGATAAATATTTTAGCTTGGGGTTAACATAACACTTTTAGTAATTTTAGTGTTTAATATGTCAATATTACAAAGCTTAAGGTCCAAAAGCAATTTATCAATTACATATTAAGATTCCCTTATTTTATTTAACCATTTTGCCGTACAACAATCTAAATTACCTTTATGTTAGATAGTGCACAACAATCTAAGTTACCTTTATTTTATTCCTTATTTTATAATGTAATTAGTCTCTTTTCTTTGTACACTTTTGTTGTATCACAGATTAAACATCAAAATATATGAGTCATTTATGTAGCTTTCTTATATGAATCAAATTGACTAATATTCTAATACGTAAACAATGAATAAGACTCCTATCCTTCCAGAATCCAAAATAACCATAGTTCGTTCCAGTTGTTTCTTTTATAGCTCGACACAAACCCAACTTTCCATGACTGTTATTATGTTATCTACATCGACCCAACACCAAACATGTATGTCACTCTTTTATTTTTGGTTCGACAGATTTATGGGTCGAGGTATATACAAGCTTTACAATCGTTATTTTGGGTGAGTTCTATTCATGATTTTATGTGAACCGTTGTGATTTTATGTGTGTTTATATTCGAAATAACCACCAAAGTTCTATTTCATTCGATTCTCATATTAGTTCAGATTACAATTTACATAAGTTATATTTCGTGAATGTACTGAGAAGAATTTATTTCGAACGTAAGCTATACCTTCGAGTCAACTGGGACAAGAATGAAAAGAACGAGGACAAAGGGACTCAAACCCGAAACATCCTGTACGCCAAACTACGCTTTGATCAATAAGCGTTTGACACCAACAACTCATGATCACTCGCCTACGAATCACCACGAACATATCTCCATTTTCACGAACCGATTACCAACAAAACGCCACCTTCACACCCAGCTAAGACACCCACGAACCGATCACCAAAGGCTACAAAAAAATATACCCAGGCTGCAACCCCAAACGCAAATGATGCAGCCTCAACACCCAACCTTTGTATACTGAAGATAGGATACACGACTGAGATTATTATTATTATTTTTTTGTTTACTGTTTGATCGGTTAATATGGAGACATGAAGCTGCTGATGTATGATATGTTTAGGGTTTTGCGTGCGACTATGAATGTGAGTTTTTGGTTTTGGAAGAGAAAAGAAAAGCAGGATGTGATTATATCAGTTGAGGAGGAAAGCATGTATATGGGGTATAAAAGGTATACTCGTGCCCCTATATTAGGTAGTTTGTTATTTAGTTTAAGGAGGAGAATAATCAAAGCGTAAAAGATGGGATTCTCCCCATCACTTAGACGTGTGACTCTTGAGGCCAAAAGGGAGGTTTAATTTATAATTTGATTAGACTTAATTGTAGGCATTTTTGGTTCATGTATACGCATTATTTGGAATGAGTCAAAGTTTGAAAGTTTAATCCAATTACTAAGGAGGAGCGTGTCTATTTCAAGGTGAAATAAATCATTTAATGGGTTTGATTAACTTTCTGTTATGCATGTGATACTAGGCCGAGAATTGTGGGATTGATTTTGTGGTAAAAGAATCGAATATTATATACCAACTATATGTGTGATGACTACAGGAATTTAGGGATGTTTACATTATTTAGCAAATTTCATATTATAATGGGTAACTAGTTATTTTAGTTATATAATTAGTTTACATTAGTTGTCATTTTATTTACAACATATAGTTTTTAGGTGTTAAAATAATTGTTACAAACTTTGGTAAGAGTTTAATTTAGACGCTAAATTAGGAAATCCAAATTTTCGGGTTTTACAACTCTTCCCCTCTAAAAGAAAATTTTCGTCCTCGAAAATTGAAGTCGCAAGGTTAGACGAAGTCGTAGCAAATCGCAAAAGATCGTCACAAACATTCTCACGCCGGGGAGGTTCTTTCAGAAAGGATCTTCAGATCAAATAATTTCTCATGAGTCGAAACAAGGCGAAGTGGGTTGAATTTTCCTCAGACAGAGACAAATTAGGTCGTTTCAAATCAAAAGACCATGAAACATAATGATAGGTGAATCTTCAGAAAGGCTCATATACGAACAAAATTTTAGATCGAACTAATTTTATCTATAGCAGAGAGTTCTTCAAGGGTTCCAGATTATAGCCGGGGTCAACAGAATGCAAAACGAGAGTTCAAACTCACCCAGATATTTAACGAACGAAGGCAGAGTATACGCATAGGTAGAATGAACCTAAGGTCTCACTAATCACGGATAATCCATCGGGAGTCAAGTTCTAAACTTCTTAGGTACTTCCCAAGATATCCTATGGCCACAATGAGGGCACGTTATATGGTGTAAGTATTATCACGTTAATAATACCAGCACCACATAAATATGCCTTCATGATGATCATACTTTATCTCGAGTCGTAAGCAAAACAATCTATCTTAATCCACCTAGTACTTCTACAGTCTCGGAGGTCAACAAAATCAAGTGTCAAAATCAAGAGGAAAAACCAAACTACTCGCCATGAAGATTCTCAAAGTGCCCAGGAGGCATCGAAATGATTAACAAAAGATCAGAGGTCAGAGTCGAAATCTGAAGATAAGGACCAAATAGTGTCAGGAAATTTCTATGCAATTCTTAATGCTTTCAAGCTTCATTTAAGTTTCAGAACTTAGGTGGTGCAAGGCATAGGCTTTCAATTTCCAAGGGGGATCTCAAGAGGCTCAAACCAAGAGTAAGGTACGAATCAGAGTGATGCAGAAGCAATGATACCTAAACAGATGCCTTATAGTCTACCCATTCCTCACTGGTCAGAACTTAAGCTCCTATAGGGAAATCCTAAAGCAAATTTTCAAAGGTTGTCTTACGAGCGCCTACAGGGAAAGCTTAGTGGTCCTAACTTACACAGGTCAAGGGTAAATGTATTACGAAATCGCAGCCTGGTCTCTGATACCATAATTGTAACACCCCAACCCGACAAGGGCAAAGGTGTCCCAAATACGGATTCTTATCAGAACAAACACAAGCATATGACATACATAATACAATAGAATTCTAAGGGTTACAACTGAAAATCTGATATTACAAGGTTACAAATGAGATATACAATAATCACTAAGTCTGAGAATAACTCTTCTAATCATCTCCAATCCAATTTAACTAGCAAGGTCTTCTAAGTCCAAGGTCCTCTCTATTAATAACTCAGCTTCCAACTAAAACCTGCCGCACACGAAAAGAAACGTGCGGCTGAGCTTAAAAAGCCCAGTGAACAGATATAACGATAATAAACAGAAATAGAGAAATGTACAGATTAACAGAAACAAAGGTCAAACAGATGCAGTATGGTTCAAGGGATAAGTCAATGAATAAGTATAAGGGAAAGAGAAAGGGATAGTAATCCACCACGAGCCCAGAAACAGATCATATCATATCGTAACCATAATCTTCATAATCATATAGAGGGGAGACCTCTCAGATGATCAGATAATATGAGGGGTGTCCTCATTCTTCAAATGGAGTAGCTAGCTCCCAGGGGTGTGAAAGGCATGTATTGCACACAGTACCAGTCACCAGAACAGAAATCATATCATATCATGTTAAATCCACTAAACAGAACAGATCTAGGATGCATCCATACGCCCCTTCCCAATCACATGCAGACCAAATCCAAGGGACGGTGTAACCAAATCACTAGGGCTACACACTAGTCATGCCAGTGGTGCATCACAGGCACGGCCATGTTACCTTCATGGCTAGGGTCACAAATTTTGGCTCGGGTATCAAACTAAGAGTCAGATATCATATCAGATCAGAGTGTCATATCACCAGTTTCAATATCAGAAGTCAATATCAGAAGGTCAACATCAGAAGGTCAATATCATAAGGTCAACATCAGAAGGTCAATATCAGAAGGTCAAAATCAAGGTTCCATGGTAACAGTTCATTTAAAAAGGTTTCTAATTAAGAGTCCATTTAAAACAATCTTTTAATAATGGTCTTCATAAAAATGATCCTTCGGAGTAGATTTCATAAAATGATCTTTCAAAATAGTTTTTCATAAAGATAGTCTTTTAAAATAGTTTTCATACAAGTTAGTAAAATCCCAATTAAAAGAGTCTTGTATCATATCTGTAAACATCATTTTAAAATAGCTTTTCCTCAAACCATTTCCATGTCAGAATTAAAAAGGTTTTCACAGCATAGGTTCATATCATAGGTCAAAGGTTCAGAGCAAAGGAATCATAGCAAGGTACCAAATCAGAGGCTAAACAGATCAGAACATGAAAGAGATCATAGGAAACCTTACAGAGAAGGTCAGAATATCTGTACCTTAAACCGCACGTGCAAACACAACAGAAAAATATAAAGGTCGGAAGCAACTCCATCTTCAGCGAATCTACACGAATACATGGTCGCCTTATAATTAATAACTTAAATTTAAATCAGATTACCTGTTTTAGTCGGCTTTCCATTTTTTAACTTTCCATTTTTATCACGTTTTCCGATTTAATAACGTTTAGGGTTTAAAATGCCATTTAGATAATTTTAACCTTAACATGATAAATATTTTAGCTTGGGGTTAACATAACACTTTTAGTAATTTTAGTGTTTAATATGTCAATATTACAAAGCTTAAGGTCCAAAAGCAATTTATCAATTACATATTAAGATTCCCTTATTTTATTTAACCATTTTGCCGTACAACAATCTAAATTACCTTTATGTTAGATAGTGCACAACAATCTAAGTTACCTTTATTTTATTCCTTATTTTATAATGTAATTAGTCTCTTTTCTTTGTACACTTTTGTTGTATCACAGATTAAACATCAAAATATATGAGTCATTTATGTAGCTTTCTTATATGAATCAAATTGACTAATATTCTAATACGTAAACAATGAATAAGACTCCTATCCTTCCAGAATCCAAAATAACCATAGTTCGTTCCAGTTGTTTCTTTTATAGCTCGACACAAACCCAACTTTCCATGACTGTTATTATGTTATCTACATCGACCCAACACCAAACATGTATGTCACTCTTTTATTTTTGGTTCGACAGATTTATGGGTCGAGGTATATACAAGCTTTACAATCGTTATTTTGGGTGAGTTCTATTCATGATTTTATGTGAACCGTTGTGATTTTATGTGTGTTTATATTCGAAATAACCACCAAAGTTCTATTTCATTCGATTCTCATATTAGTTCAGATTACAATTTACATAAGTTATATTTCGTGAATGTACTGAGAAGAATTTATTTCGAACGTAAGCTATACCTTTGAGTCAACTGGGACAAGAATGAAAAGAACGAGGACAAAGGGACTCAAACCCGAAACATCCTGTACGCCAAACTACGCTTTGATCAATAAGCGTTTGACACCAACAACTCATGATCACTCGCCTACGAATCACCACGAACATATCTCCATTTTCACGAACCGATTACCAACAAAACGCCACCTTCACACCCAGCTAAGACACCCACGAACCGATCACCAAAGGCTACAAAAATATATACCCAAGCTGCAATCCCAAACGCAAATGATGCAGCCTCAACACCCAACCTTTGTATACTGAAGATAGGATACACGACTGAGATTATTATTATTATTTTTTTGTTTACTGTTTGATCGGTTAATATGGAGACATGAAGCTGCTGATGTATGATATGTTTAGGGTTTTGCGTGCGACTATGAATGTGAGTTTTTGGTTTTGGAAGAGAAAAGAAAAGCAGGATGTGATTATATCAGTTGAGGAGGAAAGCATGTATATGGGGTATAAAAGGTATACTCGTGCCCCTATATTAGGTAGTTTGTTATTTAGTTTAAGGAGGAGAATAATCAAAGCGTAAAAGATGGGATTCTCCCCATCACTTAGACGTGTGACTCTTGAGGCCAAAAGGGAGGTTTAATTTATAATTTGATTAGACTTAATTGTAGGCATTTTTGGTTCATGTATACGCATTATTTGGAATGAGTCAAAGTTTGTAAGTTTAATCCAATTACTAAGGAGGAGCGTGTCTATTTCAAGGTGAAATAAATCATTTAATGGGTTTGATTAACTTTCTGTTATGCATGTGATACTAGGCCGAGAATTGTGGGATTGATTTTGTGGTAAAAGAATCGAATATTATATACCAACTATATGCGTGATGACTACAGGAATTTAGGGATGTTTACATTATTTAGCAAATTTCATATTATAATGGGTAACTAGTTATTTTAGTTGTCATTATATAATTAGTTTACATTAGTTGTCATTTTATTTACAACATATAGTTTTTAGGTGTTAAAATAATTGTTACAAACTTTGGTAAGAGTTCAATTTAGACGCTAAATTAGGAAATCCAAATTTTCGGGTTTTACAAGGTTTTGATAACTTAAATATTTCATCCGAAATATTCAAGTAAGTTTAACTTGTGATCGCAATTGTTAAAGGTCATATCCGAAACATCATATTCAAGCCTTTTAACAACATATGTTAAAACCCTAATTCAAAAGCTAAAAGCTAACATCAACCTTCGGGTGACAAAGGACTCACGAGTTACTATATAAGTGATTAGTAGTTCCTTTCATCCTCGTGTGATTATACACTTCTTAAGATTCCAAACCCTGCTGTGAATTAGCACCATAGGTCCTGCGTTACGTCTTTCAAAACCCCATGAAACACTCGCGTGCGAAGCACATCGAAATCCGTAAATCAACAAACCTCTCAAACGAGAATCCTCTAACCATCTTCGTCTAGGTCTAGGAATGATGGAACATATTCCATAAATCTTATGACTATTTAAATATTTCACTGGAAATATTAAAGTCATCCCTCGTACCCCTCTTATGACTACTTGAATATTTCACTGGAAATATTGTAGTCATCTCGTGCGTCTCGTCTCATGACTCTTTATATATTTTACTGGAAATATTGAGTCATTCTTTAAATCCCTTTCACGACTACTTAAATATTTCACTGGAAATATTAAAGTCATCCCTTACGTCTCGTCTATTGACTTTTTAAATATGTCACTGGAAATATTAAGTCATTCTTCACATCCCTCTTATGACTACTTGAATATTTCACTGGAAATATTGAAGTCATATCTTGTGTCTCGTCTCATGACTTTTTAAATATTTCACTGGAAATATTAAGTCATTCTTCACATTGCTCTTATGACAACTTGAATATTTCACTGGAAATATTGAAGTCATATCTTGTGTCTCGTCTCATGACTTCTTAAATATTTCACTGGAAATATTAAGTCATCCTTCACATCGCTCTAATGACTACCTATGTATTTTCTCGGAAATATAAAAGTCATCTCTTCTCGTCTAGTACCGTTCATCTCGTAAAAAGAATTTTTTAGGTATAAATTCTCTCCTCGTGTCGAAAAGTCTCACTAAATCAGCGAGATTTATTCGTAAAATCCTCTTAAATTCCAATGACAACTTAAATATTTCATCCGAAATATTTAAAAGTATATTTAATTTGCGAAATGCAATTAAATGTCATCTCTCGTTCTCGATCAACGTTCATCGAATCCCGTTGGATTCATTCATAAAAGAATTTATTTGGTATAAATTCCTTTAATCTAAAGTCCAGAAAAATCACAACATATGTGAAATTTATTTGTCAAAAATCTAATTCTGGGTGAAAACTGACCTCAGCAGGTCACGGTACCCTTAAATAGGGGATGGTACCGCTAAATTTAACAGTGTCGTAGGACCGTTGTCTGCTGAGACAGTTTATTTTATCTTCAATTCTCACTGTTTCAAAAACACTTTCGAAACCCACTCGATGTAGTCTTGAACCAGAACCGTGTCCTATCAGAATAGATTCTATCTATCTTCTGATTTCTTAGCTTTTTCCCCTTTCACTTCCGCATGGTACTGAACACACCATATGTTTGGTTACTTCCGTATCCATTATCTTTTCAACTTAACTACACTTTTCAACCTTAGTTCTACACTACCAATGCTTCCGCATCCCACTCATCTTCCACACACTTCAAGCGAAGAACCACTAGGATAAGTTGTGATAACCCTTCTTCATCAACATAGATAACCCCACTAGAACCTTATCACTAACCCCATAACCTTGAAGATTTTATCTTCTTAACCCTTAGCACATTTCCACGTAATCACATGCCTCATCATATGAATGTTCTATGAATATTTACAATGATTGAGAAGAGCTACGTGACTTCAAAGGTGAAGTTTATTGTATGCTATCCACCACTTGTCATGACGTTACTAAGCTCATCGCTTCCGTCAACGTTTGTTTTCCTCTTTATTTTTTAACACATCTTGTCCGGATGGTCATCGATTAAGGGGGAGCGAAAACACACTCATATAGTCTTTCAACAATCACTCTCAAGAACACACAAATGTGGTTCTTATTCCTTAGGAAACTTCCCTTTAGCTGCCTAGAACTAGGCTGCACAGGAAAATTTATGACTTCCAGGTCACGGTACCGTTAAATAGGCCACGGTACCGTTAAAGTTAACGGTACCGTGCGGTATTTAGTGGTACCGTGCCCTTGTTTGACGAATTTTCACTGTTTCCTCTAGATCCCTGCATCCCTAACCTCAAACCTGCAAAATTTTGCAAACTCACATACACCCTAAGATTTCCTCACTACACCATAGGACACTACCACCAACTTTAAGTCGAATCCCATAACTCTTGCCTATATAAGGCCTCACCATTGCAAGCTTATCTTACATCTCATCTTCACACTCAACCCTTATAACTAAACTTCACTCTTGACAGTGATATTTAGTTTCAAAACCTTCAACCCTTATATCAATCCCACTCAAACCTTTTAGCTACACTTCACTCTTGACAGTGATAGTTAGTTTAATAACCTTCAATCCTCACAATCACACGAAACCCTTCATGTACCAAATTATCTCTAACACACAACTAGGATCATCCAAACTAGAAATCTAGAACTTCGTTACCTCAACCCCATTAGAGATATCCACCCACAATCCTGTTAGGACACATGCACATTTTTTCCCCCTTTTAAAATATATCATGCATCTCTTTGTCAGTGCAAACGATATATTAATCTAACCTCAAAGGTCAAATCCAACACTTCCCATCTTATGGAACCATTTCCATACGAATATTAGTGCGTGTCGTTCTCATTCTTATTTTTTTCTTCTATCGTGTCTACTTTATGGCATGACTTGTCATAATAGTAATCATTTAGAGTCTGTCTTATCAACAAACCATCCTTAACACCAATCATCTTAGGTAGATGATTATGTCGTTCAAAAGGTTTGTTAGAACTCGCCTTCCCAATGACAACTTGGAAGAAGTCATTTTGTGTGTCAGTCAACGAACGAATCTCGTTCTTGATTAGTATGATTGATTGAACAATTACACCTTAGGTTGTCGGTCGGGTTGTGACACTCAAGTGTCTTTGAATTGCAATATGCATTCATCTTTTTGTGTCGCTCAACTTTCTTGGGCTTTCTTTTTGGTCTTTGTCCTTTTGGCACACTTTTGGGCTGTGACGCTCACATTTAAACATAGTTTAACCCTTGCATGTCTTGCTATGTGTATTCTATCCCTATAATGTTGCTCCTAT
Organism: Artemisia tridentata subsp. tridentata; assembly: GCA_021014915.2. NCBI lineage: Eukaryota > Viridiplantae > Streptophyta > Magnoliopsida > Asterales > Asteraceae > Artemisia > Artemisia tridentata. The sequence goes on from CP139505.1 coordinate 73,510,700, forward strand.
TCTTTTATATATTATGTTGCACGAAGCTAACCCTTGATGTAGGAAAAGCCTTTGTAAGAATTTGATCCATGGATCCGCTAGATACTAAGGTGAATAAACAAGGGGATTCAATTACCATAGGGGAGCATTGAGCTAGGGGGAGCTCGGGGGTATTTGAATACATAGCATGGAGTCGTCTTCACAAGTGGTGATAGAAGACTTCACTGGGATGATGTAAGCTCGCCTTTTTGGGAAGAAAGGATAGTAGTGTATAAGGGGGAGTAAAGAGTGAATTCAAGGGAGAGCTCGAGACAACTACCGTTTTGCTTCGACAAAAGGGGCAGAAGGGAGTGTAAACAGGTAACTTTTACATTTTACTGTGTGTTACGGTTTACATATTTGTCATCATCAAAAAGGGGGAGATTGTTAGTGCAAATATTACGATATTTAAACTAAACGATTTCTTCGGTTTTAATAATGACAAACATGTAACTTGTAATGCATAACGTAAAATGCGCAAGTTACTTGTAAACACTGTTGTTCCCTTTACACACTTAGAAGTAACTACAAAGTTAATCTAATTGTGTTTATGACTGAGATTAGTGTAATGATTAATTATAACTAATAAGTAAAACGTAAATATAAAAACACAAGTTTTTCAATGTTTAAATTCTTATTAGAAATCAATCAAGGAATCTATTACCCAAGTGTTTACGAAATAAACACTTGGGATTGAATAGACAAGGTATGGTGATGTCTCCTTTCTAAACTCAAGTTATACTTGAGTGACAACAATCAGACCCACTGAGCTATCTCAGGGATGCAGTTGCTCTTTGAAGGAGAAAAGTGGTTTTGTGAAAGTCTAAGCTTTTAATGCACAAAAACTTAACCCACTTTTCTCAATCTCTTCTTATTTATACACAAGTATAAAAGAGCACTGATGATTAAAATACAAAAAGAATAACAAAGCGTGTCTGACAACTACAACAGTATTTGTCATTTCCAAGAACCAATAGGAATAGGCCAAAAGTCTTTCTGAGTGTCAATCCTGACACTTCTTGACTTTTGCCGTTTTAGGGAAGGTTCGTTTCTGGCCTGATAAGACTTCTCCTTATCTCTTCAAACTCTTCCCGCCTAATCCCGCCTTTCTTTCAGACTTCAGGTTCTTCAGTCTACGCCTTCAGTCTTCAGTCTTCAATCACTTATTTTTGTTGAGGAGACTGGGGTTCAGTGAGTTCTTGTCCAATACTCACTGAACCCATTACCTTCTTCTATGGCTTAAGTGACACTCGGGGAGTTTTGCCTCACTAAGTGGTGAATCTTTCTTCTTAGACTCGTCCTGAGCATCTTGAAGGCAAATCACTGAGTGACTGTTCACTCAGTGACTTAATATTGTTTTCGTTTGATTAACACTTAGCTTAATTTGTATTCAAATCCTGTTTTCAGGATCCTTGGGTACTCGCAGACCCAAAAATCTCCCCTTTTTTGGATATAAATTATGCCTAAGTGTTTTGATCAGTAATGAGTGAGATAGTGGGCTTCTTCTCATACTGAATATACTAGAAAGCTATATATTAAGGACACTGATATAACAAAAACATGGGCCATCAATTTTATTAATATCATTACAAAGTCCTAATACCTAACATAATACTCAGGGTTCTTGTTCTCCTTCCAAGATACCCAAGAGTTCCAGTTTAGCTCTCTTTGACACTAACATTTCTTTATCAGGTCACTCTTTCATCATCCTATCCAACAGCCTGACAAACTCTTTATTTGCAGGACCCTTCACTTGAAGTGCCATTAGCTTGTATGCTAAGAGAGTTGTCATTTCCACAAGCTTGATATCACTGACTCGTTGAAATGCCGGTTGGTTAAACTCATCGACAAAGAATATGCCATACTCAGGCTCCTTGATGACCAGGATGGGAACAAACTTGACTCCCTGAGGAGGAATCCTGTTGCAGTGAAGAGCAGCTATGAATTGTTCAAGCTCCTGACCCACAACTTTTCTTTTCCTCCTAGTCTTCTGAGTAGGCTCAAGGATTGACAATCCCTGAGAAGCAAGTGCCTTCTCATGATCTATTCCTAGACTCTTAGCCACTTTTTCAAGTTTCTCATATTTGGCGTTCAGTGTCTTTAGTAGGATAGGAACGATCTTTCCATGCTTCTTTCTCAGGATGTATATCATCATGTCCCATTCCCTTAACCCATATTCTGAGAATCTGAAGGGTTTATTTACTTCAGACTTTCTTGGTCCCCTGTGAACCGTAACGCTTATTGGGTTGGTGAGGTGAATGATCATGCCAGTGATTGTGCCTTCTCCCTTGGTCTTTGTCATGTGCCACATGTACCTCTCATAGGTTTTGTTCTTCCTTTCTTCTCTCAGCTTGGCTTGCTGATTGTGTTCCGGAAGAAGGTCAGCCTAAAGCTTGAGGAATTCTTCCCCCTTGATGTCTTTATCAGTCTCATTCATTTCCTCTTTGGCAACCTCAACAATTACTGATCTGTTAAGTTGCTCAGTCTTCTTTGCAACCCTTATTATGTCTTGTTCATGCAAGACTACGACTACTTCCTGTGGTATCCCATAGAATTTCTTTCCACCATCCAAATCAACCTCAAATGGTGCATCAGGGTCTGGACGCACTTCGGTTGATGCTGGCACCAGTTGCATTTGGGGAGGATCTTCAGTCACCATGATTCCCTTCCCTTTGTCAGTGGGAGGGGGTTGACTGGTGGAAGTTTCAGGGACTTCTGTTGTTGCCACCACAAGGGCAGAGGATGAAGGTTGTTTAGGAGTTTGATCATCAAGTTTCTACCCCTCAACAGATGCTGGAACTTCAGTGTATGTACCTGTCGACTGAGGAGTTGGGGTAACCGGAGAGGCCTGAAGAATTGTTAGGATGCTGGAGATCATTTTCTTCATTTTAGAGGTCTCATTCTTCAGTGTGGACATTTCTGCGGCCATGGCATTCTGAGTGGAGGCGAATTCAGTGATCTTGGTGGTGTAGTGGGTGATCAGCTCATTATGTTTTGTTAAGAGCTGATAAAAGGCTGAGAACATATTGTTCAGGTACTCCTTGGAATCAGCGAGTGACTGATGAATAGAATCCTGCTGAGACCTTATTGTTTTAAGGTCCACCTCCGAAAAAAGCTTTAGAAGCTCAGTGATGTTGGTGGAGGTGTTTTTTTGAGTATCCATGTACTCTTTCAGCTTTGTGATCAGGGTAGGGTCATCTCTCATTTCCTCCTGAATGGAATCAAGAGTCTTCAGGATATTGGTGAGTTGCTTATCCTGTTCAGTACCCATATCTTCAAGAGATTCCCTCAGGTCACCGAGTTGCTTGTTTGTGAGGTTGGCGACTTGAAGCAGTTTACCCTGTGAGTCTTCAACAGTAGCCCTGAAGTCAGCATAGTTAGCTGTTGCTTCAGTGTGCTGATCCCATTGCTCTTCAGTAATCTCATGAAAGAGAGCATGGTTGGCTTTGCGGAGAAACATTACCAGCTGCGTTTCAGTAAGTGGAAGAACTTTGTCATATTTCTGCAACCACTGAGGAGTAGCAGGAGCAGATGAGTGTACTGAAGATGATGATGTTGATGGGTTGGTCAGGGGCTGTTGATCCTCAGGAGGAGGAGATGATTGTTATTGCTCAGGGTACGGAGAAGAGTTGTATGTTTCAGTCTCCATTTCCTCCTCTACACAAAAATCGTCTTCATCACCAAAATCAACCATTTCCTCCTCTGACACATCATTCAGCAGTCTTTCAAGATCTGCCAGAGTAGGAACCCTGCGGGAATCCGACTCCACCCCAGAAGAGGGCTCACCTTTGTTGTGGCCAGGTTCTGACCCCTCCAAGTGCACTGAGTGGGATTTCTCAGCCTAGACCTTGGAGTCAGTTCCCGAGTGAATGGATTCGCCATGGAGGGTCATGGGTTCCGTATCAGCAGGTGGTTGTAATCCCTCTGAGTCTTTGTCCCCCTGAGTGCCTTCAAGGACTGGTGGGCGTTCTCCAGTACTATCATGAGGCAGTGAGATGTTGAGGTCTCCCTTCTCAGTAGGGTTGTTCTGCCCTGATGAGGATTTAGAGACCGTTCCTCCTTGAGATCCTGAGTGTGATTTCTCAGGACCATAAACGGGATGTGATTGGGTGTGGGTCCCCTTCTCAGTAGAGTAGTGCTGCTCTACCGAGGATTCAGGACCCTGTACTCCCTCAGGAAAAGGTTGTGATTGACTAATGCCTTCATCGGGATGTGAGAGGGTGAAGGTTCCTGACCCCACTGACTTATGTATGTCAGTAGAGCCATGTGGAATGGTTTTGCCCGAGCACACTGAGGATGATTTTTCAGTATCCTCCGTTGGCGTTTGTTTTATGGTCAAAAGGGTCACAGTGATGGGTGTCTCAGAGGTCTTGGCCATAGTTTGCCTTTCTTTAGGCTCTGAGGCAGAAGTCCCAAGGGCGAGTGGTTTGGGTTTAACCACCTTCTTGGTCCCTGCCTTCTTTTTCTTCTTCTCCTGCTTTGTAGGAGAAGGAACATGTGAGACAACATTTTCCTCCTGAATAACTACCAGCATGTAGTTGGTCAGGGGTACTGGTTGTACCTCAGTAAGGTCTCTTGAATAGTTGGCTTTATGAAGGACGTCAGGTTTAGATCCGTCAACGTCAGGCCTAACATAATCAGAGCCTAGTAAGGCCTGAAGCGCACAGGAAATGAACCTAGGGTAAGACATGTGTCTTTGCCTAGATTTTCCTGATAGCTTGGCTAAGAGGTATCGGAAGATTATTCCTCCGATGTCAATCTTTTTACCCTCTAGGAGACTGAACACCATCAATTGTTGTGATGCATTCAATTGCTCCGTGGAGGATTTATTGCCTCCAAGGACCTGAATGACAAAGGTCATCAGGATCCTCCAGACAGGGGGGGAACCAAGTCTTAATTATTGGTGCTTTTGCCAATAATTTTCCTGGGGCCACGTCAGGTTGTTTTGGGTCATGTGGCCCTAGTAGGAGCAATTCGCCCTTTACTTCTTGGTCAGTGGGGTTGGGCTCAAAGTTCTCAGTGAAATCAAGACCTGTGGCCTTGATGAAGGTTGGGTAATCTAGGGAGAGGGTCCTTCTCCCATTCATCACTGAGAACGTGATTATTGAGTCTTTAGTGTCCTTAGGGCTTGTTGCCACTGCTGTACACTAGAATTTCCGTAGATAATTATTATATATGACTGAGGGGGTTTTTGTGAACGTCGTAGCAAGAAAGCAGTTTTGAAGGTATTTAACCACATTCTTGTACGCAAAGAATTTTTGTGGGTATGCAAAATTTCCTACGACGTTATTTTTGGTCATGTCCACGCCCTCCATTGTGAATTCCACATTTGGGGCATAGGTAATAGCTTTAGAAGTAGCCATTTGTTTGAAAGGTCTTGTTTTTACAAGAAAATGGTCTGGTTTTCTAAAGATGATGAACACACACAATAGTTTTTGAAAGAAAAGGGCAGAGGTTTGCTTAAGATTTTCTAAAACGTGTGTGTGTTGGTTTGTTTTGGGGTTATTTATAGGGAAGTGAAGAGGAGGGGTGTTTTAGGCATTAAGCGGTTTTATTTTCTCAAAAGAAACTTTTGGAAACCATTTTGTATAAAACGTTTGGGATCCGTATTAAATGCCACTACTCCACTTTCCCTGGTTTTGCGCAACAGTCGAGGTGAACAGTTGTGCCATTTGCAAAAAGGGTAATTTGTAGAGTTTACATCATCACATATGTTTTATGTGAGAGAAGAGGCATTAAATGCCAAGTGGGTAAGTGGGGGCCCAGAGGTGGATGCCAAAAGGCAAAAGAACAAATATTCTTATATTAAATAAGAATTCAGTTACCAACCTCGGACATTTACTAACTAGATACTTAGAGCATTTAAGTTAGCATTGAATGTCATTTTGAGGGCCATGAATGACTTTTCATTCAGTGAGGGGTTCAGGGAAGGTGATTCAGTGATATTATTCATTGAGGAACACATTGAGTCAGGGACCTGAGGTTTTTTTAGAATTTACACTTGGATGGATTCAATCAGTGAACTGATTCTCAATATCCAACATTCCTAATTCAGCTTTCAGACTTGTGAAAGTTGGTTCATCCAAAGGCTTGGTAAATATATCAGCTAGCTGATATTCAGTAGGAATGAAGTGTAATTCAATGTCACCATTCATGACATGGTCCCTGATGAAGTGATATTTGATATCAATGTGTTTTGTTCTCTGATGAAGAACAGGGTTGTTCGAGATGGCAATTGCACTTGTGTTATCACAAAAGATGGTAACCATCTTATACTGGATTCCATAGTCACTGAGTTGACTTTTCATCCAGAGTACATTTGCACAACAATTGGCTGCTGCTACATATTCAGCTTTAGCTGAGGACATAGCAACTGACTGTTGTTTCTTAGCACTCCAACAGACTATTTTTCCACCAAGGATTTGGCAGGAGCCTGAGGTGCTTTTTCTGTCCATGTTGCATCCAGCATAGTCAGAGACTGAGTATCCTTTGAGATCAAAGCCTGAAAATTTTGGATAGTATAATCCAAGGTTTGGGGTACCTTTCAGGTACCTGAGTATCCTTTTCACAGCTGTGAGATGAGATTCTCTTGGGTCAGATTGATATCTGGCACACAAACAGACTGAGAATTGGATGTCAGGCCTTGATGCAAGTAGATACATCAGTGACCCAATCATTCCTCTGAAAAGAGTTTGATTCACTGGTTTTCCAGTAAGGTCAGGACCATGGTTGTTTGGTGGGACCATGGGAGTTTTGACTGAGGCACAGTTACTGAGCTCATACTTCTTCAGTAGGATTTTGACATACTTCTCTCGACTGATAGAGGTTCCTTTATCAGTCTGCTTGATTTGCAGTCCAAGGAAGTAAGTCAGTTCTCCCATCATGCTCATTTCAAATTTATTTTCCATCAGTTTTTCAAACTGTTTGCAAAGTTTATAACTTGTTGAGCCAAAGATGATGTCATCAACATATACTTGAACAAGTATGACATCATTATTTGTCCTGTAAATAAACAATGTGTTGTCTATCTTGCCTCTGACAAATTTTTTTTGGATCAGGAGGGCTGAGAGAGTTTCATACCATGCCCTGGGTGCTTGTTTCAGTCCATAAAGGGCTTTGTTAAGCTTGCAGACATGGTCAGGAAACTCACTGCTTTCAAATCCAGGGGGTTGTTGAACATAAACTTCTTCTTTCAGTGAGCCATTTAAGAATACACTTTTAACATCCATTTGGTACACCTTGAAGTTCATGTAGGTTGCAAATGCAAGGAAGATCCTGATGGCTTCCATCCTTGCCACTGGTGCAAATGTTTCTTCATAGTCAATGCCTTCTTGTTTATTATAGCCTTTGGCTACAAGTCTGGCCTTGTTCTTAATGACTATGCCATTTTCATCAGATTTGTTTTTGAAAACCCATTTCATGCCAATGACTGAAACATCTTCAGGACATTTGACCAAGGTCATTACCTTGTTTCTGTCAAATTGTTCTAGTTCATCATGCATGACCTGAACCCAACTAGGATTTGTAAGTGCTTTTTTGACACTTTTGGGTTCAATTGTGGAGATGAAGTCCACAAATAGGCATTCATTGGCTGAGGCTGCTCTTAGATTGGCAGCCATGTTTCTAGTGAGCATGCCTTCAGAAGGTTCTCCAATTATACTGACAAGTTCTATATCCTGAGACCTAGTCCAACTGTCCTGAGGTCTTGGATACTGATTAGAACTTGTGGAGGCCTGATTGATAGGAGGGGTAGGTTCTGGTGTAGACACTTGATGATCTTGAGTATCTGACTGGGTTGACTGATCACTGAGATTGTTTAGTTCCTGAGCACTTTGTTCAGACTGATTGATTGCATTAGTACTTGTTTGTGTTTCAACAAACTCAGTGATGGTTGGGTAAGTGAGGTTATGAGGGATTGATGTGCCCGTTTAGAGTGCAAGTTTTAAATTTATAACATGATCTACCAATGATTCAAACGAAACACATACGAGCAAGTATACTCGTCTGTGTGTAGCAAGAGATGATATGGTAAGCCGAGGTCGTTCACAAGGATTTGTTTAGTTTTTATGAAACGTGAGTTGAATATAAAATCGAGCTTTGTTAATAATTCTAATAGCAAGAAAATAATGATGATGATGTAAATTCAATATATTAAAACTACACTTGCCTAGACTAGTTTGCACAATCCACTTGATATGATTATGACAATGATTCAAATCGATTATGATCAATAAATTAGATGGTGTTCTAATTGGATTAGTTGATGTACTAATCTTCTTGTTTTCAACACTTTCAATCCTCGTCAAGATTTTAAAATGACAAAAACAATATTAAGTTTTGATCAACCAAGACTAACATAATTCAATCACATAATTCGCTATCGTTTCACAAGTAATTGACAACTACACTTTTAGTTTTCTAAGTTTAACCAAGTTACCTATGAAATGGTCAATACATAAGGTAACACCTTCATTACAATTGATTGAATAACAATGACTCTTTCGACCTATTACACCATTAACAATCAACCTAACTTGATAACTCTTTTGTTTATGAAAACTTCAAAGTACAATTCGATCTTAGTATTAGCTTTTTATTGAACTAGAACCATATAGTCATAATCAATCAATACTCATGTAACAAACATCATCTAGGCAAGTGCACAAGGCACTTAGCCACTCATGGCAAACAAAGAAATAACCACAGAAAATTTATCACTTGAAAACATGATTAAGAAGTCTTACAAAAGTTGTAATGATGATTACAAGAGTTAGGAACAATTATGAGATGATCAACAATGATTCCTTTGATGATTATGATGATGAATGATGGATGTAAGCTCACTTCTTCCTGCGTTTTCTTCCCTTGTAGCCTTCTTGAGAGAGTATGAGATATTTGGTAATGAGTATGTTAATAGATTGATAATGGATTTCTTAATACATTGTAGATGTTCTCTCTCTAACCAAACATACTTATTAATAGAATGACTCCCCTTGGCCACCAAGCAATTTTCTTGTGCACAAAGTGTCATTAAAAATCTAGACTTGAAGTAATTGAGGTGTAATGACAACCCACATGAAGAGTTAGTTCATTAAAGATAGTCATTAAGAGTGCTAGGAGTTGCATCAACCAAAGGTTGGAGTCTCAACCTGAGGTTCAGTCCTAGCCCAAGGTTTGGAGTAAGGTTGGCATGACATTGTTGAACCTTGGGTTGAGCTTGTGCCTTAGATGTATTTCTTGAACCTTTGGTTGAGGAAGCAAGCCATAATTCTTTGCATGTAACTTCTCATTCATTTCATCAACACTTGATCTTTTCTTGAGCTCGAAAATCTTTGTAACTTGATTCTTTATCTTTGATGATCTTCCCGAGGTCTTTATTATGGGTAGAATCTTACGTTGTGCATAAGCTCTTGATTTAGTGTCTTTTCCTCATCTTTCTAGCTATTCCCTTGGACTTGATTGTACCTGAACCTGAATACATCTTTTATACCTTTTAAGCGTAAAATGTTCATAAATACAACCAAATACAATGCACAAACATAGAAATAACACGACTAAAATATATACAAAATGAGCGTTATCAAATCCCCCGCACTTACACTTTGCTTGCCCTCAAGCAAATCTAGATTTTAAAAATAAATAATTCCACATGATATAAATGAAAATGATTCTGAAAATGAGATGTAAATCCATCAAGTACAAGTATAAGATAAGATCCATCTTTTTAAGCTTTATAAGTGAAAGGTTGAGATGTTTGACAATACCTTAATGATTCTCTTGCTTGATAACATATTAAAACACCTCACGAAAAAGGAATGAAGTATAATTCACTCAACACTCATTTATTTAGTGGGTGAGTATATAAGAAAATAACACTCATCGCTCAGTCATGATCTAAATATTACAATAAGCTTGTACAAGAAACAAAACTCCACTGACGTGGCGTAAGCACCAAGTGTAAATATCTAAGAGGAACTTTATTCGGGTTGTAACGTTTAGGCTCTGGGTTAAAAGGGTATGGATACAACATGGGAATATTTATGAAATTGGTTTTAAAATAAAAGCTTTGCAAATAGTCAAAATCTACAACCAATTGCTACTAGCTAAATCAACCACTATCACATGAACTTGAGAATTCTTCCTTGATCGATATCATACTTTCATAGCTCATTGGCTATTCTTGTCATATAATTGCGATGACTTACGTTAGTTTTCTCTTTTTCCTTTTTTTTTCCTTATTTTATTGGCCACATGTTTCGGCCATCGATCATAATTCCAATATATCATCCATGAGATTATCATGGAGTTTGAAACTTTCTCAAAAATTCAAGGATTTCTCACATAACAACCATCTTTCCAAGTAGCTACACTGGTAAAGATTTCAGCTTTCGTCACACCAAAAATACATGACTACATGCATATAGTCACACACTTTTTTTGGGTGTGTGTGATGAAAAGTCGCGCCACCATAGGTAGCATATGGTCACATTGTTTAGTTTGTGGCTGTATTCATTGAAAAAGACTGACCAAAACCCGAATATGTGTGACAAATTAGGCACAAGTTTTGTTGGATTTATTAGTATGTGTGACTATTTCTCATCCAATGGCCACATGAAAATATAATAAATGTGACGTTTGTGATGATTTAGTCACACAACGTGTGTTGTTTTTTTCGAGTTAGTCACATACAATTTAAAAAACAGTTGCCAAAAGTGTTAATAAGTGTGACCATATGCTGTTTAAAGTGAAGAAATGTGTATCCTGTGTGACTATTGATCATCCAATGGTCACATGAATTTTTAGTTTGTGTGGCCTTTTGTAATATTTAGTCACACAAAGCATGTTTGTTTTGGGTATTTAGTCACATACAATTAAGCATAAAGTGGCCAAAAGTGTTAATAAGTGTGACCATATGCTGTTTAAACTGAAGAAATGTGTATTTTGTGTGACTATTGATCATCCAATGGTCACATGAATTTTTAGTTTGTGTGGCCTTTTGTAATATTTAGTCACACAAAGCATGTTTGTTTTGGGTATTTAGTCACATACAATTAAGCATAAAGTGGCCAAAAGTGTTAATAAGTGTGACCATATGCTGTTTAAAGTGAAGAAATGTGTATCCTGTGTGACTATTAATCATCCAATGGTCACATGAATTTTTAGTTTATGTGGCCTTTTGTAATATTTAGTCACACAAAGCATGTTTGTTTTGGGTATTTAGTCACATACAATTAAGCATAAAGTGGCCAAAAGTGTTAATAAGTGTGACCATATGCTGTGTAAAGTGAAGAAATGTGTATTTTGTGTGACTATTGATCATCCAATGGTTACATGATTTTTTAGTTTGTGTGGCCTTTTGTAATATTTACTCACACAAAGCATGTTTGTTTTGGGTATTTGGTCACATACAATTAAGCATAAAGTGGCCAAAAGTGTTAATAAGTGTGACCATATGCTGTTTAAAGTGAAGAAATGTGTATTTTGTGTGACTATTGATCATCCAATGGTCACATGAATTTTTAGTTTGTGTGGCCTTTTGTAATATTTACTCACACAAAGCATGTTTGTTTTGGGTATTTAGTCACATACAATTAAGCATAAAGTGGCCAAAAGTGTTAATAAGTGTGACCATATGCTATTTAAAGTGTAGAAATGTATATTTTGTGTCACTATTGATCATCCAATGGTCACATGAATTTTTAGTTTGTGTGGCCTTTTGTAATATTTAGTCACACATCGAATTAAACAAAGAGTGACCAATAATGTTGATAAGCGTGACCATATTATGTGACTGCATCTTTTAGTCACAGGGTTACTACTGGTATTACTAAGTTAGTACTGTTGGAGCAGAGTTGCTACTGCTAGTACTAAGTTAGTCCTGCTGAAGCAGAGTTACTACTGCTAGTACTATGCTAGTGCTGCTAGAATGAGTATATATATATAAAACAGAATCATAAACATAAAGAAATTTGAAATTGAATAAAACTCGAATGTACATGACTGAACAAAATATACAATTATAATGTCGTACATAATCAAATTCTCAAGTATCATAATTTAAAGACTTTTGACTCTTCACCGGCCTAACTTGCTTTAGGGCTTCAATAGTTACATTACTTTTGCGCTTCGATGGTGCTGTTGGTCCACATTTGTTGTCACTTTTCTTTTGCATCGTAGTTGGCGGTGTAACCTGTAGTAACAAAAGACGCTTGTATCAAACATTGAATTATATATCAAGAATTATATATATGTAGGTTGAAAAAACACATGTATGTACCCAAAGCAACGATATTTGATTTCTTTAAGTACCATAGTTTGCACTTAAATGGCTAAAAAAAGAATTTTTGCATGTAAATATCAGAAATTATTTAAACAAAAGAATAACAAGAAACATGTTGAAATACATACTGTTGGCAGTGCTTGTGTTGGAGACACATTTTGTTCCGATTGGGAATCTGGAGGCCCGTTTTGTCGTGACTTAGGCTTTTTCTTAGGTCCGACAGTTTTAGCAGGTTCCTATATGTATATATAAAACACGTTACATTATATAAACAAAAGAATAACAGGAAACATGTTGAAATACATACTGTTGGTACTCCTTGTGTTGGAGACACATTTCCTTGCGATTGGGAATCTGTAGACCCTTGTTGGCTTACATTTGAGGCTACTGGCAATTGAGATGAAAAATTTAACTGCACCCCTTGTTGACTCAACTGTGCCATCAGTTGAGTAAGTATTCTCTTTGTTTCTGTAATCTCATTGGAAAATTTCTTGATCTGGTCATCAGATTCTTTCTGCACAAAAAATATAGGAAATGTTGGGATTAAAAGTCTTCTTGATGCTGTTAGAGTAACTGATGCTCTTATTTGTCTCAATGCTGCTCAGCTGGAGTTAGTGATGCACATGAACTTCAATTAAAAATATGGCTAGTGTTTACTACTACTAGTACACAGTTACTGTTGTTAGTCCGCAGTTACTACTGTTGGTATACAAGTTATTACTGCTAGTACACAGTTAATGCTGCTGGTATATAAGCATAATAATAGAATTTGCAGTCAAACTTACAAGTTTATCTCCCACTGATGTAATCTCATCATCTGGAAATTCGCCATCGTTGTTTACCCTTCCTTTCAACCACATTATACCACGCGGGGGTTCTTCATCTGCATACACATGTAAAGTTAAAACAAGATAAACGAAAATATGAAGATGCATACACATGTGATCTTACCATTTTCTCTTTCAAATAAACATATCCACCTCGTCCCATTTTATGCTGATAAATATTTTTGGAACGCGATATTTTAGCTTTATCAACTATCTCCTAAAAACACAAAATCATAAGGCGTTTACATGCGGTAATGCTGCAAACTGAAAATTATGAAATGACATATAGACTTAAATAAAGATGACTAATTAAAACCTTGTATGCATCGGTGGTCGTGTGGTTTACAAACTCGACCCAGTCTTCTGATTTCACAAATCGACTATACTTGGCCGGGACTTCATTCAGTTTGGAAGGTGTATTTAGGTGGGGGCAAAATGTATTCTTCTCTGAGCTTCGTTCTGAAAGTCCTTAGCAATTTACCAAGACGAGTCATTACCAATTTTCTGAATGTCATGTCAACATCAAAATATCGCTGCAAAGATTAACACAATGTTGTTAATTAGTTGCACATAATGTAACTGCATAGATAAAATTATGTAGTACTGGGTTAAAAAATAGTATATATGTACAGTGATTTCATTCCATAGTTTGTCTCTTGCTTCTTTATTCACATTCCTCCAGGAAAGATTCTTCAAACCTATGTCCTCACGAACCAGATCTCCTAAAAAACTCGAAAATAGTGCTCTGTGTAACCCTGATACCCTATTCAATGCATCCAAGGTTACCTTGAGCTTTATTCCACCAGGGTTGCCATATTTTATCCGAAACTTAAATAGCCTGGTTATGCCTCTCTTAGCTAGTATCCGATTTGATTGGTTGGTTCCAGGCGCATCTAGATCTTCATCATCAGAATACTTTTCAGATTCATAGTCTATGTTGTTATCATCATGTTCATTATCAGCAGGAAGCAAAAGATGATTATCAACAATGGGTTGAATTCCCATGACTCTTGAGTAACAATGGGTACAAGAAAATAATTCTGGCTTTGAGAGTAATGGTGATAGAAGATTTGATTTTTGTGTTTTCTTTGCAGTCTTTTTTTTAGGAGAGAAAAGAGGGTATAGGAAGAATATGAATCGTACCTTATTCTTGGTACCTGCTTCTAATTAGGCGATTTCAAAATTTTGGATCAAAATTCTGGCTCCAAATTCTAATTTCAAAATAACAATTGAATTATTTAAAAAATTTGCCTTTAATTTGAACCTGTTAAGTAAAGCATAAACTTGAAAAAATCAAAATTTTGGCTCCAAATGTTATATATCATTATCTTAATCGCAAATCATGAACCAAGATCTAGAACAAAGATCATGAACACAAACTGCATATCAAATCAAGAACTCAAATTTACACAATTACACCAAGATCATGAACACAAATTGACACCATTTAACACAAACTGCTACCATTAAATCGTAAACCAACATGAAATGAAGAACACAAACTGCTACCATTAAATAAATATGTGCAATCATCAAATCAACAACAGAAACTGCTACCATTAAATCTAACTGTGCAATCATCACATCAAGAACACAAATTGCTACCATTTAACAAACCAAAATACTATCATTACAGTTGTAAAATAGATACAGTTAAACTACTAATTACCAGTTATTACACCATTAATAATTATATTTATCCAAATTAAATGTCAGAACTGCTACTACCATATTAAAGTAATTATCCTCTAGTTCAAAATAGTCGAGATCACCACCTTTACATAATTCTCAACACATTTAATGTACGAGAAGTCTTCTTCACGGCCATCGGTTGATACAACATCTTCTTACACGGCAGTCCCAAGACAATATCCCGAGTAAATTTCTTTTTGTGTGCCTTTTCAACTGGTATTTGAGAGGATTGAGTTTTGGGAGTAGCTTGAGAGGATTCAGCTTTGTCATTTACCTACAAGTTGAACGACTATAATGGATTAAGTCTGGAGAATGTCATAAAAGTAGCGAAACAACACTTATTAAATGGACCATACCTCATCACCAGATTCTTCATCGC
The DNA here is from genome assembly GCA_021014915.2 of Artemisia tridentata subsp. tridentata. Taxonomy (NCBI): domain Eukaryota; kingdom Viridiplantae; phylum Streptophyta; class Magnoliopsida; order Asterales; family Asteraceae; genus Artemisia; species Artemisia tridentata. Next base: position 73,525,896 of record CP139505.1, read on the forward strand.
TAGAGAAATAGAAAGGGCTCTTTCTCTTCCAATCTGTGTTTTCCCATACCTCCTAATAGTTCAACATACCATGTGTTTCAAAAAATTTAATTAATGGTATAAAGGTATACAACTTTAGCCACAAACACATAACAACTTTAGTATACATTGTTGGAAATGATTTTGAATTTGGACCTAGGGATTTTTGCCTTTGAACCTGTTAAAGCATAAACTTGAATAAATTAAAAATTCACACAGCTTTACATTCAACAATAAATTCACACAGCTTTACATTAGAATCAGTAACAACCCCAAACATCACCATTTATAGATCAAAAGCCTGTTACTAATTATTGTACAATGAATCATCAACTGATATGTGAAAACATTAAAAAACATACCTTTGTTGTTATTTGAATTCATTGTTTGCGTGTTTGTGTTTGCCAGAAGAATGTGTGTTTTGATTAGGGTTTATTGATTATTGTGTGTGTTTAAAATTGATCCGGTAAAGGGATTAATTGACGGTTGACTATTGAAGTGGTGGTTTAGTTTAACTATGATGTGGCAAGAGGTGTAAAAAAAATAATAACATAAAAAAAAAAAAAAAGCTAATGGTGTTGACGTGGCGGTGAAAACCGACTGTAGCCGGTAACAAGGGATGGCAACGGTTTGGGTTCGTGGTGGGTTTTAGTGTACCCGAACCCGAACCCGTTTATAATATAATTGTACCCGCCCCATATCCCACCGGATACCTAATTAATATTATCCATCGGTTTTTCGAGTTTCCCCGCAGGTATCGAGGTTATCCGTAATTAAAAGTTAAAGAAATGAATATCGTATCAAATGATTTAACGCAATGTATCGCAATGCAACGTACTCGGCACGATATTCACCAAAAAAATCAAATGCGCAAGAGGTTTCAATAGTTAATCATTCTCATTTCAAAAAATAATATCGTTTTAGCCTTTTAAAAGGGTTTGGTATCATCATTCGCGTAACGGTAGAGAACACGGACTTACGAGTACTCACTCTAAAAAAACGAATAACCGAATAGTCGAGAAGAGTATTGACAATAACTCGAGTCGAGACGAGATGACGAAAACAAGTCAAAGAGATAACTAACAACAAACATATCAAATAAGATGAGTCGATTGGTAATCGTCGGTATTTTCCCATAATCCCGTTTATTAGTACATGGTATACTCGTTTTATGATTTAAAACAAGCTAAGTTTGGACTTACGACAAAATTAACCTTTGGAAATAACAAAATTTTGCCAAGACCCTTTCATTTATTGAACGTTTCCATGTCAAAAGACTTTATTGAAAATCAATTTCCCGAGTAATTTATAATATAACGAGTATTTATATAAACCCTTAACCCTAAACCCTAAACCCTAAACTCTAAACCCTAAACGCTAAACCAATCCGTAACTCAAACAATAACCAAACGAATAGTCCAATAAATCCAAATATGTTAGTGTACGGGTAGCATGTCTCGAATAGTCCAATATCCCTCGTGTGTTCCGTTTTTATCCCAAATGTCACACGAAAGGTTTTTAAAATCGGGATCCTACTTAAGATCCTAGGGTTTATATAAATACTCGTTATATTATAAATTACTCGGGAAATTGATTTTCAATAAAGTCTTTTGAATTGGAAACGTTCGATAAATGAAAGGGTCTTGGCAAAATTTTGTTATTTCCAAAGATTAATTTTGTCGTAAGTCCAAACTTGTTTTAAATCATAAAACGAGTATACCTTGTACTAATAAACGGGATTATGGGAAAATACCGATGATTACCAATCGACTCATCTTAAGCTTTTAAAGATCCTTTGTAAGATCCGGATCATTTTTGCTTTGTAGTATCGTAAAATCTTAAGATCCTAAGATCAGGATCGAGATCGTGGCAACCATGGTCTCACATACACTTCTAATTTCCTTACTTTGTTATTAACCAAATTTAATAACAAATATCTCTACAACTTTTAATTTAACAATTGTTTTTATTTATTTCTTTTATTTTTTGTCCAAGTTGAGTCAATATCAAGCCACAACAAATGAGTTATTATTTCCGTTTGAGTCACGGTCAAACATTTATTCCCTCGGGTCAATAATAATGAACCCGATCCCAAATCATCCCAAACATCACAAACAACTAGTTGGAAATATTGAGTTTGGAAGTTTATTGTTCACAAAGCATGAGATACAACTAGTTGTTGCATCAACTCATTGTACATAGAAAGTCAATACTTGGTAAAAGAAATTGGAGACTTTTTCGTACAACTTCAATTCACAGTTTACTTTTGGCGCGCCCCTTTGGTCTCTTTTCCCGCCTAAAGTCTTGGGAACCATTCATCTACCTCTCCAGCCTATTTATACCTATCGATTGTATACCAAAGAACATACACAAACACATATATCCCTTTCGATTCAAAGAAAACTTCAACAATGGCAGCAAATAATGGTAACTTTCAAAATGATGCTGAAGAGTACGAGTGGGTGTTAAACAACAATTTGCTGTTTGACGCAGTGTTTGATGCTTTCGGGTATGAACCCATTGCAGAATATGGGTCGTATAGGCAGGTAGATACGTGGATGAAGGGTCAAATTTTGAACTGGCTGCATGTGCAAGACTTTTACTGGGATGAGGTTTGGGGAGTGAATGAGGTGGTGCAGCAAAATAAAGAGGATCAACAGCAAAATGTGGTGGAGCAGCAAAATGTGGTGGTGCCTCAAAACCCGGGAGAGCAACAAGATGGGTTTCAAGACCCTTATAATCTAGAAAAGAGGATAAGCGATCTTGAAATTTTGTTTATACGACTCAAGGAAAGGAAGAAATTAATGGGAAGCAGGGAAGAGAGCTCTGGTTCTAACAAGTTGGGGTGAAATGGAGTGAAGCAGTTTAGGATGATGGTGTTTTTATGTTTTTAGTATGTTTAGTATTTAGGTTGGATAATTAGATGTATATATGGTTGTAGCTTTTAAAAAATATCTGTAACCTCTCGTAATTTTCCCTATGAATAGTAAATGCTAATAAATGATTAACGAATCATTACGTTATTTAATAACCGTTTTTACCAATAACAAAATTTTTGTTTGTTATTCATACTATACTATTTTAAATCACAACGATATTTGTGATTCACCATTTACCTAGGAACGATGCTTACACACGAACGTTGATAGTCTAAAACAATTAACGCTTAATATTTAACGTTTATACGTCTCGTCAATCAACCAAACATGATCAAATAAATTCCCGAGCTCACAAAAACTTCCACAAGTACTCAGTAACGATATTGGGCCTCAACCCAATACTCAATATACACCAAATGGGCTGCTAGACCCATTGGGCCTCGGCCCAATATTACTGCAAACCAAACACACCAAACGGACCCTTATTAATTTCTTTTCTTTCCTTTCTTCTTGGGCCAGCCCACGAAACAAACCCAACCCAACTCTATATAATCCTAACTTATAAACTCGACAATGATCGATTACTTTGGCCAATTTACGCGCAATCTAGCTTAACAACAACATAATATTTTTACACCACCCAATTCTTAAACCAGCTGAGAATCGAGTGTGACAAACCTCGTGTTCTTAATCGATCATTTGCTTGCTTAAAATCTAGCAAAGCTTAGCCTACGTTCCATTGATTGAACAAAATTTAAATTGTGTATTTGACTACAAAACTTACTTCATTCGGCCTCCCAAACCACTCCACTCGAGCCACAACCGATCTTGGACACGTTTTCTATATTACCTCGACCCTTAAGAGTCACAAGCGAGCCACACTTGGTCTTAGTCACATTTCTACATTTGCTTGACCTCTTGTGTACACTATCGAGCCAAAACAAACCACCCTTAACCTCGATTTTGTCTCCTTCTTCTTGGTTATTAGCGACGGCAAACCCACCCCCTTAAACCATCATTAGAACTACTTACACACTCAAACTTGACTTGTCAGTGACTACCCTACCTACTCTCTTACACTCTCATCATGGTTCATCATTTAGCTCACTCTTTGACTCTCCAATCTCACCTTATAAAAAGGGCCTCCTATTCGACCAAAACTCACACCCCAACATATCACATTTAAAAATTTACTAAGTGTTTTATAGTTCCTGAGTTTGCCTAGCTTTGGCAAATTTTCGAGGCATTCGAATCAAGCCAAGGACCACATCGAACTCGTTCCTGTATCTTTGGAGGATCAAGAATCGAGCCACACTCATCCTCTAGCCATACTCAGTCCATACATCACGTTTTACCCCCACCTTTTGAGGTGAAGTGAGCACACTTTGAACCCTCTCATTTTATTATTTTCATGATTTCATTTTCTGCTCGATCATGCTTTACTTTGGACGAATATTTCGTTATTTTAATTTACAACACATATGTTTTATTCGACATCCTAAGAGTTTGCTATGCTATTTATCGAGAACAACAATCCTTCGAACATTATATAAACGTATCAACCATAAAAATCACACGTTTACATGTCACATTGGCCACATTCGAATTTTATTCAACACTTAGAATATTTTGGAACTAATAAAACTGTTTTTGAAAACAGCCTAAATCGTTATACGTTTGACCTCGTATTTCACAAACTCGACTTACAACACATAAATTTTATAACTCGACTTGATAGTCGAGCTAACAAACTAACGAGTCATGTATTTCATTCGACCTAGAAAGCTTATCTTGAACCTTGTTAAACCCCAAAGTTAATCGATCGTGAGCCAGTTTTCTTAAAACTAAAATATATAACGCTGGGCTTGTAAGCCCAATAAGCTATTTTAAGCTACTCGTATAAGCTGGTCATATAAGCACTTTGGGAATGTTTTTGTAACCCATCAATAAGCCTAATCCCAAGCCCAATACTTCCTTAAACCCAATGGAACTCAAAACCTTAACGGGCCCTTAAATTGGCTCGCTAAAAGCCCAAAGTGTGAAAATAAGCTATTTTATTAAAATAAGTAGTTTCTATAAGCTCATTAAATTGTCCTAAACTTATTTATAAAATGAAAATGTTAAGTTTTAAAATTGGTGAAGTTTGGACTTGTTTTGCAAAAGTTTGCTAACCGAGGGACCAAAACTGCCAAGTTTGGAAACTTGGGGTACAAACTGTCATTTTGATATCTTGTGATGAAAACTGTAAATTTAAAGACTTTTGAGTATAAAATGCAAATATCAAAATGTTTTAGACTTAAATTGTAATAAAACTTAACCGAGGACTAACGGTGCAAATATTATGCCGTTAGGGTATAAAGTGTAACTTTGTAAAACCCAAAGGTTATTTCTGAAATAACAGATTATATACTTGTAATAATAATTTACGAACTCAAAAACCCGAAACAAATGTGTTTTAGTCCCACGAGTCGACATGTAACTTCACATTTTCTAATAATTATATACATATTTATATAACTTATATATATATATATATATATATATATATATATATATATATATATATATATATATATATATATATATATATATATATATATATATACATAACAACTTAACTAAACATTAAACGTATAACATAACTTATCATCAACCAACTTTGATTTATCAACGACGATCCCTTTTGTCAACCCATATAAACGAACGAATACTCACAAGTTATACTTATACATAACTTTAAACATTTAAACACGCATGTTTTAATGTTACAAATTAATTATCAATCGATAAAACCTTGAACGTTATGATTCGCGATAAACCAAACTTGGACTATCAAATCACTAAAACTTGCCATATATTATTTAGGTCGTGTGTTGAAGCCGTTTTCCTTTCATCGTTTAAGTAACGATACTACCACCACTACTGTACTACTAAGGTGAGTTCGTAGCCCACTCTTAAACTTTTAAACCCTTTTGTGGGGAGATACATGCTACAAACATGAACACAAACTTTTTCTATGTTATGCCTGATGTTATTATTGCTTAAGTAGCTATTGCCAGAAGTCCCTCTATCATGAACCTTAATCACTTGCGAGTGAACGTAAATAGTTGTGAATAGATCTATTTGGGACTGACAATCCCCGTTTGGGTCTGCTAGGATGAGCCACCCAAACGCACTTTATTTAAACATACTCATAGGTTATTGGCAAAGACCTATCCCGATGGCCTATATACTTTATATCATTTTTGATGCCTGTTAAACGTTGCGTGTCATGAGCTTAATGCAATAACAACTTGATTTTAACTCGTTTAATTGTAATTCGAAGCAATTAACACTTATACCTTGTGTTCAACTATTAAACTTAAACCTATGAATATCACTCAACTTTTTTTGACTTTTAGCATGTTATCTCAGGTAACTAAAAGCTGGAACTCAAGGCACGGAGTGGGCACTAAACCCGGCACGGGTGCTAAATAAATGTTTTATCATTCAAGTTTAAACAAACATGTTAAACTATGAAACTTCTTTGTATTTCAAATACTTGTATTTTGAATGATAAACTTAAAACGTCTCTTTTAAGTCGTTTTCTATGGTTATGACTACGATCCACTACGTAATACCCCATTAAGTCTTCCGCTGTTGATATCCGAATTTTGGGGGTGTTACAGATTGGTGTCAGAGCCATGGTTATAGAGAACCAGATGTATTTTAAACATTGGACTATAACTACATTTTTAAAACGGACCATTTTAAAGGATAACCACCTTATGCCCTCCGTGCCTACACACTCCCAACATTTTAAGAAATGTTGCTTACTATATGAGTTTCTTAACAAAGTTTAACATATTTATGATTGTGTTAATAGCTTACATTTAATATTCGGGAATTATTACAGTACCATGTCTTCCAAACTAGTCGATATCACCAAGACTGTCCCTCGTACTATCCATGCGTCACCTACCTACCAAATTGCACCAGATACTGAAGATCCTTATGTACAAATGTCACAACCCCAACCCGACATAGGACTCACTCAAAGGTCACCCCCGTTATCACCTACCCACTCACCTCCACGTCAGAAACTTAGGAGAGCAACCGAATCCTATTCAAATGAAGATTTGATTGGTGGTCAACCAACATTTGAATTTGGACAGAGTTCACACCAAGAAATGACTTGGAAGAATGTCGAGCAAAATTCTCCCATACCCAATACCTCAGATTTCTCCATGCCAGATATCCCAGACAATGTATCCTCACCCAATCCTCCTGACTACAATGTAGACACCCGTGACTCCATATGGACTCGTCTCTACCAACACACCAGCATACTAGACGCCCACTCTGAACAGTTGAAAGAGTTACAACCATTACGATTCGAATGGTATGACCATAACATTGATACCCTGTTTAAGAGGACAGATGCTGAGAGAAGAGAAGTGTTTGGTTTAGGAGTGAATGTTGGTAACATGAAGGACAATTACGAACAGGAACTTAGAAACTTGGATGCCAGAACCCGCTGTTTGGGTAGAGGCCATACCCAAACACACATTAGGATAGAAGACATTGAAAGAGCATTATGGTTGGCTAGAGACACAGCAAGAATCCAAAGCCAGAAGATTGCGGCCTTGGAAAACATGTTGGCTAATCAGATGAATGCGTGCCAGGAACGTTTCTCGACCATGGAAGCTGCACAACTGGATCTTGAGACAGAAGTTAGACGTCTACGTCAGAGACGTAACTGATCTTAAGTATCGTTGGTGTACTCAATAAACCAAATAGTTTTCGTTAATATTCCATGTATTTCTCAACAATTCTGTAACTCTCAGAATTTGTAATCGACTTTTAATCTATGACAGTCTTTTTCCATTATATCTTCTTGTTGTAAACAAATTCATCCCACCAAGCCACTATTATAATGCTATAAGTGCAAAGAGCCATGCAAAACCTCACCATTTGTTACTCTCTTAGATAAACAAATGACGCTACGTAAATCAACGAGACATTAAGAACATGTGTTGGTTGTTTTGCAAAAATCAATCAAACAAGTTATTAGAGTTATGTCAATTTTGATGATTGTATTCGAACTTACTATGATATTATCTGTGATTATACACAACTAAACAATAAACCATAGAATGCCAAGAACAAATCTTCAGAAGAGAACTTGATGAATGTAACACCCCCAACTCGAAATATGGCAGCGGGACTGAGCTTGGGGTGCTACTCGAGGGGTAGTGAGTCAAAATCATAGATAAACGATCTCATAACGAGACGTTTTAATAAAATACCACATTCAAATACAAAGTTCAACCATTAGAGTTCAAAAGACTCTTAACACATTTAGCAGCGGATAATGAAATAGTTTGCAGCGGAAAAATAAAGTAGTTTGCAGCGGAAAATTTAGATAGAAATAACAAAACACAACCCACAGATAGCCATCCGGAACCTCCAGCCCTTCCTCGTGCACACTTCAGAAATCAATTACCTGAGATAAACATGCTTAAAAAGTCAACACAAAGGTTGAGTGTAATCCATAGGTATAATAAAAATTAGTTGAGCACAAGATTTTAGTCTGGAAGATATAAGAAACAAATGCAAATATCGAGTAAGCGTCACATAATTCTCTGGATTGCTAAGCTCATGACACACAATGCGTTAACCGGCACCAGAACTCCTGGTGTAAATCAATAGCAACCGCGGAATTTCATAACCATAATATTTGCCCTCCAGTAGGTATCTTGCCAAATACCTAGGTATTCGATATACAGTACACCCGTGTTGCCTAACTGGTCAACACGAATGGGACGGTCAATCCTATAGGCCTATAAACTATAATCGCGCTCACCCGCAAGTGATTAATGGTTCATGATCGAGGGTCTTGCTTTTGGCAAGGAAGGTACTTAGCATATATATATATAGCGTCAATCAGGAATAGCATACAATAAACAATTGTGCTCCAAAAACAGTAAGTAGCATGTATCTCCCCCACGGGGTTTATAAACATTTAAAAGAGATCAAGTGGGGCTATGAATTACACCTTAGTCACAGAGAGAATACGAGATACACAATCAGATGGGATGGCACAGCAAATAAACCTCAGCACAACCTAACCAGTTAAATGACATAACTCAGATATAATACTCGAAATCATTTAATAAATAATACTCGTATAAAAGGTTTTTGTTTCAATGGCGTTTGAAAGAAAATACGTTTAAGTCTCGTGTGGAAGACAAGATAAGATAAAAGATGACAAGTCGGCGAAAATGAACGAACGCTCAAGAAGACGAGGGAAAGAGAAAAGAAGGAATACGAAAGAAAGAATTAATTCAGAAGAGAATAAATAACCAAACAAACGACCTCGATAGATAGTTTCGGCTTTTCCCCGTTTTTCCCAAAATAGAAGCCATAATCGTTAAAACATAAAAGTTTTGAAAATGTTTTGGAACATTTAATAAATCATAACTAGTTTAAGTTTATAAAACATTTTACGAAATTTCGGCATGAATTGCCCGTTTATAAAACATTTCCAAGTCATACGACTTATTTGAATATTCCAATTGTTAACAAGTTTTACAAGTTTAAATATATAATTGGACATATCATTCGCGTGAATATTAGTTGTTTAGTTTTATCGACCATTTTGTATTGTTCGGGTCCAGGTAGGTTAAGCTCTTATGAGTCTAACGTACCCTTCCGTCTCATGTACCAAAGGGTCCATAATTGTCCAAATAACCAATACCGTAAATCCAATACGTCCAATCCTTGTCCACAACATTACAATATTATAATAATATTCAAATCGAATCAATAAATATTAAGTATCTCATGTGTTGCAATATTATCCCACAACGCTTTTAAATATCCGAAACATCTCATATCGATCACAAACGAATAATAATAACTAACGACTAACTAATATAACACGACTCGACAATAAAATGAATAACAAACGACGACAAATAATAAACACGACACGATGAGAGAAAATAATAAATAACGACAAGTTGTTACACTTAGCCGTGACTCGCCACGAGTCACGGCTCGACTCAATCCGAGCCGTTGGGGCTCTCGGCTAAACAAATCCAAACACAATCCAACAACATATCCGCAAACACAAACACTAACACTACTCCTACTATACCTTATTAACTCTTTCTCAATATCAAAACTGCTTTTCATTTCGACGCAAATATAAATCTAAACCCGAAATCACAATCCAAACGACACTAAATACTTGAAAACTGCTACAACCCAAACTGACCCCAAACAACATCAGACTTCAATATCGGTAACACAATCCTAACCTATACCACACTCACCTAAATTTAACTACACATCAAGCCTCGCCGTGACTCGCCGTGACTCACGGCTTGGCTAGCCGTCGGCTGCCGAGAGCGAAGCAACCAAACGGACCCTCACACGGATCTAACCCGAGCCAACAACAACAATAACATCAAAAGGACATCAAGAATAAGAACAACATCACGAGTTTCCACACCGAGTCAAGTTTTAATGTTTAAAACACATTTTATAAAAGGTTTTATAATAAAATCGGTTTTATTAAAAGATTTAGAAATTAGGGTTTTCGTATAAATTCAAAAATAATAGAAAGGAGGGCGCGTGTGGGTGTTTTACCGTCAAAAAAATGAAAGGAAGGTAGTGATAGTCTTCGGTGGTGATGGTGGTTCACGGTGGTGGCGCGTGGGAGCGCACGGGAGGGTATATAGGGGTGTGAGTGGTACGGTTGTGACGGGGGTGTCCCGATCTATCGAATGGTGTAAGAAAAGTGGGTGGTCGGAAAAATATTCCGGTGGCCGGAAACTGCTAGTGTCGCCGGATAAAGGGGCGGCCGGCGGTGGGTTTGGGTCGGACGGAAAAAGAGAGAGAGAAGAAAGGGTGTGTGTGTGTGTGTGTATATATAAATGAAATGAATAAAAAATAAAAATAAATGGGTTTATATATAAATTGAGTAGGGGGTAAAAATGAAAATTGGAATGTGAGGGTGGGAATGGTAAAATAGGGGCGGAGGGGCTAAAACTGCCAATCTAGCAATACTTTTCACGAAAACGCTTCGGGGCTCATTCGACATAGCAAACGGACTCGAAAAATTACAAAACTTGCGCCATTGTTCACGAAATCATTTTTCCAATAAAATCAAGTATAAACTTCAATATTTTTCTCGAACTCAAAATAATTCAATAAATTTGGCAAATGCAATACGGTTCGAGTTCTCTAGGTTGTGCTGGTTCGCTAATAGGGACAATATTCTCGTTTCTCGCAATAATTCTCGTTTCTCATAATATTTCTCGTTTCTCAAGCCCAAACAAGTGTAATAAAAAGTTTAAGTTCTCAGGTAATGCAAAGTTTATAAAATAATTGGCTAGAAAAGGTTTTGGAAAATTACCAGGTGTTACAGCACATACATCATATTGGGAAATCCGTCCCGGATTTCAGTTTAACTTATCGGTTCCGGTTTCGAAGAGGTGAGGATATTTGCGTTTGAACTGGTCCTCGCGTTCCCAGGTGAATTCGGGTCCTCTCTTGGAATTCCAACGAACTTTCACAAGAGCGATTTGGTTCCTCTTCAGTCGTTTGATCTCACGCTCCATAATCTCTACAGGTTCTTCAATAAAGTTCAGTTGCTCATCAACTTGAATCTCATTGAGTGGAATCACGGCTGTCTCATCGGACAAGCATTTCTTCAAATTAGACACGTGGAATACAGGATGTACCCTACTGAGCTCTGGAGGCAATTCCAGTCGATAGGCTACAGGACCAACCTTGTTCAGAATCATGAACGGTCCAATGTACCTTGGGTTTAGCTTTCCGTGTTTACCAAATCGTATCACACCTTTCCACGGTGAGACCTTTAGCATCACTCTGTCTCCAACCTGGAACTCTAATGGTTTGCGTCTTACGTCCGCGTAACTTTTCTGTCGATCTCGCGCGATCTTCAATCGGTCTTTAATCTGCACAATCTTTTCTGTGGTCTCACGAACAAGATCCGGCCCAATGAGCTGAGCTTCTCCTACCTCAGCCCAACAAATGGGTGATCGACATTTTCGGCCATACAATGCCTCAAACGGTGCAGCCTTAATACTTGCATGATAGCTGTTGTTGTATGAAAATTCAACCAAAGGTAAATGAGTATCCCACCCATTTCCAAAATCAATCACGCAGGCTCGGAGCATATCCTCCAATGTCTGAATCGTTCTTTCACTCTGGCCATCTGTCTGCGGGTGGTATGCAGTGCTCATGTCGAGTTTTGTACCAAAGGAATCTTGAAGCGACCACCAAAAGTTTGAAGTAAACCTGCCATCTCTGTCGGAGATGATAGATATGGGAGCTCCATGTCTCGATACTATCTCCTTCACATAGAGCCTTGTTAACTTATCCATGCCGTATTTTTCCTTGATCGGTATAAAATGTGCTGATTTCGTCAATCGATCGACTATGACCCATATAGCATCAAAACCAGTTGCAGTCCTTGGGAGTTTAGTGACAAAATCCATTGTGATCCGTTCCCACTTCCATTCGGGAATCTCGGGCTGTTGTAGAAGGCCAGACGGTTTCTGATGTTCGGCCTTAACTTTTGCGCACGTCAAACACCTTCGAACATAGTCAGCAACTTCAGCTTTCATATTCGGCCACCAGTACAGTTCCTTGAGGTCATGATACATTTTGTCGGATCCTGGGTGAATAGAGTATTTTGACTTATGCGACTCATGCATAATCAAGTCTCGCAGTCCTCCATGACGTGGCACCCAACTTCTTCCTTTATAACACAACGTTCCATCCGAACGTCTCTCAAACTTCTTTTGTATCATTCCTTGAAGGCTCTTATCCTGGAGACCTTCTTGTTCTACTGCTTCTTCTTGAGCACGGAGAATTTGAGCGGGAAGGTTCGAATTGATGGTCATAACTAAAGCTCGAACCCGTAGAGGTTTCAGTCGTTCCTTACGGCTCAAGGCATCAGCAACAACGTTTGCCTTTCCTGGGTGATATCTGATTTCACAGTCGTAATCACTTAGGGTTTCTAACCATCTCCGTTGTCTCATATTCAGCTCCTTCTGATCTAGGATATGCTGAAGACTCTTGTGATCGGTGTATACGACACATTTTGTCCCGTATAGATAGTGCCTCCATATCTTGAGTGCAAAAACTACTGCACCCAACTCTAAATCATGCGTAGTATACTTCTCCTCGTGGGTCTTAAGTTGTCGGGAAGCATATGCCATGACCTTCCCTCTCTGCATCAAAACTGCTCCTAACCCGTGATATGACGCATCACAGTATACCACAAAATCTTCCACTCCGTCTGGCAACGCTAAAATCGGTGCACTACACAGCTTTTGCTTCAGAATTTGGAATGCTTCTTCTTCATCGTCTCCCCATTCATACTTCTTATTCTTCTGAGTCAATGCAGTTAGTGGTTTAGCAATCTTGGAGAATCCCTCAATGAATCTCCGGTAATACCCGGCCAATCCCAAAAATTGTCGGATCTCTGTTGCATTAGAAGGCGTTGGCCAATTCTCGATAGCTTCAATTTTCGCGGGATCCACATGCAACCCTTTGTTGTCAATCACATGGCCAAGAAATTGTACTCTACGAATCCAAAAGTCACACTTAGAGAATTTGGCGTACAATTGTTCTTCCTTGAGTAATTTGAGAATTGTCGTCAGATGTTGCTTGTGCTCTTCTTCAGTCTTGGAGTAGATCAAGATATCGTCGATAAAGACTATGACAAACTTGTCCAAGTATGGTTTACACACTCGGTTCATGAGGTCCATGAATACAGCCGGTGCGTTTGTCAAACCAAATGGCATTACTTTGAATTCATAGTGACCATAGCGAGTCCTGAACGCCGTCTTGGGAATATCCTCTTCCCGGACTCTAAGTTGGTGGTAACCTGACCTCAAATCTATCTTTGAGTAGTAATCTGACCCTTGCAGCTGGTCAAACAGATCATCAATTCTTGGTAATGGGTAGCGATTCTTCACCGTCAGCTTGTTCAATTCGCGATAGTCAATACACATTCTAAACGACCCATCTTTCTTCTTTACGAACAACACCGGTGCTCCCCACGGTGATGAACTAGGTCGAATGAAACCTTTATCTAACAACTCTTGCAATTGTTTTGACAGTTCTTGCATTTCGGTAGGAGCGAGTCGATATGGTGCACGAGCCACGGGTGCAGCTCCTGGAACTAAGTCGATTAGAAATTCTACTTGGCGAGTTGGTGGAAGTCCAGGTAAATCTTCAGGGAATACCTCAGGGAAATCGCGCACAATCGGGACGTCCTCGAGTCGCTTCTCCTCAGACTCTTTCTTGGACACTTGTGCTAAAAACGCATGACAACCTTTCTCGATATACTTCAGCGTCTTAATACAGGAAATGATGTTCAAACGGGTTCCACTACGGTCTCCGCGGACAACCAAAGTCTCGTTATCAAGAGGGATATGAATAACTCGTTCACCACAAATAATGCTGGCTCGATGCTTGGATAACCAATCCATTCCCACAACTACGTCAAAACTTCCGAGTTCTATGGGCATAAGATCGATGCTAAACGGATGATCTAGGAGGCTTAAGGTACAGTCTCGGATTACGGTGCAAGTATTAACTAGGTCTCCATTAGCTAGTTCAATACTATAGTTGGTGTCTAGAGTGGTAGGGGTGAGGTTCAGTAATGGCGAAATCTTAGAGGATATAAAGCTCATATCGGCACCAGAATCAAATAATACTTTAACATGAAGGCTGTTGAGTAGAAACGTACCGGTGACTACGTTCGGGTCGTTCTGCTGCTCTCCAGTACCCATCACATATGCTCTGCCACGAGCACCTTCAGTTCTTCGTCCATTACTCTTTGGGCACTCGTTCTTGTAATGTCCACGTTCTCCACACCCAAAGCAAGTTACAACCGGCTGTGCATTACTCCCTGTAGCCACAGCCTTTCCCTTACAGTTCTTAGCAGCATGACCAACCTTGTAGCATTTCTGACACCTCTCAGTGCAGGGTCCAGAATGATGTTTGTTGCACTTGGCACAGTATGGTTGATTCCCAGCATATCCTCCCACTTGAGCTGGTGCAGCTACATATGCTCTGACAGCCTCTTGGCGTCGGTTCTGCTGGTTGTGGTGATTGTTGTTACGGTACTGGTTATTGTTGTTATTTGGGTGATGGTTATGGTGAGAGTGATTGTGGTTGTTGTTCTTCCTGAAATCATCCCATTTCCTCTTATGATCAAAGTTGTTACCTTTCTGAGCAGTCCCATTCTTGATTGCTTGATCCATCAGTCGTTCAGCGATACGGATTGCATCGTCCAAAGTTTGAGCATTGTATGACGTCACATTTCCTTCAATGCATGTTGGTAAACCTCCAATAAACTTCTCAAGCAGCTTCTCATTATCCGGCACCATATGGGCACAAAAGACTTTCAACTCCTGGAATCGGCGAACATAGGTAGCAAGATCAACACCTTCCACAGCCAAGTAGTAGAATTCAGTATCCAATTTCCTCATGTCACTACGTGAGCAAAACTCCTGTACCATCTCCTTTTTAAGCTCCTCCCATGAAATATTATAAGCATTCACAATCCCAACATACTTAGTATATGCTATCCACCAGGTTAATGCCTGCTCCATCAAGGTTCCTGTGGCATACTTTACCTTGCAGTCTTCCGTCCAGTTACTCTTCAGGAACACTGATTCCATCTTTTCAAACCATTGTGTTAAGCCGACAACTCCTTCTGTTACCTTGAAAGTAGTGGGTTGACAGCTCATGAATTCTTTGTAGGTGCATAAATGGTTCTCATAGACAGGTTGCACTCCCGCCTGCCCAACAATCTGGTTACTAGTATCTGCTTGCCCAGCAAGCTCCGCAGCTATGCCTTCCTTAATCATTTTCTGAATCGCAGCCGGGGTCATTCTCTTAGGCGTCATAATTCTATCAATCGTTACCAATGTACAACACTGTAAGTATTTTGATTGACGTAACAGAATCATCACACAAAGGTAAATAACGATGACACATCATAATATAGTGTCCATTCAACATTATAATAGTACATCACCAAAATACATCGTAGATTCGATACTCGTCATCAGTCTTGCAAGATATGCAAACGACTACAAGTTTCTTATCAAATCTACTAACCGAAACTAGTCAGTTCAGTACGTACAAGGTAAACTACTACTACAATACCAAACTACTATAATTGAAATGATCACTAATCTCTACTAACGGTCTCCTATCTCCTTATTATCATTCATCTCCTCATTATCCGAATGAGGTACATCAATAGGGTGTGGGTCCATTTCTGGACTCGGTGGTGCAAGGGGGTGATCGACGGGTGCAACTGATAACTGACCGGTGGAAACTGATGTAGCCGTAATACTCTCCATGGAGCATCGGGACAAGTATAAAAGTTTCTAGCCAACATGATTTCATATAAAAATGAAATAGTAATGAAAATCCAAATATATAGTAATAAAGAACTTACGAGTGAAGCGGCACGGAAGGCTGATGGCTATCGATTTCGGAAAACGTTTTGACTCACACGAAAAATGTTTATAGTCGAGTATGACCTCGTTCTCTATAAACCTTGGCTCTTGATACCATTCTGTAACACCCCCAACTCGAAATATGGCAGCGGGACTGAGCTTGGGGTGCTACTCGAGGGGTAGTGAGTCAAAATCATAGATAAACGATCTCATAACGAGACGTTTTAATAAAATACCACATTCAAATACAAAGTTCAACCATTAGAGTTCAAAAGACTCTTAACACATTTAGCAGCGGATAATAAAATAGTTTGCAGCGGAAAAAATAAAGTAGTTTGCAGCGGAAAATTTAGATAGAAATAACAAAACACAACCCACAGATAGCCATCCGGAACCTCCAGCCCTTCCTCGTGCACACTTCAGAAATCAATTACCTGAGATAAACATGCTTAAAAAGTCAACACAAAGGTTGAGTGTAATCCATAGGTTTAATAAAAATTAGTTGAGCACAAGATTTTAGTCTGGAAGATATAAGCAACAAATGCAAATATCGAGTAAGCGTCACATAATTCTCTGGATTGCTAAGCTCATGACACACAATGCGTTAACCGGCACCAGAACTCCTGGTGCAAATCAATAGCAACCGCGGAATTTCATAACCATAATATTTGCCCTCCAGTAGGTATCTTGCCAAATATCTAGGTATTCGATATACAGTACACCCGTGTTGCCTAACTGGTCAACACGAATGGGACGGTCAATCCTATAGGCCTATAAACTATAATCGCGCTCACCCGCAAGTGATTAATGGTTCATGATCGAGGGTCTTGCTTTTGGCAAGGAAGGTACTTAGCATATATATATAGCGTCAATCAGGAATAGCATACAATAAACAATTGTGCTCCAAAAACAGTAAGTAGCATGTATCTCCCCCACGGGGTTTATAAACATTTAAAAGAGATCAAGTGGGGCTATGAATCACACCTTAGTCACAGAGAGAATACGAGATACACAATCAGATGGGATGGCACAGCAAATAAACCTCAGCACAACCTAACCAGTTAAATGACATAACTCAGATATAATACTCGAAATCATTTAATAAATAATACTCGTATAAAAGGTTTTTGTTTCAATGGCGTTTGAAAGAAAATACGTTGAAGTCTCGTGTGGAAGACAAGATAAGATAAAAGATGACAAGTCGGCGAAAATGAACGAACGCTCAAGAAGACGAGGGAAAGAGAAAAGAAGGAATACGAAAGAAATAAATAAATTAGAAGAGAATAAATAACCAAACAAACGACCTCGATAGATAGTTTCGGCTTTTCCCCGTTTTTCCCAAAATAGAAGCCATAATCGTTAAAACATAAAAGTTTTGAAAATGTTTTGGAACATTTAATAAATCATAACTAGTTTAAGTTTATAAAACATTTTATGAAATTTGGGCATGAATTGCTCGTTTATAAAACATTTCCAAGTCATACGACTTATTTGATTATTCCAATTATTAACAAGTTTTACAAGTTTAAATATATAATTGGACATATCATTCGCGTGAATATTAGTTGTTTAGTTTTATCGACCATTTTGTATTGTTCGGGTCCAGGTAGGTTAAGCTCTTATGAGTCTAACGTACCCTTCCGTCTCATGTACCAAAGGGTCCATAATTGTCCAAATAACCAATACCGTAAATCCAATACGTCCAATCCTTGTCCACAACATTACAATATTATAATAATATTCAAATCGAATCAATAAATATTAAGTATCTCATGTGTTGCAATATTATCCCACAACGCTTTTAAATATCCGAAACATCTCATATCGATCACAAACGAATAATAATAACTAACGACTAACTAATATAACACGACTCGACAATAAAATGAATAACAAACGACGACAAATAATAAACACGACACGATGAGAGAAAATAATAAATAACGACAAGTTGTTACACTTAGCCGTGACTCGCCACGAGTCACGGCTCGACTCAATCCGAGCCGTTGGGGCTCTCGGCTAAACAAATCCAAACACAATCCAACAACATATCCGCAAACACAAACACTAACACTACTCCTACTATACCTTATTAACTCTTTCTCAATATCAAAACTGCTTTTCATTTCGACGCAAATATAAATCTAAACCCGAAATCACAATCCAAACGACACTAAATACTTGAAAACTGCTACAACCCAAACTGACCCCAAACAACATCAGACTTCAATATCGGTAACACAATCCTAACCTATACCACACTCACCTAAATTTAACTACACATCAAGCCTCGCCGTGACTCGCCGTGAGTCACGGCTTGGCTAGCCGTCGGCTGCCGAGAGCGAAGCAACCAAACGGACCCTCACACGGATCTAACCCGAGCCAACAACAACAATAACATCAAAAGGACATCAAGAATAAGAACAACATCACGAGTTTCCACACAAGTTTTAATGTTTAAAACACATTTTATAAAAGGTTTTATAATAAAATCGGTTTTATTAAAAGATTTAGAAATTAGGGTTTTCGTATAAATTCAAAAATAATAGAAAGGAGGGCGCGTGTGGGTGTTTTACCGTCAAAAAAATGAAAGGAAGGTAGTGATAGTCTTCGGTGGTGATGGTGGTTCACGGTGGTGGCGCGTGGGAGCGAACGGGAGGGTATATAGGGGTGTGAGTGGTACGGTTGTGACGGGGGTGTCCCGATCTATCGAATGGTGTAAGAAAAGTGGGTGGTCGGAAAAATATTCCGGTGGCCGGAAACTGCTAGTGTCGCCGGATAAAGGGGCGGCCGGCGGTGGGTTTGGGTCGGACGGAAAAAGAGAGAGAGAAGAAAGGGTGTGTGTGTGTGTGTGTGTATATATAAATGAAATGAATAAAAATAAAAATAAATGGGTTTATATATAAATTGAGTAGGGGGTAAAAATGAAAATTGGAATGTGAGGGTGGGAATGGTAAAATAGGGGCGGAGGGGCTAAAACTGCCAATCTAGCAATACTTTTCACGAAAACGCTTCGGGGCTCATTCGACATAGCAAACGGACTCGAAAAATTACAAAACTTGCGCCATTGTTCACGAAATCATTTTTCCAATAAAATCAAGTATAAACTTCAATATTTTTCTCGAACTCAAAATAATTCAATAAATTTGGCAAATGCAATACGGTTCGAGTTCTCTAGGTTGTGCTGATTCACTAATAGGGACAATATTCTCGTTTCTCGCAATAATTCTCGTTTCTCATAATATTTCTCGTTTCTCAAGCCCAATCAAGTGTAACGAAAAGTTTAAGTTCTCAGGTAATGCAAAGTTTATAAAATAATTGGCTAGAAAAAGATTTTGAAAATTACCGGGTGTTACAATGAATGAAGAGAAAGTTGTTGAACTTCAGCTTTTGTAGATGAATCCGTTTATTCCTTAACAATCCCATATCAAGAGTTGATTATTATTTTATGATGCTACCAAAACACATCATATTTCTATGATCCTCAGTTGATTTGATTTCGTATTAGGACCACATTCTTAGCATTAATATACAAATACCTTGCTATTTGAATTTTTCTAACGATAAAGTGAATACTAAATCAGCGTTTCGTGTGACGCTCATAGGAAATGGACAGTATGAGCAGCAAAGTGCCCACAACAACCATGACTCCTAAAACCATCGAGAAATTGGTAAACAATATCATTGCAGTAGTACTCAAAGTGACCACAACAGTCCATCCGAGTGACAATGACATGACGAGAAAAGAAAGAAAGAAGACTATACCTTGTAAGCATAACCATGAAAGTTTCATGGGGCGTAGGCCAATTTACCTAAAGGGTTCAAGAAAAATGACTAAACCTATACGCACATGTGCCCAAAGAATTAGGCAAGATATTGCACTTAAGAAAAATAACCAAAAGCGAAAACTTGAGGAGAGAAGATCCTTTATCCTTAACGAATGTGAGTTCCACAATGATGTTTGCATCCGCAATCATCTACAAGACCGCATTAACTATCTTCGCCAGCAAAGGCCCAAACCAGAAGTGGGAAGAAACTGCGTCACCACCCCTACTAAAAGAGACAACTACTATGGAAAGCAACCTCTGTGCCAAAGATGTAAGATGCATCACACCGGACATTGCATTGCTAAATGCGGAAGGTGCCGGAAAACAGGCCACAAGACAAGAGATTGCAAAGCCATGGAAGGAAATGAGCAACCATCACCCATAAAATGCCATGAATGTGGTGGAATAGGGCATTACAAGAGTCATTTCCCGAACTACAAAGCCCATTGGGAGCCCAAGATTTGTACAAGGGAATAAGAACTCGTCGAGGAATCTCAACTGTGTCAAAGAATGACCTCTATGTTAAGCAGATGAATGGATTCCTGCTGTAAAATAAATAAACTCTAGTCTAAAACTACCTAAGTTATATTTCTGTTTGTATTTACCTTAGGTATGATGGATGTAACCTAAGTGTAACAGTTATTCTTATATCTTGTGAAAACTTTACCATGTAATATTTCCATGATAATTATAATCTACGTCTATTTCCATTTCTATTCCACTCTTCCAATTCATAGTTGATATGTAACAATACCTTGATATCACTTTAGGAATTTTACTAAACATCAATTCTGATCAAACAATAGACTATTACCACTTTGTAAGAAATCCTCACCTAAAACCTAAGTTTATACCAAGAGAGTCCAAATATCACTTTAGAAATTTCTGACTTATCCTCGGAATATGAGCAAAAACTTTCTAATTCTTTTGAAAATAATCAGAGGGTGTCCGACCTTGTGACGGAACCATTATAATTGAACCATATGAAACTCTTTGAAGAAGCATAAAAATCATAGTGACTGAACCAAGCATCACATCATAAGGTCCTCAATTATACATAAACTAGCCACCTATGTATAATTTAGGAAGAATCATGTTATAAATAGAACAGTTATCTTTTCGAAGTCTTTGATAACAATTTTCATTCAAAAACAGAATCTCGAGACAAAATAAATTGTTCATAAACCTCACTTTTAACCAACCCCAGTAAGATCTACACTTATTACCCATTACTCTATTATACGAAGTCGAGAAAAGTACGAATTTAGAAACTATAAGAATTCACAACAATATGTGGCAAACACAAGTAACATAAATTTTATTAAAAACCACGAAAATTAATACATAGCGAGATGATTAACATCGGAAGTGCTAATAATACAATGAACACAATAAAAGGCATAGAATCTTCAATAGGTTGGCCCACCATAGCAACAAAAAACTACCACCAACCCAACGATAGCAAGAGCCACCAGAGGATGAATCTCCTTGATTATTCTGCGTCGTAAATGCAACAAAATATTAAAAGCCACAATGAGACTAATTCGTAAACATAAAGATAAATGAGTTTTATTCCACACTTATTAAAGGTTACATAGAAACACAACAAAGACCCATTACAAACAACACTAGCTTAAAAGCTATTACCCCCAAAACTTATCCACAACAACGGCTAGGATTGTGAGGGGTACGACAACCAACAAGATCCCGATCAAGTGGTCGGAATCTTCGCCGGGGAAGAGAGCCAAACAAGCGGCGGCAAGGACGATGAACACAGTTGTGAAAAGAATGGCGAACGGCGGCATTATTTTTTTGGGAGAGATGGAGTGAAAAGATGAAGTGGGGATGGAAAGAAAAAGGGGAAAGTAAATAGGGTATAAATAGGGAAAAACTAGCCGTTATTTTACTATTCATGACCATTAAGTTACAAATCACTACCATTAAAAATTTATTATTCTCGACCACTAGAACACTGAACATTAAGCGTTAAATACTCCCTATTTCTGACCGTTACTTCACTATTCACAGCCTAAGAATTCATTAGTTGACCCAACATTCAAATTCATTTCGTCTAGTACGAATAAATCTAATTGGATCTCGTTTCCTCAATTTTCGAATAGAAATCTCTCGACAACATTTTCCATAAACCCTCACCTCAGAACACCACATTTTCCAACATCTATCACAGACTGAACTTCGGGACGAAGTTCAAAATTGAGGGGTGGATACTGTAAGACACTGCAAAAATCCATTGTAATAAGCTTCGTTAATTTATAATAACCTCGAGTTACTGTTTAATAAATCTCATTTTTACGGAGAAATTTAAACTTTTCTTTCATTATTATTCCCCGAGTCACGTCACCACAACATTTACCAAGTAACAACTTTGACTAACGACACTAGTTCGCAACACGCACTTCGAGGCGTAACGATTCGACAAAGACTAATATCTCACAAAACCCCATGTACACTAATCCTATAACTACAAGTAATACCAATAACTACATACGTAAATTGCATTGTTACAACATATTTTAAATACACTAATTACATCTAGATCTCACTAAATGCAATTATCCTCACTAAATACACAGCCAAACGGGCTGCCTTATTTCCAGCCCATCATCACCACCTTACACGTTCAAGGCCCAACTCCAAAGCCCACATCTCCTTTTATTATTTCATGTGATATTCGACTCCCACGCTACCTCCAAAACAGCTCAAGCTCTCATGATTTTTAAACACAACTCTGGAATGTTTTTGCCCCATCTGGTTCACTATCCACTAGCCTGTAATTGTGTCGAATCTCCGAACTAGATATCAAGTATTCCTATGAATTTCAAGGCCAAACCAATTGTCCCATAATTACCCAATACGTGTGACTAAAAATCCCAAAACCCAACCATTTTGAACCACGCTTTTTCCTACGTTCTTCTGATAACACTTTTAACATAACATAATGATGAAAAGATAGTTAGGACAGCAAGAGGTGAAGGTGACTCGCTAAACCTATTTGTCACTCATTTAGAATACAAGCCGAGCACATATATATATCACAAAAACAAAAGATAGAATATTCCCACGTTCTCATATCTATCTAAAAATCTCAGATTGTCAGTAAACAAGCATAGGTGTCCTCCCATCCACAGTAGCCACCTTTGGGAAAGCGAGGACTAGATTCGCGCCAAATACCCACACCTATTTTCATAGACACCCCTGTCAACTATCTTAGGCTAGAATTCCGGGACGGAATTCAGTGTAAGTGGTATGTATTGTAACCTCTCGTAATTTTCCCTATGAATAGTAAATGCTAATAAATGATTAACGAATCATTACGTTATTTAATAACCGTTTTTACTAATAACAAAATTTTTGTTTGTCATTCATACTATACTATTTTAAATCACAACGATATTTGTGATTCACCATTTACCTAGGAACGATGCTTACACACGAACCTTGATAGTCTAAAAATCGCGAATTTATTCTAAAACAATTAACGCTTAATATTTAACGTTTATACGTCTCGTCAATCAACCAAACATGATCAAATAAATTCCCGAGCTCACAAAAACTTCCACAAGTAGTCAGTAACGACATTGGGCCTCGACCCAATACTCAATATACACCAAATGGGCTGCTAGACCCATTAGGCCTCGGCCCAATATTACTGCAAACCAAACACACCAAACGGGCCCTTATTAATTTCTTTTCTTTCCTTTCTTCTTGGGCCAGCCCACGAAACACACCCAACCCAACTCTATATAATCCTAACTTATAAACTCGACAAGGATCGATTACTTTGGCCAATTTACGCGCAATCTAGCTTAACAACAACATAATATTTTTACACCACCCAATTCTCAAACCAGCTGAGAATCGAGTGTGACAAACCTCGTGTTCTTAATCGATCATTTGCTTGCTTAAAATCTAGCAAAGCTCAGCCTACGTTCCATTGATTGAACAAAATTTAAATTGTGTATTTGACTATAAAACTTACTTCATTCGGCCTCCCAAACCACTCCACTCGAGCCACAAACGATCTTGGACACGTTTTCTATATTACCTCGACCCTTAAGAGTCACAAGCGAGCCACACTTGGTCTTAGTCACATTTCTACATTTGCTTGACCTCTTGTGTATACTATCGAGACAAAACAAACCACCCTTAACCTCGATTTTGTCTCCTTCTTCTTGGTTATTAGTGACGGCAACCCACCCCCTTAAACCATCATTAGAACTACTTACACACTCAAACTTGACTTGTCAGTGACTACCCTACCTACTCTCTTACACTCTCATCATGGTTCATCATTTAGCTCACTCTTTGACTCTCCAATCTCACCTTATAAAAAGGGCCTCCTATTCGACCAAAACTCACACCCCAACATATCACATTTAAAAATTTGCTAAGTGTTTTATAGTTCCTGAGTTTGCCTAGCTTTGGCAAATTTTCGAGGCATTCGAATCAAGCCAAGGACCACATCGAACTCGTTCCTGTATCTTTGGAGGATCAAGAATCGAGCCACACTCATCCTCTAGCCATACTCAGTCCATACATCACGTTTTACCCCCACCTTTTGAGGTGAAGTGAGCACACTTTGAACCCTCACATTTTATTATTTTCATGATTTCATTTTCTGCTCGATCATGCTTTACTTTGGACGAATATTTCGCTATTTTAATTTACAACACATATGTTTTATTCGACATCCTAAGAGTTTGCTATGCTATTTATCGAGAACAACAATCATTCGAACATTATATAAACGTATCAACCATAAAAATCACACGTTTACATGTCACATTGGCCACATTCGAATTTTATTCAACACTTAGAATATTTTGGAACTAATAAAACTGTTTTTGCAAATAGCCTAAATCGTTATACGTTTGGCCTCGTATTTCACAAACTCGACATACAACACATAAATTTTATAACTCGACTTGATAGTGGAGCTAACAAACTAACGAGTCATGTATTTCATTCGACCTAGAAAGCTTATCTTGAACCTTGTTAAACCCCAAAGTTAATCGATCGTGAGCCAGTTTTCTTAAAACTAAAATATATAACGCTGGGCTTGTAAGCCCAATAAGCTATTTTAAGCTACTCGTATAAGCTGGTCATATAAGCACTTTGGGAATGTTTTTGTAACCCATCAATAAGCCTAATCCCAAGCCCAATACTTCCTTAAACCCAATGGAACTCAAAACCTTAACGGGCCCTTAAATTGGCTCGCTAAAAGCCCAAAGTGTGAAAATAAGCTATTTTATTAAAATAAGTAGTTTCTATAAGCTCATTAAGCTGTCCTAAACTTAATTATAAAATGAAAATGTTAAGTTTTGAAATTGGTGAAGTTTGGACTTGTTTTGCAAAAGTTTGCTAACCGATGGACCAAAACTGCCTAGTTTGGAAACTTGGGGTACAAACTGTCATTTTGATATCTTGTGATGAAAACTGTAAATTTAAAGACTTTTGAGTATAAAATGCAAATATCAAAATGTTTTAGACTTAAATTGTAATAAAACTTAACCGAGGACTAACGGTGCAAATATTATGCCGTTAGGGTATAAAGTGTAACTTTGTAAAACCCAAAGGTTATTTCTGAAATAACAGATTATATATATATATATATATACATAAAAACTTAACTAAACATTAAACGCATAACATAACTTATCATCAACCAACTTTGATTTATCAATGACGATCCCTTTTGTCAACCAATATAAACGAACGAATACTCACAAGTTATACTTATACATAACTTTAAACATTTAAACACGCATGTTTTAATGTTACAAATTAATTATCAATCGATAAAACCTTGAACGTTATGATTCGCGATAAACCAAACTTGGACTATCAAATCACTAAAACTTGCCATATATTATTTAGGTCGTGTGTTGAAGCCATTTTCCTTTCATCGTTTGAGTTACGATACTACTACCACTACTGTACTACTAAGGTGAGTTCATAGCCCACTCTTAAACTTTTAAACCCTTTTGTGGGGAGATACATGCTACAAACATGAACACAAACTTTTTGTATGCTATGCCTGATGTTATTATTGCTTAAGTAGCTATTGCCAGAAGTCCCTCTATCATGAACCTTAATCACTTGCGAGTGAACGTAAATAGTTGTGAATAGATCTATTTGGGACTGACAATCCCCGTTTGGGTCTGCTAGGATGAGCCACCCAAACGCACTTTATTTAAACATACTCATAGGTTATTGGCAAAGACCTATCCCGAGGGCCTATATACTTTATATCATTTTTGATGCCTGTTAAACGTTGCGTGTCATGAGCTTAATGCAATAACAACTTGATTTTAACTCGTTTAATTGTAATTCGAAGCAATTAACACTTATACCTTGTGTTCAACTATTAAACTTAAACCTATGAATATCACTCAACTTTTGTTGACTTTTAGCATGTTATCTCAGGTAACTAAAAGCTGGAACTCAAGGCACGGAGTAGGCACTAAACCCGGCACAGGTGCTAAATAAATGTTTTATCATTCAAGTTTAAACAAACATGTTAAACTATGAAACTTCTTTGTATTTCAAATACTTGTATTTTGAATGATAAACTTAAAACGTCTCTTTTAAGTCGTTTTCTATGGTTATGACTACGATCCACTACGTAATACCCCATTAAGTCTTCCGCTGTTGATATCCGAATTTTGGGGGTGTTACAATATCAATGAAATATTTGATGTTTAATTAACTGTTTATGGTTGCTTGTGAATGTTTGAGTTCATACTGCTGAGAATGGAGTGGATGCACAAAGTTTGTACTGCTAGGCAAAAGTTTGTACTGCTAGCGTAAAAGTTTGTACTGCTGGGTAGCCGTTAGTACTGTCTGGGTTTTAACCGTGGTTTATTTCTAATCGTTGGGGTAACTTTTGTCAATTACTTCGCTTTAGGGTTTCATAAATTGGATAACTCTCTTTCTTTATATAATTTATACAATTTCTTCAAACTTCAGAAACAATGAATTGAAGTCCGTCCAATCATAACCCAACACTCTAATCAAGCATTTACTCAATTTTCATGGCAAATTTAGAGTTTGTGATACACATAACCAGGTTGCATTCTTGGAGAAACCAGAAGGGAGTCAAGACTTTCACCAGATAGTAGATTTTCTAAACACTACCCACATCAGGTATGCTCTTACAATCAATCCTACTATCTATGTCTCTCAAATCAAACGGTTTTGGCAGACTGTTACTACCTATACATTTGAGAATGGAGACAAAGAGTTAATTGCAACAGTTGATGGCAAAACAATAACTATTACTGAGGCATCTGTTAGGAGGCATCTCCATTTAGAAGATGAAAATGGTATTAGTTCTTTGCCTAATACTGAAATTTTTCATCTCCTTTCCAGAATGGGGTATGACACATCTTCTCAAATTCTGACTTTTCAAAAAGGATGTTTTGCCCCACAATGGAGATTCTTCATACATACCATCCTTCATGGTTTAAGTCCAAAGAAAACCTCATGGGAGCAATTCAGTAGCAATATTGCAACTGCTCTCATTTGTTTAGCAACAAACAGGACTTTTAACTTTTCAAAATTAATTTTTTATGGTATGGTGAAAAATGTGGATAACAAATGCAAGTTTTTAATGTATCCAAGGTTTATACAAACGGTTTTGAATAGACGGAAAAGTTTGCTTCTATCTCATAAAATTGTTTATCCAACTCCTTGCCTTACTTAAAAACTGTTCAGTAACATAAGCGTGGCTTCTAGGGGGTTTAATGGGATAGTAGTTCCACTTTTTGAAATAATGTTGGTTCAAAATCAAAACATTGAGGGTGAAGGATCAACAAGGCCAGTTGAGTCCCATCACACACCCATAGGTTCATCTGGTTCTCAATCAGCCTCATAACCAAATATAGGGGAAATGCCCCATGATTCACCTCTCCCAGGAGGTAACACACCTGGAAGTGATGAGGGCAGAGTGTCACTAAAGGAATTGATGGATATTTGTACCAAATTGACTCAAAGGGTGACTGGCTTGGAGAAAGAACTCAAGGAGACAAAGAAAGAACTCAAGGAGACAAAGCAAGAACTCAAGGAGACAAAGCAAGAACTCAAGTCACTTAAAGCAAAGAGAAAGGCAAATATTGTGGAGTCTACAAGCTCAGATGATGATGATTCAGAAGATAACATGAATGATTCTTGCAAACAGGGGAGGAAGACAGCTGATATTGATCAAGACCCCAATATTTCTTTGGTTGAACAGAATGTTGAGTTTCAGGGGAGGCAAGATATGGGTGAAGAAAATTTGGATGCTGAAAATATTGGTACTGCTCATCAACAAGTTATGGATGTGTATGATAGAAGGCAAAGGGCAGATAAAGGAAAGGGCATTATGATTGAAGAAGAGCCACCAAAGAAGGAAAAGAAGAGTGTTCTTGCTCAGATTAGTTTTGATGCAGAGGTAGCTAATAAAGCACAGGAAGATGAAAGATCACAAATTGATGATATTGCAAATTTCCTTGATCAAACAAGACTTGCAAATCAAGCAACTGAAGCAATGTTTGATCACGCTCAAGAAGTTCAGTATATGATTGATGCTGATGATGTTTTAAAGGAAAAGGTTGGTGAACTCAGAGCAGATGAAGGGTTGTCCATTGATGAGAAGTCAAGAAAACTTGTTGAACTAATAAATTCCAGAAGAAAGTCTGCTGCAGTACAAAAAGCCAAAGAAAAGAGGAGTAAACCACCTAGTAAAGCTCAGCAAAGACAAACCACGTGTGTTTACATGATGCTGATGGCTGGATACAAAAGGAAGCATTTCCAAGTTAGAAGTTTTGAGAAGATCAAGAGTGAGTTTGAAAGGGTTTACACAAGAGTGAACACATTTGTTCCCATGGGAACAGAAGAACCAACTAGAGATACAAAGACATATGGTCTAATATTGGAGTCTGAATCTTCAAAGAAACAGAAGATTGGTGAAGAAGAAGTACCTACAGCAGAGGAAGAAGAAACAGCAGAGGAATTAACTGATGAAAGGCTCAAGCAGTATATGACACTACAAAAAAAAGGCTTTCAGAGACTGAAAAATCAGTATCCGATACACCATGATCAGTTACGAATGGTCTATCAAGGACTGATTTTGCTAGTCACTAATCAGTTACAACAGCTTAGTTATGGAAAGTGACATTATCAACTGAAATTCAGTTCTTGTTGTATCGAACCAACGAGAACCAGAGATCAGTCTCCAAAATAAAAAAGTCATACCTTATTTCTATGGGTTGGTATCATGTTATTTCAGTCCCCAATGAATATTATCGGCGACTGAAAAGTTAGACGCCAATACTATGTTAGATCAGTTACTAACACATGGACTTAGGGATTGAAAATTAGTCCATAAACATTGTTTATAGTCCCTAATACGTTTCGTTGTTTTGTAGATTACCGTACCAAATCAGTCTCTAATAATAGGATTTAAAAACTGATTAGTCTCCTATGAAAGGCTTTAAAGACTGATTGTTAGTCACAAAAAACAGATGAATTAGTCCTTAATTTGTTTTTCTAGTGACTGAAAATTAGTTTCAAAATATATGTTAATCGATACAAAATAACATTCAAATCAGTCTCCAATATGATGGCGCCGTTCCATTATATTTCTATTATAAACTAAAAGTTAGTGGCAAATACAATTTAATTCAGTCTCCATTCACAATGCATACATGACCCCTTACAACAGTATGTAAAACTCCAAATCATAAACAATAATAATAACAATATTTCTTTAAAGCATAATAATCACCAATCCAAATAACAAGAGTTTACAATTCAATATGTTTAAAAATAAAACCAAATTCAATAGAAATAAATTTGAATGTCCTATATATCACTATCGGTGAATGGATCATCGTTACCATCACCTTCAGTAGTATTTGGTGAGTCTATTGTGCTCTCGAAGTCTGGAAATTTTTGGCTCAAGAATTTTGCCAATTTCTCATAATTACGTTTATACGGTTCAAGTTCACTAACCTTTGCTCTCAATTCATTAATCTCAGTCGAGTTTTGTTTAGGTGTTGAGTCAGCTTGTTGAGATGATTCAGCTGCTTCTTTCATCCAATAATCTTTTTTCCTCATCACTAGCCCAACACCCACCTCCCATGCTGACTGTATTGCCTCTCGCTATTGAAACTGACTCATCTCTACACGAATATTAATACCTTTAAGATGATTGGCAAAATCATAAGGAGCTCAATGAAGGGCTGCAGATTGTTTGATGCAGATGCTGAGTTCATCAAGGGAGGACTTGCACCAAAAGCTCCTAGTCCTGTTGGATCATTGTTTCCTATGCTAAACCCGAGTGTTGGAGATTGTATCCTGTAAAGTTCATACCAACAACATATAAGCTAACCTCATATTCAATGTATAGCTTACTAAAATGATCAATTTTTTCCAAAAAAAATGTATTACCCTGGCATTGTGGATCCCTGAGATGATGTAAAAAGATTATCCTATTTGCAAATCAAACTCAACCTGCACTAAAGAAATACATTCCGTCTTCTGTGGATTTCAATCCAGTTACAGCACCATAATGAGCAGTGGCACGATCTTGACCGGTCAACAACCCTGGATGGAGTCTCTGCTTAGCAGATCCCTTGGCATGTTTGAGAATCCTGTTGCTAGCAGAGTGCTTTGAGGCACTCCCAGACGCAACTTTTTTCTGTGGTACTCGAGCCTTTGCAGACGAAATCTGGCCAGATGAAGTGGACTTGGATGTTGAAACCTGTCAGATAACAGATTAGATGATCAACCTCAGTATCAGATTTAATGGCTTCACTCATTTCGTGTTAGTACAATATAAAGATTTAATAGAAAATCTAAACTTGCAGATTATATCAGCTTTCAATTGATAAAAGAACCATCTGACAAATATAATGATTAATCCTGAACAAAAAATCGACCCTGTACCAAGTCATAAATTCAACACAATTCCATTTAATCATTGTTTTACTTATCCATTTGTTCATATTATATACTAGTGAAGCCTAAGGTAATCATATGTTCCTCAGTAACTCCAGAAACTATTTTTATCTGATCCACCATCAGCGTTATAATGATATCCCTCTTTGACTTAGATGCACCCCGAAGAATTAGAGACGTTTCCCACAAGGAGGGAGCTAAAAAATAAATTAGCATGAATGAAACTACTTGAAAGAACTTCATACTAAGGGGATATACAAAATATACTCGCCTTACATTGGAAAATAAAGAGGGGCCTACGTAACACTATGTTACAACTTTATGCAACTAAAATTTAGTCTAATGCCTACTACCTGAGAATCTTAGTTAAAAACTCTAATAAAGAGCTTCATGCGTACAAACCGTGACTGTGTTGTCATGCTAAGCTATACCACAATGCACAAAGACTTCAAAACCATGGGACAAGGAAGGATTTATGCATACAGCCTTCATCCACTAGCAAGAGGCCATTCCATATATTAGTATAATCAATTTGACAGATATTGCTTAGTTTGATTCATATATCTATGGTGATCTTATGAACGTCTAGTTGATCAATCTTAAGGCTTTCAACATCTAGAAGCATGGTGTATAATGCAAAAGGTGCAAATGAAAGAGCACAACCTTAGTAGTGGATCGTTTAAGTAGAGGCAGGCGTCTTCCAAGCTGAGAATGAGATTGATCTAAAACAGAAAAACAGCCTGCACGTCTAATATCCCAAAAACGGATTGCTCCACCACAACCCCCCGTCATCAAAATCCACTCACTAGAAGTGGACCACTCCACTGCCATCACGCCGTCTGTCATCAACAAGACAACTAAGAAGTGAGCTTTAAATCCATGTGTATAATTACATAGGATTTCATACATCTAATTTACTATCAATGCTGATTAACTGAAAGACGGGATGCAATGAAATTACTATCAATGCAGGTTGAGTTTGATTTACAAAAAACAGTGTTTGGATGTGCTTACGATGTTTATACTTTAATAGTAGGATAGCAAATATATGAATGTTTGACAGATTCTTATTATTTGGCAAATAAGAATAACTTGACCAAAAATGGTAGTAATTTTTATCTAAAGAACAGAAGGTTTACAAAATGGATAGTTTAGTCTCTCGAATTTATGCTCAAAGAAGTGTCAAATAAATAACTTTGTATTGCCCTAAGAAATTAGTCCCGTTAAGAGTATTATTCGACCCATAACTTAAAGATAATCCTAAGCAAGATATTTTTATCCAAACATTATACTTGATAATCCTAGCACCCAACTGAATGATGAAATAGAAATGTAAAGCGAAATTGTCTTACTTGGATTGGTGGTGGTTACAGCAGCAGCTCCTCCAAAATCATAGCTTGTTGGGACCGGGTTCTTTTGGTAATAACTGTTAAAGGCATACGAAGCATGATTCTAAAGGGTGGCTGGTTCGTAACTACATGAACCCTAATTCCTAAAAATTACCCAAACACGAAATTGACACATAAAGACCTCAAATTGATGATTAAATTAAATATATAACACGTTACAATACCTTATTTGTGGATATATGACATAAAATCAGGAGTGATGATTATGAATCACCATGGTCTGGTGGCTGACTGGTGAGGATGTGACTGACGACTATGGATGGTGACTAGCAATGATCGTTAACGGAGACGGTCAAGAGAATTTGGTTTGTTAGAAGACCAGAAGAGAGAACGTGACAGGAAATGAAGATGATAAGTTTTGGATGTGAGATATGAGGGCTAATAGTTGGATAATTTGATGGAGGGATAATTTGACTTTTGGGGAAACTTAGAGCGGGAAAACTGAAAATGATAGAGGGAAATTTTATTTTCTTTGGAGGTTATAGAATCTAATTTATATATTTTATAAACTAACTAGTTTTAGAACTCATAAACGCGCGGGGTATAGCCAGACATTATAACAGGTAATAATTTTTTAATAATTTTATTTTGAAGTTAAATATTGTGACAATTCATAAGTAACTTATTTTAAGATTAAATATAATACAATTATAACTCGTACGTCTATTAGCAGCCGACTTGAACAGGGTGTTTGTTATACCCCGTGCCCGCTTTGACCAAAAATTTTGAACTTTACACACGGAAAACGCTTTACCTTTACTTTCGACCTTTTTACCATTTACAAAAATTGTTGAAACATAACAAAGATGACCAATTCTGAACTTATAACCAAGATGAACAATACTGACTTATAACCAAGATGACCAATCTGGACCATAACCAAGATGAGCAAACTGGATCCACACTTAGGTCCAGACTTTGGAACCTAAAAGTGGATCCTGGATTCATAACCAAGATGAGTAAACTGGATCCACACTTAGGTCTAGATATTGGAACCTAAAAGTGGATCCTGAATTCATAACCAAGATGAATAAACTGGATCCACACTTAGGTCTAGATATTGGAACCAAAAGGTAGATCCCAGACTAAAAGCTTGATCCACACCAAGGACCACTATTTCGAACCTAAAAGTAGATCCTAGGAAGATCCACACTAAGGTTCAGACTTTGGAACCTAAAAGTAGATCCCAGAACTGACGGGTTATGCATAAACCTCTTTTGACCCATTTTCACAACAAACCACTTACACGACTTTTGTATTACATCAAACTTTACCAAAAGCATTAGATTAACATAATAAACATGTTCCAAGGTCACTTGACCCGTTTACAACTCAAAATGGGTATTTTCATACATAATCCAAACGCCCCTTTAACTTTACTCAAAAACACATAAACCATACTTTGACTTACCAAAAGACTTCCAATTCGCTACACAACTTTTGACATACAATTTACCACTTGTCCACTCATTACAAAACGTTACTCGACTCACGGGGGTACAAACTTTACATTCGAGCTCGGTATCTACCTAAGCTCTAATTCCTTACCATTATCCTATAATGCATAACCAAGCCTTAACCCATATATCCAAATCATCCATTTAAGCACGCCAACCTACAAAACGGTTAGACAACTAAACCGTAAGCACAACGGCTTAGTAAGTAAAACAATAACAACATACAATTATACTTCAATCCACATAGCATCATATACATAAAACACTTACTTCATGGCTCACTACTCAAATCACAACAAGCACATAGTATCAACATATTCCATAGCATCATCTCATCTCATAAGCCATAATCATGGCATCACATAAACATAACCCTAGCTCATCTTCTCAACATAAACATACAAAACACATAATGATAGAAATCCATATAACATATGCTATAATCATTTTACTTACCTCAAACCAAGCTACATCATAACATGAACATCATCATCTACACAATCTTCCATCATCATCATCACCATCCTTCATAAATAAACAAAACCTAACAACATAGCAATAAAATACATAACAAGGGTTATCAAAACCCATCAAAACATACTCATCTTGCTAACCAAATCATCATATGATCATACCCATATCATATGATGAATTCCCACTTTCCTTCTTATCTATAACTTTACTAAATAAAGGCAATAGATTACTTACTTTTTGATGATCATTACTAAGGAAAGGCTATTGACACTTGATCTTCACTTTCTTCTTCTTAGATCATCACTTAGCTATTTTCCCTCTCTTTTCTTCTCACTAGGAACCGGCCTTCTCAAAGGCTCAAGAATGATGTGGATCTCTCTAGACTTAGCTAGATATAACTAGTTAGGCACAAGTTTGGGTCATTGGCAAGAATGGCCCCTCAAGCCCTATTCTTTCTATTTTGGCCACCACTAACTTATAACTCTTTATAACATGTTTAACACTCGGCAACCTAGGCCCCTTTAGTTATGCATCATATTATATAACTATATTAGTCATACTTTGACTATTAATTGGATATCGGGTTTGACCATTACACAACTTTCGTTGACTGGCCAATCACATAAGGCTTTTATCATTTCCATCTAGGGTGGGGTCCCAACGCCTGGGAAACGGGTCTAACAATTCTACCCCCTTATTTAGATTTCGTCCCCGAAATCTCTCGTCTATTACCATCCAAAACCAAATCATGACATATACAAGTCCTTATTCTCATGCTTTCTAAGCCATTACCTTGCATTGATTTAGGTGATCTTGCAAATTTTAACTTACTGTACATAGACATAGCTCATAATCTACTATAATCAACACTTCTCATCGCAACTTTTCTAAGATTTCCCACAATGACTACTTGTCATTCGGGAACATCGACTACTTTGACTCTAGATGAGTCAAACTTCATCACTATAAACACACTATCATCAACGCACTAATCACAACATAACATCATATTCCGACCAATCTCACATTCCACATACTACCAAATACATATCAACATCATAAACCAGTAACTTAATTCAAAATAAATAAAGTACCATACAAATGGCACCTCCCAAAAAAAATCTTTCATACGCATTACTTAAGCAATCTTTCTTATTAAATTCCAGAAATACTCACAATTTTACCTTATCAACTTAATGCACAATTCATTTTAGACGTCTATCTTAAGGTTTCACACATTACCTTATCGCCACTATAATTTTTATTCATTTTTATCTTTCTTATGACGTCTAACATGTTTTAGTTTTCACTTTCTCACATCACTAGCCGTACTCATGTCATATCGGCTACACATAAGTCCACTCATTTATAACTCTTTATTTACATAAAAAGGCGTCCCAATCTATGTAAGTAAGGAATTATAAACTCATGGTTCGGCGATTTACAATTCTTCATTTAAATGAAAAGGCGTCCCAATCCATTTAAATCAAGGAACCATAAACCATCCTACATATATGCTTCCAACATAACATTCGTACTTGTTTTACTTTCCATCTTTACTAGCCTTGGATCCAATCTCACTAACTTTCATTCATGCCATAAAGGCAAGCTAAACATCATGCCATAAAGACAAGCTTAACATCATGCCATAAAGGCAAGCTTAACATCATGCCATAAAGGCAAGCTTAACATCATGCCATAAAGGCAAGCTTAACATCATGCCATAAAGGCAAGCTTAACATCATGCCATAAAGGCAAGCTTAACATCATGCCATAAAGGCAAGCTTAACAACATGCCATAAAGGCAAGCTTAACATCATGCCATAAAGGCAAACTTAACATACATGCCATAAAGGCAAGCCATGCTATCCCGAAGGATACCAAACTAGAGCATTGGATCCAAGCTATATCTATCTTATCATCTTTACTCATTTTATCTTTCATATGGTTTTATGATTTGGCACACACACACTATCATATTCAATTTTCTTTGCCTTACGCAATCTCAACATTTACTATCATGCTTACTATCATCTAGACAAGTTTCTATATAACACTTGTCGATTTATTATCTTTGCATTTCCACAATGCAATTTATCATTCATCCGTCAACCCCAAGTTGACTCATACACTCACTATGCGCCATCTTTATATAGACAATTCATATGTAATGCTTATCCATTACAACTTACACATCTCTACGTGTTCTTACAACACACTTTTACTATTACCCGTCAACCCTTGTTGACCATATTCTCAACTCTTACTATCACTTCAATTAGTTTATTCAAAT
This sequence comes from Artemisia tridentata subsp. tridentata, assembly GCA_021014915.2. Taxonomy (NCBI): domain Eukaryota; kingdom Viridiplantae; phylum Streptophyta; class Magnoliopsida; order Asterales; family Asteraceae; genus Artemisia; species Artemisia tridentata. The sequence goes on from CP139505.1 coordinate 73,562,717, forward strand.
TGTACGCCTATAAACTTTACATAGGTTTATTCTATCACGCTCACATAAATCTCATCATACACATTTTAATATACTAACATGATTATCTTCATGTTTTAGAATTCTTTCTAGCGCACTTCATATCACTTATGACTTCTAGCGCAATCTATATCTCATCTATCATTTCCACCCATCATGAGTAACCATTTTAATTATCATGTTTTATATGCAACATGTTCTCATCACGTCTTAACTATACTCTTTAACTTTCTCATTTTAGTTAGCATATAAGAATTCATGCTTCAAGCATCTATTCGTTATTATATCTCAATCATGCCTCTCAAAACATCAAACTACAAACATACTTCAATATTCATTTCTTACTTTATATTAAGCTTTCTAAGCATCTATGCTTTTTCAACAATTAATCCCGCTTCTTAACTCTTTTCACATATCAATGTGTTCTTTTTAATTTTACCGACCCCAACTAGGTCAACACATAACACGCATTCCAATTTGTCTATCTCAATTCATACATTTCTATGCCATCGTGCTCTCAAGCACTCCGCATAAAACTTAGACATATAATAAACTACCATAGACTTAACATCACATAAGCAATCATATCATAACATTTAACACTTATCCGACAAGTGTTAAAACATTCATAATCAACCTCAACTCACATAGTCTATGGTTCATATATCGCATTGCCCAAGCAATCTATGTCTAAGCATCAACATTCTAATTATTCGCAAGCACTAGTATACCTTATAACTAAAGCATCATAAAACTTTACTTCACTTACTACCCCATCTCTAATACCACTTGGCATTCCTACTCGCATTCACTACCATGGCTCTACCATACCTTCACATAATAGCAACACAATCACCGACACCAACCGAGGTGCACGGCTACTAACCATTCAAACACTTCAAGTCCTCCACGGACTTCTATCACATACACAAATAACACATAACACACATCCATCACCTATCATCAATAGGCTCATCTAACATAAAACATAATCCGTCTAACACTTAGCAATTACTTTCCGCGCGACTAACACTTACGTCTAACGCTTCTACGAGTGGTTTAAGACTAGGCAACCTACAGTGGAGACCTAATTCACTTAAACCGATGCTCTGATACCAAGTTGTTACACCCCGTGCCCGCTTTGACCAAAAATTTTGAACTTTACACACGGAAAACGCTTTACCTTTACTTTCGACCTTTTTACCATTTACAAAAATTGTTGAAACATAACAAAGATGACCAATTCTGAACTTATAACCAAGATGAACAATACTGACTTATAACCAAGATGACCAATCTGGACCATAACCAAGATGAGCAAACTGGATCCACACTTAGGTCCAGACTTTGGAACCTAAAAGTGGATCCTGGATTCATAACCAAGATGAGTAAACTGGATCCACACTTAGGTCTAGATATTGGAACCTAAAAGTGGATCCTGAATTCATAACCAAGATGAATAAACTGGATCCACACTTAGGTCTAGATATTGGAACCAAAAGGTAGATCCCAGACTAAAAGCTTGATCCACACCAAGGACCACTATTTCGAACCTAAAAGTAGATCCTGGGAAGATCCACACTAAGGTTCAGACTTTGGAACCTAAAAGTAGATCCCAGAACTGACGGGTTATGCATAAACCTCTTTTGACCCATTTTCACAACAAACCACTTATATGACTTTCGTATTACATCAAACTTTACCAAAAGCATTAGATTAACATAATAAACATGTTCCAAGGTCACTTGACCCGTTTACAACTCAAAATGGGTATTTTCATACATAATCCAAACGCCCCTTTAACTTTACTCAAAAACACATAAACCATACTTTGACTTACCAAAAGACTTCCAATTCGCTACACAACTTTTGACATACAATTTACCACTTGTCCACTCATTACAAAACATTACTCGACTCACGGGGGTACAAACTTTACATTCGAGTTCAGTATCTACCTAAGCTCTAATTCCTTACCAATATCCTATAATGCATAACCAAGCCTTAACCCATATATCCAAATCATCCATTTAAGCACGCCAACCTACAAAACGGTTAGACAACTAAACCATAAGCACAACGGCTTAGTAAGTAAAACGATAACAACATACAATTATACTTCAATCCACATAGCATCATATACATAAAACACTTACTTCATGGCTCACTACTCAAATCACAACAAGTACATAGCATCAACATATTCCATAGCATGATCTCATCTCATAAGCCATAATCATGGCATCACATAAACATAACCCAAGCTCATCTTCTCAACATAAACATACAAAACACATAATGATAGAAATCCATATAACATATGCTATAATCATTTTACTTACCTCAAACCAAGCTACATCATAACATGAACATCATCATCTACACAATCTTCCATCATCATCATCACCATCCTTCATAAATAAACAAAACCTAACAACATAGCAATAAAATACATAACAAGGGTTATCAAAACCCATCAAAACATACTCATCTTGCTAACCAAATCATCATATGATCATACCCATATCATATGATGAATTCCCACTTTCCTTCTCATCTATAACTTTACTAAATAAAGGCAATAGATTACTTACTTTATGATGATCATTACTAAGGAAAGGCTATTGACACTTGATCTTCACTTTCTTCTTCTTAGATCATCACTTAGCGATTTTCCCTCTCTTTTCTTCTCACTAGGAACCGGCCTTCTCAAAGGCTCAAGAATGATGTGGATCTCTCTAGACTTAGCTAGATATAACTAGTTAGGCACAAGTTTGGGTCATTGGCAAGAATGGCCCCTCAAGCCCTATTCTTTCTATTTTGGCCACCACTAACTTATAACTCTTTATAACAGGTTTAACACTCGGCAACCTAGGCCCCTTTAGTTATGCATCATATTATATAACTATATTAGTCATACTTTGACTATTAATTGGCTATCAGGTTTGACCATTACACAACTTTCGTTGACTGGCCAATCATATAAGGCTTTTATCATTTCCATCTAGGGTGGGGTCCCAACGCCTGGGAAATGGGTCTAACAGTGTTAATGGTTTACTAATCTACACTCATTAAGTTCTCAACTAATCATTGAGATTCATTTGCGATACAAACTAATCCTAGTTGTCATCTAGCTATTTATTAATTTAGTGTTTACAACTAGCTACTTTAACCTAATAGTCTAACAAGCGTTTATCCAATTAGTGACATTTGTGTATCCTTAATCACTCATACGTGAGGCGTCTAAAAATATGAATATCAATGTAATATTACTTAACATCCAAAGCTCATCCTATGGATAAAATCAAGTCATATACATAGATGAAGTTAAATATGGATAAACTCAATAATTACGTATGGTATGTATTGAGGGTTTGGGTTGGTTGACCGTTCGGTTTCCCACGTTCAGTAAAGACCCCAAAATGTGACAAGAGTCACGAGTTGGGGTAATGCTCACGAGTTGACTCAGTTGGTTTGTGTCAATTACCCTAGAGGATAATAGACTTGAATGTGGAGTTCCCAAGGCAGGATATGTTGCTTGGGATTAGCTTGATCCATTTCGAGAAAATGGTATAGTATTTATAAGGAGACCTTTAGGGGTGTGAGAACCCGTAAAGGCAATATGATGGTCCACGTGGTGTGTAAAGTAGAGTGCATTGATTGGCTATATGCCTATATACAACTTTCTTGTTATTATCTTGAATGGAAGTGGTGTGTATAGTATAGTGGATTGACGATTGCTATAGGCACCACGACTTATTATATATGGTAAGAACGTAATAGTCGTTTCTTTAAAAGGGATGTCGCACTCGATGAAGCAACTGATTGATGTCATTATCCCGATTACACGTCTTAAATTGTCAACACTCAAAATGAAAGCCATCGGTGAATACTAAAGATGTTATGAACGTCTGAAACTTGAGTTCTACTCGAGTTCCCACGTCACGGGGGTATAAACCGAGGTTTCGTGCGTGTACCCCTAAGTGTTACACATAAATAGCAATCTCTAAATAGGTTTATATACAATCTTACGATTACTAACAACGATACAAATACATGTAGGTCTTAAAAACAAGTGTAGCACATTACAATATATAGAACCGTATATTCTGTCGGTAATCCATTTTCGTCCGTTTTTGTCAGTTTTTATCTGTTTTTCTCCGTTTTTATACGTTTTCGTCCGTTTTTTACGTTTTTATACATTTTCGTCCCTTTTTTTACGTTTTTGTCCGTTTTTTTACGTTTTCGTCCATTTTTTTACGTTTTCGTTCATTTTTTTACGTTTTTTATACGTTTTCATCAATTTTAGTCCCTTTTTTTTACGTTTTTATATGTTTTCATTCGTTTTCGTCCGTTTGTATACGATTTCATCCGTATTTTTATGTTTTCATCAGTTTTTGTCTGTTATATTTTAACGTTTTTATACGTTTTCATCCGTTTTAGTCTGTTTTTTATGTTTATGTCCATTTTTATACGTTTTCATCCATTTTTTACGTTTTCGTCCGTTTTGATACGTTTTCGTCTGATTTTAAACATTTTTGTCCGTTTTTAAACGTTTTAGTCCGTTTTAATCAATTTTTATACATTTTAGTCTTAGCTATGATGTCCATGTATTAGGGACTGAGCTGTGATTCAAATTCAGTCACTAAGAAATTTTGCTCCAAACTTTTTTTATTGCGCAAACATATTTGTAACTGAATTTTAGTCTTAGGTGTGATGTCCATGTAATAGGGACGCAGCTGTGACTGAAATTCAGTCACTAAAAAATTTCTCTCCAAACATTTTTATTGTGTAGACATATTTGTAACTGAAACTTAGTCTTAGCTATGATCTCCATGTATTAGGGACCGAACTGTGACTATAATTCAGTCACTAACAAATTTTCCGCCAAAATTTTTTATTGTGCAAATATATTTGTAACTGAAATTTAGTCTTAGATATGATGTACATGTACTAAGGACTGAATTGTCACCCTTATTCAGTTACTAACAAATTTGCCTCCAAATTTTTTTCCCGTACAGGCATATTAGTAACTGAAATTTAGTCTCAGATATGGGGTCACTGAATCGAGGATTGATTTTTAGTCGCCGCAATCAGTCAATAAAAGGTCAGTCCTTAAAAGTATCAGTAACTGATGTTTCAGTTACCGATGCTATGTATCAGCGACTGATATATCAGTCCCTAGAAATTCAGTCTCTGAAAGCCTATTTTTTTGTAGTGTGATTGTTATAATCCCAGAAGCATTGAATATTCATCATCCTATTCAAGCTAAACATCCAATTATTGATTTGGAGATACACAAAGATACATTTGGGAAAGCTTGGAAGATAATCAGGGTAGGAGGACACTCAGAATTCTATAATTATTTTTATGATATGCTGAAGATTTTTGATAGAGAAGACTTGGACAACCTATGGAGTCTGGTTCAAGAAAGGTTCAGATCTACAACTCGTATAGAAGACAAAGAGAAGGAGCTATGGATGGAATTGAAGAGGTTGTATGAACCTAATCCAAAAGATATCTTATGGCATTTTCGAGCTCATGAGTTGAGTACAAAATGGAGACTGTATGATACATGTGGTGTTCACCATGTATCTACAAAGAATGGAGTGGATGTCTACATGCTGATAGAAAAAGATTATCCATTAAGGGCAGCTAGCTTATTTGTTATGTTAGATGCTAAGCTCACAGTTACTGATGAAGACTCAGTAATGGCAAGAGAGTTACTGAGAAAGATCTTCAGACAAGCAAAAAGGAAATAATGTTATTACTGCTAGTGCAAAACGATGATGGACTCCATATTGTTTGAGGATGGTATGGTGTTTTCAACTTGACCACTGGTTTGAGGATGGTATGCTGTTGCGAAATGATGATGGACTCCATATCGTTTCATAGCTTTCTCTATTTGATGGTTATAGAAGTGAGTTCCTCTGTCGCTTATCAAAGCTTTTGGAATTCCGAATTGAGAGAAAAGCTTTTTCAGAAAATTTACAACCACTCGTGCATCATTTGTGGGTAAGGCTTCCACTTCGGCCCATTTAGAAACATAGTCAATTGCAACGAGGATGTATTCGAACTTATGAGATTTAGGAAAAGGACCCATGAAGTCAATTCCCCATATATCAAAGATTTCAGAAACTTGTATGCTCTTTTGTGGCATTTCATCTCTACGAGAAAGACTACCAGACTTTTGGCAAGCATCACAATTCTGCACAAGCGTATGAGCTTCTTTAAAAATTGTAGGCCAATAAAATCCCGCATTAAAAAATTTTAGCGGTTGTGGACGGACAGTAATGTCCTCCAGTTGGGCCGTGATGACATTCATCGAGAATTTTCTGGGTCTCTGAACCGTACACGCATCTTCTAATTATCCCATCGGGACACATTTTAAATAGATACGGTTCATCCCAAAAATAGTGTTTAAGGTTTGCGAAGAATTTACTACGCTGAGTATGAGTTAGACCTTTTTGTAACACTCCTCCGACTAAATAATTTGCAAAGTCTGCAAACCATGGAACTTCTTCGTTTTCAATTTTTATAAGAGTTTCATCGAGAAAATTATCATCAATCTCATCTTCTCCGATTTCATCTAAATTAGGATTTTCTAATCGAGACAAATGGTCTGCTGCAACATTTTCCACACCTTTCTTATTTTGGATTTCTATGTCAAATTCTTGAAGCAATAAAATCCATCGGATAAGACGTGGTTTGGCATCTTGTTTGGCAAACAGATATTTAAGCGCTGAATGATCGGTGAATACAATTGTCTTCGACAAAACGAGATAAGAACGAAATTTGTCAAAAGCAAAAAATACAGCCAAGAGTTCTTTTTCAGTGACCGTGTAGTTTTGTTGAGCACTATTCAAGGTTTTGCTAGCAAAGTAAATAGGACAAAAATGTTTTACATCGCGTTGTCCTAATACTGCTCCAACGGCAAAATCACTTGCATCACACATAAGTTCAAATGGTAGTGACCAATCTGGTGAAACCATAATTGGTGCATTTGTTAACTTATCTTTGAGCGTTTCGAATGCCTTGACGCATTCTTCATTGAAATCAAAAACTGAATCTTTCTCGAGAAGCTTCATCATAGGATGAGATATTTTTGAAAAATCTTTGATGAATCTGCGGTAGAATCCTGCATGCCCCAAGAAACTCCTAACGCCTTTGACATTAGTCAGGGGTGGTAACTTAGCAATAGCATCTATTTTTGATTTGTCCACTTCGATTCCCTTGCTAGAAATCTTGTGACCAAGCACAATGCCTTCTGTCACCATAAAGTGACATTTTTCCCAGTTTAGCACGAGATGAGCGGTTTCGCATCTTTCAAGCGTTTTATAAAGATTGGAAAGGCATGACTCGAATGAGTCTCCAAATACCGAGAAATCATCCATGAAAACTTCCATGGAGGTTTCAAGCATATCTTGAAAAATAGCAATCATGCATCTTTGAAATGTTGCTAGTGCGTTACAAAGACCAAAAGGCATACGCCTATACGCATATGTGCCAAAAGGACACGTGAATGTGGTCTTTTCTTGATCAGCTGGATCAATTGGAATTTGGAAATAACCGGAAAATCCATCGAGAATACAACAGAATTTCTTCCCCGCAAGTCTTTCTAACATTTGATCCATGAACAGTAAAGGAAAATGATCCTTCCTGGTGGCGTCATTTAGTTTAAGATAATCAATACATACTCGCCAACCAGTTATGGTTTTGGTAGGAACAAGTTCATTACGTTCATTAGTTACAACTGTTGTTCCTCCTTTCTTAGGAACACAGTGAACATGACTCACCCATGAACTATCCTCAATGGGGTAAATAATACCAGCATCAAGAAGTTTGATTATTTCCTTCTTAACAACTTCCTTCATGTTTGGGTTGAGTCTTCTTTGTCTTTGAACAACGGGTTTGGAATCATTTTCGAAATTGATTTTGTGTTTGCAAAAGTTTGGACTTATGCCACGAATGTCAGAAGTTTTCCAAGCGAAAGCTTCTTTATGATTTTTGAGCATAGAAACAAGACGTTCTTTTTCATCGGGTTTGAGTGCTGAAGATATGACAACTGGAAGAAGAGATTTTTCTTCTAAGAATGCATATTCCAGATGATCAGGAAGAGGTTTCAAGACGAGATCCACCGGCGGATCTTCAATTGAGGTTTTGATTCTCATTTCATCATTGAATTCCAACTCCTCAAAGTTGGTTGTTTCTTCCTCAGGAATTTCTTCGGTGTCTATCTGCATAAATTCAGCGAATTCTCTGTCGAGATCTTCATCGCTTATTTGTCCAGATGTTTTATGAGTCTTAATTCTTTCATCAAGCAACTCATCGAATGTTTCCTCTATAATTTCATCGATAACATCAATGCTATAACAAGTGTCATCATCCGAATGAGAATATTTCATGGCTTGATTAATTGAAAAAGAGATTCTTTCATCTCCAACTCCAAGATTGAGTTCTTTGTTTTTTACTCGAATGATAGCATCAGCTGTGTTTAGTATAGGTCTTCCTAAAATCAATGGAAATTTGCTATCTTCCTCCATCTCAAGGATCACAAAATCAACAGGAAAAACGAATTGCCCAACTTGAACAAGCATGTTTTTAGCTACTCCAACAGGATATTGGATAGTATGATTTGCTAAACGTATACTCGTTCTTGTGGGTTTCAAGGTATCGATCGAAAGCTTCGCATACAATGAGTATGGCATAAGATTGATACTCGCGCTGAGATCGGCTAAAGCATCACAAGTGATTAAATTTCCCAAGGTACACGGGATGAGAAAACTTCCAAGATCACCGAGTTTTTTTGGTAGTTTGTTTTCAACAATGGCAGAGCAATATTCATTCAAGAAGGTAGCAAAAATGTTTTCCATTTTGCTTTTTTTGCTTACAAGTTCTTTCAAAAACTTCCCATAATTGGGCATACCAGCTAGGACATCGACAAGAGGAACGTTGATCCTAACTTCTTTGATTAAGCCAATGAACTTGCCATATTGTTCTTCCATCTTTTCTTTCCTCAAACGTTGAGGATATGGAATTCTTGGTTTATATGCTTTGAGCTGAGGAGTGGGTTTAACGACTGGTGTAGTAATTGGTTCGTTATCTTTTGGTTCATTATCTTTTGGTTCTTCCTCTGCTTCATCCTCACTATCATCATGAATGATAGTGTTTGTTTGGTTTGGGGTTGGTGGTGGATCATAAGATAGACCGCTACGAGTGAATACAACATTTACATGCTCATTTCTCATTTGAGGTGGACGATAAGATCCAGATGATGCTGGTTTTGGGTTGGATTGAGTATTGCTTGGCAAAGTACCCGATGGTCTTGCAGCAAATTGATCAGAAAGACGACCAAATTTGGTTTCAAGGTCTTGGATAGAAGCTTGATGGTTCTTTTGACCTTGTTCGACTTTGCTTTTGAGCATGAAGAACTGATTTTTCATAAATTCATTTGTTTGCTTTTGAGCATGCACGAATTCACGCATGGTTTTTTCGAATTCAGATTCTTCATTTTTCGTTTCAGGTATTTTTGATGATGAACGGTTATCATCACGAGACGATGTCGAACGGTTGTTGTCACGAGGTTGGGAACTACGATTATCATCCCTCGGTGGACGATCTTGCCAATCTCTAGAATTTATACCGTAGTAGTTTCCACGATATCCTCCATAAACATAATTGGCTTCGGCTTCAGGACCTCCCATGGGTTTGTCATCACATTCGGATGATGAATGGTTTCCACCACAATAGTTGCAACCATCGCGCATTTCTTTGATTTCTTTTTGGATACTTTGGAATTTAGAATCGATTTTGGTGGTGAGATCTTTCATCATGTCCATGATTTTAGAATTTTCATTCGTTCCTTCGGCGAATGCAACGGTTTTTCGTTGAGGTTTGGTTTTGGCATCCTTAGACCAATCGAGCTTAAGAAGTACACGGTCTTCTAGTAAAGTGTAAGCTTCGTTGGGGGTCTTATAAATTAAAATTCCTCCGGCATCAAGGATACCTTGAGTTGTGTCATCGAGACCATGGTAAAAGATTTGAATGATATTACCACGAGACAAACCATGCCCATGACAACTTCGGAGCATGTTTTCCATTCGAAGCCAATCTTCGACAAGATTTTCTCCTTCCTTTTGAGTGAAACTACGAATTTCACCTAAGAGACGATCAAACATGGCCGGTGGAAAGAAACGTCCAACAAATGCTTCTCTCATTTGGTTCCAAGTTGTGATCACTCCGGGGCTTAATTCGTTATACCAAATTTTTTCTTATCCGGTGAGAGACGATGGAAAGAGTTTGAGGCGGATTACACTTGCATCGGTATTTCCATAACGAAACATGTCACAAATTTCAAGAAAATCGGCGATATGTTTGTGTGGATCGGATTTAACTCGACCATCAAATTGATTGTCTTTAATCATCGAAAGATGATGACTTTTGATAGTAAAGTTATCTCCAAGATTAACGGGAACAATGGCGGCTGCGGGTGTAGGAGCTACAACCCTATTGGTATCCCACATGGGTCGATCGTCGGCCATTGGAAATGGTAATTCAAGAAAAAGATTAACGATTGGATGAACTTCGGAAAGATTATCAAATGGTGGGTTAACGGTTTTTGGTACTCTTTGATTGGGTGGAACAAATGGGGTTCTCTTTTTGCGAAATAAACTTTCGGGATTAGACAATGGTGAACGTAATTCTTCATTAGAAGAACGAGTGGTCATACACGAGAAAAACGAGCCAATCGAAAAAGATTTAGAACTAACAGAAAATTAAAAGAAAAATTATTTTTTTAACAGCAAATGGCGGTTCAGGGGTGAACCGGCGGTTTGGATTGGTCTAGTTCACAGAAAACAATGAACCGGGGCGGCTGAATATTAGACCGGGCGGCTGGACTGGTCAGAAATAAATGAACCGGTCGGCTCAAGTTTGAGCCGGGCGGCTGAAATTGGACGGGTTCACAGAAAGTTTGAACCGGACCGGTTGGAGTTTGAACCGGTCGGTTGGTTTGAACTGGGTCGACAGAAGCAAATGAACCAGGGCGGTTCGGATCTGAACCTTCGGTTCGGTGGGTCAGGAAAGGTTAAACCGGTTCGGCTGAAGGCTGAACCGGCGACTGGGACTTTTTTTTATTTACCGAGAGTTTAAACCGCGTGGTTCAAGTTGAACCGCGATTTCCTGAATGATTTTTTCAAAGAACTTTTAAAGGAAAATCTTAGGAACAAGAACAAAACACAAAAATTATAAACAAAATCTCACAAAAATGTGATCAAATCCCCGGCAGCGGTGCCAAAAACTTGATGTACCCGTTTAGAGTGCAAGTTTTAAATTTATAACACGATCTACCAATGATTCAAACGAAACACATACGAGCAAGTATACTCGTCCGTGTGTAGTAAGAGATGATATGGTAAGCCGAGGTCGTTCACAAGGATTTGTTTAGTTTTTATGAAACGTGAGTTGAATATAAAATCGAGCTTTGTTAATGATTCTAATAGCAAGAAAATAATGATGATGATGTAAATTCAATATATTAAAACTACACTTGCCTAGACTAGTTTGCACAATCCACTTGATATGATTATGACAATGGTTCAAATCGATTATGATCAATAAATTAGATGGTGTTCTAATTTGATTAGTTGATGTACTAATCTTCTTGTTTTCAACACTTTCAATCCTCGTCAAGATTTTAAGATGACAAAAACAATATTAAGTTTTGATCAAACAAGACTAACACAATTCAATCACTTGATTCGCTATCGTTTCACAAGTAATTGACAACTACACTTTTAGTTTTCTAAGTTTAACCAAGTTACCTATGAAATGGTCAATACATAAGGTAACACCTTCATTACAATTGATTGAATAACAATGACTCTTTCGACCTATTACACCATTAACAATCAACCTAACTTGATAACTCTTTTGTTTATGAAAACTTCAAAGTACAATTCGATCTTAGTATTAGCTTTTTATTGAACTAGAACCATAGAGTCATAATCAATCAATATTCATGTAACAAACATCATCTAGGCAAGTGCACAAGGCACTTAGCCGCTCATGGCAAACAAAGAAATAACCACAGAAAATTTATCACTTGAAAACATGATTAAGAAGTCTTACAAAAGTTGTAATGATGATTACAAGAGTTAGGAACAATTATGAGATGATCAACAATGATTCCTTTGATGATTATGATGATGAATGATGGATGTAAGCTCACTTCTTCCTGCGTTTTCTTCCCTTGTAGCCTTCTTGAGAGAGTATGAGATATTTGGTAATGAGTATGTTAATAGATTGATAATGGATTTTTTAATAGATTGTAGATGTTCTCTCTCTAACCAAACATACTTATTAATAGAATGACTCCCCTTGGCCACCAAGCAATTTTCTTGTGCACAAAGTGTCATTAAAAATCTAGACTTGAAGTAATTGAGGTGTAATGACAACTCACATGAAGAGTTAGTTCATTAAAGATAGTCATTAAGAGTGCCAGGAGTTGCATCAACCCAAGGTTGGAGTCTCAACCTGAGGTTCAGTCCCAGCCCAAGGTTTGGAGTAAGGTTAGCATGACATTGTCGAACCTTGGGTTGAGCTTGAGCCTTAGATGTATTTCTTGAACCTTTGGTTGAGGAAGAAAGCCATAATTCTTTGCATGTAACTTCTCATTCATTTCATCAACACTTGATCTTTTCTTGAGCTCGGAAATCTTTGTAACTTGATTCTTTATCTTTGATGATCTTCCCGAGGTCTTTATTATTGGTAGAATCTTACGTTGTGCATAAGCTTGAAAAGAATGCTTTGGAATTGTATCGTTTTTTTAGTCTTCATCATTGACTCCCCTTTCTTTTAGTAGGCACCAGTCTTCTTCATCTGGACTTGATTGTACCTGAACCTGAATACATCTTTTATATCTTTTAAGCGTACAATGTTCACAAATACAACCAAATACAATGCACAAACATAGAAATAACGCGACTAAAATATATATAAAATGAGCGTTATCAGGGATAATGTGGTAGGAGATATCAGCATTTGCTTGATACTGAGTGGAAGGATTGTTTTCAGGATGATATTCATTAGGAGGATACCTTGATGAATTATCAATTCCTATCTCTTCCACTGAGGCATTTGAGAACCTGATTGCTTCAGTGCTCTCATCAAAGGTAATGATGAAGCGAAAAGTGTACCGCTTTTAGGGGGTCATTTAAGCCCTAAATCGTATTTATTTGATCAAATATTGACCTAAATCGTTCCTTTTGTCATTTTAGGTACTTTGGAGAAGAAATCTGGAAAAGGAAGCATTTTGGACGTTTTTGGAGCATAAAAGTGAAGAAAACGACAAAGTCTCCAAAGCTGCTGGAAAAGTACACATGACGGCATCAAGAATTGCTCCTGACGGCGTCACGGCTTGGCAAAAGAGGTGGATATGACAAATACACGTGACGCGCCAGAGAGTTTTACAAAAGAAAGTCTGACGGCATCACCCTTTAAGGTGATCAAGGCCATCACGGGTTAAGCTAAAGAGAGACGGCGTCAAGCCCTATTCTGACGGCGTCAACCCTTGATAGGCCAGAGCGGATTTGGAGGATTAAAGAGGGACGGCGTCAGGAAGACCATCCGGGAACCCTAGCCACGGCGAGGTGACGGCGTCACCTCCTACAACGTGACGCCGTCAGCCACTAAACTCTATATATAGTTTTGCAATTTTTATTCATAGGGTGCAACTTTGTGAGGAGAAACCCTAAGACGAATTTTCTGCCATTTTTAAGGGTTTTATACCCTTGGATCTCCCATGTTTAATTGAAGATAAGTAATCAATTAATCATTCAATATGTCTATGTGTTGTTTGAATATTTCTTGTTCTTGTCTTTTAATTAACATGCTAGGCTAGATTTATCTTGTGTTTGCTTAGATCTAATGAAACCTAACTATTGATTATTAGTTGTTGGTGTGTTATTAATTGTATTGGATGATTGTTTATCGATGTTAGGCTTAAGAAAACTGGCTAACCTCCTATACGGTAACTTGCTTGAACGTCTTAAGAAACATGAACCAATGCGTACTAAGGTTATTTGGTTGTATTTAATGCATGAGCGAATTCTAGTGATCCCATGTTAGGAGCTTCTTAGCCGGCTCGACATAGGAGTGAAGTAGGAGCTTGTAGAGTTGGGGAAGTATGTACGCCACCCCATGATTGGTATTAAGGAATACACCTGTCATCCACGCAATTAATACGCACTAATCAACCAGTAAAAGATAGTTAGGGAGTAAGGAAGTCTAAGTAAACACATTTCTCCCCATATAAGTTCCACAACCTTTTTATTTTCAGTTATTTTATTTTATTTGCATTTGTAGCTATTTGGGTTAGTTGACTAGCAACTAATTCCGCCCACTCCTTCAAACCCGAGATTTTACTTGCTTTACATAAAATATAAAAATACAAAAAGAATCTTCCCTCACCCTTAGACCTATTAGAGTAGTTTTTCAATCCTAACGACACTATTCCCCTAGAGAACGATCAATCCCCCGGTACTTGCCACTACACTATACTACATCGGTCAGGTACACTGCCTGGTGGGGATTGCAAGCCTCTTGAGATCCCTCGAGAGGTAAAACCTGTTGTAAGGTCGCAAAACCACGCATCAGGTAACATGGAATGTTTCCTCAGTTTGCTGTCTCCTAGTGTTGAACACCCTGAAGGCCTTTGAGACAAGTGAGTATCCTAGGAAGTATCCATCATCAGCTTTGGCATCAAATTTCCCTAAGTGATCCTTGTGATTATGAATAAACACAGGACACCCAAAGACATGAAAGTAGCTGATGTTAGGGACCCTTCCCTTGAATAACTCATAAGGGGTTTTGCTATGTCTCTTGACAATGATGGATTTGTTTTGTGTGTAACAGGCAGTTTTTACTGCTTCAGTCCAGAAGTGTTTGGAAAGGACTGATCCATTTAGCATTGTCCTAGCTGCTTCAATAAGGGTTATATTTTTTCTTTCAGCAACACCATTTTGTTCAGGTGTGTAAGGAGAGGAAAATTTTTGGGAAATTCCTTTCTCATCACAGAAATATTCAAGTTCATAGTTTCTGAACTCTGTCCGATTGTCAGTCCTAATCTGTTTGACTTTGATGTCATTTTGATTTTCAATGTTCCTAACAAAGGACATGATTGTTTCAGCTGCCTGACTCTTTTTGATCAGGAAGTAAACCCAAGTGTATCTTGAGTATTCATCCACAATGACCAGAGTATACTTCTCATGGTTAATGGATCTAGGACTGATGGGCCCAAATAGATCCATATGGAGAAGATGAAGGCAGTTCCTGATGGAAAAGTTTGTTTTGGTTTTAAAGGATGCTCTATGATGTTTACCTTTTTCACAGGCAGAGCATGGTTTATCCTTTGAAAACACAAGAGATGGTAAGCCAAGGACCTTGTTTTGTGTCACAAGATTGTTTATGTTTTTGAAGTTCAGGTGGGAGTCTCTTATGCCAAAGCCAGTTGAGTGTTTCAGTGGCCTTAGCAAAGAGACAAGTTCCATTCTGAGTTAGACTGGACATGTCTAACACATAAACATCTTGTCTTCTTGGTGCAATAAGGACAACTTCCTTATTTGCATTGAAGATGGTTCCTTGCTTATCATCAAACTGAACTATGTACTTAGCATCACATAGTTGACTAACACTGATCAAATTGTACTTAAGACCATTGACATAAGCTATCCTAGTAAAGACTATACCACTACAGTTTACTGAACCATAACCTTCAGTGAGACATGATGAATTATCAGCAAATATCACCTTGGGTCCTGGTTCTTCTAAATATTTGTGCAGATACTCTTTCACACCAGTCATGCTCCTTGAACATCCATTATCTAGATGCCAAACAGGTTCCCTGGTATGCCTCTGCACAAATGGTAAACTGAGTTAGTTCTTTCTAGGACCCCTCATCTTGGAGGGCTTGGCTTTAGTAGCCTTCTTAAAAGAAACAATTGATTCATGGTCAGTGGTTGAGTGGACTGAGCTACCACAGGCTTTGCATTTGATTCCTGAGGTAGACTCAGTAGACTGAGAGGATGACTTGGTCATACCTCTTCTGGTTTGAATGACCTTCTCATGTCCTGATGTGTCATGAGTGGGATCTCCACAAATTTCACAACTGTTGTCCATTAGACAATCCTTAGAAAGGTGGTCATTGAAGCCACAGTGAGGGCAAGGCGCAAAAGGCTTGGCCTTTTGTTTCTGTTTCTATTTAGAATCAGAAGGGTATTTTAAAGCCTGAGCTTTAAAGTTTGCCATCTTTGATGTGGCTGTGTATGATTGGTGATTAGAGGTCATGTGATATTCCTTTTTGCATATCATGCAATAAAGGATTCTATAGCAATCATCAGTGAAATGATTGGTATAGTGACACAGCTCACACCTTTTCAGGGGTTTGGAGGGTTTTGGTTTGGTGCTTGAGGAAGCTGATTTGGGTTCCGTCCTCTTGGATTGAGAAGGCTTCTCAGAAGATTCAATCTTCTCACTTAGCTTCCTGACAATCTCAGCCAACTGATCAATTTTTGAGTAAGGGCTTTCAGGTTTTACTTCAAAGGGGACTGAAGTTGATGAGTCATCAGTATGAACTGAGACTTCAAGGGTTTGCCTTTTCAGGATGGTTTTTCCCATTCCTGGTTTCTTCTTTGGAGAATGTTGGGAGTAGACCAATGGTGTGAGGTCTGAGCATGGTGTAGCACCCTAAAGGATATTCAGAGGTGGGAGTGGTGTAAATGATTCTGATTCAGACTCATTTACTGACTCAGTACTAATGGGTTGGTCAGTGAGTCCAAGCATATTTTTCAGAGCCTGACATTCAGGAAGCAAGATTTTTCCAGTCTCAAAGTTTGGTAACTTACTGACTGGGTTGTCCCTGACAATCCAATCATTAGACTTGGGTTGCATTTCCTGCTTAAAAGATATGCCAGCTGGAATAAAAGTCTTTTCTCTGTGACTATCACTGGGGTTTTCAGTGAGTTGGTCTATTCCTATAATTTTCTTGTTTTCACTAGGAATTAGACTCACAGTTTCATAGACTTCGGGGTTCTTTTTAGTCCAGCCTTCAATGACAGCCTTTTCTTTGTTAAGTTCATTTTGAAGGGCTTGATTTTGTTTCAAAATCTCAGTGTTTTGAATTTGTAGTGTAATAGTTTCTAACTTGGCTTGTTTTAATACAAGCAATTCATCTCTACACTTGTTCAATTCTAACACAAGATTATTATATTTTGAAAGCAAATTGAGCCTTTGTTCTTCTACAAACTTAAGATCTACACAAATATAATTCATATAGGACTGCCAGTCAGAATCATCATCCATTGAAAGTAAAGTGTTTACCTTCCTCATGGTTATGTTCACCCATTCTCCATTCCTTGCATGGCTTTTTCCAACAGCCACTTGATCACCTTCAGAAAGTGCCATCAGTTCACTTACTCTGATTTCCTCACCTTCTGAGGAGACCTCTTCATCATCCCAGTCATAAGCTTCTACTACAAGAACCTTGTTCTTTGTCTGAACAGGTTTGGAAGTTTGAGCAGCCTGAGACATTGAGGGATTAGTTTCAAGGAGGGCAAGTTTAGCCTTAGCTTTCCTATATTTAGCCTCAAAGTCTTTTTGACCCTTTTGAACATTATTGTTTTGAAAATGTTGGGTCGACTGAAGCATTCTAGGTTGAAACTTGCTAGTTCCTGAGGAACTGTTTCCAGAAAATTTATAAGAGGGTTCTGAGATGGTTTTTGAATAACAGTCTCTAGCAAAGTGGCCATTTCATTTGCTTTAGCTTTTGAAAAGTTAGGCTGATTTCTTTTGATAAATCAATTAGAATTAGCAAGGAGTGCCCTTTCTTGGAATTCCAAGTTTAAATCATTTAGGTACTCATCACCAGTTCTTTCATCAATCTCATCATCAGAATCCTCTTGAAAATCCTGCACAACACCATTAGAATAAAAGACAGTTGATATGGGTGAGGATGTCAGGGCCTTTTTGGTCTCAAGAGCTTTCTTTGAGTCAGGGTATCTCCTAGAGATTAAGTTGTCCTCATAGACAAACTTCCCATAGATCTCAGGGAGCTCAAGGGTCTGAATGTGGTTAGCATTCCTGAGGCCTTGTGAGAAGTTTAGCCACTTCTCAGGGAGACTGTTGACAAAGCCAACATTGGTCTCATGCTTAGACAAAACTATACCAGCATTTGACAGTTCATTTATCAGGGTCTTGTATCTGGTATATGTCTGAGAGAGACTTTCAGAGTCCTTTTCCCTGAAAGTGTTGTAGTCAAGTTTCAGGTCCATGAAACAGTTTTCCTTGGTATCTGAGGGACCTTCAAAGCTGTTAATCAAGTCAACCCAAGTTTGCTTGGTTGTCGAATAGTGAATGACTGATTGCATTATATCGTCAGGAAGACAAGATATAATTATGCTTTTCAGGCATTGGTCTTGATTGATCACCCTTCTCTCATCAATGGTCCACTGAGCTTCAGGCTTGTTTAGCCCCTCAGCAGTCTTAGGGACAAAAGGACCATCCTTGATACAAGTGATGTAGTATGGTTCCATACCAGTCAAGTAGCAAAGAATTCTCTTTTTCCACTTGCTAAATTTTCCAGCTTCGAGTCTAGGAGCAACAGCAGAATAGCTGCCACTCTTTTTATCGACGAGCTGAGGCACATTAACATCAGTCATAGTAGGATCTTGGTTTTTAAAAAACCTTGAGCACTCTTAGTTTTTGAAAGATTTTATAAACCAGAAGCTCTGATACCAGCTCTTGGTTTTTAAAAAACCTTGGGCTAGGCCTGACGGAAAAACTGATGTTAGTATATGTTTTGGGGATAAGCCTGAACGTTTGAAACTAACTCAGGAAGTGTGGTCATCAGTGGGTATGTCATGGGTTCCAAGATGATTCTAAAGTGGTGGTAAGAATCAGTGGCGCAGCGGAAGCATGGTGAACCCATAACCCACAAACCTTGAAAATTCAGGGTCCTTTAGGTTGCTAAACTCAGGATGAGAAATTGCAACATCAGGGGGTGTTATTTGTAACTCAGGAGGTGGTAGAGGAAAAAGTTCTCACCAGGGAATGAAATTTGCTTCAGTGTGTTATAAAGTTTGAGAAAAACTGAGGGTGAACATGAATACATCTGTTCACTGAACACAGAAAAAAAACCCAACCCTTGAACCCCTGAACCTGGTCACTGAATCCCTTCACGAAATCCCTGAACCCATAGTCCCTGAACCCTCAGTCCCTAAACCCTCAGTCCCTGAACCCCTGAACTCTCTTAGTTACTGAACCCCTGAACCCTCAGTGACTGAACCCTTGAACCATCATGTGACTGAACCCTACTCCCTGAACCCCTGAACCTCAGGAACTAAACCCAAGTCCCTGAAGAAGCAGGTTTGAACCTGAACAACAAAAAACCATAACCTCATTCACCTGGGCTATTTGTATATTCAAATAGGGAGAGATTGTTGGGTCAAAAATTGACCCAATTACCCTGACAAGGATTTGAACATAAAATAGCCTAACTCACTAAATAAAATAGTGGGTTACTCACTGATAAAGAAATCAGTGAGTGTTGTATAAAGCTCGTTGTTGAAGAAACACTTTACTTATTGATACGGTGTCAGTGATTAAAGTATACGAGCTACAAACAACTCCAGTATCACTGAGAATTGACAAATGTCTCAGTGACCCTGAAGACGCTATCTCTTCATGCAGACTGAAAAATATGGGCGCGAACTTCCAAAAGAAAAAAAAGGAAGTTAGATAAAGTACAAAAGAGGAAGATGAAGAGGAACCACTTAGTGGATGACAACTCACACCAAGTGGATGACAACTTACACCAACCCCACATGTCTTTGTTTAGTTACCTGTATATATTGTATGCTTTGTAATTGAGATAGTATGTGTCCTAAACAAACAAAAGAATACAAAATGTATTAGTTGATAGGATCATCCTCTCATTGAATCTCAAGCATAGCTTGGATTAATGAGAGTTTATTTGTCACCCAAAGGGGATAGTTTACCGGAATTATCCCCTTGAAGAAGCTGAAGATGTTATTATGTAGTCAATTGTATTTTGAGTAATCTTGTAACAATTGTTATCATTATTAATGAAATTGTTATGTATTTACTCAAATTTCATGGACCAACAAACACAAATCATCAACGCATACTTACTTCAACATCTATCAACGTATCTAGTATGCCTCAACAGAGTCGTAGATTTTCATCCCGACGTAAATCACTCAAGGTATGAACAAACAAATTTAAACTTGACGGATGATCAAAGAAATAATTTTTTTGTTTTAAACTTCAAATTTTTATGAATGTGACAAAACATTTTACAAATTATTTTTGAATTAGAAAGAAATGTTTTATTTGGGGTAATCATTTTAAAAATAATAACAGCTATTTTCCCCCCAAAACAGCTCCAAACATTCCCAAATAAACCTTCCCTACTAAAAACAAACGGATGAGCATCCACGGTACCACTAAAGTACCGACAGTACCACTAAATTTAGTGGTGCCGTCTGACAATTAGTGGTGTCGACCCTCTGTAACGGCTAGTTTTTTCATTTCCTATAAATAGTGGACCATTTTACACTTCCAACTTGATTTTTCCAGTTAGTTTTCTCTGGTCTAATCCCTTCTTATTTAGATCACTTTCTTTGATCATTTAGAGAGTCTTAGTTTGTTTAAGAGTGATCCTTTCATCCAACCAAGAGATCACCTTTATTCCTCTTATAGTGCAAGAGAAGAACACAAGGTATCAAAGAAGATACAAAGTGTTGTAGTTGTAGTTAGAGCACTTGTAACACTTGTTACATACTTGTTGTATCTTGTATACATCAAGTTCATTTTTCTTTTGAGAGTTTGTGAGAGAAGATCATTGTGATCTTATAGAGATATTGAATATCTCTTGTAGTTTGTGAGCTAGTGTGTTGATCAAGTTGATCAAGGGTAGATATGGTAGATTAAGTCAAGTAAGGGTTGATCATTGTGATCTTGTCGAGATCTTGGAGATCTCTTGAAGCTTGTGGGCTTGTGTGATTGATCAAGTAGATCAAGGGTAGATCGGGTAGATCGAGTCAAGTGAGGGTTGATCATTGTGATCTTTTAGAGATCTTGGAGATCTCTTGAAGCTTGTGGGCTTGTTTGATTGATCAAGTAGATCAAGGGTAGATCGGGTAGATCGAGTCAAGTGGGAGTAGATCATTGTGATCTTGTTGAGATCTTGGAGATCTCTTGTAGCTTGTAGGCTTGTGTATTGATCAAGTGGATCTAGGGTAGATCGGGTAGATCGTGTGGATCGTGGTAGATTGGTACTAGCTAAGATTAGTACTCGACATTTAGCTCAGTGTCGGAAATAAGGATAAGCGACGTTGTACGGTTTTCTCCGCCTGAAGGGAGCTTGTTGATTAGTGAAGTAACTCTCGAGTTGGGTACTCGGGGAGTGGAGTAGGGTGAATAGGAGCTTCGTGGCCGAACCACTATAAATCATCGTGTCCGGTTTGCGCCTTCTTACTTATCTCTTTCATTTTATCTTATTCTTTATCGCTTTATATTTATATTTGTATTGCGTTTAAGTTTGTGTGGTTTGATGCTTATATTATGTTGATTATGTTTGTGTTATGGTTTGATTGTGTTTGTGTTGTAGTTTACCTTATACCATCTCTAGATGTTGTATGATCATTGTTGAAACTTTTCATATTACGTCACACTTGATCGGGTGTTTGATACAAAAAGATTTTAAGTTTTTAAGTTTTTAAATGGAAACGTATTCACCCCCCCCCCCCTCTACGGTTTCCACAATAGTAATTTTTTATACTACACCGTCCGGTATTTGCCATGCCAACTTGTGTTAAAATCTTGAATGAGTTATTTTATTTTATTCAAATTATAACAGTCATCATAGCCCTATAATATATATACATAGCATTATCACCTGAATGGATTAGGTATACGCCATCTGTAGTATATGTCTTATGGTAGAGAAAAATTAGATTACCCTATGCCTTGGTTGCGGAAATGGAGGTTGCTGAGGCGATTGTCTATCGCACTCTACCATCAGTCCATGTTTTGCATCCAGGCAAATTGGCTCCGATTAATTCATGGCCTAGTTGAACACGTGGAGGTATCCGCCATGGCTGCAAACATAGCATGTTGCCCCGCCAAGACACGGACATTCCTCAAGTTTTTACGAACCCACTACCATTCATCTAAGACCCTTAAAAGGCCATACATAACGAAGGCAAGAAAACAGCAGTTGCTGCATTAGCAAAAACGGCTAAATGCTCCGCCAAAGTACGATCTCAATATAACTCGAAGCAATAAACAACCTAAAAACCAACAATAGAACACCTAAATCATACGGGCAAACCTAAAATCGAACTAATCAAAACAAAAAAAGTATAACCCCCAATATTTCGCATACAACTTTACTCATAAATAACTATCAATAAGTTTACCCAAAAAAACTATAATTCTCACCGAAAACCCTAAATCTGAAATCCAGCAAAATTAAATACAATTAAACCGAAAACCATAAAAACTTTTACCTGGGATAATCGAGTTAGAGATACTCTCATATCCGTTCATCTTATCTTCAAGCTAACAACAACTCACTGAACAGCATCGTCACACACCCAAGATCTCCCCTTCATTCACATATACACCATCGTCACACATCCCCCGCCATCGTCACACACCCACACCTCCTTGAATACCAGCAGCAATTTCTTTTTCTATTTTTTTTCCTTTTTTTTTTTTTTATCACAATGGGAAGATCAAGAAGCTTCATGAAATATCTATAACACCAAAAACGGACTGGAGAAGAAAAAAGTGGGCCAAGATAAATGGGCCTTGGTAGCCCAAGCATTTTGGCGGGAAACCCAGAAGTAATACGGCGCCGTATTGATTGCGCTACAATATATACTTATAACAAGGATGGCGGCGGCCGGCCACCTTGCGGCCTGGCGGGGTTTTTTTTCGTTGTATTTGGTTTCCGATGTTTTTTTATCAAAGGTATTTTGAAGCTAATGTACGGTTTTGTTTAGTATAATATTAGATAGTAATGACAGTGGCTAAGTCGACATACCTTGTCTAGGACGCTTACGCCTTTAGGAATGGGCGCCCGTCTCCCATTATTACCACTTCATCATCTTCCATTATTTTCTATACCAAAAAATAAGCAGTGAGAACAACATTAACTAATTGCATCATAAAATTAAGGAAAACCGTGACAGCTGACAATGGAAACTAACCTGGCAGCCAAACCATTTCCCGTTTATGTCCATTTGAAAATCAGAAATAACATAGTGAAAAATTGTACAGTTCGAAACCCTTTTAGTAGATCTCTAAAGAAATCATGATAGAAGTGATATAAAGTGTATGAATCACGAAGAAAAGTCTATGAAGAATGTATGCCAAGTCTTTTTTTTGTGTGTGCCGGTAATACTTCCAATGAGGATCAAAACTATGACAAATAACGCTCAGATCTGCCATGGTTGCAACCACAGTTCATATGTGGTTACCTCGCCAAAATATAATCCAGAAGACAATCATCATCCCCTTAATAGACGGGCCATTGTTTCATGCCGTTGATTGTTGCACGGTATTTTTTTAGTAGAAAGTGTGGCTAACGAAACTAATAAATGATATTAACCTTTTTCAGTGATTCCAAAAAGTGCCTAATAAGACCTAACATTTGGTGATTCACTAAGTTACTAACCTGCTAAACATTTGTCATCACATAACTGCTGAGCTTACTCACAAAACCTGCATTTATTCATAGCAACGAAAATACAATCATAAGCAATTAATATGTGGAAGAAAATTTGATATTGGAGTACTTCAGATAAACATTTGATTTCGGTATATTCCTCCAAGTGACACACAGATAAAAACACTTTTAAAAATACCCTTCAAGATAAATTCATAAAAGTCAAAAAACAGAGAATTACCCTTCATGTACAGTTGCTTAGATTCATCTTTAATTGTACAAATAGTATCAACATAAACAATTGGCCATAAGACCTTTGGTGGCTAACTGGATCATACAAACATTCGCCATTTGACTTTTTGTATCAATCACTTCGGTTCAACTGTTGCATCACATTAAATTGATTTAACAACCTGACAATTAATTTAGGACACGTGAGGTGACGTTCGAGATATACCTGGTTGACCCGTGTCACTCTTAGCCAATTTATGTACCCATTTGACATGTTATTAAACAAATATAGCAGGTTAGTAGATGCATTATTAATCGTCTAAGTATATGAATCAGTTAAAATAGATATGTGCACTGGTAAAAATGTGAGCATTTTTTATGTCATACGAACATAAGCCTTGCAAATGAGAGTAAGGAGAATCCGGTAAACTGTTAATATTCGTAACTTACTCACTATTCAGCGCCTTTCGATTGCGTCATAAGTCGCATTCTCGGTTACACAATCCTGAACCACAAAGAAAAAAATGGAGCCTGAATTTGTGAAATAACTTGAGAAGCAAAAAAGGAGCTTCTAACTTACTGGTACTGCATTTAGTGATGCATAAATATTGTGAGAAAGAACGTTTTGCATTATAGTATTTCAAAACTACATGTTAACATGTCCCAACACTACTCATTGGCTTTTTCGAATTAAGCCCTTAATATCCCAGTATATGGCTTAACCATTAAGCCTGTAAGAAAACACTTTCAAGGAACCATATTTGACACTGGTGAGAACATGTATATATATCACTAACCAAGGCTAGCCTCATGTTCAAGCAATATAATTCAGTGTATAAGAAATATAAAAAATGTGAATATAGATGCTCGTCAAAAGGTTGACTCTAAGTAAACATAATCACAAAGATTATCTTTTACCCATGGTATTACCTAATGTATTGATATGGCAACTGGGCAGCAGCTATCAGTGCTTTATCGATTGTGTTTAAATGTGGTTACCTGGTACACAGAAACATCCATATCATATCACAATTCAAATAAACAAAGTTTACCAAAATTTTAGTAAGTTAACCATATCATGACCTCAAATCATCATATAAGCCCAATAATAATAATAATAATAATAATAATAATAATAATAATAATAATAATAATAATAATAGTAATAATAATAATAATAATAATAATAATAATAATAATAATAATAATAATAATAATAATAATAATAATAATAATAATAATAAAGGGCAATATATTTAAAAAAAAGTATCATACTTGTCGTAAAAATCTGTTTCGCATTGCTAACAAAAATCCTGTAGAAAATGAGTATCCAAGTTACATAAATGGACTATTTTTAAGTACTAAAGACAAAAATAAATTCTGTAATGACCATTATTTTACTATAGATTATTTGAAAATTGCATCCACCTTCCTTACGCTAAATTACATAAATGCTCTCTGTCCCTACGCTAAATTGCGTCCAACGTCCCTAATTTTTTCGAATTTTTTTCCAACTTATTTTTCAATTTTTTTTTCCGAAATGTTTTTTCGAAATTATTTTTTTATGAAATTATTTTTTTTAGAAATTTTTTTTTCGTGAAATAATTTTTTTTATAATTTTTTTTCTGAATTTTTTTTTTGAAAAATAATTTTTTTTTCGAAATTTTTATTTTTTCTATTTATTTTTTCTGAAACAAATTTTTTAGAAACTTTTTTCAACAAAAAAATATTTTTTTAGAAATTTTTGTCCTGAAATAATTTTTTTAGAAAAATATTTTTTTTTTTCGAAATTTATTTTTTTTCCATTTAATTTTTTTTAATTTTTTTTTAATTTTTTTGGAAAAAAATTCTATAAGAAAATTTTCAAAAAAAAAATTTCTAAAAAAATTAATTTTGAAAAAACATTTATGAAAAAAAATATTTTCAAAATAAAAATGTTGGAAAAAAATAATTCGAAACAAAATTGGGACGTTGGACGCAATTTAGCGTAGGGACAGGGTTCATTTATGTAATTTAGCGTAAGGATGGTGGATGCAATTTTCGCAAACCCACAGGGACCATTTATGTAACTTGAAAGGGTAAAATGGCCATAATGCCTAAAAAAGTCCATTTATGTAACTTTTTTACTCATTTTCTGCAGGATTTTTGTTCGCAACGCGAAACAGATTTTTACGACAAGTATGATGTTTTTTTTTTAAGATATTGCCCTAAAAAAAATAACGATTATCACCTGATACGTTTTCTCCATGTTGAGTATTTTTCCCTATGTTTGCAATCATCTCGTGTAATTGAAAAGTTGCAATCATTTCCTGTAATTGCCAAACGTTAGCAACACAACAGCTTCTCATTTGATATGAAACGATTGAGAGCATAACATTGCAAGCAGAATCGTGTGTCGGTCAAAGCCTGCGTCAAACCTTATATCCAACACCAAAAGGCAGTTGGAAAAATAACTAAGTATGTCAAACATTATATCCATATCGAATGGACCAGTGAATATATGTGTAATCGAACCTTGTCACATAAGGTGTTAATCTGCATTCACAACACAACAACAAACACAAATATAAAAAGCTATCAATTAGTTGACCAAAAAAAAAGGCATCATTGTCACCCAAAACCCTAAATCTCAAATCCGACAAAATTAAATACAATTAAACCTAAAACCATAAAAAATTTACCTGGTATAATAGGCTCTCAAATCCGTTCATCTTATGTTGGAGTTAACAACAACACACAACTCAAGAAACAACCGTAAGACCGGCTTATCTAAACTAATCATTCTCCCAGAAATCTTCCGGCACCAACAAAACACCAAAATCAAAACCCATGTGATCAGCTATTACCGAATGTCGAAGAAAAAAAAACCACAAAAATCCGGAAGTAACAATCGCGATGCTTAGTGATGATTTGTGTGTGTGTTTGTGTTTGTGAGAAAGAGTACTCCCAAAGATTCTAGCTATCTATAGACATGAGTCTTTTTTTTTTTTTTTTTTTTTTTTTTTTTTTTTTTCCTAGAACTTAGTTATACATAAACAGTACACATGAGGCTCAGATCTGCAAATGCAGAGCCAAAACCAAATGGCAGATTTGACTGCAACCAAAGTTAGGGTTTGGTCGCCCCGCCAAGATATCAGCCTGGTTAAATTATGCCCCTTAAAAATATAGATGCAGAGAGAAATCATCATTGCCTCAGATAATTTAACACCCGGTGTGGCTGCAATCTAAATATAGGTGCATTTACCTTGCCAATACACTGTGGTCAGTAATAATTCCCGAGTATAGATACCTCATAACAAAACAAAAGAAAGCAACATTACAAAGAAGCTCAGGTCTGCAAATACCGAACCAATAGGAAATGCCAACGTTGGCTTCAAGGACTGAAGTAAATAGTTGGGCTCAGACCTGTAAATAGATTCCAGTTCACAAAAACAAAAAGATTTTAACAGGGCTGCAAAAATAAAACCTGTTGCATAGTAATTTTTTATACTACACCGTCCGGTATTTGCCATGCCAACTTGTGTTAAAATCTTAAATGAGTTATTTCATTTTATTCAAATTATAACAGTCATTATAGCCTTATAATATATACACATAGCAGTATCACCTGAATGGATTAGGTACACGCCTTCTGTAGTATATGTCATATGGTAGAGAAAAATTAGATTGCCCTATGCCTTGGTTGCGGAAATGGAGGTTGCTAAGGCGATTATCTATCGCACTCTACCATCCGTCCACGTTTTGCATCCAGGAAAATTGGCTCAGATTAATTCATGGCCTAGCTGCACACGTGGAGGTATCCACCATGGCTGCAAACATAGCATGTTGCCCCGCTAAGACACGGACATTCCTCAAGTTTTTACGAACCCACTACCATTCATCTAAGACCCTTAAAAGGCCAGACATAACGAAGGCAAGAAAACAGCAGTTGCTGCATTAGCATAAACGGCTAAACGCTCCGCCAAAGTATGATCTCAATATAACTCGAAGCAATAAACAGCCTGAAAACCAACAATAGAACACCTAAATCATACATGTAAACCTAAAATCGAACTAATCAAAACAGAAAAAGTATAACCCCCAATATTTCGCATACAACTTTACTCATAAATAACTATCAATAAGTTTACCAAAAAAAAACTATAATTGTCACCGAAAACCCTAAATCTGAAATCCGGCAAAATTAAATACAATTAAACCGAAAACCATAAAACTTTTACCTGGTATAATCGAGTCAGAGATGCTCTCAAATCCGTTCATCTTATCTTCGAGATAACAACAACCCACAACTCATTAAACAACATCGTCGCACACCCAAGACCTCCCCTTCCTTCACATATGCACCATCGTCACACACGCACACCTCACTGAAGGCCATCGTCACATACCCACACCTCCCTGAACACCGGCAGTAAGTTTTTATTATTTATTTATTTTATCACATGGGAAGATCAAGAAGCTTCATGAAATATCTTTAACACCGAAAACGGACTGGAGAAGAAAAACGTGGGCCAAGATAAACGGGCCTTGGTAGCCCAAGCATTTTGGTGGGAAACCCAGAAGTAATACGGCGCCGTATTGATTGTGCTATAATAAATACTTATAATTTTTGTTTTAAATGGGCTGAAAGGGCTGTTACGAAGATGCCGTATTACTGACGTTATGAATGGGCTGTTACATCTCAAATGGGTTGTCTGTTACCAAATTGAAGATATTTATTTTTCATAATGTAATGTAATAACTTTTAGAGTTTATTTCATAAATGGTCCCTGTGGTCTGTCGGGTTTAACGGATATAGTACCTACAACTTTTTTTTAACGGATCCAGTCCCTGTGGTTGCCGACCCGTAACAGGTTTGGTCCCTCAGACTAACTGTCGTTACTTTTTTCCGTTAGTTAACGACCATTTGCAACAAACATTTGCATCGTTAGTCCTTTATACTAACGACCGTTTATACTTAACTCTCTTTTTTTTTCTTTTTTTTTCCTGAAAAAAAATATTAAAAAAAAAATCTGGTTTTCTTATAATTTTTTTTTCTAAATATCTTTAAAATTTATACAAGTTTTTAAACACATTTTTATACACGTTTTCATACACACATTTTTATACACACATTTATTACACCTTTTTATACACGTTTTATATACACGTTTTTATACACACGTACACATTTATACAAACGTACACATTTATACACAAATTTTTACACACATTTTTATACACGTTTTTATACAGACGTTTTTATACACGTTTTTATACGTACGTGTATACACACATTTTTATACACACCTGTTTTTACACACGTTTTTATACACACATTTTTATACACACGTTTTTATACACACGTTTTTAAAAACGTGTCTATAAAAACGTGTGTATAAAAACGTGTGTATAAAAACGTGTGTATAAAAATGTGTGTATAAAAACGTGTGTATAAAAACGTGTATAAAAACGTGTGTATAAAAACGTGTATAAAAATGTGTGTATAAAAATGTGTGTATAAAAACGTGTATAAAAACGTGTATAAAAATGTGTGTATAAATGTGTACGTGTGTATAAATGTGTATGTGTGTATAAAAACGTGTATATAAAAATGTGTATAAAAAGGTGTAATAAATGAGTGTATAAAAATGTGTGTATGAAAACGTGTATAAAATTTTGTATAAAAACGTGTTTAAATTTTAAAGGTATTTAGAAAAAAAAAATTATAAGAAAACCAAAATTTTTATTATTTTTTATTTATTTTTATTTTTATTTTTATTTTATTTTTTAATTTAAAAAAAAAACAAAAACAGAAAAACAAATTTTGAGTTAAGTATAAACGGTCGTTAGTATAAAGGACTAACGGTGCAAATATTTGTTGCAAACGGTCGTTAGCTAACGGAAAAAACTAACGACAGTTAGTCTGAGGGACCGAACCCGTTATGGGTCGGCAACCACATGGACTGGATCCGTTATAAAAAAGTTGTAGGGACTATATCCGTTAAACATGACAGACCACATGGATCATTTATGAAATTAACTGTAACTTTTATTTATGTTTGTAAGTTATTGATTTTATTTCAAAAGTAACACAAATGCTTTCCTATTAATTAAGACTTCTTAATTTAGAAAGTCCCAAATATAAACCGCGTCTTTTTCAAGGTTAACTTATTTATGACAGAAGTGTTTACCAGATTATAAACCGCCTCTTTTTCATTAATAACCATATTGTATGGAAAGTACGTGTTGATGGAAGGCCAGGATGACCCACTAAACTGTTCACCATTCCATGGTCCGTGCCAAAACTTGACCTCCAAACCATCTCTTAGTACGAAGTAAGGATAACCACGTGTGTCAATGCTCGAGGTGAATTCCCCTGTAGTTGGATCATGAATACTCTTCCATGATGTTAAATGCCATTCGGCGCCTGTTAAGTAATTTTTCCCAAGCTTCATGCCAGGTAGATGAGTATCAGTTGGATAGTCAAAGCTCTCACACAGAATCTTCATGTTGTTTCCATCCTTGATGACTAGATTTCCAGAGACATAAAGATGTGCAGTTGCATTTCCTGATGATGTTGAGTTAGATGACCACACTACATGATCAGTATAGTTCTTGAAAACAAGATTTCCCGTCAATCCTTAACATGCTTGATGATACATTGGTGAGGGGGTAGTCTCTGTTGGCAACCCAAACCACTGTTTTAACATAAATTTTCTTATACCAAATACCAACACAAGTGTTATCCGAGCTACCTGGCTTGAAGAATCCCAGTTCAAATGTTCAATCAGGAGATACCAGCGTGTCATTTTCTGTCAAGAAGCTTGAGTCTGAGATGATTTCAATTTCAGCTGTGTATATTTTTTGCATGTGGAGTGACAAAACTAGAAGAACAAGTATGGTTGCTTCCTCCATTAAAATCATTTCCTTCAAGCTTCTCTTTTTTTTTTTTTTTTAATCTAATCTCTAGAATGGAATCAAAGTCTTATTATCACCTACCGTATGTTTTGGGGTCAACAAATATTCTTGACAAAATGTCAATGTTTATAATATGTAATTAGCTTTCAGTTAATATCCACACTCAATGGATGAGCTATATGCGAAGCATAGTCAATTAGTCATCAAGTATGTATATGGTTGTGTTATGAATATTTATTAAAATGATTGTACATATTTATATCCCTTAACTTGGTCTTGTAACATCTAATATTGTACTTAATGCCATTCATGTTGAGGTCCCTATAAATAGAGACACCCAATGTAATGTGAGATACACTATTAACAAGTTCTATCTTTCCCTTTCATACTTACATTATCTTGCTTATTATTCTTATTGTACTACTAGGCTCATTGTTATACAACACGTTATTAGCACATTCGATCTTTTAAGTTTTATTTCCTTGCAAGTAAGGTTACTTTAAATTTCAAGTTTTCAAAACTCCGAAGATATGAAATACATGCCGTGTTTATGTGTATTGCATAGGGCTGTAAACGAACTGAACGTTTAGTGAACATTTCATGAACCGTTTGGTAAAAAGTTCGTTTATGTTCGATTATTTATTAAATGAACGAACATGAACAATATTTTGCGATCGTTTAGTTAAATGAACGAACATGAACAAAATTCACGTCCGTTTATTTATGTTCGTAAACGTCCGATTATGCGTTCGTTAACGTTCGTTTATGTTCATTTATTTAGAGTTAATTACATTTATGTGTGTGTATCATATCTTTTAAATGTATAATTTTAAAAGTAGTTTGTTTAAACAAAATAACACTTATAAAATAATATTAGATGCATAATTTACTAAAGTTTATGTTTGTTTGTCTATGTTCATTTATGTTCGATCGTTTATGTCCGTTTAGCGTTCGTTTACTGTCTTAATGAACGAACATAAACGAACATGAACAAGTTATTTTCTTAATAAACGAACATGAACAAGAAAATTCGTCCGTTTAAGTGTTTGTGTTCGTTTATTTGTCCAGTTAAAATTAAATGAACGAACATAAATTTTCTTTTGATTGTATAATTTAGTCAAATTTATTGTTACGAGAATGGCGACGATCGTCGCGTTACGGGCGTGCCTGTTTTTCGGCCGAGTTTTTAAAAAGTGACTTCCATTAGCTTCTAAGCTTATCACTTGTAGTCACATTCACAACTGCAAAAAAGCTACACACATGCTCTAATGGTAACTGCAAGGGTGCAATACAAAGTTTTTTCATCATGATTCACAATATAATCTTGAAAATATAACAGGTATAAACAAAAAAACACACACATGCTTTTCATCTTATGCATACTGTTGATAGTTATGCTTTGTATTGCACATAAAATCAATTGAGTGGTTTGAATTAAATTTCAATAGAAAGCAAATTGTTTAAATTCACCAATAAAGAACGGCATTAAGGATCCAAAAAAAATGCATTACTTGTCTTTATTCGGACACCAAGAAATGCATGTTAGTAGTACCCCACACTAACACAACAACAACAAAATGTAACTTTGTAAAAGATACCTACAGAGATTTCTAACGCCACCCGACACTCTTGCGGCCGAGAAATGTGAGTCTTCCAAATTTGACCATTCAAATAAGTTCTTTAGCAAACTTGGAATTTGCTTCAATAAAGAAAGTGTAGGTTGTCCCTTTGACCTCAACTCTTCCCATTCGACCATCCTACGAACATAATCTTCAACTGAACATGGGAAATCATAATTGATCATATACTTGACGTTGCAGACACCTGCAAATAATTCATAATCATATCAGCAATGTGAATGCAGAAAAATTATTATTGAGCATGTATCCTGGAAAGTCATAAGACCATTCAAGTGAATCCGGAATACTGATCCCATATGTGCATCGTTCGAAATGCATACATGTTCTAGACTGGATAAAAGTACCACATTGCTGCAATTCCAGTATTATATTTGGCCTTAATATGATGAAAGAGACGCACTGCAATGACGCTAGAACAAAAACCGAAAGATTTGGCTATAAACAAAAAAATAGTGATCACAATGAAGCTCTACTTCAAGGATCAATACGACTCACCCAACAATGTTTTGGCATCATACTGCAGATTTTGGGTCTCCTCCTCATATGCTCAATCCTACTCTGTCCAATTACTGCTGCCAATAAGTAAATGACACACAAATCACTTAAGCCATATTATGAAATAAACGGGTCTTTTTAATACAAACCATGTCAACCAAGATTTTTTTAAAAGTATTATCATTCATAATTATGATTTCACCATGGTAACTTAAACTTACAGTTAATGTATGCTGGGTCGGCAAAACATCGTACAAATTTCAGTGCAAGCAACAATCTCGGTACATCATCTGGGTCATCTTACATTTTTTTTGGGTCTGAAACATTAGAGTATTCATGTTAGCCAAACTAATATCTGGATAATAAGTTTTACAAAGCCAACTAATTGCGTATATTGCGTTTATGGTAATAATGGTGTTTAACATTTAAAACTCAACTATATAATGAGCACATACCTGTTATAAAAAGACAAACACAAAGATCAAGAGTACAAAGATTAGGACACCCGTAAGCTAAACTCGTAATGACAACATCACCAACTCACGTGCACCAACAGGGCGTAACTATCATATATTAAGTTAAATTCTAACCCCAAAGTTCCAGCCCAACGTATTTATGTTGTCGCTATTAAAGTGTTTATCAGACACTTTAACGATACTAAATAATAATCAAAATCAACATCTTTTTATGACCGAAAATGAGCAGACAAATCTAAAATTAAGAACCAAAAAGGGCAGATAAGAACCTTGAATAATCTGGCCCAGCATTAGAATCCTTAAAACTACATCTACAGATCGAGATTCCTACACGTTGTATCCCTTAACTTCTCGAAAAGCCAACACACAGTTTCCATCTTTCCGCATACCTACAATGTATCAAGCATTTTACACTTTGAGAACATTCTTGTTATGCGGCTTGAGATTAACTTCCAAAAATCAGATGTAATATATATTATAGAACCAAATATCTGTTTTACCATGAGATTAACTTCCAAAAACGTCTCTATAACAATAGTTTCACCAAAGTCAAGCACTTTTGGTCCGGTTGTACATCCTGCAAAGAGCAAAAAAAACAACATAAAAGTGTGCATACATGTTACAACATATGTAAAGAAAACTAAAGGGATGACACATTACAAAAGAAATAGTTTCCAATACCTCTCGGTTCAATTACAGAGTCTGTAAAATCAGCAGTTGTGACCGCTTCTAAGAGAGTATCGGGCATAGGAAAACTGAAACCTCGATCATCCTTTAGTTGATCCTCTTTCGGGCCAACTTCAAGTGTACCAATTGTGCCTGCAAAACATCATTGATACTGGTTTAACGCAATCGTAAGGTTTGACATGCAACTAATCATGAAAGAATCGAAGATTCAAACGGCCCCTTATTACTTGAAACATAACCGGAAAAGTAGTCAAATTAAATGTTGCCAAACACCCCTTTGTACCTGTAGTCAAATTAAGTATTGCCAAACACCCCTTTCTATCACACTTACTTGCCTTCATTCGTAGAACATTGGTCGCTTAGTCACTAGTATTCCTGTACGTGCCACTCAACAATTCCCGTGGTTTTTCCTTAGCAACTGTAACAGCAACATATTGAGAAAAAGTAAATGTAGTCTAAATCATTGCGCACATATTGTGTCTGTACTACATACATTCCGTTTCTAAAGCTTTTTGTTAGTATTAATAAGTAGTTCACTTACACATACGCACACCATCTAAGGCATGAGGACCTCCGCATTTTCAAATTGTAATCCCTCTGGTCTTGCCTCTGCTTCCCTCTTAGGGAGTCGTTGCAGTTGTTAGGGCCTGTGTCCATGCCTGCTTCTTTCCTCGATTGAGATGTAACTGGAACACTCTGAGTCCTACATTCCGCAAACAAATCGTGGGTCATGTTATCCCTGAGTCCTGCATTCGCAAAAAAGGAAAATAGTTGTGTTACATATCAGAATGTTGTGCACTTCCCATTGTTTATATTTTTGGTTTGTTACTTTTGTCGCCTACCTATTCTGTTTTCTTTCTTTTAGAATCACCATTCTATTCTATGGACCCATTTAAGGTTTTGTGACCTACTTTTCTTGATTCTGAATTATGAAACTTTATTTTCTACTAATGAATTTAGTAGCTTTCTCAGAACATCACAGCATGGCCATGTATGAGTTGGAATTGCAAAAAGATTATCTTGGACATAATTTTTGGGTTTACAATCAACTATTGAGATTAAAACTAATTATATGAGTTGATGTTAGCAATCTAAATAATAATGAGCACTTTCAAATTCAGCTACTGTAACCTAAAAAATATACTATTCAGTATACTATGAACCTGTTTCTCCTTCCAAACAGACCATGCTACCGTACTATCATTATGGCTTTCTACTGAATATAATAAAAAAAATAGGACTATTTCATCAAGAGTTTTTATAATGTAATAAACAAATACCTCCGCACTTGACTGAATCTGAATCTTTTCATCATCTTTGTTATTTTCCTTTTCTTGCGCCTTCATCTCTTTATCCTGTTTCTCCTTCCTCTCTTTATCCTGTTTCTCTTTCGCCTGATTCATGAATTAAAACCAAACCAAAAACATATCCAACAAATCGAAAACAGCTTACCATCTCCATCTTTATCAAGTAGACTAAAAGGTTAATTCAACCAAGATACATAATCCTGGATCATGACTACCGCAGATATTAGAGCTAATGAATCCTGCCACATCCTTCGATCATCATCAGCAGTAGCAGAGATTTGTGGAACGTTCTAGGTTTGTGTGGATTTATCTATTATTGAAACGAACTAATACCATTTCAAACGGGCCAAAAATTGGGCTAGGATTTGGGACAAAACGGGATAGCAAAATGGGCTAAGGGTTGGGGCCAATTTTTGGCGGGAAAAAAAGGGACGGGGAAAAGTGGCCTAAAACGGCGTCGTTCCCGTTGTGGTTTAATATAAACTATAATCTGAATTATTATTATTACTTCATTGTATTATTTGTTTACCTCTCTGTTTTTCATATAAAGAGAAAAAAAAGGGTGCTTGTCCAACATTTTATGATTATTTACGATATTGACTATAGTATATATATTTTAGCTCATTGGAATACATGGACTCTTGCTAGTATAATTTGTTTCTGCTTATAACATTAAAATGCTTTTATATGTGAAATTATTATGATGCAAACATTTTATTTTTTTATGTCGTATCATTTATATTGCGTGTGCACTATAAATAATTAATATATTTATATGAACGGTATGTATACCAATTATTATTCATTTTTAAATTTTTTTTTATATAATAAAACAAAACCCCAAGGATTTTTGCATTTAAAAAAAAAAAAGATTATTTCCCTATTGAGTAATATTATTTTATTTAGATTTTTTTCGGGATTTTGAAAAATAATTAAACCTAATTATTTCCTAATTTGCTTCACAAATCTAAAAAAAAACGTTTTTATGCTCCATATACAAAAAACTTAAAAATACACATGGGTCTCACGGACATTTGTTCATAATTTTAGACCAAAAAAAATGTAAATTGTTCTGAAAAAAAGCCGGAGTCCCAATTGAAAGCTCATCATGTTCCGTTTTCCAATCTCATAACAACCAAAAAAGGAAAAAGAAAAACAGAAGCCCAAATTCACTCTGAAATTAGGGTTCTTGAAAACCTAAACTTCAGTTTTAGTGAACTGTTCAATTGATTAAAGTCCGTATACCATGTAGGAGATTAGTGATTTTACGGTGATATCTTTGACTGCTCAAGCATCAGTTACTAATTCATCACAAGTATAAGTCAATGTTATTGAAATATGCATGTAATAATCAATAAGGACCACATAAAAACACATCATCAAGACACGTTCAATATGATCTTCTAAAAGCATGGGCTATATAATGGTTTAAATGGCTAGCATAATAAATGTTTTTTTTATGTAATTATAAGCATACAAACTAATACTCCCTCCGTCCCTTTTTAAATGTCCACTTGGACTTTTTTTGGTCTTTATTATTCAACTTTGACCATAAATATTTTTGTTTGTGTTATATAATACTTGATGCAAAATATATGAATGGATTGAGTTTTAAAAGTATTTTCATTGGTATAATTTTCATCAAGTATTATATAACACAAACAAAATTATTTATGGTCAAAGTTGAATAATAAAGACTAAAAAAAGTCCAAGTGGACATTTAAAAAGGGACGGAGGGAGTACAATAGTAAACAAATAAAAAATGTTTGTTTTTGCTAGGACTGTAATTTTCTATTCAATTATGCATGATGAATAGGTACGTTCAAGGTGCTAACCGATGTGCAAAATTTCCATTTGAGGAACTTTGTGATCAACTTCTTGATGCTACCGACTATTTTGACTTATGAAGTATGTAATTTAAAACCAAAGAAAAGTTAAATAGTTGACCTTAAAAGTCAATATGCTAACATATGTGCAATTGCAGGAAATTTTCACACTCTGGCTTTGGATGGTGTCATGATATTTGGGCTCCACAACAGGACAACAGCATACTGGTTCATCACTTTGGTTGATGTTAGTCTCATTTCTTATCATTTGTTTTCGCTCATGTGCGTGTGTTTGGTGCATAAATTGTAAAATGATGTAGTAGTTATTTTGTAACTATAGTTGATGTATGAGAACAAAGCTAGGTTGTTGTGTATTGCCGATGGGACTCCTTTTGATCTTTTTAAGGGTTTGTTACGGGTTGCGGACGCACATAATGTAGCTCCTAGAACCTCTTCGAGAGCAAGGAAAAATGATGATTTGACCTTTGTTTTGACAATGAATTGGGCTTTGATAAAGACCGTACCATTAGTAGGTATGTTTTTTACAGTCATTTAGATATACTTTGCCTAAACTCTTTTTGGTTTTCTAAAGACGTTAGATTTGTTACTCATGATGTTCTCTAGAGATGGAAAATGGGTTGGTGAGACGCATTGGGTACAATTGAAACGGGCCATGTTGGTAAAGGTCGGGTTGGGACTTATTGGCGTAAACTGAACAATTAGTGTGTCAAACATGATTACAAATATCCCAATGAAAGGAAATTGGTTATGATTGACACCTTGAAGTGTAATTTTAGTTCAAAGTATATATGTATATTAATCTTTTCATATTTTTACAGGTTGAATAATTGATCACAAAATCATGAAATGGTTTGGATGTGAGGGCTTTTGGACTGCCAAATGATTGAAGACAATCATCTAAAAGTTGAGCAGAAGCGTATGAAATCAACACAGGTAAGTACACACAAAATTACTTCCAAGTTGTGAAATCCCAGAACTTATTAGAGGACAACTTAAAGGTCATTCAATGTGCTACTCAAAAGTTTGTTTAAACCAGCTTCAAAAAATTAGAATTCGAGTCATAATGATTACCTTTTAATGCAATAACACCTTTCTATAATGGCCTTCAACATAATTTGATTTTGTATATCAGCTTATTTTTTAATAGGCTGCGTGGTACCTGTTTATTAACGTACCAGATATGCAGTTTTCAATAAGCAATCCCAGATAATCTCTTAATCAAGTGTTTTACTTGGGTATTAGGTTTTTAATTCTTAATAGTTTCTTTATAGAACTTGAAGGATTTCAATCTCTAACAAACATGAATAAGTTGTACTTTATGTGAATCAAGTAAAACTGATAAAAAGGTGTCAGGGAATACTTTATTTTCCTACTTGCTACTCATGTACCAAGTAATAAGGGGAAGTAATAAGGGGGTGTTTGGGATTACTTATTCCTTGTACTTTTCTGCTTATATATTTATTTTTTAACAAAAGTTACAACAACTGATAAGATAGCAAGGTGTTTGGGAAAACTTTATATTTTAATTAATTTTTTTGGTGTGGTTCAATCTTATGATGTCTTTATTACAGGTGGTTGTGGCAAAGATAACCTCTTCTGAAAGCACAGCTACGAGAGTTAGGACTTGAGACCTTCCATGAGAGCTTGAAAGGATCACTCTTAAAACAAAATTCCAAACACTCCTTTATATAGAAGCTTTGGTTCAATTATACGATGTAGCATTTAAGTTTTGCACCATCCTGTTTGTTTGAATTCCTATGTGTACAACCATGATGTTTGAACCGAACTGATGTAGGCTTTGAACACACGTACATGTTTAATTGATGTAAGCTTTGATCATATTTGCTTCTTATTTTGTCCCAGAAGTATTTTGTGCAATGAGTTTCTGCCAAACACTTTGCAAAAGTGCATAATTATTCATTTACTTTGTGTACAAGAATTGCAATCTGGTTTGGACTAACAGTATAGTATGTGCATACCCATACACTAACTCTGCATTATAATAAACTATATATGTCACAAATAACATGTATCAATTTATATCGTTTAAACGTACATATTTTAAATATTTTGTTATTAATATTTCAGATTAAAAAATAAATTGATCTAAATTATCGATAGACATACATAACATGCGGCAATTAAACTTTGTATATAAAGATGACCCATGTTTATGAAAATACTATATATGAAATTTTATCACGTACATCAAGCATAATTATAAATCAAAATTAAGAATCATAATTAAAAAAAAAAAGAAAAAAAGAAAATAAAATTAAGCTATTTGTTTTTTAATAAATAAAAATACATTATTAAAAATTTCAGAAGAAACCCCGCGCGTGCGCGGGCATTATAACTAATATATTCAATATCATTTGCATACCAAACTTTTTCTACATACCAAGCGACCAATCCTCACCCTTCATCTCCATTTGATCTAATGGATGAGATTAAACACAACATTTTAACAAACTCATTTTCCTTTTCTTTTTCTTTTTTTTTCCCTTCAAATATTAATATCTCTTAAACCGTTAATCGTTAAGCGAAATAAATATACTATCTTTTTATAGATATGCAATTTGATATACTGTCGACATTTTTTTTTATTATTTTTATTTTTTCACGTTTTTTAGGTTTTCTTTATTTTATTATTATTATTATTATTATTATTTTTAATTTTTTACGTTTTTTTTCCTCGTTGTTGAAACTTGCATGAGAAATCACATGTGATTAAACATTACTTTAAATACTTCTAATAAAATCACAATGTGATTTTACAACACGTATCTGAATCACATGTGATTTTTTCACACACCTGATCTCAATCACATGTGATTTTGATAAATGAACTACTATAATCAAATTAGTGTTTAATCGCATGTGATTTCTCATGCTATTTTCAACAACGAAGAAAAAAGACAAACAAATATGAAAAAAGTAAAAAAAGTGGAAAAAATGAAAAAAAATTGTCGAAAGTATATCAAAGTACATATTTATAGAAAGATAATTAAATGCTCGTCGTGATGGTATATTTATTTTTGCTTAACGATTAACGGTTTAAAAGATATTTAAGTTATAAAAAATGATGAAATATTAAAAGGCTTTTAATATCATTGATTAATTTTTAAATAAACGATGGAGATGAGTCCCCTTGTATGCAAAAAATGTTTGTTATGCAAAATAACTCTACTCTTTAAAATAGATATACGTTTGTTAATTACATGTATGGTATATATATAAGTGTTTAATCTAATTTATTGATTAAACTCGTTAAATTTTTGCATGTCTCAATCACAAATTCGTTTTGCAAATCGTAACGCTCAACTTACCTTTTTATTTCTTTTAATAGTATTATTAACATAATCATATTAATGTTTTTCTAATTTGGTAACCGGTTACTCGTTATATAAATTTATTAGCACGGTACCCTGAAATAAAATATTCTCGTGAAATAAAATTTACGGATATTAAGAATTTCGTTTTGCTCGTGCACGTTCGGGCTCGAGCCCGTTTGGCCCGTTGACCGTTCGGGCTTGAATATTTGTATAATGTGTTTTATTATTTGTACTAGTGACATTTAATGCAGGAATTGTGTTTAAGTTGGTTATACAATATGCTTGATAATTTGTATTTCTTATTTAAGGGATGTTTTAATAACTGTATTAATTGTATTTATTGACCAGTTAATTAATTGTATTTAATGTACATAATGATTTGTTTATTGTATTTAATGTTAGTATTTCTATTTTAATTAGTTGTACTTTGAGCTTAAGAACTTGTAAATGTTAGAAAATGTGTTTTAATTACTTGTACTTTTAGCTTTATAACTTGGATTACATAATTTTAAGAGTTTTCATTATTATTAGGCCTTAATGCTTTATAATATAGTAAGATAACTTTATTAGTCTTCAATAGCCTTATATTAACATACATTATACTATATATACTAAAAAGCGTTTGGAAACGAGGTCCACATCAAGGTCATTAAGGAGTGGTTAACAACCTAATTCGGCCTCCTATTGCTTCTTAGGGACAAGAGGCAAAAGCCTATTGGTTGAGGAGTTAATTACATGGATTAGCTACAGTGCACTATGAATAGTACCCCGTTTTGGCACTGTTTTGCACTGTTTGGTACTGTTCTGCACTGTACATCACTGCAGATATAAAAAAAAGATAATCCCTTCTTTACATTCCAGATTCACCTAATATTAAAATAAATAAATAAATAAATAACTAAATAAAACAT
The DNA here is from genome assembly GCA_021014915.2 of Artemisia tridentata subsp. tridentata. Taxonomy (NCBI): domain Eukaryota; kingdom Viridiplantae; phylum Streptophyta; class Magnoliopsida; order Asterales; family Asteraceae; genus Artemisia; species Artemisia tridentata. The sequence goes on from CP139505.1 coordinate 73,604,313, forward strand.
CTCAATTAACAAATCCCACAACCAGTATCAAACTAACCCAAATCCTAATTGATAACGCACCAACCCCACAAGACAAAAACGAAAACTAAACGAAAAAATTTATCATCATAGATCTATATCGAAGCACATAACTTCTTTTTAATATCCGAATCTTATAAAGAAATAACTAAAACCAATCGGTTCCAATCATTTCTTTCGTTCAATCAAAACAAAACAAGAAATAGAGTGTGATGTGATTCGTATAAACCCTCATCAACACTAGACCAACACTCATCTTATCAAGAATCGGACTCAAACTGAAAAGACTAAAGATCTCATATTTTTCTTTGATGTTTCATAAGATAATTGAAGACCTTTAAAATCTTAACACTCAAAGAGATTATCACCATAGATCTATTTGAAGACAAGCTTCTCTTTAAATATCCGAAAAATAAAAGAAAAAAACAACATATGTGTTTCATCCTTTCTTATCTTTCGATTCAAACAAGAAAAACATAACGAAAGAAAGATAACAACGAAACGGATCTCAGATTTGCTCAAATCATTCGCAGATTTGTTTGAGCACAACTCTTCATCGATCTCTTTGAAGCAAAAACTTTTTTTTTAACTAGTAATAAATAGAAGTTTCCCTTCATTACATCACTATCACAAAACAAATTCATACTCAATTCAAATTCAATGGACCCGCAACAGCGACAGCGACCGTCATTTTACACTATAACAGCCGTCTTCTCTGCCATCATTCTTATCGCCACCGTGGTACACGTCACCACTCATGTCATTTGTTGAATGCTGATTATTACTGTATTTGTTTATTTTAATACTGATTTATATGCATGTGTCGTAACAAATGATCGATACGTAGTTAGATGTTAATCACAATATATGTGTAACGCGAATATGCACGAGTCGCTGTTTTTATTGCGGTCCAACCGCGCGCGTTAATTAATTAGATTATGATATTAGGCTTCATATTTTGACAACTGTCCTAGGGTTTGGTTTGATACTTAGATTAGGATTTGTATTATTTTATGATTAGGATTATCTATGTGGAAAACTAGAAGGGGGGTTGAATAGTTTTACGTCTTTTTAATTTATGAAGAAAAAAACTTTTGTTTACTTTTTAAAACTTCGATTCTTTCTTATGTGAATTCAACTCTTGATCAATATGAACATATATAAGCAAATATAGATAAGTAATGCAAGTAAGATAAATATAATGAAATAAGAGAGAGAGATGGAAAAATCAAACCACAACACGGAGATTTATAGTGGTTCGGCTACAAGGACACCTTCCTTGCCCTACTCCACTCCTCGAGTCACCTACTCGAGAGTTTTCTTCACTATGTCAACAAACTCCCTTATGGCGGAGAAACCTTACACAACTTTAGCTTACACCGGCTTAACGACACAAAGCTAGATGTCGAGTCCTAATCGTAGCTAGAACCAATCTCACAACTTATACACAACTTCTACACGACTTAATCACGACTTCTTCACGACTTCTTCACAACGGCTTCACGACTTCTTCACGACTTCTTCACGACTTCTTCTTCTTCACGACTACTTCACGACTACTTCTTCACAACTACTTCACAACTACTTATTCACAACTACTTCACAACTAATTTACAACACCACTACGTAATTACACTTTGATCTACTTATCACAACTACACAACACTTTACACAACAACACAATTGAATGAGGTAAGTAATAACACTTCTTCACTAGTTGAAGTAGAGTTCTTCTTTTGCACTTTTGGTGGTGGAAGCTTGGATCACTTAGAAACCAATGCTTAAGAAAATATGATCAAAGGATTTACAATGTTTAGAATGAATTTAGAACAGAAAGTTTTAGTGTGCAAAAGGTGAGTAAAAGTCCAGGAGAAGACTGGTATTTATAGGAGAAAAATTGGACAGCTGGAAGTCTACTGGAGCGGGGGCGGTCCCCTTAAATAGGGGGCGGTCCCCTTAATAATTAAGGGGGCCGCCTAGTAAAATTAAGGGGGCCGCCCCTTCTATCCGTTGGCCAATTTTGTCCTTTTGTGGGAAAGGTTTTTCTGGAACATTTTAACTGATTTTGGTTAAAAATTTGAATTCATATTTTTATAAAAGATTAAACATTTTTATTTAATGCCAAAAATGTTTTTCAAAAATATATAAAATGTTTTTGATGTTTTATAAAAAATCTAGTTATTAAGAAAATGTTCCTTTGATCATATAATGCATTAAGCATTAGTTCATTCATACCTTAAGTGATTTGAGTTGTAGAAATAGATATTTACAACTAAATACTTGTTTACGTCATAATTTTCCGATTAATGATTTTACATTTTGTGATTATCAAAACGTAGAGATATCGAAAAATATTAATAACGTGTTTAGGCATTATTTATATCAACAATCTCCTCCTTTTTGATGATTACAAAATCTAAACTCATTAAATCTAAAAATAAGTTTTTAGACAAGTATTTAGTGAGTTTACATCTATTTCTCCCCCTTTTTGTAGAATCAAAAAGGTTAAGCCGACAATTTTTAGAACCAAATATGTCAGGACGAAAACTCCCCCTTGATGTGTACTCCCCCTCGTTTGGGGGCACCAAGGAAACGAGCTATGGAACGCTTGCGAGAAAAAAATGTTAGGAGCACAAGCATATATATAGCACAAATAATGAGCATGCATGAAAAATAAAGACATTCATAAAAATAAATGTTGTGTATAATTACACAACCATACATGAGTACAAGCATTCCTACACTAGCTAATAAGTTCAACTACATAATCATCCTAGACAACATAATCTTCCATGGAGCTTGCTTGCAAGAAGGGTTTGAAAAATTATTTTTAAGCATTGCATATGCTTAATTGGGGGAAAATGGAGGTGGTGGTGGTGTAGTGGGTGAGGGAGGTGGAGGAGGTGGTGGTTGTGGGTTGGCAATCATGTGTTCAAGAGATGAAAACATGTAGTGTATCTCATCTCTAAGACCAAAGATTAAGGTCCGGTTATGGACGCAACAAAGACAATTATCACCATGGGCTTCAAGCATTGCCCAAGGTATAGGAAAGAATGGTGGTGGGGTTGGTGATGGTGAAAAGTGAGCATCAAGAGGTGTGATGGGTGATAGGGAAATGGCAAGTTGGGTGTATGAAGGTTCTTGAGTGGATGGTGGTGATGATGCTCTTTGTGATGATGTTAGGTGAGTGTGGATGTAGTCATTTATGGATGAGGTGGATGGAATGGAGGAAGATGAAGCTCCATGGGTGGATGGTGTTTTTGATGGTGCATTAGGTGCACTTGGGGATGAATTTTGAGGTGGTGGTGATGGAGTTTTGATGTCATCTTGGGTTAGGTCAATGAAAGGTTGTTTTGGTGGTATGATAACAAGTCTTTGTTTCCTTGAAGGCTTAGAGATGGAGGATTTTGGTGATAGCATTGTGGATGACAATGGTGTTTGATGAAGGTGATGGTTGATGGAGTGAAAGGTAATTGTAAGGAGGGTTTTTATATTGTGAAAATGTGGTTGATTTAGGCAAATTGTGGAGGTATTGTGGTAATATTCCAAGTCCAGTTCGTGTATTAAGGGTAATGGTAGCTGGGGCTAGGTAAAAGTGGTCACAAGATGCAAAAGGAAACAGTAAAATTTACTGTCCAGATGGCCGGTCCCCTTAATTGTTGGGCGGCCCCCTTAAAAATTAAGGGGACCGCCTAAGGAATTAAGGGGGCCGCCCATCTGGTGATTTCCCAGGCGACCAAATTTGAAAAATTTCCAGAAAAAGGTTATTTTTAGGGTGTCTTTGCAGCAAGTTCCATTTGGATCATGTACATCAAGAATGATTAAATATTATCAATTGCATATTTAAAACAATATCATGAAACAATTATATTAGAAGCATAGTCACATAATTTCAAATAAACTAATAGCTAGGTTTTAATAAGTTTATCAACTAACATAATAAAAGACATAGCAAGCAAGTGTCAAGATAATAGTACTACATATAAGTGTCTAATAAAATTCAATTAAACATTCATCAAATATGTTTATTTCTTCTTTTTCCCAAACAACTTTCCAAGTGACTTTCCAATGGACTTGAAGCCGCCTCGTACTTCTTGACGCATCTGATGTGTGGTTTTGAGTAGTTCGGTTTGTCTTTCATATAGCAGCTCGTCTGTTCATTCGGAAGGAGAAGGGACTTGATACTCGGTGTAATCAAGATCCGGAAGATTTTGAACGAAGGTCCTAGGTGATGGGGTACTAGCACGTGTTGTGCCCTCCTCCTCATCATCATCATCATCATCATCATCATCATCATCATCATCGTCTCCTTGATGTGATGTGGAACCACGAGGTGGAAGTGAGACAGATTTACGAGATTTTCCTTTGTCACTTCGGGAGCGACGAGCACGGACACGAACAAGTGGATTGAGGACCGGTAGAACAGACTCATAGAGTGGACTCCGAAGCTGTGGATAGTGTTCCATGATATCATTGTAGAGACGGGTGAGAAACATGCCATACGGAAGATTTGCATTACGAGTGTTTTTGGCGGACATGATTCGGTAGACAAAGAGATATGCCAAATTGTACGGCTTTTCAGCAACGATACAATACAACATGTGGAGTATGCTTGCCGTGACATGATCACGGTGACCACTGGTACCGAACGCCTTCTCACGAATGAGTTCTTCCCAACGTCTCATGTCTTTGCATAGCTCCTTGAGAAGGACTTGGTTTGGAGTGATGTCAACATCTTTTGATTTGATCTTTCGACTAGTCGTACCACGAGCTAGTCCAAGATATTGACGAATCTCTTCAGGAGATGGAATCTCTGAGTAGTAAGGACCCTGTTGAGGTCGATTTTCCTCAAGAGACGAGAGGTCCCACTCATTAGAGAAGACGGCTTGACCGGAAAAGGGAATTCTTAGAATTTGCCCGAATTGAGCAAGAGTAAGAGTGATGAATTGGTTTTGAATCATGAAGGATATGAGGATATACCCATAGGGATCGGTTTGTAACATCACTTGACTATAAAAGTCGAGGACAAACCGGGGAATGATTGGCTCATTTATTTTGTAGAGACAATCAAGACCAACGTTGGTGAACATTCGTTCGATGAAGTCGGATTCATAAAACGATGGATGGACAATTCTTCCTTCGTGAATGTTCCTATCCTCAATGGGACGATAGAAACAAGCAACAGAGGGAGCCATGCCCGGAGTGGAAGAGACTTTAGGAATGTATGCTTTTGTTTTTGAGACATCGCCAACTGTCACTTTGGGCATTTTTTTTTACCTATACAAGATAGCAACAAACAAAAAATAAGAAAATGACATGCATATATTAAATATGCTACCTATGTGGAACGTAAACATACTTCGACTCTAAAACTTAAGTCCTAAGAAGTAGTTTACAACATTCCTTAGTTTTAATATTTAACTCGCTTGAAATGTATTTTATGATGTTAAAGAATAGTTATAGGGATATTATGACAAGAAATCAACAATATCCGAACGTTCTTTTATACGTCATAAGCTACCTTGAAATGTGGCTAGACAAACATTGGATTGTATATCTAGCTATTTCTTACGAGTGTTTATGTTAAGTGACTTAGATTTTTGACTCAAAAATTTCTTTCAAAATGTTGTGCCAAACGCTCCTTTAAATAAGAAGATAACAAGTAAAATTTCAATATACATATGAATTATGTATCTTGATGACTTAAAACAACTAATTTCATGTTTACAAACTTTGACAAGTAGTTATAAACTTAATTTTGATCAAATTTTGATGATTCTAGCTCCTAATCCAAACACTCTCTTATATTTAACAAATTTTTTTTTTTATGATTCGAAAAATATATTTTTAGGATTAGTGAGTTGTAATAAACCAATGTGATTAGTTTTAACAAGTGTTTATGGCATAATTCAACAATGTGATTAGTTTTGAAAAGGAGTGATTAGTTTATCAATACTTTGACACAATGGTTTTTAATTACTTAGTTTCTAGGTTGATTAAGCATTCTAATCCTATGGGGAGCATTTGATTACAACATTCTTAGACTTAATTTCAATAAAAATTTAAGTTTGGAAAAGTTTAGCAAAAGACCTAATTAATATTAGACTCAAAATTGAATGAAATTAGATGAAATGTATAATGAAAAACTTACTAAACGTGTTGCTAATCGATGTATAGATGTTTGCCCTTTGTGAAATTGACTCGAAGAGGTGATTTGATGATGGATTTGTGATGGCAGTTCGTATACAGCAGAGTGGGAGTGAAATGTGTTTGAAAAATGGGGTGTTTGGCAAAGTTTTCAAGGAGAAAATTCGTTTTGGCAGCAACAGTAGGCCGGCCCCCTTAAACATTAAGGGGACCGCCCCCGTTTACTAGCCGGTCCCCTTAAACATTAAGGGGGCCGCCTGCCAAATTTCTGAATTTCTTGATTTTTGTTTCTGACGGCAAAATATTTATATGTATATATTTATAATATATCAAAAATACGTTTATTGGCACGAAGAAGGAATACTTGACACATTTTATTAACATTTTGTTAATAAACTTAATCTTGATAATTTTGGACAAAATGCTCAAGACGTCAAGTCGACAGGAGGTTTAAGGATTGGGAAGAAATGTGTGTATATATATATATATTAGTATTATGTGTAAGTGTGGGATGTTAAGTAGATTATGAGGAATGGTGAGGTAATGACGGAAATAGGTGCTGGCGGTGACGGGAGTTTGTTTCATCCATAGTTTTCTTGACTCGACGGTCAAAGTGCTACTTCTACGTTAATCCACTTAACTCACTTCTCTTCATCACCATGAGTTATGTGACAGTGGACACGGAAGATTTTCGTGTTGAACGTTAAAGTTCAAAAGAGGCAAAGGGGGAAGAAAAGGTTCGAGGACGAACAATTTCTTTTAGTTCTAGATAGTCAACAAATGACGTATCTAGGTTATGTGCGTATATATTTATATGTATATATATGTATAAGGAAAAATCTACTAACTAACATACTAAGCATAAAAGATTAATGGGGCATGCAATAGGCTAGTTCATTTATCTACGCATATAATGGTGAGCATGAAAGAGTGGCGTACCTTTTGGTCTTCAACAAGTGGTCTTCAAGTTCTTCAAAGCGTATTAACTTATAAAAGTCAATTACGAAAGAGAAAACGCCTTTCCCGATGAGTATGCAATCTAGCCACTTGGTCCCCATGATCTCATTTGTCCATAGTTGTTTGGCCCAAACATGGTTTGCAATTGACTCGGATGCATATATGGTGGAAGTATTCCCCAAGGATTGTAGCTTGGTGGATTTGGGTAATTCCACATTGGGTAACTATTATTATGACGGTTTGGTATATTTTGGTTTCTTTTAGGTTGAGGAGTTTTAGGCCGAGGGTGAGGACTAGGTGGTCTTCTAGGTGGAGGTGTTTTTTACCTTAACCTTGGTTTAGAGTATTTTACTTCATTTTTTAAGGATGGTTTATAAAAGGTTTTTACTTCCTCATCACTAGCTATGGGTATTTTTCTATCTTTTATAAGTATATACTTAGGTTTTGACTCTAAAGGTTTTTGCTCACTAGTTTCACATTCAAACTTTACATTTTTAGTTTGACTATTTGAATCCTTAGTTGAATTAAATCCTAATCCGGTTTTATCACTTGATACTCTTTGAATACTTATTATTTCCCTAAGAGAATTACTACTATTTTCGAATTTGTTAAGCCTACAAATTTCCTCCTTAAGTATTTCATTTTCATTTTTTGTTTCTTGACATGTTTTACATTCAAGAATTTCTTTTCCCTTTTCTAAGTTATGTAGTTTAATTTTTAATTCTAGTATTTCTTTTTCTAATTGATTATTAATGTGTTTTAGTGATTTATTTTTAGTCATTACTTTTTGGCCTAATATACATAACCTATTATATTCGTTATCTAGGTCTTTTTCATCTAATGATAAATTTTCATCACTAAAGTATTCGGTTTCGGAACGTACCTCACTTGATGTCTTAGCCATAAGACACTTCTCTTCTTTTGTGGTTTCTTTCTCGTCTTCTTCACTGTCACTCCATGCTCCTCCAATGAACGCCTTTTGGTTTTGCTCCTTTGACATCATAGGGCATCTTCCAATGAGATGATTTGGATCACCGCATTTGAAGCACTTCCTCTCGCTCTTGCTACCTTTTTCGTCTTTGTTTCTTTGGAGTGTTTTCCTTTCGTCATGTGGTTGTCTAACGAATCTTCCTCGTCTTTTGAAAAACTTCTTGAAGTCTCTTACGGCCATGGCATATTCTTCATCATCACTTTCGGAGGTTGAGCTATCCTCGTCACTTGATGTTTTCCTAGCTTTCAACACGATTGACTTGCTTTGCTCTTTCTTTCCTTTGACCATCTCGAAGTCTTTCTTGATTATTGCTTCGTAGACTTTCAAGTTGCCAATCAACTCGTCAAGTTGAAGAGTTGACAAGTTCTTTGATTCTTCAATCGCCGTAACTTTAGCCCGCCATTTTGGATGAAGAGCCCTAAGAAATTTCCTGACAAAATTCTTACTAGAAAAACTCTCATCAAGTGCCTTTAAACTTGTGATGATTGTGTTAAACCTAGCAAATGCATTATCAATTGATTCCTCTTCCGGAATCGTGAATTGTTCATATTGTTGAACAAGAAGATCTATTTTATTATCTTTGACTTGACTATTACCTTGGTCAGTTATTAGTAAAGAGTTCCAAATTTCTTTTGCGGTTTCGCACATAAAGATTCTTTCGTATTCTTTACGTGGTAGTGCATTATAAATAACCATTTTAGCTTCATTATTTTTAGAAAGTTTTCTTTTTAAATCATCACTTTGTTTTTCAAAAGGTACAATTTCATCCTTTTTAGTTTCAAGATTATGTTGAATAGGTAAAAAATCACCATTAGTAATAACATGCCAAAGATCTAGATTTTTTGACTTCACATAAGTTTCGAATCGATTTTTCCAATATAAAAATCCATCACTTTCAAATAGTGGTGGTCTTTGCATAGATTGCCCTTCTAAATATTTTTTAGATTCCATAGATCGTTTCAAGTTTTAAAATACAGTTAATTTTAAAAATCTTGTTTGACGTGGCTCTTGATACCAATTGTGGAAAACTAGAAGGGAGGTTGAATAGTTTTACGTCTTTTTAATTTATGAAAAAAAAACTTTTGTTTACTTTTTAAAACTTCGATTCTTTCTTATGTGAATTCAACTCTTGATCAATATGAACATATATAAGCAAATATAGATAAGTAATGCAAGTAAGATAAATATAATGAAATAAGAGAGAGAGATGGAAAGATCAAACCACAACACGGAGATTTATAGTGGTTCGGCTACAAGGACACCTTCCTTGCCCTACTCCACTCCTCGAGTCACCTACTCGAGAGTTTTCTTCACTATGTCAACAAACTCCCTTATGGCGGAGAAACCTTACACAACTTTAGCTTACACCGGCTTAACGACACAAAGCTAGATGTCGAGTCCTAATCGTAGCTAGAACCAATCTCACAACTTATACACAACTTCTACACGACTTCTTCACAACGGCTTCACGACTTCTTCACGACTTCTTCAAGACTTCTTCTTCTTCTCGACTACTTCACGACTACTTCTTCACAACTACTTCACAACTACTTATTCACAACTACTTCATAACTAATTTACAACACCACTACGTAATTACACTTTGATCTACTTATCACAACTACACAACACTTTACACAACAACACAATTGAATGAGGTAAGTAATAACACTTCTTCACTAGTTGAAGTAGAGTTCTTCTTTTGCACTTTTGGTGGTGGAAGCTTGGATCACTTAGAAACCAATGCTTAAGAAAATATGATCAAAGGATTTACAATGTTTAGAATGAATTTAGAACAGAAAGTTTTAGTGTGCAAAAGGTGAGTAAAAGTCCAGGAGAAGACTGGTATTTATAGGAGAAAAATTGGACAGCTGGAAGTCTACTGGAGCGGGGGCGGTCCCCTTAAATAGGGGGCGGTCACCTTAATAATTAAGGGGGCCGCCTAGTAAAATTAAGGGGGCCGCCCCTTCTGTCCGTTGGCCAATTTTGTCCTTTTGTGGGGAAGGTTTTTCTGGAACATTTTAACTGATTTTGGTTAAAAATTTGAATTCATATTTTTATAAAAGATTAAACATTTTTATTTAATGCCAAAAATGTTTTTCAAAAATATATAAAATGTTTTTGATGTTTTATAAAAAATCTAGTTATTAAGAAAATGTTCCTTTGATCATATAATGCATTAAGCATTAGTTCATTCATACCTTAAGTGATTTGAGTTGTAGAAATAGATATTTACAACTAAATACTTGTTTACGTCATAATTTTCCGATTAATGATTTTACATTTTGTGATTATCAAAACGTAGAGATATCGAAAAATATTAATAACGTGTTTAGGCATTATTTATATCAACAATCTACAATAACGTTAATTTGCTATATTAGGATTTTTTGTCTAATGACTCGAACAAGGGAAACTTCTATTTATTACTAGATTCAACGGTCATGTACTGGAATATTTCATTCTTCTCAATTACCCGACCCAAATGAACCCATCTAAAAGAATGCAGTAAATTTCATTCTTCTCAATTGGAGTCCCTTTTCCTTTCATAAACCTCTTCACAATTTTGTTAAGGATATGTGTAAGATAAATTTACTAGCAGGAATAACTTTGAAACTAAAATTTACAGTCAACTACACAAAAACCAGTTCCAGAATCCTAATATAGCAAATTGTACGTAGATCCTAAGGGTCTAAACTTAGATGTGAGGAGCAACGTACGGTAATTAGTACGGTAACTTTGAAACAAGGGAATTTATTACTAGATTCAATGGTCAAGTACTGGAAAATTTCATTCTTCTCAATTACCCGACCCAAATGAACCCATCTAAAAGAATGCAGTAAATTTCATTCTTCTCAATTGGAGTCCCTTTTCCTTTCAGAAACCTCTTCACAATTTTGTTAAGGATATGTGTAAGATAAATTTACTAGCAGGAATAACTTTGAAACTAAAATTTACAGTCAACTACACAAAAACCAGTTTCAGTACGTAGATCCTAAGGGTCTAAACTTAGATGTGAGGAGCAACGTACGGTAATTAGTACGTGTATAATCCTAATATAGCAAATTTACAGTCACCCAAACGTTAGGTCTCTTGTTCGAGTCATTAGACAAAAAATCCTAATATACCAAATTAACGTTAATGTAGATGATCCTAATCTTAAAATAATACAAATCATAATCTAAGTATCAAACCAAACCCTAGGACAGTTGTCAAAATATGAAGCCTAATATCATAATCTAATTAATTAACGCGCGCGGTTGGACCGCAATAAAAATAGCGACTCGTGCATATTCGCGTTACACATATATTGTGATTAACATCTAACTACATATCGATCATTTGTTACGCCACATGCATATAAATCAGTATTAAAATAAACAAATACAGTAATAATCAGCATTCAACAAATGACATGAGTGGTGACGTGTACCACGGTGGCGATAAGAATGATGGCAGAGAAGACGGCTGTTATAGTGTAAAATGACAGTCGCGGTCGCTGTTGCGGGTCCATTGAATTTGAATTGAGTATGAATTTGTTTTGTGATAGTGATGTAATGAAGGGAAACTTCTATTTATTACTAGACACTCTCGGGTATACTTCCACTCAAATAATAATCACTTTGATGAGGGTGAATCTGAGAAGAGATGAGTTGTTTATCGGTTTGGATTGATGATATATGATTTGATCTATGATAGAGTGATTTGAGGAAAGGTTTGGGAGAAGCAGATCTGAAGAAGAGAGGAGATGGGAGGAGGATTGTTTTATGTGTGTTTATTAGGATTTACTACTGAGTAAAATTAGGGTAAGTTTGTGTTATAAGAGGTGTTGGTTGGATACAATATAATTAGTCCCATAATGTAAATTGCAAATCGTCCCCTATGGTTTCTGTGTCCATCCGATCCACAAAACAAGCCCAAGAAGCCAAGTGGTCCAATTCATTAACTAAGATAATGGGCTATAAGCCCAAGTCTTTTAAATCAATCCACGAATTGAGTTTCCAGCACTTTCCTTAATAACAAAAATAATTTATTAATTGTAGTTCTTTCTTTTTCTATATTCAAACTTATTTGAAATGAGCAATATTAATTATCACTTTTACCATGGGAAAAGATGAGGCATCGCAATATTGGAAAGGAAGATAGATCCAAGTATGTATATTGATGCACGTTTTACGAGGGCCACAATTCTTAATTAAAGTTTTAATATTTGTTAACAAGTTTTTGAATATGTTTTAAGGTTGGTGAGTCAGGCTCTAACAAAGAAGGGCAAAATTCATGAAATTGCCGGCTCCCATGTTTCTTGCCGTGTGCTTCAGGTTAATAATAAGGATTTATTATGTTTAGCCTTTTCACATGCTTTTCTTTTACACATGTACTTATATAACCTTTTTTCTGCTTTAGACTTGTGCTAGGTATTGTTCACAAGACGAAAGAAATGTTGTTTATCTGGAGTTGATTTTTCTTAGAGCCTTTATATTTTTTCTCTCTTTCTGATGTATCGTAATGGCCGATTCCATCGGTTATAATTGTAAAAAAAGTCAAAAAGATTTGTGGTCAATGAAAAAAGTAATTATGTTTTAAGTTTGTTATTCAAACAAATATGTTACTTTCATTTCAATCTAACCCACACACTAATTGTTGACCCGTTACCCAAACCTACCAGCCATAATATGTAAACTGACTGTTGGTGCAAAACTATTTTACAGTGCCAAGGTAGTATGTGCATACTTGGAAACCACCGATCCTAAGGTGCTTAAGTTAGCAAAGAAAGAATTGCAGCCTTTACTGAAAGAAGGTGTCCTCAAGTTACCCGAGCATAATCAACCAAAAAAATCAGGCTAAACAACCGAGCCAGATGAGTCCAGAACTAGGCGTTTATTGCGGTTTTACTTGCTTCACAGAATTATAGTCTGAACTATATGCCATAAGAAGATGGTAGTTTAAGTTTGTAAACAACATGTTTATGCTATAATTTGCATGTCAAAGTTTTGTTTTTTCTTGATCATTATTTCGATATGACCTTATTCCATGCATGTACTCAACATTTAACTATATACATGGTTTTTGTAGACAAGTTACCTCGCTCCGGTGGGATTGGGTATTGTTGTTGTTGTAGTTACGGACTAGTAACTGTCTTCTATCATCTTTTTTTTGAAACACATTTATTCTGAAATGAAATTACATTTAATTGTGAATTTTTTTCCTGACATTTTAGCATTAGTTGTTTCTTATTTTTGTCAATTCCATTCAATTACTAATAGGGGTAAATGTTAAAAAACGTACGCAACTTTACGTAAAACATGGTTTTACATAGTCAACAAAAAACCTTCCCAATTATTTATCTAAACTCATGAATACCCCCTAGAAAACGCACAAATTGACCTTTGCAGCCCCTTTTTTCCACCTCAGCCGGTTGATGCCACTTAGGCATTTCAAATTTTTTTTATTTGATCCACGTGTAAAACTAAATAATAGAAATACCCCTATCCCCAATATTCCCTCTTTCCCTCTTCTTCTTCACCCTTCACTCACCAAGAACCCTAAATCAATTTCTGCGAATTACAACAATTCACAAGTGCTAGGGAACAATTAAATTCTTGTAATTTCTTCATCTCCTTCAACAACTCGTTATTATAGAAGGAGATATACCAAAGAAGAAATTGCTCGTATGAGTCATTGTAGTTGCAAATTCCCAATCTATGAACAAGTAGCTTGGACTCCTGAGAATCCAGGTCGAAGATTCAAAGGATGTCCCACACGTGTAAGATTCCAACTTTTAACCATATTCATAACTTATTTGTATTTTGTTGTATTTCTGATGATTGATTTATGTTTACTGGTGTTATTGTCGTAGAATAAATACAAAAAATGTGATGTTTATGGATTTCTTGATGATGAATTACCTTCACAATACTACAAGGACCTTGTGTACAAGTTGTATAAGGATAACCAGTTTTTGGAGTGCAAGGTAGACACCCTTACTCACCAAGATGATGAGGATAATCAAGTTGCTAACAACTCTTCATGTCAACTACCCATGGAAGCCATTTACAAAGATTTGAATGAGTTAAAGGTGAAGGGTAAATTGTATGACATTCTCTTCGTTGGTTCCACATCTTTGATCATTGTCTTGGTGGTTTTGCTTGCATATGTTATTGTGGTGTCCATTAGCAAGTAGTTCTAGATATAATCTACTTTCAAGTAGTTAATGTTGTTGTAAAGGACCATTTTCTTGTAATGATGTAATGTAGTTAGGTTATGAACTAGTTAACCAATGAAGCTTTCTGTTTTGTATGAACTACTTAATGAATGGAAAGGTCCATTTTCTTGGCAGTAATACATGAAAGGTAATGTACATTATCTTTTGTTTCTTTTGTAAGTACCATGGGGTTCTATTTGTTGTTGTCTTTTGGTGATGGTTTTGGCTGTTGTAGGTTCTCAAATTGGTGTGATTGATGAGTACAAGAGGATACTTTTGTCATGAAAACCTGACAATTGATAGCTGCACAGATCTCATTCAAACTACAAAAAACTAACTTTCATTATTACCTTACCAAAATTATTACTTTACCAGAAACTCAAGACGTAAATAAAATGAATATTTCTTATACGAACATATGTTCTTTCATAACATAAATAGCTTCTGCAATGCAGGTTAGTATGTTACAATAAGAACACAACCTTCAAAGTTTCTATACATTGCCCTTCTGTGTACAAAATAGGGCTTTGTAGTGGCATATACAGCAACACTACTTTAGCTATCTTACAAGTCACAATAGTGGCATGAATTGCTGCACTGTTGTACTTTCATAACCTAAATACATTACGCCCTTTTGTGGACAAAATATGGCAGTTTAATTACACATAATTAGCATTCTACCTAATGTTTTTAAGCACATACAACACTTAAACAAAATATGTGCAGTCTTAGTGGATTCTAAGTGTTACTAGTCAACTACTATTTCGTCGTCGATACTTGAACCTAGTCCAGTTACAGGTTTTGTCAGTTTCTTTTGTAGAACACGTTGATTCATCCTTGGTGGTGTCATTTGTTGTGCAAGTGACCTTTATTTCCTAGCAATGGATTTCTTTCTTGGACTTTGCATCGCTTCTTCATGTCCCTTTGATCGAATTGCTCTTTGTAAGTCTGGGCAACTTGTTTGTTGGGCTGAACTTGCTTTGGCTTTAGCTGGTCTTGGAATCTCTGATCTTGTCACTCCTTTCTTTAATGATTTGCTTTCCCTTCCAGCCTTTAATATCCTTGTTTCAACAATGTCAGCTTGCGCGGCTTTTCTAGACCTTATTAGAACATTCCTGCTCACTCCAACGGATCCATCAACTTGTGATTGTTGTGTTACTGCATTCACATTCAACATATGTCTATGTAAATTGACAAAATATATAACAAAGACTACCTATTTCTTTGATAATGAAAGTGTACCTGCTATGTTTTCTTGGTTTTCTGGGTTACTTTCTGTTTCGGTTGTGGGCGGCACTGATGCATTCAATTGTTGACGATCCTCAATGCTATCTGACTGTGCACCATCCGTAGCCAACCAAGTACCCATCCTAGTAACTCTCTCTACTGGTACAAGTCTACCCGATCTACTTTTCCCTCCTCTCATCTTCACATGACCGGTCTTTCAACCACCAACACCTCTCTTGTTACTCATTCTTCCCATATGAAACACTCTTCCATCACCAAACCTCCCACTCATATTCCTTTCTCCCATTTCAAACTCGTTTATCTCATTGTTTACAAACGTAGAGATATCATCCTCATCAACTAAGGTTTGCTCAACTGTTGGTTTCTTTTTTGGCCTTCCTGGTTTTTTCTTCAGTTTTGGGACCGGAGGGGTGGCTGCCTTATGACATCCGGCTTTGTTATGCCCTATTTGGCCACAATTCCTATAACTCATTAAAACCCCAACCTTTCTAATCCTAGTACCCGTAGTCCCCGATGGTTCATGGGTAGCCCTCACCCTCTTTTTCTTAGGCCTACCGGGCATTCGCTTTATAATCGGACCCAAAATCCTAGACAGATTACTACAATCGGGCCAAAATTCAATACCGTCAATAGGTTACATGTATTGGCTGTAAATCAACATGTACCTATCCTTCCTAAAACAATCTGGCACGTAGTCCTCGACCATTCTATTTAATTTAAAGATAGACGCTATAGCGTGGGTACAAGGCAAACCTGAAAGTTGCCACATTCGACATGAGCATTTCTTATTCGGCTCATCAACCTTGAAAGCGTCACAACCCTTCCTAACTTCAAATTTGTTCTCACCACTTGGAATTACATGCCAAAACCTACAAAACAATCACATAATCAGATTATTCATATGGTTAAATATTAGTAGTTACTGACACGATAATATGTACCTTTGTTGATCCTTAGAAAATTCCAAAATCTTTTGAATGTTTGGACATATGTCACCAGTCCACTTTTCCATGAATGAGCGCATAGTATTCGTTCTCTCCATTACGAGCACTCTAATTGACTCCAACATTGTTATAATTGGTTTGTGCCTGACACTAACCAAAACTGAGTTGAAGCATTCGCTAAAACCGTTTTCCACAGCTTCACAACATACGCCTTCCTTGAAAAACGCTCGGGACCAGGTCTTAGGATCTTTTTTGCGCAAATAGTCGAATGCTTTGGGATTGGCTCTCTTTATTTTTTCCATAATCTTGTTATGTTGTTGTGGGTATGAGGATTTTGAAGCTTCCCAGAAGAGACCTCTAAACTCGACACCGCTAAACTATTTTCTGAAGCCTTCATATATATGGCGAGCACATTGTCGGTGCTCTGCAAGTGGCATAACTTCCTTCACGGCTTCAATCAACCCCTACAAGAAAAGGTTAAACACATATTTTTTTAACACGTATTATATAACATACCCTGTATTGTGTAATGACTAGAGACAGTCGTCCAAGTTTTAAAACAATTTTAAAAGAAATCAATTGTACAATAAAGACGTACCTTGTGCTGGTCAGACATCAGTGTAACACCATGTCCATTTGGTATGTCCAAGTCATCTCCCAATAAGCTCAAAAACCATGCCCAGTTGTCTTTGTTCTCCACTGATACAACAGCCCATGCCACGGGGAATATATGGTTATTCCCATCCCTACCTACTGCCGTCAATATCTCCCCCTGGTTTGGTTTCTGTAAGAAGCAACCATCTAAAGCTAGAATCCCATGACAACCTAACTTCCAACCTTCCTTCAAAGCTTCGAAACATATATACATTCTATTGAAGTAGGTCTTTTCATCGGGATGTACTGTTACACCAATTTTGACAGTACTCCCTGGGTTTGAGTCTAGTAATGCCCTTGCGTAAGCCCTAAGCATACCATAATGATCTTGGATACTTGCATCCCTATCGTTCAATGCAAATACCTTAGCGTTCTCGCATTGTGCACGAGTTACTTTGCATTTGTATTTCTTAAAGACTAGTTCTCTTATGTCATTTATACTGATTTTAGGATTCATCCTAATCTTATCACCGAATGCCCTACCTATCCATTTAAAAGTTACTAGCCTCCCAAATTCAAAATTTCTTACACAAGTGTGGGTATCACGTAAAGATATAACTTGAAAACTTCCTTCTCCATGCACCATCCTTCCAAAACAGCTCCAAGGGCAATCCTTGTTGCCCGCTTTCTCAGAAGGCCACTTCTTGAAATTTGCCCTTTTTCCCTTAGTGGGATCCCTGAGCTTCTCTTTTCGTTGTCCACACCTTGCTATCACATCTTTTTTTGTGCTCCGCTCTAGCCATAGTGAATACCCGTTTGCCAAAGCATATTGAGTAAGGCATTCTTTAAAACTGTCTGCATTTGCGTACTTCTCCCCTAGCTGTGATTACAAGATAACAGTATGAGTTTTTTAAGATAGGAATATTGAAGTTGCTACACATAACGTAGATAGAAAATGTGTGACACGTACCTTAGGTTTCTTCAATCTCCAATGAGTTTGGTCATCATGAATAGGGTACTTGTCATCCTTTTTACAATTCTCCACATCCGCAAATGTGTCTGTTAACCCCACGCCGTTACCTCTTAACTTCTTCAATAAATTTTTCATGTGTCTCTCATGGTCCTTCACTAACGGACCTAAATTATAAGAAGCAGATGACTCAGAGTCATCACAAGACTCATCCTGATGTGCCTCTTCCGCATCTTCATCATTAGCAGTTGCATGTTTCCGTTCCAAGTAACGCTTTCTCAACTGAATTACCTCGTCTTCCCCATTACTTAAGTAATCATAAGACGTATCCGACTCAACAGACGACTCGTACAACTCGTACCCAAAAGAGTCGTTGGCACTCATATCAAGAGTCGTATCAACATTATATTCACTATCAGTTTTTGAGGTAACCGGGTTGGTGATCTCCCTAATGTGTATACCAGAAGCACGACGTACGTTATTTGTAGAATTTGATTTTTGCTTTTCCGTTCCTGTCATTACAGACTTACCCTTATCTAATTTCTTTTTCCTAGCAAGCACAACTTCATCAATGTTGTCATTTGAAGCATCCTAATCATGGTTATCCTGTTCAGCCATATTCTCGACAACTTCAACACTTGGATATCTTTGCTAAAAAGCAGCATCTTCAATGCCATTGTTATCCTGTGTATCCTCCATTGCAATATCAGGTTGAACCTCATTGTTGTTCCTAGTATCCTCCACGTCCACATAGTCCAGAATCTTATCCACTTCAACACCGTACTCCTTATACACCTCATCCTCAGTGAGGAATGGGTAATCATAAGCATGATCATCTTCATGATTCCAGACTCTAAAAAAAGTAACCTTTCCCTCAAAATCTCTTCTAAGCGGCATATTCTTAAAGGGGGGAGAAGACCTAAGGAATGGACTATGTTCTTCTTCCTCAGCCCAGGCAATCAACTGATCAGCAGACAACTCAGATGCATCCTTTTTCAGTTTATCGTGTTGTCTTTTTTTCGATGTAACTTTGGAGTCTGAGCTTTCTAAACACAAATTCTGGTGGTAATAAGGTGCCAAATTTTGTGGGGAATGAGCAAGAAAAAGTTAAACCACCTTATGCTGTTTAGCATAATCATACAATGCATGTACATCTACATCCCTTTCAATTATTTTCAAGCCCCCACTTTCAATATC
This sequence comes from Artemisia tridentata subsp. tridentata, assembly GCA_021014915.2. NCBI lineage: Eukaryota > Viridiplantae > Streptophyta > Magnoliopsida > Asterales > Asteraceae > Artemisia > Artemisia tridentata. The sequence continues at coordinate 73,623,581 of CP139505.1, forward strand.
TAGTCCAGGAATGCAGTAATACAATGCCCATATATTTTGCTTCACCTTGGCTACTAACAAGTCTAACAGTGGACTAAACATAATCCTATCATTCGATGAGGCCTCCATTACTAACTCCCTACCGTAATCATACCTTAAAGGGTCAAACATAAACACACCATTGTAGTGTATTTTGAACACCACATCAAGTGGTATGTCAATCATATCGCACCTGTTAGAACATATAACAATAATTTAGCCTATATATACCAAATCCAGGAAAACAAAAAAAAATTTATATTTTCAGTAAATTTAATTATAACTATACAAATGGGGAAAGAAAATGTTAAAATAAACATGGAATATACCTTATGTCCCCTCCAATTGTGGAATGGACCAATCAATTAAATGAATTTAACCTTGTTACAAATTAGGGTTTGGACCACTTTTTGGATAGTGACGTTAAAATAAGATGGTGTGGGGTAAAGTTGGGGATAAAGTTAGGATAAGGCTAGATTATAATATGGGATCCTCGTACCTAAACCTCGTATTGTCATGGGCGTGTGGAGAAGTAATGGAGGCAAGTGGTGGGTAAGACAAATAGTGACTTGTAATTCCAGGTTGGAATTAAACATAACTGCTATATGTAAAAAAAACTGTTTACCGGCTAATTTGGTCACTTTGTGCGTTTTCTAGGGGGTATTCATGAGTTTAGATAAAAAATTGGGAAGGTTTTTTGTTGACTACGTAAAACCATGTTTTACGTAAAGTTGCGTACTTTTTTTAATATTTACCCCTTACTAATACTGTATGAGATTTAGGAGTTCATGTTTATTATCCTCTTAAGTAACATGTTTGACGCCCCGTTAATTACAGATTCTGACTCCGTCCCTACGTCCTGCATAATTCTTTGAATAAATGTCACATTATCCCACTTTAAAAGAGCTAGGTAAGTTTAAAGTAAATTTGATTTATTACAATATATGATTATACTAGCTTATAGAAATTTAATCTTATCCCGTACGTAAAAGTTTGGAATGGACATATATATAAGCTTGTACATGAAGATAAGAAGAAAAGGATCGCAAACACATTATAATGGAAGTATCATAAGTGCTTTCTATCGGGCAGCTATCTCTGTAAAAGTTAAGCAATTGCTTGAACTTGTTGCATATGAGGTTTCAGAGAAACCAATACCAAGTAAGTTCCTATCTATGAAAAATGCTGGCTGTTTAGGTTTTGGAAATGCCCCTTCATTGCCTAACATGAGAACCACCGACGACATGTTTGGCATGTCTTCTGGACTTCGTTGTACGCATAATAAGCCAACTTCTATCAATCTTAAAACTTCCGATGGATTGCTTGCCTCAGCAAAACTTGAATCTAGGAGTTCCATTGACTTTCCTTCACTATGCATCATCCATGCCTAAATATAAATGCGGATTTACTTATTAGGCAATAGAGTTATGCCAGATAAATTTGAAAATCAAGCAACTTACATGTCCAATAAGATTATTGTTATGCTCAGGATGAACAAATCCCCTGTTCCTCTTCCCACTCACAATCTCCTGCACTAATACACCAAAGCTGAAAACATCTGACTTTATTGAGAAAAGACCATCTAGCGCATACTCTGGAGACATGTAACCGCTATACATAGAATAATGTTTACAAGTCTTAAAAATAACGAATTTAACAAAAAGTGAATGAAGAGAAACCAGAATGTTGTATCTTAATTGCCACCTGTAGAATCTGAAATTCGCTGTAGAGAATTCGAGATTCTCATCTTCACATGATCGAATAAGAAAAGATTGAACAAAGACTTGATTTTATTATAACCAACATAACTGTTATTTACATTGTATTGACACACATAAAACTGAATACAAACTAACCTATTTATAGTATTCCTAATGACGGTTATCTCCCAACAGTCATGATGTTTCGAACCATCATGTTGCTTCACTAATAGATACAACCGACATATAACTACCTAACCGACTAACTACCAATAACTACTTCTAACCGCTTTACGGTTATAAACTAACTAACGAACATCTTTGGTCCTTTATGTTTCGTTATATACATATGAACACTAAACAATAAGACTTATACAATTAGAGTCCAACACTCCAAACCATCTCTTTGTTCAAAGTGAGGATAACCACGTGTGTCAATGCTAAAGGTGAATTCCCCTATAGCTGGATCATGAATACTCTTCCAGGATGTTAAATTCCATTCAGCGCCTGTTAAGTAATTTTTTCCCATCTTCCAGGATGTTGAATACTCTACGGATCTTGGATCAATCATGATAAACACTTGTTTGAGTATGCACACGAGATGTGCAGTGACTCGATATGTGAACAGAGGGTGGGTTTTGTTTATGTTAAACACACAATATTATTATTCAATTCCACACAATAAGTCTGTACATATTCCTATCTATTTATAGTTTTCTAAATGGTTCCATTGAACCAATATGTCGCTTCATGAAAAGCCATAACTTCTAATCTAACCGCTTTTAACTGCTAAACAGTTACAAACTATCCTAACTAACATCTTCAGCCCTTGGCTTTCGTTTTGCTGTGCTTTGAACCTTGTCCAACAAGACTTTTACAATTATGGTCCAACAATTCCCCCTAATTGTTTAAGTCTTGTTCCTCGAATCTTCATACTTTTCACTCTGTTCTTGTTCATCCTAATTGCAGCCTTGCTCCTTCTTTTTCTGTATTTGATCGCCTTGTTACTTGTCCTTTCTTTCATGTTCACTTGCCTTTTATCGTTCCATGGATGATCCTTTTGATCATCGTCCTTGTTCATCTTTTTCAGTGCACTTCTCTATTATTCCAGCGTCTGCCTTCTCCTTGCCTTGTGGGTCTCTTTCTTCTGCAGCCTTGCTACATTCTCCCACTTCTCTTCTAGGCTTCTCTTTCATACCAGGCTCCCTTGCTGTCTCCTTGCACCATCTCTTTTTCTTGCCGTGTCTTATTCCCGCCATATGCGTAAGACATATTTTTGGAACGTATCAACTTGCAATTAACATAATCTTTTTTCTGTTCTGGTTTCTAACCGTTTCAGGACTTCATTCTTCTTATGTTTCTGCCCGAAAATGGGTCATTTCCATAATCGTTCTTCATCTGTTTTTCGGGTTTCTTGTTCTTCAAGCGATTACTTTTCTGGACTGCAATGATCGATCCACGTTAACCATCATGCTTTGATACCATGTTGGGGTCCTACGGATCTGGATCAATCATGATGAACACTTGTTTGAGTATGCACACGAGATGTGCAGTGACTTGATATGTGAACAGAGGGTGGGTTTTGTTTATGTTAAACACACAATATTATTATTCAATTCCACATAATAAGTCTGTACATTTTCCTATCTATTTATAGTTTTCTAAATGGTTCCATTGAACCAATATGTCGCTTCATGAAAAGCCATAACTTCTAATCTAACCACTTTTAACTGCTAAACAGTTACAAACTATCCTAACTAACATCTTCAGCCCTTGGCTTTCGTTTTGTTGTGCTTTGATCCTTGTCCAACAAGACTTTTACAATTATGGTCCAACACTTACTAGGTACCAACAACTCTCTCGGTGTTAGCTTCAGTTTCATTTCCTCCAAAGCTTCTAGCTATCCTAAAGTCAGATATTTTTGGGTTCATATCCACATCTAGTAGAATATTGCTAGCTTTAAGATCTCTGTGAATGATTCTTAATCGTGAATCTTGATGAAGGTAAAGAAGTCCAAATTCACTAGGGTTCTTGAAAACCTAAACTTCAGTTTTGGTGAACTGTTCAATTGATTAAAGTCCGTATACCATGTAGGAGATTAGTGATTTTACGGTGATATCTTTGACTGCTCAAGCATCAGTTACTAATTCATCACAAGTAAGTCAATGTTATTGAAATATGCATGCAATAATCAATAAGGACCACATAAAAACACATCATCAAGACACGTTCAATATGATCTTCTAAAAGCATGGGCTATATAATGGTTTAAATGGCTACCATAATAAATGTTTGTTTTATGTAATTATAAGCATACAAACTAATACAATAGTGAACAAATAAAAAAAATGTTTGTTTATGCTAGGACTGTAATTTTCTATTCAATTATGCATGATGAATAGGTACGTTCAAGGTGCTAACCGATGTGCATATTTTCCATTTGAGGAACTTTGTGATCAACTTCTTGATGCTACCGACTATTTTGACTTATGAAGTATGTAATTTAAAACCAAAGAAAAGTTAAATAGTTGACCTTAAAAGTCAAAATGCTAACATATGTGCAATTGCAGGAAATTTTCACACTCTGGCTTTGGATTGTGTCCTGATATTTGGGCTCCACAACAGGACAACAGCATACTGGTTCATCACTTTAGCTGATGTTAATCTCATTTCTTATCATTTGTTTTGGCTCATGTGCGTGTGTTTGGTGCATAAATTGTGAAATGATGTAGTAGTTATTTTGTAACTATAGTTGATGTATGAGAACAAAGCTAGGTTGTTGTGTATTACCGATGGGACTCCTTTTGATCTTTTTAAGGGTTTGTTACGGGTTGCGGATGCACATAATGTAGCTCCTAGAACCTCTTCGAGAGCAAGGAAAAATGATGATTTGACCTTTGTTTTGACAATGAATTGGGCTTTGATAAAGACCGTACCATTAGTACTTAGTAGGTATGTTATTTACAGTCATTTAGATATACTTTGCCTAAACTCTTTTTGGTTTTCTAAAGATGTTAGATTTGTTACTCATGATGTTCTCTAGAGATGGAAAATAGGTTGGTGAGACGCATTGGGTACAATTGAAACGGGCCATGTTGGTAAAGGTCGGGTTGGGACTTATTGGCATAAACTGAACAATTAGTGTGTCAAACATGATTACAAATATCTCAATGAAAGGAAATTGGTTATGATTGACACCTTGAAGTGTAATTTTAGTTCAAAGTATATATGTATATTAATCTTTTCATATTTTTACAGGTTGAATAATTGATCACAAAATCATGAAATGGTTTGGATGTGAGGGCTTTTGGACTGTCAAATGATTGAAGACAATCATCTAAAAGTTGAGCAGAAGCGTATGAAATCAACACAGGTAAGTACAAACAAAATTACTTCAATGTTTATTAGCTTTAGGAAGAAAACAAACAAAGACTTTTGTGGTACTTTGCACACACACACACACTCTTTTCTAATGTTAAAGTGAGGCACCAAAGAGCAGAGTGTGTGTGCGTGGTATTTAAGTGACACAGCCACATCCATGGGCCTTTGGATGGGCTTTAACATGGATCATTTATGTGGGCTAGTATTTACACTACACTTATATACTTTGCACTAATAACTCTAATGCTACAAGCCCACAATGCTTAATACATATTATACATGACACATTGATTCTAAATGCCAAATGACCATCACTTCATAATAAACATAAATTGATTGCTAACAATCTCCCCCTAAGGGATGGTCATTTTAATGATGCTCCTGTGATTGGTCTTTTGCATTTGACGTCTTGAACTTCGTGTGTCAATGTATAACATTCATCATTCAATGTTCATTCATGCACTGTGATCTTCAAAGAATCGTCTTTTGGTCTTTCTTGCCTTGATCTACATCTTCTGTCCAAATGCGTCGTCATTGTAGATGATGATGGTGGATGGACTTTTGTCGGTACCTGCATAAGACAGTTAGCAATAAATCGTCCAGCGGCCATCATGTCGTGAGGCAAGATCCTTAGATCTCATTAAGACTCATACAACTTGTATCCTTTTGAGTGAACACAAGTGTATTGCATAGGAAGTGTTCCTAAGAGATCTTTGATGAATCTCATGGCTCTAGACTCAATTATGTGCGTTTTGGTTTTAGTCGTCGGAGGCATGGAGTAGAGTGCAACCTTTTCAATATCAACTCATCTCGGAGTGAGAGGTCAATAGATTATGTAGTGTTCTCCTTGAGAAATGAAACAAATATCTTTTGAGAGATATCTGAGTGGATAGGAGGGGTGGTGCAATGCGTCACTGGGTCCATAACGTCTTGTCTTCAATACCAGTATCACCTTAGTGAGTACCGATAGCAGATGTATTGACCCGGTTTCTGACCTAAGTTTTCATGGAGGGCTATTTCTTTTCACCCTATCATTAAACTTTTCTTTTTCATTCTTCAACCCCTTCTTTCTCCTTTCTCATTTTACTCCTTTTTTCAATCATACCTAAGGACTTCTAATTCTAAGCTATTTGAATTGTCCTTGGGTAGATCCTTCCGGTTTTGGCGGATCATTGGACATAACCTAACCACAATCACCTTATTACTCCATGATTATCCTAGATTATTTGTCACATGCCATTAAACCTTTTTGTGGAAATCTCTCAACGTGTTTATGAGAAAACACATTTTGTAAACACATTGAGAGTTTTGCATTTTTGAAACACTCCCCCTTCACATGTGCTCATGCATTTTTGAAATAAATTGCACATGACGGGTAGAGTTCGCACATTTGAAATGATTGACTTTCAATGAACATGACCTTCGCGAGACACGCTTACATCACTAGTTAGACTGGCTTGAAATTATTACCCGTCCCGGTCATATTCAATGATCATCTCTCGAATTGGTACATTCTACTCAGACAAGTCCTTTGCGAGATACGATTACATCACTGGAAAACCAGCTTGAAATTATTACCCGTCCAGGACAAGTCTTTTCGCTAACGATCATTTAGTTTCGTCAATTCGAGGGTCGTTCTGAGTCTTGAGATTCAAACCACAAAACTTTTTGATCACATTTTAATCACGTCCTCTCCCCCATATATTTAATAAACACTTAATCTCCCCCTCAAAAATAGCATGAAGGGGTATTTTTGAAAACAATTGATTAAAATGAAACTTTTTGTGGAGAGACGGATTGATTCTAGCATGAAATCAGAACATTTTTCTTTTAATACTCCCCCTGAATCGTAGCATTTTATTAAACAATTGAGTTTGAAAGCATTTAGGGGACTTCGAGGGAGTCATTGTGAGCACAAAATTTATCTAAAGACTTTGAAAAATCTTTTTGAAACAATTTTGATTAAGTGCTCACGGGTTTAGCTTTTTGCCATTAACATTGCAAGTGCTGATCGAAAATAATCAAAAGTCATCAATGTAGCCTTTATATGAAATCTTTTCGAGTTGGAGAACTCCGGCCACGATAAAAGATTTCACAATAAAGCACGGGTCTCGTACTGAAATGTACGAAAGCCTTAATATGAAGAAAAATTTGAGAAACGACATGTTTTAGGAAAACATAAAAAAGAACTCTCGCTCAAGCATCTGTACATGCCCGTATCATTGTTGAATGACATTTCTAGATACGTACAGAATATCGATTATACGAGAGACATGTCGTGAGAAGAATATTTTTGGTTTTTGAGTTTTATATTTTTTATGTCTTTTTGAAATTTTCTATTTTTATATTTTTGAACAAGTATATATTTACAAAATATTTACATGCGAAGCTTGTTGATATAAATCAAGAAGATTCGAGAAGACTTTCTAACTCTTCAGGAGTTAGGCTTCGCATTCCAATTCGACGAACTAAGTTTTCAAACCGCTCTTTTGGGAGGGCCTTAGTAAATAGATCGGCGAGTTGATATTCAGTCTTCACGAAAAACAATTCAACAGTACCCTCTTCAACGTGCTCTTTTATGAAGTGGTAGCGGACTCTAATATGCTTGGTCTTCGAGTGTTGCACTAGGTTGCACGAGATGGCTATGGCACTTTTTGAATCGCAATACAAAGGTATGCGGTTGAAAGAGAAACCATAATCTGTGAGTTGTGTCCTTATCCATAGAACTTGGGCATAACACGCAGATAGAGACACATACTCGGCTTCTGCTATTGATAAAGCAGTGCAGTCTTGTTTCCTTGATGACCAGCCTACTAGCTTTTCTCCCAGAAATTGCGCTCCGCCTGATGTACTTTTTGCTGTAACTTGACAACCGGCATGGTCTGCATCTGAAAATGATATTAGTGTAAACTCCAAATCCTTCAGATACCAAAGTCCCATGTTAATGGTTCTTCGAAGGTATCGAAAGATCCGTTTAACCTCTTGGAGGTGAAGTTCGGTAGGCCTTGCCTGAAACCGTGCAAGTAAGCAAACAGCAAAATGAATATCTGGTCGGCTTGCAGTTAGGTACATGAGAGAACCAATCATGCTCCGATATTTCTTCGGATCCATGGGTTTCCCATTTAGGTCAGCGCCTATCTTGGGTGAAGTGACCATTGGAGTACCAACAGAGTCACAATTGTCCATCCCATGTTTTTCAAAATCTCAATTGTGTATTTAGCCTGATTAAGAAAAATACCACGTGGGGATTGATGAATTTGTAAGCCTAAAAAGAATTTTAATTCACCCATCATGGACATTTCGAATTTGCTTTTCATTAGATTTTCAAAATGTTTTGAATGTTCCGAATTAGTGGACCCAAATATTATGTCGTCCACATAAATCTGAACAATCAAAATGTCATTTTTGTATTTTCTTGTAAACAAGGTTGGATCAATTGTTCCTTTGGTGAAATTATTTGACAACAAGAAAGATGATAACTCGTCATACCACGCCCGTGGGGCTTGTTTCAAACCATAGATTGCTTTCTTTAGCTTGTAGACGTATTCCGGATGATCTTTGTCAACGAATCCGTCTGGCTGACTCACGTACACTTCTTCCTTCAGAGTTTCATTCAAGAATGCCGTCTTGATGTCCATCTGATAAACTGTGATGTTCTTGTGAGCCGCATAAGCTAAGAAAATCCTGACTGCTTCAAGCCTTGCAACTGGTGCGAATGACTCTTCAAAATCTATCCCTTCTTCTTGTCTGTATCCCTTTGCCACCAGACGAGCTTTGTTACGAATTACAGTCATTTCTTCATTCTTTTTGTTTTTCCATAACCATTTAAGATCAATGACTAGTTTGTCAATTGGTCTTGGAACTAAATCCCAGGTGTCATGGATTTGAAATTGAAGAAGTTCTTCCTGCATCGCTTCAATCCAGGCATTATCTACCATTGCTTCCCGAATGTTCTTAGGTTCTATGAGACTGACTGAGCAGACATTGATGCACATGTCGCAATCGGTGTTTAGCTATTTTCTCTTCTGAATTGGACTTGAGGGTTCACCAATAACCTGTTCGATCGGATGGTCTTTTGTGCACTGTAGTGTTGAGGGGTACCTTGGACTGAACAAATGTGTGTTAGTCGGTTCATGTAATCTGGAAGATGATTCACCAGATTCCGTTCCAAACGGGTTTTCAAAGACTTCTTCGTCTAACACAACATTATTTTGTTCTTGCTCATCAATTCTGGGTAGAACAATTTCAATTATTGGAGATAGTGGAGTAAATGTAGATGATGTTGATGTTGAGGGAGTTGGTGCGCCAGCTTCGAATGTTGTGGATGCATCTGGATTTGGTGGAGGTGGTGGTGGTTGTTGAGGTTGAGTGGATGCAGCGGAATGTTGGTTAGATGCATTTTTCGAAGCGCCACCATAGTATTCATCGTACATGAACTCGAAGAAATTATCCAGTTCTTGAGTTGTGGGTTGTTCATCATGAATTGATTGAGCTCCTTGAGGTGCGAGTCCCGAACTGATATGTCCGGAAGTCATCGGGTTAAGCGCGGGTTCTCAGAGCGAGTCTCTTAGAAGCCATTTGTGAAATTTCATCAAATTTCACATTCATCGTCTCCATGATCTTTTTCGTTCTCTTGTTATACACCCTGAATGCCCTCGAGTTTTCAGAATAACCAATGAAGATTCCAATATCACCCTTAGCTTTCAACTTTCCCAAATCTTCTCTGTCATTAGTTGGATAACATAAAGCACCAAATACATGTCGGTAAGAGATATCGGGTTTTTGGTTGTTGACAAGTTCATATGGGGTTTTATTGAATCTTGGATGGATTAGGGATCGGTTTTGAGTAAAACAAGCAGTAGAAACAGCATCAGCCCATAAGAATAACGGTGCACTGGAATAAATCAGCATCGTACGAGCAGCTTCCACAAGAGTTCTATTTCTTCTTTCAACTACCCCATTATGCTGTGGAGTTCTAACTGCTGATGTCTGGTGTGTAATACCAGTTTCTTCAAAGAATGTTCTTAACTCCTGATTTACAAATTCCGTGCCATTGTCCGTTCTTACTATCCTAACTGGAGCTTGAAGTAGAACTTGAATCCGCTTCAGAAAGGTGATGATGGTGCCTGGTGCTTCGTCTTTTGATCTCAAAAACTTTACCCATGTATATCTTGAATAGTCGTCAACAATTACAAGAATATATTTTTTCCCATTTATGCTTTGAACTCTCATTGGGCCACATAAGTCCATGTGCAACAAATGCAACCTATCAACCGAACTAGGTACGGGTTTAGGTTTGAATGTTGCTCTTTTGCTCTTTCCTTGCTCACATGATGGACATAGGTGTTCTTTGGTGTATTTGAATTTAGGAAGACCGGAGACGATATTGTCTTTGGCAAGCTTGTTGATCGTGTCAAAGTTAAGATGGGATAACCGTCTATGCCACAACCAGGATTTTGTTTCGCCTGCCCTGGTCATGAGACAAATAGGAGATGAAGAGGCCATTTGGTTTATTTCAATTGCATAGAGATTGGTGCCTCGATTCCCAATTAAGAGATCATTCCCCACCAAATTCCTGACAAAACAAGTGTTTCTCCTAAAAGCAACCTCTAAATCTGCATCACAAAACTGTCCGACTGAGAACAGATTGTGTCCCAACCCTTCGACATAGTAAACCCGAGTGATCAAGTAATTTCCAAATCGAAGATCTCCATAACCCAGAATAGCTGCAACATGATCATTCCTAAAATGTACAGTCCCCATGAACTGCCACACAAAATTGATCAGCAGTTTCAGATTCCCGGTCATGTGCTTGGAGCAACCCGAGTCGACGATCCAAAGACAAATTTCAATGACATGCAAAGAACAGAGGATTTTGTATATGGAAACCGTTTAACATTTGGTTCTAGTGGGTTAGATGAAACAGGTGAATTACACTTAGAACTGGTTTCCTTAGATGCATTGGGAACTATTTCTAATGTGCCGTTCTTAAGTGCAAACTTTCTACCCGTTGGTTTCCAATCACAAAACTTGGAGTGATCCTTAGGCAATAGGCTGCTAGTGGTTTTCCTAGCTTTTGCAATAAGTCTTCGAATATATCTAGACTTAGCCCTAGTGACTGAAGGATTCTTTTTCTATTCAGGAATATCATTCTTTTTCACATTATTAGAAACATTATCATCACAAGCATTTTTAGACAAATATTTCTTTTGCATTAAACAATCAGAATCATTACATGCATTAGAAACAGAAGTCTTAACATTACAACTAGATGATACATGTTTCTTCTTGGAAAGCGGTAAATTCCTAGGGTGTTCTTCTACTTTCTTGCATGCACTCTCAGAAACAGGCGAGACACTAGGTTTCTTGTTATTGCTCCTAGACTGTCTTTTGCTCCTAGAGTTGCTTTCTAATCCTGTAGAAGGTAAGGCACACTCATTAGAATTTTTGTTGTTGTCCTGAGATGTTGTTGTTGTAGCATTCCTAGACTCATTTGGATTATCTTTCTTACTTTTGTCTATCGCCCTATATGTTTTAGATGTAGAGGCAGACGCAGTAGTGGGACTAATCCTATAAAGGCCAGGTGCTATTACATTTGATGTTTGGACAACTGCTTTCTCTTTTTGTTTCTCATTAGGCAAGGGGGTTGATGGTGCAATACCCGTAGTTTCCTCACCCTGCCCTTTTTGACTTGCAAGCTGAGACTTCAAAAAATCAATTTGACCTTGCATGTTTTTATAAGAGCGCTCATACGACAGTTTGTCATACTTGCATTCTTCCTTTTTCGTATCAAGTTGTTTAAAATATGTAACATTTTGTTTTTCAATTTTGGCAAGTGCCTTTTCATATTTTACAACAATTTCGGAAGTCTCAGCTCGAAGTCTTTCATCATCCTCAACAGAATATGTTTGGTAAATAATAGACATAATGTCAGTCGATAGAGCTTCGAAGGAGAGAGAGTCATTTTGTTTTTCCAAGATCATTATGCGTTCCAAGTATTCATTAGCTTCCTTCACTAAGGATTTGTGGTCCTTAACGAATTCTGCTGACTCTTTCAAAAGATTGTGTTCCACATTTTGAACAACCGCATAGATTGCAGCAATGTGTGGATTAATGTCATTTTCAAACATCGTTTTTAGTTCAGAATGAAAACTTGAAAACCAGTCTTTGTTGTTACTGTTTGTTTTGGATGCCACAATACTTTGAAGTGTTTCAATTCTCTGTTTAAGATCAACCAAATATAGTCTAGCTGTACTTGTTTCACAAGTGTTTTTAGATGCCATTTGTTCGATGTTAGACAGATGTTTTGAGACAAATATTCGTTTTGCGACAGCCACTGGTTGTTTGAAAAACATTGGTGACTCTTTTGGAACAAGATGAACGCCATAGTCTATGTTGAGCTGGTTATAGTCTATTGGTTTAATTTTTAGGTTCATTTGTCTCATTTTAATTCTACTGTCCTGAGCAAGCTCGATCGTTTCATCAGAATCATGAACCTCTATAGGATCATGTTTATCATTTATAAGAGTACCATCATATAACACATTCTGTTCTTTCTGAGCTTTCTTGAGATAATAAGGGTTTTCATAACCGATAGCCACTTTCTTCATTGTATGTAAAATCAGGTTTTTATCGTTTATTAACAAATTAATTGTTTGTGCAGAATGTCCCGTTTTTACAAGTAAATCTTCCAACTTTGCAATGGTTTCCTTTTTGTCAGTAATCTCTATAAGAAGATCCTTTTCACGTTTTGAAAACCTTTCATTTAACTCCTTCTTTTCTTTTTCAAGATTGGAATAAGTTGATTTTTGTGTTGAAAGCTGGTTGGTTAGTTCAGAAATTTCTTTGTTAAGAGATTTGATTTGCAAATTCAAATTAACATCGAGAGTGTCAAATTTTATTTGCAAACTTTTCTCTCTTAACTCAGAATCTCTTAAACTAACTTCAAGTTCTGACTGTCGCTTGTTATTAAAATCAAAAGCTCTTGCATTTTCCTTATAACTCTCAAGCTCAGTGGTCAAGATTACATTGGCGGCCTTAACATCGCGATTAATCTTTTTGACCTTTTCAATTTCCACACTACAATTTTGCAATAATGATTCAAACATAGCACGTGTTTCCTCATCATTATCAGTATGCTGTGACTCGAATTCTTCATTAGGATCCATATCTGGAGTTACCAAATTAGTATTACTACAACTTGGTTCGTCCATGTATGTATCATAAATGAGATTAGGAGTCGCAGGATGCTGTTTATTTTGAGGTGACATATCAAACATTTCATTATTGTGACATGTAGCATATGGTTGTACCTCAGAAACCGCATTTGTGTTAAAAGCAGGAGGTGCTTCTGAATCCGTGTCGTACTTTGCCTCCTGGAGATTTGCCATGAAAATGCAGTTTGCATTGATGTCCTCTTGATCTTCAGAAGTATCCATAATAGCCATGAAGTCATTCTCTTCTGCACTCAACTGAAGCCCATTCGTTTCCTTCTGTGCCAACATTAATGCTTTCTGCAAATACGCTGGATCCCGCTTATTCGGCTTATTGGGACAGTTCCTAGTCATGTGACCAACACCCTGATAGTTGAAGCATTTCATCACATTACCCTGATTCATATTCCCAGCTCCCTGAGCAGCAACATTCCCAAACTGATTCCCAGCATTCTGACCCCTTTGATTACCAATAGCTGTACCCATCTGATTCCCTGCATACTGACTCATCTGATTACCAACATACTGCCCTGCATTCTGATTACCCATCTGATATCTTAGAGAATATCCCTGCTGATTCCCATATCCCCCAACCATCTGTCCTTGCTGACCCATGTTGAAACTCGGCTGTGCAATTTGCTTGTTACGAGTGTTCGATGAGATTCGTTGATTGTTGTTGGTGGGTGTGGAGTAGCGTCCTTGGAATGCTTTTGTTAGATAAGCAAAAGCTTGAGTCAAAGCAGCAGTTGACTCATCTTGATCATTAAGATCGGGTTCTTGGTGTTGCGGGTATTGTTGTTTTGGGATTACCTGTTGTTGTTGTGGATAGAACGGTGATTGGGGATTGTATTGTTGTTGCATGAATTGTTGGGATAAAGATGATGAGGGTTGTGTATTAAATGTTGCAGGTGTAGGTGATTGGACTATGAGTGCAAGAGGATCTTGTTGTTTTGCTTGTTTCTCTTTTCTGACTTCATTTGCCTCTGCTTGGTTTTGTTTTAGGAAGTCATAAAGCTGATCATAGTTCACCTCGTGAAGGTTCTTTGTTTGGTAGACAATATTGACATATCGTCCCCATTCTTCTGGAAGGTTGTTGATGAACTTGATGTTTTGAACAATTGGTTTAGGTGCCAAATTGTTTCTGATCAACTCATTCATTAGAGTACAAAACCGTGTGTAGTAAGATTCAATCTGTTCAGCTGGTGTGGATGTGAACTTCTCCCATTCAATCAGAAGCTTGTTTTCCACGTCTTGTTTACCAATGTCTGTACCATAACAGAGCCTTTTGACTCGTTCCCACATTGCATGAGCAGCTTCACAACTGTCTACAGCACAGAATATTTCTTGTGGTAAACCAAGTTGAATTAAATGCATTGCCATGACATCTGCTTCGATTTGCTTCCAATCTGCCAATGTGTATTCCTCTTCCATTTGAGTCCGGAAGGTTGCTTTAATTGGAGGTATTGCATCAGGATTCCCAGCTGTGACTTGAATCTGACGAGGCTGGAATGGACCTTCCTCTAAGGATTTGATCAGGAGTCTACCTTGTCCTTGAGGCTTGGTTTTCATGTATCTTTTCATACGACTCGTCCATGGAAGATATCCACCTTTTTCTAACATTGGAGGACGGTTTTCTGAACCTGCGGCATGAATGTCTTGTTGTGTAGTCATCTTTACAGTATTGTATGATAAAGTGGATTGAGGATCGTTTCAACAAAATAGAAGTTGTTGTTGTTGAAGGTTGAACTTGAACTTGGTTGATGTTGATGTTCGTTGAAGTTGTAGGATAAATAAATGAAACAAATTTAAATAAAGTTACGAAATTTGATTAGAGTATAATTAAGACAAAGTCAAAAGTTTACAATTTCGACAAAAGATATGTAAATTACAATTTAGATAAACACGACAATTTCTATAGAAATTTCAATTTGACCAAAATTTATACAAATTATGGCAAAATATCAATTTAGATAGAAAGATATCTAATTTATATAAATTGGTAATTTATATAAAAAAATCTAACACTCTTATACAAGAGGGTAGATATCCGTTTGTCGAAGTATTTTACTCACTTATACAAGTGCTAAAATACCGAGTTCACTTTTGAGTTGATGAAATTACGTTCGAATCAAATCCTTAAAAGTTATTTAACTTTGAAATCGTTTCACACAAGTACGAGGGCCAAAACTGTCAATTCCGAAACTTCCAACAAAACAGCTGAAATTGCGAAATTCTGCCCCAATTGCGAAACTTTGCTCCAATTGCGAAACTTTGCTCCAATTTCGAAATTTTGCCCCAATTGCGAAAGAATACAGGAATTGCGAAGCTATAGCAATTGCGAAACTGGTCAATTTCGAAACTTTGTGGTAATTGCGAAACTTTGCATGAATTGCGATAAAACAGATCAATTCCGAAAGAAGCTTGCAATTCCGATAGAAGTTGCCAATTTCGACAAAAATTCTGAATTCCGAAAAAATGTTCCAATTCCGAAACTTTTCAGCTTTTCACTAACTTTTTGACTTTTTGTGTCACTTGCCCACTTGTTTCCTTATCTTGAAAGATATTCACTGACAACTTTTCACCAACTAGCCAACTTCCCTGACATCTTTCACCAACTTGGACCAATAATTCACTTACACAATGATTATTTCAAATAAAATAACCACTATATTCCAAAAACACAACTTATCCAACCAATAAAATTTCCAGTCGATCTATTACTTGGAACAACAAAAGAGAATCCAACCTTGAAAAGCAAGAATCAACTAGAAAACTAAGAGATCATAACAACCCATCTCGTTAAATCACTAAACAACACAACTTTACTCTTGATTTTTGCTATTCGATTACCAGAAAATACCTACGATGTAACGTTTTTAAGAAGTAAAAAATGTGGCAGATGGTTTCTTGTAAGCTCAAACCGAACACAAACTAACCTTCTACCTTGTTGATTGGCTCTTGTATACCACTTGTAACCCTCGACTTTCCTTTAGAGGATGAACCGAACCACACTATATCACACAAACACAAGTACACACGATCACACTTACAAATATGTAAAGAACAATAGAGTAGATGTATGGATCATATGGTAAATTTCAAGTCAATGTTTATTAGCTTTAGGAAGAAAACAAACAAAGACTTTTGTAGTACTTTGCACACACACACACACACTCTTTTCTAATGTTAAAGTGAGGCACCAAAGAGCAGAGTGTGTGTGCGTGGTATTTAAGTGACACAGCCACATCCATGGGCCTTTGGATGGGCTTTAACATGGATCATTTATGTGGGCTAGTATTTACACTACACTTATATACTTTGCACTAATAACTCTAATGCTACAAGCCCACAATGCTTAATACATATTATACATGACACATTGATTCTAAATGCCAAATGACCATCACTTCATAATAAACATAAATTGATTGCTAACAATCTCCCCCTAAGGGATGGTCATTTTAATGATGCTCCCGTGATTGGTCTTTTGCATTTGACGTCTTGAACTTCGTGTGTCAATGTATAACATTCATCATTCAATGTTCATTCATGCACTGTGATCTTCAAAGAATCGTCTTTTGGTGTTTCTTGCCTTGATCTACATCTTCTGTCCAATTGCGTCGTCGTTGTAGATGATGATGGTGGATGGACTTTTGTCGGTACCTGCATAAGACAGTTAGCAATAAATCGTCCAGCGGCCATCATGTCATGAGGCAAGATCCTTAATCTCATTAAGACTCATACAACTTGTATCCTTTTGAGTGAACACAAGTGTATTGCATAGGAAGTGTTCCTAAGAGATCTTTGATGAATCTCATGGCTCTAGACTCAATTATGTGCGTTTTGGTTTTAGTCGTCGGAGGCATGGAGTAGAGTGCCACCTTTTCAATATCAACTCATCTCGGAGTGAGAGGTCAATAGATTATGTAGTGTTCTCCTTGAGAAATGAAACAAATATCTTTTGAGAGATATCTGAGTGGATAGGAGGGGTGGTGGAATGCGTCACTGGGTCCATGACGTCTTGTCTTCAATACCAGTATCACCTTAGTGAGTACCGATAGCAGATGTATTGACCCGGTTTCTGACCTAAGTTTTCATGGAGGGCTGTTTCTTTTCACCCTTTCATTAAACTTTTCTTTTTCATTCTTCAACCCCTTCTTTCTCCTTTCTCATTTTACTCATTTTTTTCAATCATACCTAAGGACTACTAATTCTAAGCTATTTGAATTGTCCTTGGGTAGATCCCTCCGGTTCTGGCGGATCATTGGACATAACCTAACCATAATCACCTTATTACTCCATGATTATCCTAGATTATTTGTCACATGCCATTAAACCTTTTTGTGGAAATCTCTCAACGTGTTTATGAGAAAACACATTTTGTAAACACATTGAGAGTTTTGCATTTTTGAAATACTCCCCCTTTACATGTGCTCATGCATTTTTGAAATAGATTGCACATGACAGGTAGAGTTCACACATTTGAAATGATCGACTTTCAATGAACATGACCTTCGCGAGACACGCTTACATCACTAGTTATACTGGCTTGAAATTATTACCCGTCCCGGTCATATTCAATGATCATCTCTCGAATTGGTACATTCTACTCAGACAAGTCCTTTGCGAGACACGCTTACATCACTGGAAAACCAGCTTGAAATTATTACCCGTCCAGGACAAGTCTTTTCGCTAACGATCAATTAGTTTCATCAATTCGAGGGTCGTTCTGAGTCTTGAGATTCAAACCACAAAACTTTTCGATCACATTTTAATCACGTCCTCTCCCCCATATCTCTGATACCACTTGTAACCCTCGACTTTCCTTTAGAGGATGAACCGAACCACACTATATCACACAAACACAAACACACGATGACACTCATAAATATGTAAAGAACAATAGAGTAGATGTATGGATCATATGGTAAATTTCAAGTCAATGTTTATTAGCTTTAGGAAGAATGCTAGGATCCTGGACACACGATTAAGGTGGTTAAACCTTGTAACTTTGTGTGTATGATATGTTGTGTTAAAATGATTAAGTGCGCGGAATTCACTCAACCAAACTTAGAAGGTTGTGTATGTTATGGAAATGGAATTGTTATGTTTGTTAGTTAGCAATGAACACATAAAGATTATCACTAAACAATTCAATATTATTAAAGATAATAATACGAGTGATCTTGAAATATCACTAGGGTTACAACCTTGAATCTTAAGTTTTTCTAACTTGTAATATTCTTGTGTTTGTTCTTATCTAACAGTTGATATGTTCTTTCAATAACATATGCATGAACTAACTTCTATGTTCTAACGTACTACACTAAATATCACAACTAAGATCTCTTTTATAGTCAAAAGATCTTTACATATTGCTTAAAGTCTTGGCCGACTTACTTTGTTAACTTATCCTATTTGAGTGTCAGTACATCAGATACAACATGTATCTATGTATACAACTTGTTAACTAAGCACATGGAGTAAGATATTATCTACCGTATATTGTTGACCAAAATACAATAAATATCTTTTCGATCTTATCCTTTCATCAGCAGAGTGTTCACTATCAGCAGGAACAAGTTTATCGCTATCAGCAGAATCCATCAGCAGAATGTTAAGCCTATCAGCAGAGTCATTTATCTCTATCAGCAGAGTGAAATGTTCTATCAGCAGAATCAACATTATCAGCAGAAACCATTTTGCACTAGCAGCAGAATTACACTTAGAGTATTTCTTGGATTAGAACCCGATATTAAACATCTTGAATATTTAATTCCCAACAATCCTCCCCTAAACATGTGAATCCTTTCAAACATGTTTCTGAATTAAATCTTGGATTGAAGATCTTTCAAACACTTATGTTCTTCAAGATTGAATATCTTGTCAGTAATTCATCTACTTTGCTCTTCTTTGACTTTAGCAATATCAAAACATATTGAACCAATCTTGTACTAAAAGATGGTGCAATTTCCTTGGATGGAGGAATTATAAGAGGCAATGATGCTGTGTATCTTGGATGCTTGTTTCAACAAGTGAAATCATCTAATCAGCATGTCTTTGAAGTGAAATTGAAACCTTTCTTCGTTTGATCTAGATAGAACTTTCTCCTTTGGAATGTTCTTGTCATTTTCAACCTCCTCATCTTCTTGTATGCTCTTGTCTTCTCCTTCCTTTTATTGGATTATCTTCCTTTTCTGGGCCATTATTTCCTCCCCTGAGATTGTTACCTCCCCTGAAGAAAATAACTTTTGTTTCATCCTCCCCTTGTTTGGAAGATCTCACTATGTACTTTTAAATCTTTCCTTATCATCTGATCCAGCATTTAGAAATTGTTGTCAGACAATGTTGTACATGAAGCCATCAATTCCTTAAGAGTTTAAGTTACTGCCCTCATCACTTCTAGGTGTGTTAACTCCTATGAGAGGTGAATCAGTGGACATTTTGATTCATGATCCATCAATGGATGGTTTTTGTGAATCCTTGAAAATCCTTTTAAGAAATCATTTGACGTAGTAGTATGTTCATGATTTTAGAATTGAAAAATCATACTACTTTCAACCATTTTGAAGAAATCAAGTGTATAACAGACACTTAATCAGCATTTCGGTTTAAAGCAACCTCTGGTTGTGTGAGAACCAATATTTTTCAGTTATAAATAACTGCCTGTGTGCAGATAAACTCATTCAAAGAGCTTTCCTGACAGGGTTTCCAGCTCATAGTAATTGTTGCCTCTAACACAAGTATTAGATTCACTTTTACTAGCTGTTCTTTCTATCAGATGTCCTCAGACTTGCACATTATACTTAAAAGTATAAAATGATAGAAAGGGAGTTGTATCAGTTACTATCTGATCAACTAAGTCATCAATTCAATGTGAAATATCATAACTAGATTTCAAGAAAGAAGTTTTAAGGAGCTTTAAAGTCCCAAACTCAGTCCATCATAAACCTATTATGGTCAGCAGCTAATATCTCAATTCTGCTGTTTCCATTTCACTTGAAAACATCCTTTGTGTTTACATATTCATACCTGAAATTGTTAGTCTAAAACCAAAAGAACAAAATACAAAGTACTTGTCTTGCATTAGTATAATCATAAGACCAACTATATGAATAACACAATTTAAATTTGTACTAGCAGCACCTTGTGTGCTTAGCAGTACCTTATGATACATTAGTAGTACCATATAAATCAGCAGCAACAACAAAAATTTATTTACAAAAACACATCATATTGAAAATTTAAAGATTAAGCATTCCAATACTTGCTACCAAGTACTGAAACCTTGAAACATCAAAAGCTTTTGTTAGCAGATCTGCAAAATTATGTTCTGAAGCAATTTTAAGAACTTGAATTAATCTTTTCTCATTGCAGTCTCTTATAAAGTGATGTCTAATTTCAATGTGTTTTGTTTTAGAATGTTGCACTGGATTTTTAATAATACAAATTGTACTACTATTATCAATATGAATAAAAATGTTTAATAAATTGTACCCATAATCAAGAAGTTGGTTTTGAAGCCATAGAACTTGACTAGAGCAACTTGCAGCAGCTATGTATTCAGCTTCAGTTGTTGAATTTGCCACACTTGTTTGCTTCTTACACTGCCATGAGACAAGTCTACACCCAAGGAATTGACATCCTCTAGTTGTTGACTTTCTGTCCAAGCTAGCACCAGCATAATCACTATCCGAATATGCTACCAAGTCAAAAGGAGATTCTCTAGAATACCATATACCCAACCTTGGTTGACCTTTGAGATATCTAAAAATTCTCTTGACTGCAGTTAAATGAGAAACCTTTGGAGTAACTTGAAATCGTGCACAAACACAAACAGGAAACATGATATCAGGTCTGGATGATGTAAGGTACATCAAAGAGCCTATCATAGATCTGTAACTGTGTAAATCTACATTTTCTCCATCTTCATCTTTCAGAAGGTGCTTCTCAGAGTCCATTGGTGTACTTGCTATTTTTGAATCAGCAAATTGAAATTTTCTAAGTATCTCTGCAACATATTTGTCTTGACTAATAAATATGCCTTCAGATGATTGCTTAACTTGCAAACCCAAAAAGAATGTAAGTTCTCCCATAGAACTCATCTGAAACTTATCTTTCATAAGCTTCTCAAATTCTAAATACATATCTTTCCTAGTAGATCCAAAGATAATGTCATCCACATACACCTGCACTAACAGAAGATCCTTCTTGTGCTGTTTGATGAACAGTGTCTGATCAATCTTTCCTCTTTGAAATCCATTTTCTAATAAGTAGGAAGCTAGTGTTGCATACTAAGCTCTTGGTGCCTGATGAAGGCCATAGAGAGCTTTCACTACTCTGTACACTTTGTTTGGATGTAATGGGTCAATGAAGCCTAGAGGTTGTGAAACATACACCTCTTCTCCAATTTCACCATATAAAAATGCACTTTTGACATCCATTTGGTAGACTGTGAAGCCTAAAAATGAAGCATAAGCTAGAAACAGCCTAATTGCCTCAATCCTTGCTACTGGAGCATAAACTTCATCATAATCTATCCCTTCTTCTTATGTGTACCCTTGCGCTACTAATCTAGCCTTATTCTTGATCACTATTCCTCTTTCATCCCTTTTGTTCTTAAAAACCCATCTAGTGCCAATTACCTTCACACCTGTAGGTAAATCAACTAGCACCCAAACCTTTTGAATCTTGAACTGAAAAAGCTCTTCTTGCATAGCCTCTAACCAGCTTGAATCATCTAGGGCTGTAAGAATTGTCTTTGGTTCAACTTGTGAGCGAAAACATACAAACAAACAAGAGTTTAAAAGCTCATGCTATTTTGAAGCATAAAGGGCATCAAGAAGCCCTTGTTGGTCTGAAGACTTCAATTGTTGTCTTGTCTTCACACCTGACTGTATATCTCCAATCACATGTTCCAGGGAGTGAACTTTGTGAATTCTTGATTGTGGTGTAGTAGGAACTTGATAATTTGATGGAAGCTTGTTGAAATCCACCTCATTATCTGAGAATTCTGCTTCTTTTGTTTCTGAAGGGCCAGCAGCAGAGTCATTTGGCCGAACAGCAGAATCAGTAAGCTTATCAGCAGAGTCATCAGCAGAAACAGATACACTACCAGCAGCAATACTACCAGCAGAAACACTTTGTTGTTCCTGAGTTCCATATTCTTTACTTTCATCTTCAACACCTTCTTTAGCTTTACTAGAAGAAGATTCATCAGTTGTCGAAGTTGATTCCACAATTGAACTTGACCATATTGGCATTATCACATCATTTTGATCTTTCTCTAACTCTGCCTCATTTGTTGTATAAGAACCTGCAAAATCATTAGTTTCTGCAACAAAAGGCACATAATTCATTGAATTTGTTAGATACTCTAGATCAAATAGCCATTTTGGTCCTTGACCTTCTACATTGGATTTGTTTTCTAAAAACTCCACATGTAGATTTTCTTCTATGATTTCTTTTCTTGTGTTGTAAACTCTAAATGCTTTGCTATTAAGAGAATAACCAACAAAGAAACCTTCATCTGCCTTACCATCGAATTTTCCTAAATGGTCTAAGGTATTGAGAATTGTCACATGACATCCAAAAGGTCTAAGAAATCCTATTGCAGGAGTTCTACCATTAAAAAGTTAATATGATGTCTTATTGTGAGGCTGCACAACTAAAACTCTATTTTGAACATAGCAAGCAGTGTTGACTGCCTCTGCCCAAAAATTTATTGGTAGCTTAGAATCAGCTAACATTGTTCTAGCAGCTTCAATTAGTGTTCTATTCTTTCTTTCAGCTACACCATTCTGTTGTGGTGTTCTAGCAACACTAAATTCTCTCTTAATACCTTTTTCTTTGCAGAAATCATCCATAACTCTATTCTTAAACTCTGTCCCATTATCACATCTAATGACTTTCACTTTCTTGCTTACTTGATTTTCTATTTGTGTAATGAAGTCCTTAAGGATGCTTGATGTCTTATCCTTTGTGGCTAAAAAGAAAACCCATGTAAATCTACTATAGTCATCAGTAATAACTAGACAATATCTCTTATGCATTATGCTCATCACTGAAACAGGTCCAAATAAGTCCATATGTAGCATAAACAAAGACTGATTGATAGAGTTAAAAATCTTGGGCTTACAAGTGGCTTTGTGTTGTTTGCCTTTTAGACAAGCAATGCATGTTTGATCATTTTTAAATCTTTTGTGAGGTAAACCTCTTACCAAACCATTCTTAACAATTTTATTTATGGTTTTGAAGTTAATATGACCAAGCCTTCTATGCCATTTCATTGATTCATCCAATGTGGCCTTTGTAACAAGACAAGTTAAATCCTTTTTAGGAATAATATTCTTCATGTCTACACTGTACATATTGCCCTTTCTAGGAATTCTAAGAAGTACTTGACTTTCATCAGGCATCTTAAAATCAGGAGAAAGTACAAGACATTCAGTCTCACAGAAAAGAACATTATTCTTTTTGTCACACATTTGTGAAACACTAAAAAGATTATAATTTAGCTCTTTTACATAGTACACATCTTCAAAATCTAAATTTCCGGTTTTGATTGTACCTTTACCAGAAATTTTGCCACGAACACCCCCTCTAAAGGTAACATATCCTCCATTGAAAGCTTCAAAATCTGAGAGATAAGACATGTTGCCTGTCATGTGCCTTGAACATCCACTATCTGAGTATCCTTGATCCTCTTCCTGATCATTTGAATGTTCCTGCACACAAATAAGAGTGTTAGTTTCTTTTGGGGATCCAAGCCATTACTGACTTGGATCTGCCTCTTGCATCAATGTAATTGAATCTTTTGAGGATAGTTGATGCAACATTGGATTTGAGAATCCAACATGCTGAGGCCTTAACAGCATTTGCCCTTTTTCCCTTAGCAGCAGAGTGAACTACATACTTATCAGCAGAGTCTGCTAACTTTGTAGTTGAACTCTTTGGTCTCCAAATTTGTTTATGGACCAATGCCTTTGTTTGAATGGGCCTTAGAACAGTTGTAGGTGCATGTTTGAAAAATGTTTTTGCACCCTTAGCTGTTGATTTTGGGTTAATAGTCATAAATGGTCGAGCAGCAGGAACAAATTTTCTAGCAGCAGGATCATTTGGTCTATCAGCAGGATCAGATTTTGAGTTAGACTTGTTTTTGACTACTCTGGGGTTTGATTTCTTAGAACTAGAGTGAAAATTAGATTTAGGTGTTTGCCTTTTGTGGTTCACTCTATGGTTTTCATACCCAGATACCCATTGGTTGCAGAAAGCTGCAAGATGGTCAAAACTACCACATGTGTAACAAGCTTTATTATAAAAAGCAAATTCATCACCTAATTGGTTAGACTTGAGGTTGTTCCAATTCCTTTGGTTACCTCTGGGCTTGTTGGTGGTTCTATATTGCTCACAATATCTAACTGGTTGCCTAACATGATTAATGTTTGATTTAGGCCTATCAGTATTGTGTTTGACTACCTTAGAAACACTTGTTTCTACTTTCTTAACCACTTCAGGTTTAGACATAACATGTTCTTCTTCATCATCATCAATATCAGTTGTACAATCTTCAACAACTATAGTTTCTCCTTTCTTAGCAAAGGACACCTTGTCCTGATAAAGTAAAGTTTTATCTAAACTTTTACTTATCTTTGCTACCTTAAGACTCTTACTAGTCTTAGAACCATATTCCATGATTGATTCTTGAAACTCAGCTAAACCTGTATGTGCTAGGTCAACACCTGGAGGTGAAGGAACACCTCTATATGGTGGAGGGACAATTTTGTAACCTACACCTGAATTAGCTTTATCAATTACCTGAGCTTCCCAAATCTTATTCATTCCTTCTGAGGCATGTGCTAGAGTATCTATAGTTACCTTAACATTTTCTTTTTCAGTTTTGACTTCAGATAACTGTCTACTTTGATCATTAAGTAACTCATCTCTAAATGCTATTCCTCTTTTTAAAGCATTTAAGTCATCAGTAAATGTAGATTCATTCTTTTTATAATGTAGAATCTGTTTTTCTAAAACTCCTACACACCTCTTATGATTAGCTAAATTATGAAGGGCATCAATTAACTCTTCTCTAAAAGCATCAAATCTTTTTTTAATGTCTTCATAATTTTTAAGATTAGGACATGAATTAGTACAAGTAGGAATAGTATCTACCTCTGAATCAGAAGAAGCCATTAGAGCAATCTCATCGACAACAAGAGCAACATTTGGTGGAGCATCCTCTTCAGTAGCCATAGAGCTCCAATCATATCCAATACCATCAATAGCCAGCATAGCCTTTGGCTCTTCCACCAGTACTTCCTTATTCCTTTCTTGTTTATACCAAGTGTTCCTATTATCCTGCTTCCTTGGGCTTCTACATTCTTTAGCAAAGTGTCCCAACCTATGACAGTTAAAACATTCCACTTTCTTCTTATCGAACCCAGCAGTATCATTACCATTTATGGTAATTTGCTTTCCAGTTTTCTGCCAAAACTTCTTAGCCCTCATGCTAAGTAAAGCAACTTGCCACTTAATATCCATCTCTTCCAAATCATCACCATCTACCTGCTCAAGGTCTTCATGATTTAAAGGAGAACCACTAGCTTGACTGGTTATAAAGGCATAAAATGTTGGATCTCCAAGTCCAGCAATATCCTTTTGTAAACTAGTAGAAGGACCACCATAAGTTACATTAGAAACACTTTCAACATCATCTACCTCTTCTGAATGACTAACACTAGGAACTGATAAGAGTGCAGCATTCCCAGAACTAGTACCATAGTTTCCACCTCTCTTTAGACTTTGTTCAACAATTTTAAAGTTATTGAACAAATCATTAAGCTTCATTGTTTCAATTTCTGGTTTGTTCATCCAGACAATAACATGAGTATGGAATTCATTAGGTAGACTTTTCAAGAACTTCATGTTGAGATCTTCCTTCTCAGTCTCAACACCCAACACAGCTAACTGACTGACAAGCTTGTGTAGTCTTGAAAATAGTTTACCAAGAGACTCATTACTAAAAGCAGTAAAGTTTTCAAATTGGTGCTTTAGTAAAGTCTTCTGTGTCTTTTTGGTAGTTTCATTACCACCAAACCATGCACAAATCTCTTCAAAAAGAGTTTTTGCATCAAGATATTTGTTAAAAGATAACATCTGCTCAATAGGAATGGTCATAAGCAACAAGTTTCTTGCTTTCTGATCATTTCTCTTCTGTATCTTTTCATCATTGGAAACTGGTCCAGTATTTCTTTTTCTAACTGTCTTCCCTTCAACAAGAACATCTGAATAGCCTAAAGTGAAGGAATCACCATACTGAATTATGTCCCAAAGAGCATAATCTTGAACCATAAAATATTGCTCAACTCTCATCGTCCATAACTCAAACTCATTGGGTTTGATCATGGGCAACTTTGCAGCAACATTTGTTTGAACATCTTGTACATCAATTTCCTGTTTCTTCTAAAAACAACAATATCAACCTGTCTCTGATACCACTTGCTAGGATCCTGGACACACGATTAAGGTGGTTAAACCTTGTAACTTTGTGTGTATGATATGTTGTGTTAAAATGATTAAGTGCGCGGAATTCACTCAACCAAACTTAGAAGGTTGTGTATGTTATGGAAATGGAATTGTTATGTTTGTTAGTTAGCAATGAACACATAAAGATTATCACTAAACGATTCAATATTATTAAAGATAATAATACGAGTGATCTTAAAATATCACTAGGGTTACAACCTTGAATCTTAAGTTTTTCTAACTTGTAATATTTTTGTGTTTGTTCTTATCTAACAGTTGATATGTTCTTACAATAACATATGCATGAACTAACTTCTATGTTCTAACGTACTACACTAATATCACAACTAAGATCTCTTTTATAGTCAAAAGATCTTTACATATTGCTTAAAGTCTTGGCCGACTTACTTTGTTAACTTATCCTATATGAGTGTCAGTACATCAGATACAACATGTATCTATGTATACAACTTATTAACTAAGCACATGGAGTAAGATATTATCCACCGTATATTGTTGACCAAAATACAATAAATATCTTTTCGATCTTATCCTTTCATCAGCAGAGTGTTTACTATCAGCAGGAACAAGTTTATCGCTATCAGCAGAATCCATCAGCAGAATGTTAAGCCTATCAGCAGAGTCATTTATCTCTATCAGCAGAGTGAAATGTTCTATCAGCAGAATCAACATTATCAGCAGAAACCATTTTGCACTAGCAGCAGAATTACACTTAGAGTATTTCTTGGATTAGAACCCGATATTAAACATCTTGAATATTTAATTCCCAACAAAGAAAACAAACAAAGACTTTTGTGGTACTTTGCACACACACACACACACACTCTTTTCTAATGTTAAAGTGAGGCGCCAAAGAGCAGAGTGTGTGCGCGTGGTATTTAAATGACACAGCCACATCCATGGGCCTTTGGATGGGCTTTAACATGGATCATTTATGTGGGCTAGTATTTACACTACACTTATATACTTTGCACTAATAACTCTAATGCTACAAGCCCACAATGCTTAATACATATTATACATGACACATTGATTCTAAATGCCAAATGACCATCACTTCATAATAAACATAAATTGATTGCTAACATGTTTAAACCAGCTTCAAAAAATTAGAATTCGAGTCATAATGATTACCTTTTAATGCAATAACACCTTTCTATAATGGCCTTCAACATAATTTGATTTTGTATATCAGCTTATTTTTTAATAGGCTGCGTGGAACCTGTTTATTAACGTACCAGATATGCAGTTTTCAATAAGCAATCCCAGATAATCTCTTCATCAAGTATTTTACTTGGGTATTAGGTTTTTAATTCTTAATAGTTTCTTTATAGAACTTGAAGGATTTCAATCTCTAACAAACATGAATAAGTTGTACTTTATGTGAATCAAGTAAAACTGATAAAAAGGTGTCAGGGAATACTTTATTTTCCTACTTGCTACTCATGTACCAAGTAATTAGGGGAAGTAATAAGGGGGTGTTTGGGATTACTTATTCCTTGTACTTTTCTGCTTATATATTTATTTTTTTAACAAAAGTTACAACAACTGATAAGATAGCAATGTGTTTGGGAAAACTTTATATTTTAATTAATTTTTTTGGTGTGGTTCAATCTTATGATGTCTTTATTACAGGTGGTTGTGGCAAAGATAACCTCTTCTGAAAGCACAGCTACGAGAGTTAGGACTTGAGACCTTCCATGAGAGCTTGAAAGGATCACTCTTAAAACAAAATTCCAAACACTCCTTTATATAGAAGCTTTGGTTCAATTATACGATGTAGCATTTAAGTTTTGCACCATCCTGTTTGTTTGAATTCCTATGTGTACAACCATGATGTTTGAACCGAACTGATGCAGGCTTTGAACACACGTACATGTTTAATTGATGTAAGCTTTGATCATATTTGCTTCTTATTTTGTCCCAGAAGTATTTTGTGCAATGAGTTTCTGCCAAACACTTTGCAAAAGTGCATCATTATTCATTTACTTTGTGTACAAGAATTGCAATCTGGTTTGGACTAACAGTATAGTATGTGCATACCCATACACTAACTCTGCATTATAATAAACTATATATGTCACAAATAACATGTATCAATTTATATCGTTTAAACGTACATATTTTAAATATTTTGTTATTAATATTTCAGATTAAAAAATAAATTGATCTAAATTATCGATAGACATACATAACATGCGGCAATTAAACTTTGTATATAAAGATGACCCATGTTTATGAAAATACTATATATGAAATTTTATCACGTACATCAAGCATAATTATAAATCAAAATTAAGAATCATAATTAAAAAAAAAAGAAAATTAAGCTATTTGTTTTTTAATAAATAAAAATACATTATTAAAAATTTCAGAAAAAACCCCGCGCGTGCGCGGGCATTATAACTAATATATTCAATATCATTTGCATACCAAACTTTTTTTACATACCAAGCGACCAATCCTCACCCTTCATCTCTATTTGATCTAATGGATGAGATTAAACACAACATTTTAACAAACTCATTTTCCTTTTCTTTTTCTTTTTTTTCCCTTCAAATATTAATATCTCTTAAACCGTTAATCGTTAAGCGATCTTTTTATAGATATGCAATTTGATATACTATCGACATTTTTTTTTTCACGTTTTTTAGGTTTTCTTTATTTTATTATTATTATTATTATTATTATTATTATTATTATTATTATTATTATTATTATTATTATTATTATTATTATTATTATTATTATTATTATTATTATTTTTAATTTTTTACGTTTTTTTTCCTCGTTGTTGAAACTTGCATGAGAAATCACATGTGATTAAACATTACTTTAAATACTTCTAATAAAATCACAATGTGATTTTACAACACGTATCTGAATCACATGTGATTTTTTCACACACCTGATCTCAATCACATGTGATTTTGATAAATGAACTACTATAATCAAATTAGTGTTTAATCGCATGTGATTTCTCATGCTATTTTCAACAACGAAGAAAAAAGACAAACAAATATGAAAAAAGTAAAAAAAGTGAAAAAAATGAAAAATAAAAATTGTCGAAAGTATATCAAAGTACATATTTATAGAAAGATAATTAAATGTTCGTCGTGATGGTATATTTATTTTTGCTTAACGATTAACGGTTTAAAAGATATTTAAGTTATAAAAAATGGTGAAATATTAAAAGGCTTTTAATATCATTGATTAATTTTTAAATAAACGATGGAGATGAGTCCCCTTGTATGCAAAAAATGTTTGTTATGCGAAATAACTCTACTCTTTAGGCTGCCTGCAGTAGCATCGATCTCCACTCGATCTCACTCATCTCCACTCGATCTCCATTGCTGCAGCACTACTCGATCGCCCAACTTTTTTTCCTACTTGGTCGCAGATGCGATCGAGTTGCTATTTTTTTTTTGCTTCATGTGAGTGATTTTTGTGTTTAAATTAAATGTAAAAGGTATTTTTGTGGGGTATGTTTTTTGTAGTGTAGGTCGTCTTACTGGGGCACCCAATCGCCTGAAGGTCACTAGAGAGAGAAAGCTGACGTAGCAGAGAAAAATGGAGGAATTGGGTTGCCTTACTGTGGGCAGCATTAAAATAGATATACGTTTGTTAATTACATGTATGGTATATATATAAGTGTTTAATCTAATTCATTGATTAAACTCGTTAAATTTTTGGATGTCTCAATCACAAATTCGTTTTGCAAATCGTAACGCTCAACTTACCTTTTTATTTCTTTTAATAGTATTATTAACATAATCATATTAATGTTTTTCTAATTTGGTAACCGGTTACTCGTTATATAAATTAGGGTACCCTGAAATA
Source organism: Artemisia tridentata subsp. tridentata (assembly GCA_021014915.2). Lineage (NCBI taxonomy): Eukaryota > Viridiplantae > Streptophyta > Magnoliopsida > Asterales > Asteraceae > Artemisia > Artemisia tridentata. The sequence goes on from CP139505.1 coordinate 73,654,278, forward strand.
AAATATTCTCGTGAAATAAAATTTACGGATATTAAGAATTTCGTTTTGCTCGTGCCTGTTCGGGCTCGAGCCCGTTGGCTCGTGTCCGTTCGGGCTCGAGCCCGTTTGGCCCGTTGACCGTTCGGGCTTGAATATTTATATAATGTTTTTATTATTTGTATTAGTGACATTTAATGCAGGAATTGTGTTTAAGTTGGTTGTACAATATGCTTGATAATTTGTATTTCTTATTTAAGGGATGTTTTAATAACTGTATTAATTGTATTTAATTACCAGTTAATTAATTGTATTTAATGTACATAATGATTTGATTATTGTATTTAATGTTTGTATTTCTATTTTAATTAGTTGTACTTTGAGCTTAAGAACTTGTAAATGTTAGAAAATGTGTTTTAATTACTTTTACTTTTAGCTTTATAACTTGGATTACATAATTTTAAGAGTTGTCATTATTATTATGCCTTCTTTATAATATAGTAAGATAACTTTATTAGTCTTCAATAGCCTTATATTAACATACATTATACTATATATACTAAAAAGCGTTTGGAAACGAGGTCCACAGCAAGGTCATTAAGGAGTGGTTAACAACCTAATTCGGCCTCCTATTGCTTCTTAGGGACAAGAGGCAAAAGCCTATTGGTTGAGGAGTTAATTACATGGATTAGCTACAGTGCACTATGAATAGTACCCCGTTTTGGCACTGTTTTGCACTGTTTGGTACTGTTCTGCACTGTACATCACTGCAGATATAAAAAAAAGATAATCCCTTCTTTACATTCCAGATTCACCTAATATTAAAATAAATAAATAAATAAATAAACATCTCAATCAACAAATCCCACAACCAGTATCAAACTAACCCAAATCCTAATTGATAACGCACCAACCCCACAAGACAAAAACGAAAACTAAACGAAAACATTTATCATCATAGATCTATATCGAAGCACATAACTTCTTTTTAATATCCGAATCTTATAAAGAAATAACTAAAACCAATCGGTTCCAATCATTTCTTTCGTTCAATCAAAACAAAACAAGAAATAGAGTGTGATGTGATTCGTATAAACCCTCATCAACACTAGACCAACACTCATCTTATCAAGAATCGGACTCAAACTGAAAAGACTAAAGATCTCAGATTTTTCTTTGATGTTTCATAAGATAATTGAAGACCTTTAAAGATCTTAACACTCAAAGAGATTATCACCATAGATCTATTTGAAGACAAGCTTCTCTTTAAATATCCGAAAAATAAAAGAAAAAAACAACATATGTGTTTCATCCTTTCTTATCTTTCGATTCAAACAAGAAAAACATAACGAAAGAAAGATAACAACGAAACGGATCTCAGATTTGCTCAAATCATTCGCAGATTTGTTTGAGCACAACTCTTCATCGATCTCTTTGAAGCAAAAACTTTTTTTTTTAACTAGTAATAAATAGAAGTTTCCCTTCATTACATCACTATCACAAAACAAATTCATACTCAATTCAAATTCAATGGACCCGCAACAGCGACAGTGACCGTCATTTTACACTATAACAGCCGTCTTCTCTGCCATCATTCTTATCGCCACCGTGGTACACGTCACCACTCATGTCATTTGTTGAATGCTGATTATTACTGTATTTGTTTATTTTAATACTGATTTATATGCATGTGTCGTAACAAATGATCGATACGTAGTTAGATGTTAATCACAATATATGTGTAACGCGAATATGCACGAGTCGCTGTTTTTATTGCGGTCCAACCGCGCGCGTTAATTAATTAGATTATGATATTAGGCTTCATATTTTGACAACTGTCCTAGGGTTTGGTTTGATACTTAGATTAGGATTTGTATTATTTTATGATTAGGATCATCTACAATAACGTTAATTTGCTATATTAGGATTTTTTGTCTAATGACTCGAACAAGGGAAACTTCTATTTATTACTAGATTCAACGGTCATGTACTGGAATATTTCATTCTTCTCAATTACCCGACCCAAATGAACCCATCTAAAAGAATGCAGTAAATTTCATTCTTCTCAATTGGAGTCCTTTTTCCTTTCATAAACCTCTTCACAATTTTGTTAAGGATATGTGTAAGATAAATTTACTAGCAGGAATAACTTTGAAACTAAAATTTACAGTCAACTACACAAAAACCAGTTCCAGAATCCTAATATAGCAAATTGTACGTAGATCCTAAGGGTCTAAACTTAGATGTGAGGAGCAACGTACGGTAATTAGCACGGTAACTTTGAAACAAGGGAATTTATTACTAAATTCAATGGTCAAGTACTGGAAAATTTCATTCTTCTCAATTACCCGACCCAAATGAACCCATCTAAAAGAATGCAGTAAATTTCATTCTTCTCAATTGGAGTCCCTTTTCCTTTCATAAACCTCTTCACAATTTTGTTAAGGATATGTGTAAGATAAATTTACTAGCAGGAATAACTTTGAAACTAAAATTTACAGTCAACTACACAAAAACCAGTTTCAGTACGTAGATCCTAAGGGTCTAAACTTAGATGTGAGGAGCAACGTACGGTAATTAGTACGTGTATAATCCTAATATAGCAAATTTACAGTCACCCAAACGTTAGGTCTCTTGTTCGAGTCATTAGACAAAAAATCCTAATATACCAAATTAACGTTATTGTAGATGATCCTAATCATAAAATAATACAAATCCTAATCTAAGTATCAAACCAAACCCTAGGACAGTTGTCAAAATATGAAGCCTAATATCATAATCTAATTAATTACCGCGCGCGGTTGGACCGCAATAAAAACAACGACTCGTGCATATTCGCGTTACACATATATTGTGATTAACATCTAACTACGTATCGATCATTTGTTACGACACATGCATATAAATCAGTATTAAAATAAACAAATACAGTAATAATCAGCATTCAACAAATGACATGAGTGGTGACGTGTACCACGGTGGCGATAAGAATGATGGCAGAGAAGACGGCTGTTATAGTGTAAAATGACGGTCGCGGTCGCTGTTGCGGGTCCATTGAATTTGAATTGAGTATGAATTTGTTTTGTGATAGTGATGTAATGAAGGGAAACTTCTATTTATTACTAGACACTCTCGGGTATACTTCCACTCAAATAATAATCACTTTGATGAGGGTGAATCTGAGAAGACATGAGTTGTTTATCGGTTTGGATTGATGATATATGATTTGATCTATGATAGAGTGATTTGAGGAAAGGTTTGGGAGAAGCAGATCTGAAAAAGAGAGGAGATGGGAGGCGGATTGTTTTATGTGTGTGTATTAGGATTTACTACTGAGTAAAATTAGGGTAAGTTTGTATTATAAGAGGTGTTGGTTGGATACAATATAATTAGTCCCATAATGTAAATTGCAAATCGTCCCCTATGATTTCTGTGTCCATCCGATCCACAAAACAAGCCCAAGAAGCCAAGTGGTCCAATTCATTAACTAAGATAATGGGCTATAAGCCCAAGTCTTTTAAATCAATCAACGAATTCAGTTTCCAGCACTTTCGTTAATAATAAAATTATTTTATTAATTTATTAATTGTAGTTCTTTCTTTTTCTATATTCAAACTTATTTGAAATGAGCAATATTAATTACCACTTTTACCATGGGAAAAGATGAGGCGTCGCAATATTGGAAAGGAAGATAGATCCAAGTATGTGTATTGATGCACGTTTTACGAGGGCCACAATTCTTAATTAAAGTTTTAATATTTGTTAACAAGTTTTTGAATATGTTTTAAGGTTGGTGAGTCAGGCTCTAACAAAGATGAAGGGCAAAATTCATGAAATTGTCGGCTCCCATGTTTCTTGCCGTGTGCTTCAGGTTAATAATATGGATTTATTATGTTTAGCCTTTTCACATGCTTTTCTTTTACACATGTACTTATATAACCTTTTTTCTGCTTTAGACTTGTGCTAGGTATTGTTCACAAGACGAAAGAAATGTTGTTTATCTGGAGTTTATTTTTCTTAGAGCCTTTATATTTTTTCTCTCTTTCTGATGTATCGTAATGGCCGATTCCATCGGTTATAATTGTAAAAAAAGTCAAAAAGATTTGTGGTCAATGAAAAAAGTAATTATGTTTTAAGTTTGTTATTCAAACAAATATGTTACTTTCATTTCAATCTAACCCACACACTAATTGTTGACCCGTTACCCAAACCTACCAGCCATAATATGTAAACTGACTATTGGTGCAAAACTATTTTACAGTGCCAAGGTAGTATGTGCATACTTGGAAACCACCGATCCTAAGGTGCTTAAGTTAGCAAAGAAAGAATTGCAGCCTTTACTGAAAGAAGGTGTCCTCAAGTTACCCGAGCATAATCAACCAAAAAAATCAGGCTAAACAACCGAGCCAGATGAGTCCAGAACTAGGCGTTTATTGCGGTTTTACTTGCTTCACAGAATTATAGTCTGAACTATATGCCATAAGAAGATGGTAGTTTAAGTTTGTAAACAACATGTTTATGCTATAATTTGCATGTCAAAGTTTTGTTTTTTCTTGATCATTATTTCGATATGACCTTATTCCATGCATGTACTCAACATTTAACTATATACATGGTTTTTGTAGACAAGTTACCTCGCTCCGGTGGGATTGGGTATTGTTGTTGTTGTAGTTACGGACTAGTAACTGTCTTCTATCATCTTTTTTTTGAAACACATTTATTCTGAAATGAAATTACATTTAATTGTGAATTTTTTTCCTGACATTTTAGCATTAGTTGTTTCTTATTTTTGTCAATTCCATTCAATTACTAATAGGGGTAAATGTTAAAAAACGTACGCAACTTTACGTAAAACATGGTTTTACATAGTCAACAAAAAATCCTTCCCAATTATTTATCTAAACTCATGAATACCCCCTAGAAAACGCACAAATTGACCTTTGCAGCCCCTTTTTTCCACCTCAGCCGGTTGATGCCACTTAGGCATTTCAAATTTTTTTTATTTGATCCACGTGTAAAACTAAATAATAGAAATACCCCTATCCCCAATATTCCCTCTTTCCCTCTTCTTCTTCACCCTTCACTCACCAAGAACCCTAAATCAATTTCTGCGAATTACAACAATTCACAAGAGCTAGGGAACAATTAAATTCTTGTAATATCTTCATCTCCTTCAACAACTCGTTATTATAGAATGAGATATACCAAAGAAGAAATTGCTCGTATGAGTCATTGTAGTTGCAAATTCCCAATCTATGAACAAGTAGCTTGGACTCCTGAGAATCCAGGTCGAAGATTCAAAGGATGTCCCACACGTGTAAGATTCCAACTTTTAACCATATTCATAACTTGTTTGTATTTCGTTGTATTTCTGATGATTGATTTATGTTTACTGGTGTTATTGTCGTAGAATAAAGACAAAAAATGTGATGTTTATGGATTTCTTGATGATGAATTACCTTCACAATACTACAAGGACCTTGTGTACAAGTTGTATAAGGATAACCAGTTTTTGAAGTGCAAGGTAGACACCCTTACTCACCAAGATGATGCGGATAATCAAGTTGCTAACAACTCTTCATGTCAACTACCCATGGAAGCCATTTACAAAGATTTGAATGAGTTAAAGGTGAAGGGTAAATTGTATGACATTCTCTTCATTTTTTCCACATCTTTAATCATTGTCTTGGTGGTTTTGCTTGCATATGTTATTGTGGTGTCCGTTAGCAAGTAGTTCTAGATATAATCTACTTTCAAGTAGTTAATGTTGTTGTAAAGGACCATTTTCTTGTAATGATGTAATGTAGTTAGGTTATGAACTAGTTAACCAATGAAACTTTCTGTTTTGTATGAACTACTTAATGAATGGAAAGGTCCATTTTCTTGGCAGTAATACATGAAAGGTAATGTACATTATCTTTTGTTTCTTTTGTAAGTACCATGGGGTTCTATTTGTGGTTGTCTTTTGGTGATGGTTTTGGCTGTTGTAGGTTCTCAAATTGGTGTGATTGATGAGTACAAGAGGATACTTTTGTCATGAAAACCTGACAATTGATATCTGCACAGATCTCATTCAAACTACAACAAACTAACTTTCATTATTACCTTACCAAAATTATTACTTTACCAGAAACTCAAGACATAAATAAAATGACAATTTCTTATACGAACATATGTTCTTTCATAACATAAATAGCTTCTGCAATGCAGGTTAGTATGTTACAATAAGAACACAACCTTCAAAGTTTCTGTACATTGCCCTTCTGTGTACAAAATAGGGCTTTGTAGTGGCATATACAGCAACACTACTTTAGCTATCTTACAAGTCACAATAGTGGCATGAATTGCTGCACTATTGTACTTTCATAACCTAAATACATTACGCCCTTTTGTGGACAAAATAGGGCAGTTTAATTAAACATAATTAGCATTCTACCTAATGTTTTTAAGCACATACAACAGTTAAACAAAATATGTGCAGTCTTAGTGGATTCTAAGTGTTACTAGTCAACTACTATTTCGTCATCGATACTTGAACCTGGTCCAGTTACAGGTTTCGACAGTTTCTTTTGTAGAACACGTTGACTCATCCTTGGTGGTGTCATTTGTTGTGCAAGTGACCTTGATTTCCTAGCAATGGATTTCTTTCTTGGACTTTGTGTCGCTTCTTCAGGTCCCGTTGATCGAATTGCTCTTTGTACGTCTGGGCAGCTTATTTGTTGGGCTGCACTTGCTTTGGCTTTAGCTGGTCTTGGAATCTCTGATCTTGTCACTCCTTTCTTTAATGATTTGCTTTCCCTTCCAGCCTTTAATATCCTTGTTTCAACAATGTCAGCTTGCGCGGCTTTTCTATACCTTGTTAGAACATTCCTGCTCACTCCAACGGATCCACCATCTTGTGATTATTATGTTACTGCATTCACATTCAACATATGTCTATGTAAATTGACAAAATATATAACAAAGACTACCTATTTCTTTGATAATGAAAGTGTACCTGCTATGTTTTCTTGGTTTTCAGGGTTACTTTCTGTTTCGGTTGTGGGCGGCACTGATGCATTCAATTGTTGACGATCCTCAATGCTATCTGACTGTGCACCATCCGTAGCCAACCAAGTACCCATCCTAGTAACTCTTTCTGTTGGGACAAGTCTACCCGATCTACTTTTCCCTCCTCTCATCTTCACATGACCGGTCTTTCGACGACCAACACCTCTCTTGTTACTCATTCTTCCCATATGAAACACTCTTCCATCACCAAACCTCCCACTCATATTCCTTTCTCCCATCTCAAACTTGTTTATCTCATTGTTTACAAACGTAGGGATATCATCCTCATCAACTAAGGTTCGCTCAACTGTTGGTTTCTTTTTTGGCCTTCCTGGTTTTTTCTTTGGTTTTGGGACCGGAGGGGTGGCTGCCTTATGACATCCGGCTTTGTTATGCCCTGTTTGGCCACAATTCCTGCAACTCATTGAAACCCCAACCTTTCTAATCCTAGTACCCGTAGTCCCCGATGGTTCATGGGTAGCCCTCACCCTCTTTTTCTTAGGCCTACCGGGCATTCGCTTTATAATCGGACCCAAAATCCTAGATAAATTACTACAATCGGGCCAAAAGTCAATACCGTCAACAGGTTGCATGTATTGGCTGTAAGTCAACATGTACCTATCCTTCCTAAAACAATCTGGCACGTAGTCCTCGACCATTCTATTTAATTTAAAGATAGACGCTATAGCGTGGGTACAAGGCAAACCTGAAAGTTGCCACATTCGACATGAGCATTTCTTATTCGGCTCATCAACCTTGAAAGCGTCACAACCCTTCCTAACTTCAAATTTGTTCTCACCACTTGGAATTCCATGCCAAAACCTACAAAACAATCACATAATCAGATTATTCATATGGTTAAATATTAGTAGTTACTGACAGGATAATATGTACCTTTGTTGATCCTTAGAAAATTCCAAAATCTTCTGAATGTTTGGACATATGTCACCGGTCCACTTTTCCATCAATGAGCGCATAGTATTCGTTCTCTCCATTACGAGCACTTTAATTGACTCCAACATTGTTATAATTGGTTTGTGCCTGACATTAACCAAAACTGAGTTGAAGCATTCGCTAAAACCGTTTTCCACTGCTTCACAACATACGCTTCCCCTGAAAAACGCTCGGGACCAGGTCTTAGGATCTTTTTTGTGCAAATAGTCAAATGCTTTGGGATTGGCTCTCTTTATTTTTTCCATAATCTTGTTATGTTGTTGTGGGTATGAGGATTTTGAAGCTGCCCAGAAGAGACCTCTAAACTTGACACCGCTGAACTATTTTCCGAAGCCTTCATATATATGGCGAGCACATTGTCGGTGCTCTGCAAGTGGCATAACTTCCTTCACAGCTTCAATCAACCCCTACAAGAAAAGGTTAAAAACATATTTTTTTAACACGTATTATATAACATACCCTGTATTGTGTAATGACTAGAGACAGTCGTCCAAGTTTTAAAACAATTTTACAAGAAATCAATTGTACAATAAAGACGTACCTTTTGCTGGTCAGACATCAGTGTAACACCATGTCCATTTGGTATGTCCAAGTCATCTCCCAATAAGCTCAAAAACCATGCCTAGTTGTCTTTGTTCTCCACTGATACAACAGCCCATGCCACGGGGAATATATGGTTATTCCCATCCCTACCTACTACCGTCAATATCTCCCCTGGTTTGGTTTCTTTAAGAAGAAACCATCTAAAGCTAGAATCCTACGACAACCTAACTTCCAACCTTCCTTCAAAGCTTCGAAACATATATACATTCTATCGAAGTAGGTCTTTTCATCGGGATTTACTGTCACGCCAATTTTGACAGTACTCCCTGGGTTTGAGTCTAGTAATGCCCTTGCGTAAGACCTAAGCATACCATAATGATCTTAGATACTTGCATCCTTTTCGTTCAATGCAAATACCTTAGCGTTCTCGCATTGGGCACGAGTTACTTTGCATTTGTATTTCTTAAAGACTAGTTCTCTTATGTCATTTATACTGATTTTAGGATTCATCCTAATTTTATCACCGAATGCCCTACCTATCCATTTAAAAGTTACTAGCCTCCCAAATTCAAAATTTCTTACACAAGTGTGGGTATCACGTAAAGATATAACCTGAAACCTTCCTTCTCCATGCACCATCCTTCCAAAACATCTCCAAGGGCAATCCTTGTTGCCCGCTTTCTCAGAAGGCCACTTCTTGAAATTTGCCCTTTTTCCCTTAGTGGGATCCCTGAGCTTCTCTTTTTGTTGTCCACACCTTGCTATCACATCTTTTTTTGTGCTCCGCTCTAGCCATAGTGAGTACCCATTTGCCAAAGCATATTGAGTAAGGCATTCTTTAAAACTGTCTGCATTTACGTACTTCTCCCCTAGCTATGATTACAAGATAACAGTATGAGTTTTTTAAGATAGGAATATTGAAGTTGCTACACATAACGTAGATAGAAAATGTGTGACACGTACCTTAGGTTTCTTCAATCTCGAATGAGTTTGATCATCATGAATAGGGTACTTGTCATCCTTTTTACAATTCTCCACAGCCGCAAACGTGTCTGTTAACCCCACGCCGTTACCTCTTAACTTCTTCAATAAATTTGTCATGTGTCTCTCATGGTCCTTCACTAACGGACCTAAATTATAAGAAGCGAAAGACTCAGAGTCATCACAAGACTCATCCTGATGTGCCTCTTCCGCGTCTTCATCATCAGCAGTTTCATGTTTCCGTTCCAAGTAACGCTTTCTCAATTGAATTACCTCGTCTTCCCCATTACTTAAGCAATCATAAGACGTATCCAACTCAACAGATGACTCGTACGACTTGTACCCAGAAGAGTCGTTGGCACTCGTATCAAGAGTCGTATCAACATTATATTCACTATCAGTTTCTGAGGTAACCGGGTTGGTATTCTCCCTAATGTGTATACCAGAAGCACGACGTATGTTATTTGTAGGCTTTGATTTTTGCTTTTCCGTTCCTGTCATTACAGACTTACCCTTATCTAATTTCTTTTGCCTAGCAAGCACAACTTCATCAATGTTGTCATTTGAAGCATCCTGATCATGGTTATCCTGTTCAGCCATATTCTCGACAACTTCAACACTTGGATATCTTTGCTAAAAAGCAGCATCTTCGACGCCATTGTTATCCTGTGACCGGATCTACACACACTCCTTGTGTTAGATGTGATACTAAGAATTATACGTAGTCTAGCACGCGGAATTTACTAGCTAGCACTTAGAAGACTTTATGTGTTTAGTGTGATTTGAATGAAACAATGAACACATAATAATAAACTTCAACGATTCAATATTATTGAAACAATAATACGAGTGATCTCCTATCACTAGGGTTTACAACCTTGAATCTCTATGAATTAATTCGTACTTCTCTATCTCTGTATGTTAACCTAGGCAATCCTTTTATAGACCAAGGATTCCTTTATAAGATAACTATCATTCTAATCTTATACGATATACACAATATATTTTCCATAATTATCTATTACATAAATCATAAACATAAACCGTACTAACTTCTTTACTCAGCAGTCCTAACTGCTTATGTCTTCAAAACTCTTCAGCAGTCTTAACTTCCATCTTCAACAGTCCTAACTGCTATCTTCAACAGTCTTAACTGCTAAAGCTTAATTTCCTAACAATCCTCCCCTAAACTTATGATTTTATCCAAATCACTAAGTTTCTTCAAATTAAGCTTCTTCTTCTTAATGCTGAAAATTCTTTCAAACGCCTATCAAGCGAATCTCTTAGATCTAGCTTTCACTTCTTGTGCAAGGTTAATATCTTTGTCACCAGCATATCAGCCATCTCAGATTCTTCATTAGCTTCTAGTTTAACATGTGCCATCAGTGTCAAAACACCTGGTCTGAGTGGATAATCTTTTTCAACCAGCATATAGATCTCTATTCCATCCTTGGTAGACACTCTGTGTACTCCACACGTTCCAAATAACTTCCAAGTGATGTCCATGACTTGTGCTTGAAATCTCCATATTGACTCTCTACCATCTGGTTCATAAATTCTCTTCAATTGAACCCATAGTTCTTTATCTTTATCTTCAATAGGATCTTTATCTCTGAATTTTTCTTTCACTAAGCTCCAAAGTTGATTTAGATCTTCTCTGTCAAAGCCTTTGAGTAAATCTTCAAACAACTTGTACCTTTCAGAAATATCTCTAAGTCTGATTATCTTCCATCCTTTCATTCTTCCATCAATGAACACTTCCCAGTCAATGATTGGATGTTTTACCTGCAAAGGTTTAATATTAGAAGACTCTGGAACAATCATGATCATACTTCTGATCTTCTCATTTGTTAACCCTTCTTCTTCAGACTTTTGTTTCTTTGCAACTTCTGATTCCATAGTTTCTGATTCCCTCTTCTTACCTGTTTTGAAACTTCTTCTTGGAGTATTCAGAATAGCATAAGTTTCATAGAATTCCTTTTCAATTATGGCATAAGATTTTCCCTTGAAGTCATTCATAGTGTAATTTGCTGAGTTCTTCAAATAATGCTTCATAGACTCAACTAATTCCTTCTTTGTTGGCAACTTTATCTTGTATCCTGACTTTTGTCTTTCTCTTATCCTCTGAATCAGATCTTCCCATGTTGCAACTCCATTCTTTTTTAGTATGAATTCTTTAAGCTCCTCTGTCTTTTCTTCTTCATTCAATTGTTTGTCTTTAAGAACCATTGAAGCTTGAGCTCTTACAATCACATCAGAATCCAACAAATATTGTAGCTGTTCATTGAACTCCTCTTGATTTACTTCTTTTGATCTTGTTCTTTCCATAAATTCAGCTATGTTTCGTACATCATCTGCAGCCATTTTTCTTGCATATTCCTCATCTTGAGCAATCTGAGCTTGTTTAGCTTCTTCACTAGCCAAATCTTCTTCTACCATTTGCCTTGCAACTTCTGCATCATGATCTATCTGTTCTTGAGTTTTTGGTTTCAATCTTTTAAGCCTTTCAAGTTCTTGAGCAGCAGCAACTTCTTCAGATGTCATTGGCTTCTTACCTTTATCTGCTCTTCTACTTTCATAAACTTGCTCAGCAGAAGTTTCATCAGTTGGAACTGCTTGATGCTCTGTCTCAGCAGTTTGAACTGTTTCATGCTCTGTCTCAGCAGTTTGAACTGCTTGATGTGTCTCAGCTGTTTCTTCTTGAACATAACCAGAACCTGAACCAATATCAAAACCTTCATCTTGTTCTGAACCTTTATCATGCCTCCCCTGAGAACCTGATCTATCCTTATCTTTACTAAATTTCCTCCCCTGTTTGGAAGAATTTTCATCATCCCCTTCTGAACCATCTGAATCATCATCATCAGAAGAATCATCATCCAATATCACTTTTGCCCTTTTCTTCTTTAACTGATCTTCAAGCTTCTTCACCCTTTTAGTTAGCTTGGTGTAGACTTTGGAAAACATTTCTTTATGAGATTTCAGCTCCTCATTGCTCTTCTTAAGCTCCTCCTCCAAGGTCTTTACTCTGTCAACTAACTTGGTACATATTTCCATCAATTCAGTTTGTGAAGAGCTACCCTCATCACTTCTAGCTGTATTACCTGCTAGGAGAGGTGAATCTTTGGCCAAGGATCTAGTCACAACCCTAGTTAGACTAGGTTTAGACCTTCTCCTATAAGTGATGGGTGGTGGTTGGGTTGTTTCAAATTCTTGAGTGGATGTGTGATGGGGATCAGTTGGAACTGCTGAACCTTCACCCAACTCAGTTTGAAGCATTTGAGGAAACAATGGAACTGGTTCCCCTTGAAAAAGCCTACTAGCCATAGCCATATTTTGAAAAACCTTTGATTGAAGGCTAGGCGTAGCAAAAGTTTCTGTTGGTTTTGTAAGCAGGTATGTCTTTTTATTTAAAATTGTTTGAACAAACCTGGGATACATTAAAAACTTTGTTTTACTGTCAACATTTGATGCCATACCCTCAAAAATATATTTTGAAAAGTTAAAAACTCTGTTTGTAGACAAGCAAATGAGAGCAATAGCAATATTGCTACTGAACTGCTCCCAAGTAGTCTTTTTAGGACTTAAACAACATAAAAGAGTATGTATCAAAAATCTCCATTGAGGTGAAAAACATCCTTTTTGAAAAGTCAATTTGTTTTCAGATGTATTATACCCCATTTTAGAAAGTTCTTCCCAAATTTCAGTATTTAGCATAGTGTCGATACCATCTGAGTCATTTAATTTAAGATGTCTTCTAAGTATAGACTCGGTAACAACAAACTTAACGCTATCTACTTCAGTATGAATTTCTAAGTCTCGGTCATTACTTGTCAAGACAGATGAATTCTGCCAGAACTGTGTGATGTGCGAGACATAAAGAGTAGGAGAAATAGTTAGAGCATACCTTATGTGAGAGTGGTTGAGAAAATCCACAATCTCATAAAACTTCGGCCCATCTCCTTGCTCTGTTTTCTCTAAAAACAAAACCTAGTTGTGACGCTTAACAAATTCCAATCCAGCCATTCTTAATGATGAAAAATGAAAGATTTTAGCAATACAATGATCTTGTAAATTGGAATTGAGGTTTATGCAGTCGCTTGGGGTTTATAGGTACTGTTTAGGGTTTTGCGAAATATGCGTATGAGATAAATTATCTTTAGAAAGAGAATAAATGAATTTATGGTAAAAAGATAATTATCGTCTATAAAAATCCCTCTAAGTATCCTAAGAATAACGGTTTTACCCCAAAGGCTAGAAAATTAGTTACTGACAGATTTTTTCAACGGCTAGTTGAGCCGTCCTAACTTTGTACTAACCGTACCAACTGTTGCAAAACTTTTGTTGAACCGTACGAATTTTTTTGAAATAAATTTTAAAATACCATGGCTCAAACATAGTTTTTAGCAAACTATCAGCTATCAACGGATTTGATATGTCTTTACCAATAGCCGTTTGCTTTGGACTAGTAAACTCTTCACACTTAGATATGGTGAGCTGATAACCATACAATTTTTGGTAAATTGTCAACCATCAACGGATTTGATTAGTCTTTACCAGAAACCGTTTGCTCTGGAATAGTTGGTTCTTATGTGGATAAGACATGGTGAACCAATTACCATTTGTTGTATGCAAAGATCACATACTAATCTCCAGAACACCATTTAGTCCAAAACATCAAGCATTCATAATCCCTTGGTGTTTTCTCTCCAATCCTGCAATTGTTAGTCCAAAAACAAAGAAACAAGATACAAAGAACTTGTCTCACAATATAAAAGCATATGACTAACAATGCACATAACAAGAAAAATTAATTTCCTTGTGGAACCCAAGCCAAAACGGACTTAGGCTTTCCTCTATCATCAACATAATTCATTCTTTTCAAAACAGTATTAGCACCATTGGGTTTAATAGGTCTCCATACCCAACATGCTGATGCATTCACTCCATTACCCATGTTTCCCTTAGTAGTGTTCTTATTCACACCAGTACCAATTACCCTGCTAGCAGTTGGAACTGCTGGCTTGGTAGTTGTTACCTTAGGTTTCCAAACTTGATTTTTTACAACTGCTTTGTGATGAAAGGGTCTATTAACAGTTTTTGGTGCTGATTTGGAAAACATTTTTGCACCTTGAACTGTTGGCCTTGGGTGAATTAGTCTCATAGGTCTGACAGTCTGAACTGCTGGTCTAGCAGTTTGAACTGCTTTGGGTCCAGACCTTAAAAGAACTGATCTAGGTATCATTTTATCATTCCTAAGAAAAGATTGAGGTCTTGCTATGCTCAACCTATGATTTGTATATCCAGATACCCATTTATCACAATAATCTGCAAGATGGTCAAAGCTACCACAAGAGTAACAAGCTTTCCTATAGCAAACAAAATCCTCCCCTAATTGGTGAGATTTTAGGTCATTCCAATTCCTTTGGTTACCTCTTGGCTTGTTTGTGGTTCTATACATTTATGCATACCTAACTGTTGGTCTAAAAGGTTTGGCATTTGATCTAGGCCTAACAGTCTCAGGTTTAACCATCTTTGGAACTTTTGGTTCCTCCACTTTAGCACTAATAGGCTTAACCACAGCCTGATCATCCTCATCATCAGAAGTCCATTCCTCAATGGTTGGAGCATCTGAGTCCTTAGCTGAGGACCTATCAGAAGACACCTTGTCCTCAAATAGTGATTTATCACTTGAACTTTCAAACACAGGTTTATCAACTACATCCTTCTTGGGTTGAGGACCATAGTTAAGCACAGGTAATTGAAATTCAGGAAGTCCTGTGTGTTCTAAGTCTACACCTGGGGGTGTTGGAATTCCTCTATAGGGAGGTGGAACTGACTTATATCCTAGGCCTGACTAAGCTTTATTTTGGATCTGATTCTCAATTATCTTTTGAACACCTTTTGATGTGTATTCTAGTGTGTCTACACTCATCTGAATGTTCTCCTTAGCTTTCTTAACCTGTTCTAGCTCATGTTTTAACAAAGTGATCTCATTCTCTCTAAACATTAAGTCTTTCTTAACAATAATCATATCATCAGAAAACTTAGACTCGTTACTTTGATAATGAACAATTTGTTCTTCTAACATAGCTAAAGCTCTCTTATGATTTGCTAAGCTAAAAGCAGTTTCAACTAGTTCTTTTCTCTGATTTTCATATCTTGTTTTAAGTGTTTCTAGATCTTTTAAAGCTTCACAAGATTTAGAACATTTTGAAACTTGTTCCTCAGAATCAGAAAATACCATGAGAGCAACCTCTGTAGATGCTTCTGCTTCCTCCTCTGCAATATAGCTCCAGTCAAATCCTAAGCCATCAATGGCAACCATGGCTTTCGAGCTTGAATCAGTAACCTCCATAACTCTTGACTTGTTACCATAACCTCTGCTCTTTCCATCCTGTTGGCTTGGTAATTTGCACTCCCTTGAATAATGACCTTTCTTGTGGCAGTTGAAGCACTCAATCTTGGACTTGTCAAACCCTGCAACATCATTACTGTTTATGACAATCTTCTTTCCAGTCTTCTTCAAGAATCTCCTAGCTCTCAAACTGTAACACCCCGACCCGGCAAGGGTAGAGGTGTCACAAATACGGATCCTTATCAGAACAAATACAAGCACATGACATTAATAATACAATAGAATTCAATGGTTACAAAGAAAATATGAAATTACAGGATTTCAATACAACGATTTCTAAGTCTAACATGATTTCTTCTAACCATCATCAATAGCTAATTCCAAACTGCTAGTAAAATTCTTCTAAGTCCAAGGTCCTCTCTATAAATAACCCAGCTTCCAACTAAACCTGCCGCACACGAAAAGAAAACGTGCGGCTGAGCTTAAAAAGCCCAGTGAACAGATATAACGGTAACAAGCAGTAACGGTAAAAAATAGCGAAGTAGAAGAATGAATACCACAAGAGTCAGGAACAGGTATATAAAAATTATACAGATATAACATGATTAACACTTGTTACAGAAAAATAAGTATAAACACGTAATCCACGATTCTACCACATACCAGGTCAGATCAAATCAAGTAAAGTGTTAGATTACATACCAGGTTGCCGGGTGACAGTAATAGTAATGGAAAGCAAGGTAATCAGGTTATAAGGTTACAAGGTGTAGGGTAACAGAAATCCTCTACGAGCCCAGAAACATGAACATGAAATCATAATCATACCGCCATGCAGAGAGATGTTCCTCTCACTAATCCCAGAAATCAAAAAATATGGAGTGATCAGCTCCCAGAGTGTGAAAGACGTGTATCGCACACACCATCAGTCACCAGTAATACAGAAATCAGTAATCAGTAATCAGAACAGTTCTAGGATGCATCCATACGCCCCTGGTGGCCATAAACCTCCCAACACACCAAATAAAATACAGAAAAGGGACGGAACAGGTCATCACTCTCCTGCCCTAGAGTCATGCCATCGGTGCATCAATGACATGGTCATGAAACCCTCATGACTAGTTATGGCTCGTAGTATCAAACTGTGGGTTAGGGTCAGGTATCATGTATCATGTGTCAGGTGCCATGTCTCAGAAATCAGTATCATGTATCGAGAATCATGTATCAGGAATCAGTATCATGTATCAGAAATCCGTATCATGTATCAGAAATCAGTATCATGTATCAGAAATCAGTATCATGTATCAGGTGTCAGGTGTCAGGTATTTAGGTGTCAGGTTCAAGTATTCAGGTTTATGGCAAGGCATTAAGTATTTAGTTTAGTTGCATAAGTCAATTCCCATTTCAGAATATCAGAAGTTCATATCAGAGGCTCATATCAGGAAGGTCATAACAGTAGGTCAATATCATAAAGGTTCAATATCAGAAAGTTTTAATATCAGAAAGATCATATATCAGAAAGATCATCAATCAGAAGGATCATAAATCAGAAAGATCATATATCAGAAAGATCATATCAAACGCTCATAATATCATGAAAGAAACAAACAAGGTTCACAGAACAAGGAAGCATAGCAATAAATCAGGAATCAGAAAATAGGTTCAATATCAAAAGGTCCAATGTCAGAAAGGTCAAGTATCAGGGAGTCCAAAATCAGAAGGTTCATATCATTTTGTTTCAAGGTTCATAACAAGGTTCAATTTAGAGATTTATATAAAAGTTCCTATCATAGTTCAAAAAGTAATCTTTTAAAATAGCTTTCATGAAAGTAAACCTTAAACAGTCTTCATAAAGTAGGTCCTTTAAAGAAAGTTTTCAAAACATTTTCACATGTAATTAAGAAGAGTTTTTACATTTAGTTATAAAATCCTATGAACCTTCAAAGTATTCTAGGGTCATAAATATTCACATTACAGGGTGATGGACAGATCATATCATGTATCAAAAGAAATAAAGCAAGGTTCATGAATTAGGGAAAACATAACAAAGACATAGATTCAAATAGGAAAGCCCCATATAAAAGGCTCAGATCATAACCAACTGATATGCATAATGAAGACCCAATCAGAGTATAACAACGGCTCAGAGAAATACTAAGATGAATCATAGATACTGAATGAAATAAGCAAGAGGACACCCTTACTGAAAAAGGGCAGAATATCTGTACCTTAGCGAGTGAATGGAAGCAAACAAATGGATGGACACAAGGACACACTGTCACACCTCTTCAACGAATCTACATAGATGATGATTCATAATATGCTTATTAGCTCATTTAATTTCATAACGGATTTTAAATACTTGTTACTAATCACATTCTTATAGTTAGGGTTTATTAAGTAATTATAAATAGTTTTGGGATTATAGTGAAACTATCGTAAGATTAGGGTATGAAACATAAATATCATAAAGTTACATGTTTTAACAAGTTAAACCCTTTTAGTTTGACTAATGATAAGTTCCACCCTTAAGTTACACAATTAATCCTTATTTAGCCCTAATTAACTTCTTATCAGCTTTTCACCCTAAACAGGCCACATTTGATCGAATTTATGAACCATATTAGAACTCAGAGATAAAATCCACAAAAATTCCCAGAGCTACCTTAATGTCTTGAAAACCCACACTAATTTTCCCAGAATTTATTAATTAGTTTAACCCCACATGAAAAATACCACAACTCGGAATACTCAGAAAACATGTCTGCTGTAACACTCAGAAAGTAACCACTTCATTTACCCACCAATACCTCCAGGAAAAATCTAAAAAAATTCATGACACTACTAAACATATTGAAGTCACATACTGGAGAATTTCATGACCTAACTCCTCATGGTTTGAAAATGAAAAATCGTCAAAACGGACTGATTTCCAGACATCAAAATTCAGGTTTGACACACGAATTTCTAAAAATCAAAAAGTTGCCTTCCCGACCTCTAAAAATTATGAGGTTAATTTCTACAGAAAGATATTTCATTGAACTTAATTCTAGACTCAAAAACCACCCAAAAACACGTTCACATCATTTAATTACAGCCAATTAAAATCGGACTAAATTTCTGCTCAGAATCTGGGTTTATTATTTCAAGTAATCCTTTAGGTTTTCATATTCCAATGATTAATTTTTGATACAAAACAATTAAGATAAACATTAACATAGCCCTAGGTCGAATTATATGTGTTCTAAACATGTTCATATCTATTCAAATCATAATCACAACAATAGATCAATTAATATTTGGTTTTCATATTCATGATTTCATGTAGACATATTATCATTACATGTGATTCTTATAGTATCATATGTGATTAATATTTTGACAAGAACAACAAGAATGGATCGACAAGAATCAAACAAGGATGACACAATTACCCTCGTAGCGCGATCAAAACACAAGGACACCACACGAACGAATCACCACGCCTCTTTCTTCCTCTTCTTGATAGATCGAGTGAAAAATAACCACAAGGGTCGATTAGGGTTTATCAAAAATTCGAATGGATTGAAAAATATGTGTATATGATTACCTTATGATACGAATTGAACAAGAACCATGATCAAGATCACCAAAGCTCCCTTCTTCTTCTTGAATGTCGACTAGGGTTTTGTTTTTAGGGTTCTTTTCTTTTTTTTTTTTTTTTTTTTTTTTTTTTTGAATGCCGACAATTGATAGAGGGAGAGGGAAGTGATACACGGTTTTAGGGGAGGGAATGGGCTATAATTTCGGATTTTTGGTTTGGGAACAATTATTGGGCTTTAATTTGTCATTTAATGTATTTTAATTATCCTTAAAACTATAATAATATTGATATAAATTCTATTCGGCACATGAAGGGCAATTTGGTAATTTTATAGCTTGCAAAAATATTAATTGGAGTTGTCAAAAATATTTGGTGACATAACTTGTCCATTTCCAGAAGTTCGGGATTGATTCGGTACTTTATAAACCTTTTATTAAAATTTTAAATTCATAGGGGCATTTTTGTCTTTTACTTGCTTTCAGATTTTTGGGTATTACAACTTCTTCCCCACTAACAAAAAAAATTTCGTCCTCGAAATTTGCAGGAAGCGGAGAGAAATGAGAACGGAATACTCATACGGAATGCGAACAAGTTTTCAAATTAATTCAACTGTATCAACAGTAGGGAGTTCTTCAAAGGGTTAACGATTGATAACTGAGGTCAACAGAATGCAAATCGAGAATTCCAACTTATTCAGGCAGAGTATACTCATAACGGTGAAAGCAGATTAAACGCATAGGTAGATCGAACTTAACATCTTACTAAACACAGATGATCTCAGCCAAATGTCAGAATTTCTAAGGTTTCAAAGGCACTCCTCGAAATATCCTATGATCACAATGAGGGTACGTCATATGACGTAGGTATTATCACGTTCGCGAACCGTCATAATACCAGCCTCATATGAGTATACCATCATGATGATCATACTTTATCTCAAGTTGGGAACTAAACATCTTATCTTAATCCACCTAGTACTTCTAAAATCTCAGAGGTTAACCAAAGCAATGTCATAGCAAGGCATGAATCAGAGTGATGCGAAAACGATGATACTTGAATACCTTATAGTCTACCATTCCTCACCGGTTAAACCTAAGTTCATATCAGGAATCCTAAAGAAGTCCTCAGGTGTTCTCCTATGTTCTTAACAGTGAAACCTAATGGTCCTAAATGCACAGGACAGGGTAATGTATTACAAGTCGTAGCCTAGTTCTTGATACCATAAATGTACCACCCGACCCGGCAAGGTAGAGGTCACAAATACGGATCCTATCAGAACAAATACAAGCACATGACATTAATTAATACAATAGAATTCAATGGTTACAAAGAAAATATGAAATTACAGGATTTCAATACAACGATTCTAAGTCTAACATGAGTTCTTCTAACCATCATCAATAGCTAATTCCAAACTGCTAGTAAATCTCTAAGTCCAAGGTCCTCTCTATAAATAACCAGTTCCAACTAAACTGCCACACGAAATAAAAAAACAGTCGCTGAGCTTAACAAAGCCAGTGAACAGATATAACAACGTGTTACTAAGCTAAAATAACGTATAAAAAATAGCGAAAGTTAGAAAAGATGAAGATACCAACAAGAGTAGGAAAAATAGCGAATATAAAATAATAAATAACAGTATATATTAACAATGATTAACACTTGTTACAGAAAAATAAGTATAAACACGTAATCCACGATTCTACCACATACCAGGTCAGATCAAATCAAGTAAAGTGTTAGATTACATACCAGGTTGCCGGGTGACAGTAATAGTAATGGAAAGCAAGGTAATCAGGTTATAAGGTTACAAGGTGTAGGGTAACAGAAATCCTCTACGAGCCCAGAAACATGAACATGAAATCATAATCATACCGCCATGCAGAGAGATGTTCCTCTCACTAATCCCAGAAATCAAAAAATATGGAGTGATCAGCTCCCAGAGTGTGAAAGACGTGTATCGCACACACCATCAGTCACCAGTAATACAGAAATCAGTAATCAGTAATCAGAACAGTTCTAGGATGCATCCATACGCCCCTGGTGGCCATAAACCTCCCAACACACCAAATAAAATACAGAAAAGGGACGGAACAGGTCATCACTCTCCTGCCCTAGAGTCATGCCATCGGTGCATCAATGACATGGTCATGAAACCCTCATGACTAGTTATGGCTCGTAGTATCAAACTGTGGGTTAGGGTCAGGTATCATGTATCATGTGTCAGGTGCCATGTCTCAGAAATCAGTATCATGTATCGAGAATCATGTATCAGGAATCAGTATCATGTATCAGAAATCCGTATCATGTATCAGAAATCAGTATCATGTATCAGAAATCAGTATCATGTATCAGGTGTCAGGTGTCAGGTATTTAGGTGTCAGGTTCAAGTATTCAGGTTTATGGCAAGGCATTAAGTATTTAGTTTAGTTGCATAAGTCAATTCCCATTTCAGAATATCAGAAGTTCATATCAGAGGCTCATATCAGGAAGGTCATAACAGTAGGTCAATATCATAAAGGTTCAATATCAGAAAGTTTTAATATCAGAAAGATCATATATCAGAAAGATCATCAATCAGAAGGATCATAAATCAGAAAGATCATATATCAGAAAGATCATATCAAACGCTCATAATATCATGAAAGAAACAAACAAGGTTCACAGAACAAGGAAGCATAGCAATAAATCAGGAATCAGAAAATAGGTTCAATATCAAAAGGTCCAATGTCAGAAAGGTCAAGTATCAGGGAGTCCAAAATCAGAAGGTTCATATCATTTTGTTTCAAGGTTCATAACAAGGTTCAATTTAGAGATTTATATAAAAGTTCCTATTATAGTTCAAAAAGTAATCTTTTAAAATAGCTTTCATGAAAGTAAACCTTAAACAGTCTTCATAAAGTAGGTCCTTTAAAGAAAGTTTTCAAAACATTTTCACATGTAATTCAGAAGAGTTTTTACATTTAGTTATAAAATCCTATGAACCTTCAAAGTATTCCAGGGTCATAAATATTCACATTACAGGGTGATGGACAGATCATATCATGTATCAAAAGAAATAAAGCAAGGTTCATGAATTAGGGAAAACATAACAAAGGCATAGATTCAAATAGGAAAGCCCCATATAAAAGGCTCAGATCATAACCAACTGATATGCATAATGAAGAACCAATCAGAGTATGAGACGACATAACAACGGCTCAGAGAAATACTAAGATGAATCATAGATACTGAATGAAATAAGCAAGAGGACACCCTTACTGAAAAAGGGCAGAATATCTGTACCTTAGCGAGTGAATGGAAGCAAACAAATAGATGGACACAAGGACACACTGTCACACCTCTTCAACGAATCTACATAGATGATGATTCATAATATGCTTATTAGCTCATTTAATTTCATAACGGATTTTAAATACTTGTTACTAATCACATTCTTATAGTTAGGGTTTATTAAGTAATTATAAATAGTTTTGGGATTATAGTGAAACTATCGTAAGATTAGGGTATGAAACATAAATATCATAAAGTTACATGTTTTAACAAGTTAAACCCTTTTAGTTTGACTAATGATAAGTTCCACCCTTAAGTTACACAATTAATCCTTATTTAGCCCTAATTAACTTCTTATCAGCTTTTCACCCTAAACAGGCCACATTTGATCGAATTTATGAACCATATTAGAACTCAGAGATAAAATCCACAAAAATTCCCAGAGCTACCTTAATGTCTTGAAAACCCACACTAATTTTCCCAGAATTTATTAATTAGTTTAACCCCACATGAAAAATACCACAACTCGGAATACTCAGAAAACATGTCTGCTGTAACACTCAGAAAGTAACCACTTCATTTACCCACCAATACCCCCAGGAAAAATCTACAAAAATTCATGACACTACTAAACATATTGAAGTCACATACTGGAGAATTTCATGACCTAACTCCTCATGGTTTGAAAATGAAAAATCGTCAAAACGGACTGATTTCCAGACATCCGAATTCAGGTTTGACACACGAATTTCTAAAAATCAAAAAGTTGCCTTCCCGACCTCTAAAAATTATGAGGTTAATTTCTACAGAAAGATATTTCATTGAACTTAATTCTAGACTCAAAAACCACCCAAAAACACGTTCACATCATTTAATTACAGCCAATTAAAATCGGACTAAATTTCTGCTCAGAATCTGGGTTTATTATTTCAAGTAATCCTTTAGGTTTTCATATTCCAATGATTAATTTTTGATACAAAACAATTAAGATAACCATTAACATAGCCCTAGGTCGAATTATATGTGTTCTAAACATGTTCATATCTATTCAAATCATAATCACAACAATAGATCAATTAATATTTGGTTTTCATATTCATGATTTCATGTAGACATATTATCATTACATGTGATTCTTATAGTATCATATGTGATTAATATTTTGACAAGAACAACAAGAATGGATCGACAAGAATCAAACAAGGATGACACAATTACCCTCGTAGCGCGATCAAAACACAAGGACACCACACGAACGAATCACCACGCCTCTTTCTTCCTCTTCTTGATAGATCGAGTGAAAAATAACCACAAGGGTCGATTAGGGTTTATCAAAAATTCGAATGGATTGAAAAATATGTGTATATGATTACCTTATGATACGAATTGAACAAGAACCATGATCAAGATCACCAAAGCTCCCTTCTTCTTCTTGAATGTCGACTAGGGTTTTGTTTTTAGGGTTCTTTTCCTTTTTTTTTTTTTTTTTTTTTTTTTTTTTGAATGCCGACAATTGATAGAGGGAGAGGGAAGTGATACACGGTTTTAGGGGAGGGAATGGGCTATAATTTCGGATTTTTGGTTTGGGAACAATTATTGGGCTTTAATTTGTCATTTAATGTATTTTAATTATCCTTAAAACTATAATAATATTGATATAAATTCTATTCGGCACATGAAGGGCAATTTGGTAATTTTATAGCTTGCAAAAATATTAATTGGAGTTGTCAAAAATATTTGGTGACATAACTTGTCCATTTCCAGAAGTTCGGGATTGATTCGGTACTTTATAAACCTTTTATTAAAATTTTAAATTCATAGGGGCATTTTTGTCTTTTACTTGCTTTCAGATTTTTGGGTATTACACAAACTGAGAAGAGAGAGCTGCCACTTAATATCTATCTCTACAATATCATCTTCATCAATCTCTTGAAGATCTGAATGAGTCAACATACTTCCATTGTGCTGAGTAGTCAGGAAAGCACAATAAGTATCATCATTCAAAAGTCCACTAGTACTACTTGAGGTGCTAGCAGTACCAATGTTTGCACTAGCAGTACCAACTGCTCCAGCAACTTGCACTTCTTCATCTGGACTTGAGGAACTGGGAATTGATACAAAGGCCAAATTCCCTGAGCTTCAGCTTGAGCTTGAGCTTGATCCAGCAGACTTCTTAATATCATGTTCAACTATCTTGAAGTTGCTATAAAGATCCATTAAGCTCATGGAATCTATATCAGGCTTGTTTTTCCATACTACCACATGCATAGCCTATTCAGC
Source organism: Artemisia tridentata subsp. tridentata (assembly GCA_021014915.2). NCBI lineage: Eukaryota > Viridiplantae > Streptophyta > Magnoliopsida > Asterales > Asteraceae > Artemisia > Artemisia tridentata. The sequence continues at coordinate 73,679,273 of CP139505.1, forward strand.
TGGCAGACTCCTCAGAAATTTGGAGTTGAGATCTTTCTGAGGCATCTCAATTCCTAGAACAGCCAATTGACTCACCAACTTTTGAAGTCTATTAAACATATGATCCAACGACTCATTGCTTGTTGCTGTAAAGTTCTCAAACTGATGCTTGAGAAGGGTCTTCTGGGTTTTCTTGGTAGCTTCATTCCCACCATATCTTGCAACAATAGCTTCAAAAAGGGTTTTAGCACACTTGAACTTACTAAAATTCAGCAACTGATCATTGGGAATAGTCATCAGAAGCAAACTTCTAGCCTTAACATCATTCTTGTGCCTTGCCTTCTCTTCAATAGTGGTTGGCTTTGTCTGCACTGTAGTATCAGATTTTACTTCAACAACAGTTGTTGTTGTTACTGGTGTAAAGGAGTTTCCTTCTTCAATGATTTCCCAAAGTGCATAGTCTTGCACTTGGAAAAAACTGCTCAATACGAAGTCTCCACATGTCGAACTCATTAGGTTTAAGCATAGGAAGCTTAGCAGCAATGTTAGTTGTGTTTGGTGTTGGTTCCATGTCTATATTTGTTCTTCTCGGATCTTCTAAATCTAAGTATCAGCAACCTGTCTCTGATACCACTTGACCGGATCTACACACACTCCTTTTGTTAGATGTGATACTAAGAATTATACGTAGTCTAGCACGCGGAATTTACTAGCTAGCACTTAGAAGACTTTATGTGTTTTGTATGATTTGAATGAAACAATGAACACAGAATAATAAACTTCAACGATTCAATATTATTGAAACAATAATACGAGTGATCTCCTATCACCAGGGTTTACAACCTTGAATCTCTATGAATTAATTCGTACTTCTTTATCTCTGTATGTTAACCTAGGCAATCCTTTTATAGACCAATGATTCCTTTACAAGATAACTATCATTCTAATCTTATACGATATACACAATATATTTTCCATAATTATCTATTACATAAATCATAAACATAAACCGTACTAACTTCTTCACTCAGCAGTCCTAACTGCTTATGTCTTCAAAACTCTTCAGCAGTCTTAACTTCCATCTTCAACAGTCCTAACTGCTATCTTCAACAGTCTTAACTGCTAAAGCTTAATTTCCAAACATCCTGCGTATCCTCCATTGCAATATCAGGTTGAACCTCATTGTTGTTCCTAGTATCCTCCACGTCCACATAGTCCGGAATCTTATCCACTTCAACACCGTACTCCTTATACACCTCATCCTCAGTGAGGAATGGGTAATCATAAGCATGATCATCTTCATGATTCCAGACTCTAAAAAAAGTAACATTTCCCTTAATATCTCTTCTAAGCGGCCTATTCTTAAAGGGGGGAGAAGACCTAAGGAATGGACTATGTTCTTCTTCCTCAGCCCAAGCAATCAACTGATCAGCAGACAACTCAGATGCATCCTTTTTCAGTTTATCGTGTTGTCTTTTTTTCGATGTAATTTCGGAGTCTGAGCTTTCTAAACACAAATTCTGGTGGTAATAAGGTGCCAAATTTTGTGGGGAATGAGCAAGAAAAAGTTGAACCACCTTATGCTGTTTAGCATGATCATACAATGCATGTACATCTACATCCCTTTCAATTATTTTCAAGCCCCCACTTTCAATATCTAGTCCAGGAATGCAGTAATACAATGCCCATATATTTTGCTTCACCTTGGCTACTAACAAGTCTAACAGTGGACTAAACATAATCCTATCATTCGATGAGGCCTCCATTACTAACTCCCTACCGTAATCATACCTTAAAGGGTCAAACATAAACACACCATTGTAGTGTATTTTGAACACCACATCAAGTGGTATGTCAATCATATCGCACCTGTTAGAACATATAACAATAATTTAGCCTATATATACCAAATCCAGGAAAACAAAAAAAAATTTATATTTTCAGTAAATTTAATTATAACTATACAAATGGGGAAAGAAAATGTTAAAATAAACATGGAATATACCTTATGTCCCCTCCAATTGTGGAATGGACCAATCAATTAAATGAATTTAACCTTGTTACAAATTAGGGTTTGGACCACTTTTTGGATAGTGACGTTAAAATAAGATGGTGTGGGGTAAAGTTGGGGATAAAGTTAGGATAAGGCTAGATTATAATATGGGATCCTCGTACCTAAACCTCGTATTGTCATGGGCGTGTGGAGAAGTAATGGAGGCAAGTGGTGGGTAAGACAAATAGTGACTTGTAATTCCAGGTTGGAATTAAACATAACTGCTATATGTAAAAAAAACTGTTTACCGGCTAATTTGGTCACTTTGTGCGTTTTCTAGGGGGTATTCATGAGTTTAGATAAAAAATTGGGAAGGTTTTTGGTTGACTACGTAAAACCATGTTTTACGTAAAGTTGCGTACTTTTTTTTAACATTTACCCCTTACTAATACTGTATGAGATTTAGGAATCCATGTTTATTATCCTCTTAAGTAACATGTTTGACGCCCCGTTAATTACAGATTCTGACTTCGTCCCTACGTCCTGCATAATTCTTTGAATAAATGTCACATTATCTATACTACATATAATGGAGGAAGCACTCTCTCTCCAAAATTTTCAGACTTACAAGAAATAATGCATGATTTACAACACTTTAATGCACCCAATTTTCAGAATTACAACAAAGTAAGTATACTGTACAACAAAATAAAGCGTGGTGTTATTTTAAGACCAAAATTCTATCAAACAACATTAATGCTATTAAAAACACCCCTTCACCAAAAATTACAACCATTTAAGCACAATGTACAATAGCTGCAACCCTCCATTAAAACCCATCCATATTAATGCACATAATTTTCAGAGTTACAACAAAATAAGCATAGTGTACAACAACATAAGCATGCTGTAATTTTCAGACTTACAACATTAATGCTATTAATTAATACACCCCATCATCAATTAATACAAAATGTAAAGCACAATGTACAAATACATATCCACACAATTTGATGGTTGCTTCAATACGTATCAGTCCAAAACATATCCAAAAAAGTTTCAGCTTTTGATCTCAAATCGAAACAAATCGAAACTAAATCCAACATCCAAACTACAAACACAAATAGAAGGTTAGAAATTAAAAGAAAACAAAATAAATACTAACTCGCCCGAGTCAACGCGAGTTGACTCGGTGAGTCACCGAGTTGGACCGAGTCATAACGAGTCGCGGTCAAAATAATAGATCCACACGATTTTTAACATAAATAAAAGGTTTTATAAAAGATTTAAAGTAAAAATCGGTGTTATAAAAGTTTTAAAAAAAATTTAGGGTTTTTCGAATAAAAATAAATGAGGGAAGAGGAGGGCGCGTGAGGTGTTACCGATGAGGGGGAAAGTGGTGGAGAGGCGGTGGAGATGACGGTGGTGGTGTGTTAGTGGCGGTGAGGTGGTGTTTCGGTATCAAACGAGCTCCAAAGGGGATCAACTGCTCCAGAAATGGACGAAATGGGCCGATCTATTGATTTGGGGAGTTAAGGTTTTTGCTTGAAAATTTTTTCGGATATGGAAGGTGGCGGCCAGCCGGCGGTTACCGGAGGTGAGGGGTTGTCCGGCGAGGGTTAGAAAGAGAGGAGAAGCGTGTGTGTTTGTGTTAATAATTGTGAGGTAGAGAGAGAGAGAAAAATTGAGTTTTATTAAAATGGGAGGGGTCAAAAACGGACAAACAAAACTAGAAGGGTGAGAACGAAAAATAGGGGCGGAGGGGTTAAAGGGTTAACTTAGTGAAACTTTTGAAATATTAATCGTGGGACCCATTTGACGTACCAAACGGACTCGAAAAATTACGAAACTTGCGCCATTGTTCTCGAAATAATTTTTCCAATAAAAACGGGTATAAATACGCATAACTTTCTCGAAGTTAATTTATTTGGCAAATTCGATTCGTTTCGTGCTTTCTAGGTTGTGCCGGCTTGATAAAGGAATAACGCTCACGTTTATTAAGATATTTACCGGTTTTCAAGCCCAAACAAGTTCAAAGAAGTTTAAAAGTCATGAGAGATCAAAAATAAATATTTTGGATAGAAAATAAGTTTAGGAAATTTACCAGGTGTTACAGCACATACCCCTTAAAAGGAATAGCGTTCTCGCGATTCAGTTCAAGTTATGGGTTGGAATAGTGTTGGTGAAAAGGTGATGGTACGGGTAGTAGATTTGGGTCTCACTAGGTTGTAATTATACTATTGTCTTAACTAAATTTATTGTTATTTGTAAATTAATTGTTAAAAAAAATATGGTCGCATAACATCACATTGCCAGAAAATATAATCACAGGGTACCCGCTGCCGCATCGCGCAGGTACCATGCTAGTCCCACTTTAAAAGAGCTAGGTAAGTTTAAAGTAACTTTGATTTATTACTATATATGATTATATAGAAATTTAATCTTATCCCGTACGTAAAAGTTTGGAATGGACATATATATAAGCTTGTACATGAAGATAAGAAGAAAAGGATCGCAAACACATTATAATGGAAGTATCATAAGTGCTTTCTATCGGGCAGCTATCTCTGTAAAAGTTAAGCAATTGCTTGAACTTGTTGGATAAGAGGTTTCAGAGAAACCAGTACCAAGTAAGTTCCTATCTATGAAAAATGCTGGCTGTTTAGGTTTTGGCAATGCCCCTTCATTGCCTAACATGAGAACCACCGATGACATATTTGGCCTGTCTTCTGGACTTCGTTGTACGCATAATAAGCCAACTTCTATCGATCTTAAAACTTCTGATGGATTGCTTGCCTCAGCAAAACTTGAATCCAGGAGTTCCATTGACTTTCCTTCGCTATGCATCGTCCATGCCTAAATAAAAATGCGGATTTACTTATTAGGCAATAGAGTTATGCCAGATAAATTTGAAAATCAAGCAACTTACATGTCCAATAAGATTATTGTTATGCTCAGGATGAACAAATCCCCTGTTCCTCTTCCCACTCACAATCTCCAGCACTAATACACCAAAGCTGAAAACATCTGACTTTATTGAGAAAAGACCATCTAGCGCATACTCTGGAGACATGTAACCGCTATACATAGAATAATGTTTACAAGTCTTAAAAATAACGAATTTAACAAAAAGCGAATGAAGGTAAACCAGAATGTTGTATCTTACTAGGTACCAACAACTCTCTCGGTGTTAGCTTCCGTTTCATATCCTCCAAAGCTTCTAGCTATCCCAAATTCAGATATTTTTGGGTTCATATTCACATCTAGTAGAATATTGCTAGCTTTAAGATCTCTGTGAATGATTCTTAATCGTGAATCTTGATGAAGGTAAAGAAGTCCTCGAGCAATTCCTTTGATGATGTTGAGTCTCTTTTTCCAATCAAGGAGTGTGCTTTGCCTTTTATCTGCACATCATGTAGGTTTTGTTGTTCAAAGTATCTTACCGTAGTAAGTTACTATTGTCGATTTAATGGAAATTATATGATACTGACCAAATATAAACTCGTCTAAGCTTCTGTTTGGCATGTATTCATATATCAGCAACTTCTCGTCCCCCTTGATGCTACATCCGAGGAGCTTGACGAGATTCTGGTGCTGAAGTTTTGAAATGCATATAACTTCATTTATGAACTCATTACTTCCTTGATTGGAAGTCTTTGAGAGAAGTTTAACTGCAATTTCTTGCCCATCTTCTAGGATACCCTGAAGATTACCATTTTTTATGAGAAAACTGTCCAAAATTCAAAGGTAACTATCATTCATATTTTTTTGTATAATTTTGTTATCTATAATGAATTAGAATGTTGCTCTAAAAATTAGTCTAATGGACGAATCATAATGTGACGCTATACTCAGCAAACTGAATTCAAATAAATAAGATTCTTCATTTCCCTTATAGACCGGTCCAAATCCGCCCTCTCCAAGTTTATTAACGAGTGAAAAATTAGTAGTAGCTTTAGCAACTCTAGAGAAGCTAACTACATTTAGTGACCCCCCTGTGCGTTAATAATACAAAACCCGATAAATTGGTTGAACCTGCTCACAGAATACAGACTATTCTGAACCATTTAACATACTTATTACTTTAGGTTTAATTTTTTAAATCGATTCTGATCACTTTATCGCTAAAACTCTACAAATATCTTACCTTCCTCAGTTTGTGGTGAAAGATGTCTTTTTCTCCAAGCATACCACAACCATGTGTTCAAACTTATCACAAAAACCGTCGAAAAGACTCCAATCAAGATGTTTTGATGTTTGTTCCTCCGTCCTTTTTAAAAACCGATGGAGCAAGTGCATGATCTTAACACGAAAAGTCAAAAACAACATCGTTAATCAACTTACAGACTCATAAAACCATGAAAGTAACCAGAAAGATTACATGATAGTAGATGTATATATATATTTTTTCATTATTTGAAATAAACATGAACAAAGCATAATGTATTCAAGTAGTTACCTAATTCGAAGGAAGCCATTCTCACAAATATATCTTGACCACCCCTCGAGCATGCCCTGATATCTAATAGGTTATTGAACCAAAGCAAGCAACCACTTCCTTCGCCTCTGATATCAATATTTGCATATGCCATACAAGATACAAGTGCAGTCCTGTAGGCATATTGCTTTACATTCCGTTAAAGACATAGTATTGTTAAACCATGAAGTCTGTGTATCTGGAAATTTTACATTAGAATACTTGATAAACCCATCTGTTCCATTTTTGCAATCCAAGGTTATTCTCCTCACACAACCACCTGTCCAATCTCCTGCTACCCAACCCCTTCTGTTTGTCGGCTCAAATTTTGCATCATCTAAGCACGAACATTTCTGCGTGTCTTCATTGTTGCAGCTTCCATAAGGGCCACAGATTTTGTAAGTGTCACAAATATCTCTTGGTACTGTCGCAATAACAAACCATATTTTCTTATCTTCTTGCCACACTAAAAATTCTAGATTCCCCGAAGAAGTCAAGGTGAACTTCGTTATTACAGAATTGTTTACCATATTATGAACCGCCTCTGTTTCATTAATAACCATATTGTATGAAAAGTACGTGTTGATGGAAGTCAAGGGTGACCCATTAAACCGTTCACCATTCCATGATCCGGTCCGAAACTTGACCTCCAAACCATCTCTTATTACTAAGTGAGGATAACCACGTGTGTCAACGCCCCAGGTGAATTCCTCTATAGCTGTATCATGAATACTCTTCCATGATGTTAAATGCCATTCGGCGCCTGTTAAGTAATTTTTTCCAATCTTCATGCCAGGTAGATTAGTATCCGTTGGATAGTCAAAACTCTCCCACAGAATCTTCATGCTGTTTTCATCCGTGATGACTAGATTTCCAGAGTCATAAAGCTGCGCATTTGCATTTCCTGATGATGTTGAGTTGGATGACCATACTACATGATCGGTATAGTTCTTGAGAAAAAGTTTTCTCGCACTGTCAATCCTTAACATGCTTGATGATACATTGGTGAGGGGGTAGTCTCTGTTGGCAACCCAAACCACTGTTTTAACAGAAATTTTCTTATACCAAATACCAACGTAAGTGTTATCCGAGCTACCTGGCTTGAAGAATCCCAGTTCAAATGTTCTACCCGGAGATACCAACGTGTCATTTTCTGTCAAGAACCTTGAGCCTGAGATGATGTCAGTTTCGGCTGTGTATATTTTTTGCATGTGGAGTGAAAAAACTAGAAGAACAAATATGGTTGCTTCCTACATTAAGATCAATCCCTTCAAGCTTTTCATTTTTTTAATCTAATCTCTATAATGGAATCGAAGTCTTATTATCACCTACCGTATGCTTGGGGTCAACAAGTCTTCTTGACAAAATGTCAATTCTCAAATGAATACAAGCCATGTAAGTTGCCAAAGAAATTAATACCAATCAAAACAATATCACATCAAGCCAAGAGCACCCGGTGCAGTTGAACTCATACCTCGCCAGTCCACCTTGGCACCTCGCCGTGCCTCTTCACCATACCGTGTGCCTTCAACTAATCTCGCCACTACCACCCTCGCCGTCTGCACGATGAGGGTGTGCATCGTCATTTTTTTTTTTTTTTTTTTTTTTTTTTTTTTTTTTCAAGTTTTGTAAATATGTAATGTATTAATATTTATGTAATGTATTAATATGTATGTGAAGTTGAATAAAGTTGTAAAGTTTTTATAAAACTTGTAATGTTTTACAATAGTAGTAACGTTTTTCTAAAGATGGAAATGAAAATACATTAAACATCAAATAGAAATACATTAAACATCGATTTGAAAAAACAACGTACGATTAAAATAAATTACGATACGGAAATTAAAATGAAACTACAAATTAACATAAACTTACGATATGTTCACGTGTGGGAGGTTTTGAGAAACCACCCCAAATGGGATGAATGAAATGCTTAACGTATGGTTATTTTCGTATCGTGTTTTTTTCGTATCGTGTCTTTTACCGTATCGTTATTTTACGTTTCGTATGTTTTTTATTGTGTTGTATTGTATTTTTATTTTTAATGAAATGAATTTAGTTTATTTAGAAATTTGAATAAAAAAAATAAAGTTGTAAGTGGTGGGCCCCAAATGAGTAAGTTGTAGTTATTTCCTAGTGAGAGGGGGTTAGTTGTGTAGGTTTGTTAAAGTGATGTGGCACCCGGTGGGCCTAAATGAAGAGGTATGGGTACTCACTGCACCTTGTGCTCTAAGCACGTGTAGGTCCGCAACAAGAAAAAGTCAAATAGTACAGACTTATATTTCCACGCCACTACAAGCGTGTAGTTTATTTTTGTAAGGGGCAATTCCATCTATACCTAACTTAAACATCATAGTTTTATATTTCCCCAATACATGCTTTAAAAGCATTGTATATGTGCACTAAAAACTTGTGTTTTCGGTAATATAGAATTTTGATATTTAGGTTGGGTAAATATGGAATTATCCATTTTTTAATTATCCACACCACCTATCGTATACACTTAGCATTGTGGACTGAAAAGACATTCACATATAAAACCGTGGACAATAAAGTACACATTTATGTTAGTGAAATATAAAATAAATCTTAAACCCAAAAAACCATAGAGAAATATAAGGACTGATATGTAGATACTTTACAAAGAAAACCGTGGACATTTGAAAAATAAATTAAATATAACTAAAATAAAATAAAAAGAAAGTGACACACATGAGCGTGTACTTTTTTTCTAAAAAAAATGCGTAAAGGACTTTGAAAAAAGAGTAAAATACATTGTTCGTCTCTGAACTTGTACCCAAAATACACGCAAAGTCATTTTTAAAAACTAAATACACCCAAGTTCCATACTGTTCACTTTTTGCATCACCCAAAGTCCCTTTGATAGTGTTCCGCCAATCCATGTCCGTTATCTAGAAAACACGCCTTTTTACTCTGAGGACATAATGGTCTCTAGGACCGATAATACTATTGATTTATGTGGTTCAGGGGGTCGGGGAAGCTCAAAGTAAAGAAAATACATGATATTATTTATATGAATGAGAGCGAAGATGTGTGTGTTTTCTAGAGAGAGAAAGGAAAAATACACACACCTTATTTTACAAGAGAGACATCTACCCTCCTAGTTGTGACTAGGAGGGGTATTTATACTACAAAACTAGCTAATCTTTACCCTATTGGCAAGACTAGTCCATATATGTTGAAACTATTTCAATTCCCACATATAACTTTACTTTAAAGGCTAACAATCTCTCCCCAAAGTGATGTCATATGTGAATTGCTTACAACGTTCCCTACAAGTAAAATTAAATACAAAACATAAAAGCAGCAGCTCTGAGAATGTCTTCATGGTCTTCAAAACTTGATTACTTCTTTCAGCTTCATGAATCTCCTCAGCTACCATCTCCTTACTTGTAGAAGAACACTATGAGCAAATCTAATTAGGGGTTAAGTATGACTATTCACTCACCCCTAATTAGTGCTCTCCCCCAAACTGACAAACTTTCTGATGAATGCCCTAAATCTGAAGAAGTCTTTTGATAAGTAAATGCATACCGTCTTTAGTCTTCTAACACGCAACGGAAAATGTAGAACAGACTGTAGACTAGACCTTCTTCAAGATTTTCCATTTAGGGGAATAAAATATCAACATCTTCATCTCACCAAGTGCATCATAGTTATCTTACATATGAAAAATCAGCCCGTAACGTACACATGAAATGATAACACCAAAGTAACAAGTTGAAACACTGATCATCTTGAATTTGTTGCCAGAAATTGATGAAAGTGGATAAGGGAGAAGTGCGTAGGAAAAGATGAGAAGATAAGGATATATAATCAACTAATCTCTGACACAAATCATTTCATAAATCATTAAACCCGATCATGTGAACCTGTTGTGCGTCCTCGATGTACACATTTCTCTCCCCTGATGGTTACGATTTATCAGAATCAACATAATAATGTTTACATGAAGCATTAACTGGAAGCACTTTATCATTAATCATATCATCCCGCGAGAAGATGTCGATAAACCCAATCTACTAACAATACCATTTAAAATGTATAACTCATTACCAACCCCCTGTATCAAAATCAACGGCTCTCTGTAGTAACCACATGTGAAGATAACCCGATATGACGAACTTGAGAATGAAGTAAAATCCCCAGACGTGTGACTTAAGCTTGTACTATCTTGTGACTAAAAATGGTGTACCCTATTGTTGGAGTATGCTCGTGTCATAATAACTAATTATGTGACTAGACATATGTGAGCCTATGGGGTCACACACATATACACTGAGGTACCACTTTATATATCGTGTTTATTGTATTTACGATATATAAATAACCGTATGTAACTAAGGATCACTATTGGGCTTCTAATGACTAAGTAAAGGACTTAATCTATTGGACATGAAAATCAAATGGTGAGCCCATTTGAAGCCCATAAGTGGCCGGCCATATTGAGGCTTTGGAGGGATAGATTGGTTTTGAATTTGGACTAATAACTTATCTATATACGTGCACCTAGATTGGAGAGAACAATAATAACTTATCTCTACCTAATGTTCCTAGAGCCAAGAGATAACTAGAACCAAGATATTAACTAAAAAAAAAAGTGCCTCTCCTCTCTCCCCCCTCCATATCTCACGGCAAAAGACACAAACACACTAGGTGTTTTTGTCTTCAAACTCTCTCCTTTGAATCTTGCTTATTCAAAGGTGACTTGCAAGGTTACAAGGTTAAAGACTAGCATCAACAGGTATACGGTGAAGTGTAGTATGGACATTCATAGAGGTGATCTACTTTGGTCACTTGGTTAGAGAGTAGATTGGTGTTGAGAAGGTCTCCATAGATTTCTACCGATCACGCTACAAAGGTATGATACTTGTATTCTAATTTGTGATTGATCATATGGCTATATGGATCCGTTGTTGGTGATGTTTTCCACTGCGTTCATATGTTAAGTTTGTTTATATATATTCAACATCACCTATAGTGGTATCACGAGCCATCATATGATGTCATATGATCATCTTGTATGCGTAAAAATGGCTAAAAACGCGTGTTTTTAATGGATTTAAAAGTATATTTTCAAAACAGCCCCGGGGGCTATTTTTTTGTAAATAAGTCGACCCATATGGGGTCTAATGATCTGGACTTTTTGATCCTATGGCCATTTGTTATGCATACTTTAATTGGTATACTAGTTTGGTACCCGTAAAATGGCCAAAAACGCGTTAATTTGATAGTTTTATGAAACGATTTCAAATCAGCCCATGAGGCTTAATTTTCTATGGTAATATGATGTTAAGAAGGTCCTAATATCAGTGGGTTTTGAACCTATGGCCATTTGACACGCGTACCAATCGGGGTTTTAATTATTGTAAATTAATTTCCTCAATTTCGTTAGCTAACAATTTACTTCTTGTTAATTATTTTGTTGTCCATGGAAAATACATGCATGTTTGTCCATGGAGTTATCCAACACCTTATTTTGATCATAATAGTATTGTATTATTGTGTGTATATGCAAAGCCGATGAAAACCTAGACCACTTATGCCTTGTGATGTTGTGATTTGTTGGTTGATTTCTTGTTTTTATTTGAGGTTGCCATATGTTTGGCACTTTTGAAATGTAAATTCATTTTGGTTTGCCATTGTTTGGGTATTTTTACAATAGATAGGAAGTAGATTAGGTGTACTTTACTTTATATATCATGTAATCAAAAGCTTGGAATCAAATGGCAAAAGAATGAAGGATTTTGGACCAAAAGTAGCTGCTGGACACACTGCTAGAAAAATGCAATTTCCAGGAGATTGGTAAGGTATTTTGGGTTGAATTTTTTTGTGCAGGTTCACAAGACATGGGCCTACAACTTTTTCAACTAGGCCAAAGCATGAGGAGGTCATCTTCTAGGCGCTTTGGGCCTCTAAAGACAGGAAAACTGGGCTGACAGAATCATTTTTTCATGTGCATAATGGGCTTTTACTTGCCCATGATGGTCTTGGGGCAAGTGGGAGCCCTCCGTGTGGTTGTGTATTATGTCCCTAGTTGACTCTTGGTTCTCGTGATGGCTCACGAGACCAAGCATAGGATTTTCATCGGTTGAGGCTTTGCATGTTGTGGTTGTGTGGTTGTTTGGTTGTTTTATATATGCTATGATAATATGTAAAATGGAAAATGTTTTCTAAAAATGAAACACAAACCAATTTGGACTAAGTCTTATAATTTAGTTTAACTAAGTTTAAATATTGATTTGAAACTTAAAATCATTGTTTTCTAAATAACACTTAAACTAGTTAAGTTTGTTTATTTATTTATTGTATTGTCCAAACTTAATTATAATCCACTTAGGATTTATATTAGTCTTGAAAATGGACAACTTGACACACATAAATTAAAAAAATGATTAGACTTAAGTAAAGAAAAGTTTTTAACTTGTGCTACGAAGAATGAATGCATGCTTCTTTCGTACACGTTTTTGATCCACAATCAAAATAATTTACCTGTCAAAATTTAAGTCATGCCGTCCAATTTTGAGAACACTTGCAATTACTTTTTGCCTATGCGTTGGACCTAGGTTGAATTGTAACCCAAGGTGACTATTCTCTATGCGTGAGACCTAGATATATTCTCACACGTTTTCAAATTGGATGACTTAATCGAGTTAAGTGGTTAGACCTTGACCCGAGGCAAAGATGGGACTAAACATGCCAGCTTGACACTAGTTGCTTGTTCACTAGTGCCATGAGTCCCATAAAGTTCTAAGAGTTGCACATGTAATGCAATTGGTCGACGTTACCTACCTATTGAATCCACCATTACTAGCAGATCAACTGATGTGATGGTCGAACCTCAATGAGGATCTTAGCTTTTTCGTAAAATTAATTGTTTTAATGAGCTTAAACTTGGGTAGTTAATTTTAAAAAGGATTAATTATTGAAAATTACTAAAACTTGAACTTTGTTTATTTTGTAGATGACAACTCCTAATCAAACCATGAACAACTCGACAATCAGATCAATTCTTGAAAAAGAGAAATTGAATGGTAACAACTTTTTGGACTGGTATCGCAACCTGAGGATTGTCCTCAAGGCTGAACAAAAGTTTTACCATCTGGAAGGGCCTTTGCCTGAAGCACCTCCTGCTAATGCTACTGCTACTGTTCGTAACGCCTACTCTCGTAGGGTTCAAGAGCAACAAGAAGTGGCTTGTCTCATGCTTGCAAGCATGATCCCTGAGCTCCAAAAGAACTTAGAGGACCTTGCAGCATTTGACATGTTGACAGAACTAAAAACCATGTTCGAACAACAAGCTGAGCAAGAACTGTTTGACACTGTCAAAGCTTTTCATGCTTGCAAGCAGGAGGAGGGCCAATCGGTCAGTAGCTATGTCATGAAAATGAAAGGCTACCTGGACCAAATGGAGCATTTGGGATACCCCATGCCTCAGATCCTTGGAGTGAGCTTGATTCTTACCTCACTGTCGAAGGATTATGACCAATTCGTGCAGAACTACAATATGCACAGCATGGGCAAGACCATTCCCGAACTGCACAACATGCTTAAACTTGCATAAAAGGGAATGCCCAAGAAGGCTCCAATGGTCCTAGCTATCAAGCAAGGCATAATCCAGAAGAATAACAAGCCGATGGCACATGGCAAGGGACAAGGTAAGGGCAAGGGTAAGCGTGCTTACACCCCCAAACCAAAGATCCCCCCACCTGCCAAAAAGGAGCACCCGGCTAAGGACACCCTCTGTCACCATTGTGGAGTGAAGGGGCACTGGAGGCGGAACTGTCCGACCTACCTTGAAGAGTTAAAGAAGAACAAAGCTAGCAGAGCTAGCACATCAGGTATCTTCACTATAGAACTCTATACTTTTCCTAACAAATCCTGGGTATATGATACAGGTTGTGGAACTCACATTTGTAATAATGTGCAGGGGCTTAGGGGAAGCAGAAAGTTGAAGCAAGGAGCTTTGAATCTGTACGTGGGTAATGGCAACCGTGCAGCTGTCGAAGCAATAGGGAGCTTTGATCTCATCCTCCCTAATGGTTTAGTTATTGTTTTGAATAATTGCCATTTTGCACCTACTATCACTAGAGGTGTTGTTTCACTTTCACGTTTGAAGGATGATGGTTTCTGATTGAACAAATAATTGCCAACCAAGCCTTCGATGGTGATCAAAGGAATAATGGGGTGTTGAGATTGCGCCAAGCTTGTTCTTAACCTGAAAATAAGAAATACGAAGACACTACGTTAAGTGATTGCGCAGGGGTTGGACCCTGCGAACCACCTCCGGCGTGCGAGTAAGTATGTGTAATGGTAATGTAGGTCGTAAATTTAGAGAGTGAAGTTAACTAACTTAGTTTTTGGCCCGACTATGCTATTTATAGGGGAGAAATAGGGCATAGTAGGCGGTTGCACATAGTTCGGAGATCATGGGGGCGTCCCATGGAAAGTGGTAACCGCTAGGGCTTTGTAGCCCACGATCTCTATTTTGGCGGGAAAGCCAAGGGATAGAGGAGATGTGGGTTTGACCAGGTCAGGATGGTCCTTCGTGCTATTCCCTTCGTCAGGAATACCCCGAAGGGCTTAGGGCTTCGATTGGCGGATTCCCACATGGTAACCAGTTCTTAGGCGAATGGTTTTAAGCCAATGAAACGTGTTAAAAGATTAACCTGGGCCTTCGAAGGGAGGGCTTTCTACAGGCTCGAAGGGAAGTCCTTCGACCCGTTAGGAGGGTACATCATTAAGCCCCCCAGTCGAAAGTGATATATACGTACGAGTATAAATTGCATTCGACTCAAAAAACATGCATTACACCTATTAAATTACACTCTCGTGCGAAAATGAATGACTAACCAAACCGCGCATTTAATGCGGGCTAATGATTATCTTCCCACTTGGGCTGTAAACTCAAACGGCTTATTTATTCGGTATTAGCAAACATCACTTCAAAATTTAAATGCCCATTTAAGATCCATAAGATCTTCAAAGTTAGGTGTACACGTGTGCGCTTGGGATCAAAACCGTCTGGGTACATAAACCCAAAATAATTAAACCCTAGCTCATTTTACCTCCACCCAAAATACACATTGCTCTGCAATCTTGTGCTTCCGTTGGAATCAAAAGGTAAAATTCCACTAAACCTTCCTTGATCTTTTATTCTTTTAATATGAGCATGGCCGCTAAGCGAATTATTAGGCAACAGACCTGTACCTTGTTGAAACAAGCCTTATCTGAGTTCCTGCTTGATTACCCTATACCCTCGGAGTACAAAATTATGCTCCCTAATAAGAAACAAAATATTTTCGATGCTCCCGAAGGGTTTGTGGGTTTGTATGTGCATGCATTCACTCAATCGAATCTTAGGATACCTATTCATCCCTTGATTTTAGAGTTTCTACAATACTATCAAGTTCATGTGTCTAGGTTAAACCCTTTTGGTCTTGCTAAATTGACCACCTACATCGTAATGTGTAAAGCATACGGTTATGAACCCACATTGACGGTGCTTAGGGGTTTTGTGAATCTCTACCCTGGTGGCGATTGGGTAACCATTGCCAAAAGGGGTGAACATGACGTACCTGCTCTTGTCACGAAACCTTTTTCGAATATTAGAAACTGGAAAGGACAGTTTTTCTATGTTGAGAGTACTATCATACCTCCTGAGTATCCAGCATTGTTGGATAAAGCAAATATGTATGACGAGAAGAAGTACAATGACCCTCTTCCCTATGAGATAAGGAGTGACCCCTTGTACCAGCGTCTCGCACGCCACCCTGCTGACGTCCAAACATTTCCGGAGCCTACATTGTACATGGCTGGTTTAAGTGACAGCTGGGACGGGTCTCCGTCATCACCTGAAATAATTTATGAAGGAAAAAGTATATATATATATCTTACTTAAATAATTCAAATAACTTATCTGCTGATATTCATCTCCTTTTCGTTTGTTTGTGCAGAAATGGCTTTCCGTAATTTTGTTGTGGCCGGAGGTGCCAAGGAAGTTAGCTTTATGCCAAGGGATCCTCAGGATACGAGTTACGGAGTGGGATCTCCTTCCATCTCTGTCAATAATAATGATGTTGATGTCTCTCCACCCAAGCCTCTTGTTGTGCTCCCCCCAATCAAACCCCTTGGTACTGAGGAAGCCCCCCAGCTAGTGGAGGATGTTGGTGACTCTGATGATACCCCCTCCGGAAGTGATCAGCTCAGGATCGTAGGGTCCTCCGACATTGCTGATAGAGTGAGAACAAGGAAAGGTACCAGTGCCAAAGTTGCAAAGACTGCTCCAAAAAGAAAACCCAATGTTCCTACACCCTTATCGAGGAATGTCAAGCAAAAAACAGAAAAAGCTCGTGGGAAAGCCATTATGTATGCGCCAGAGGGAATGGTTGATGAAGATGGCATCTCAGGTAAGTGAAAATTCCTCAAGTCTTCCTTCCTTTCCGTAATATTGCGTATTTGGCTTATATCGCTTTCTTCCTTTTTTTTTTTTTTTTTTTTTTTTTTTTTTTTTTTTTTTTAGGTTTGCCAGATACGAAGGAACTGCCCAACGCTCTCTCCTGCCGCTTGCTTGTTGAGAATGTCACTCCTGCCTCATGGAGGAGTAAAATGAATGAGATGTCCATTGAGAAACTTTGCTATCTCAACGACAAAAGTTATATCCGGCAAGCAATGCTGGACAGCCATCTTAGCTTTCGCACCAGGGGGTTGCTTAACAAAGTCAAGGAAGCGAAGGAGGAGGTTGCTGCTGTTGTTGCCAGAGAGAAAGAAAGGGAGAAAAATTATGCTGAGTTGGAGAAGAGGTGTGACGAAGCCATGGAGAACTTTGAGAAACATCCAAGGTATGAGGCTTTTCGAGATAAGATTGATGGTCTTGAGAAACAGCTTAAAGAATCGCAGGCTGAGTGTGGTAGGCTAAAACTGGAGGAAGCTAAGGTTGTTGGTTATGAAAACCAGGTGAGTGCCCTGGAGTCTAAGTGTACTGGGTTGGAGACTGAGAGGGCCAGACTAGTGGAGCAGGATGCTAAGCGTTGTCAAGAGGTTGATAAGTTGAAGCTCGAATGCCAAAGTTTGAGAAAAGATAGGGCTGAGTTTGTATCGAAGGTTGTTCCCTACGTTGCTATGGAATTATATCATAGCGATGAGGTGGGGGAGGTTGTGGGTAAGCTAGTGAATGCAGCCATATTTCATGGCAAATGCACAACTTTAGAGGAGATTGCCGAAACCAAAAAACCAGTTGTGCTTTCGGAGGTGCCATACTATCGTCCGAATTCCATTCGTGAGTATGATGAAGCTGGTAACGCATTTACCACGGCAGTGTACCCCTTTCTTGCCGAAGCAACCAAAGATCCTTCAGCCTCCATCGAAGATCTCCTTTCTAAAAAACCCAAGAGCATACAGCCTCCATCTCGAACTAAAAGAACCTTGTCTGAGAAACCCAAGTCTGCGACTCATCTGGAAGACCCAAACTCTTCTATAAACTAATGAAGGCTGCCATGTTGGCAGTAATTTAGTCTGTAAGGGTGGCGTGTACCCTTTAAAACAATTTGGTTATGTTTAAAGGCTGGTGCCTTTGTTTAAGGCAATTTATCATGCTTTTATCAGGCGTGTGCCTGTTGGAATAGTTTGTCTGGGCTTAGTCCCATAACTTTAAACAATTATCTCTTTTGATGATAGCTACGCCTGTGCGTAGTCTTTGTGAATCTTAATTTGGAGGAATACTCTCCTTTTTTGATGCCATGCTTATCTTCTCTTACGCTCATTACAAGAACGTAAACATACAACCTAAGGTTATAACCTTATTGTGTGTATTTTGGACCAAGATTTTATGCAATCGTATAATTTGACTGCGACAGAGGGTCCCGACCCACTCCGTCTTTATCCTTAAGTTACAGAGGGCTTTTAATACCCTAATACTTTATAGGAAAGTTAATGTGAATTGTAATGGATGTTAATATTATATAAGACATGTGCCTTGCTTCATCCTTCGACATTGAAACTTGTAAAGTACTTGGCTGAACAAATCTATGTTGTATAAAACGAAACAAGAGATTTTGAGGGAAACATGTTATATCATTAAGTGGGTAGGGAGGATTACATCATTTGAAGAAATGAATACTAGACACCTACCATTAATGCTTCTTTCCCATGTGAGAAGACTGTGTTACATGAAATTGAAAACAACTAAGTGCTTTTTAAAGAAAGGTAAGTTCTTATATGTAAGACTTACGAGAGTTGGCGTCATGTCCAAACTTGTTCAAGACATTTTTTGCTTCTGCCCTTCGAGCTTCTATGTCTTTTTGCCACATTAATTCTTCTTTGACGCTAGGCTCTTTCACTTGGTTTTGTTAGCTTTTATTCGAAGGACAACTTCCTATATGCCCTCAAGGCTTTGGGAAGTTTGTCTGCCCACTTATGCTGATATTGCCCTAGCTTCATCTCGATTTCGGTGACAATATCCTTGTCAACACAAACGAACCTTTGCTTCACATTCAGGCTTTTGTAGAAAGAAAGGAACACTCCTTCGGCAAAGTGTGGCCTTTCGTAAGAGGTGATAACTTGTGGGATTCCAAATCTGAAAATTATGTGTTCCCACATGAACTCTTCCACATCTTTTCCTTTTGTTGATGCCAACGGCTTGGCCTCAACCCACTTGGTGAAATGATCGATGGCTATGACCAAGAATTGTACCCCTCCAGGAGCTAATGGTAGGGGTCCGATTATGCTGACTCCCCATTGACCGAAAGGCCTTACTGTCATGCTAGATGTCGCATCATACTCTAAGGGTTTCCGGGTTTTGGAGTGTGTCTGACATACCATGCATGTTCTGATTGCTTCCCTTGCGTCTTCTAGTACGGATGGCCAGTAATAACCCCATTTTGTTACCTTCGAGGCGATGGCCCTAGGGCTTGTGTGTCTTCTACAAAATTCTTCATGAGCATTGTAGAGAATGTTCGAGGCCTGTTTTAATTCGACACAACGAAGCCAAGGAGATGAAAGACGCCTTTTGTAGAGATTATTGCCTATGAGCCTGTACTGGGGACTTTTGACTATGATTCTTCGTGCCGACTTTGAATTATCGGGCAAAATGCCGCTTATCAAGTACGTTTCTATTGGTGTTATCCAGCTGGAGCCTTCATCAAATGTTTCACTTCGTGCAATTGACCTGGTGGCCAATACTTCCACTAAAACCTCGCTGGGTAAATGAGCGAAAGCAGTCGATGCTAATTTGATTAGGGCCTCCGCCTTTTTGTTTTGGCTTATGTGGACATTTGTCACTTTGTGTCGTTCGAAACCCTGAAGGAGCTTGTTAACTTCGTTCAAGTATTCCTTGATTATTGGCTGCCTCGCTCTGTAAGAACCCTTGATTTGACTAGTGACTGAAAGTGAGCCTACGAGGATGGAGAGGTCATGAACCTTCATGCCCTTCGCGAGTCGAAGGCCAGCCAGCAAGGCTTCGTACTCTGCTTCATTTTTTGTGGCCTTGAATTCAAAACGTAGTGCATAACTGTACTCCTTTCCCTCCGGATTAATTAGGATTAAACCTGTTCCGAAACCATCGGAGCTTGAGGCTCCGTCAGTGTATAATTTCCATCCCTCCGTTGCTGTTGGGGGAGTTTCTCCATTTTGGCTGTGTCCGGAAGGTGTTTCGTTGAGGACTTCTGCGGATGTCTGACTCTTGATGGAGCTTGGACTATCACGTCTTTTCAATGATCTTGGAGCTGGTAGGTCAATAGCTGCTTTGAACTTCGAAGGGTTGGCTTTGACTCCTTGCTTCGTTGACTTAATGGGTTTGAACCCCTTGAGTCGATATTCCTTGTCGTAGAGCTTGTCATCAATCATCGGTGCCTGAGGAGTTCTGGTGTTCCTAGAATGTGTCCCTTCGAAGACCTTCCCCTCGGCTTTGTGTGGCTTTTTCAAGTCTGCTGTGGAACTATTTGGAGGTCGCTTTTCGCCTTACACTCTTCGTTTTGCGTGATGCTTTTTTGTGACGATATCTTCTTCGACATCCGCACTCCTGATAACATCATTCGGAGGTTTTTTAGAACCTTCCTTTTTTTTCTTGCTATCCTTCGGGCTGTGCTCAGAAAATATTGTCCTTATTCTGTTGGGTGTGTGAAATTTCACCGCTGCATGTATAGTGGAGACTACTATACCCATCTTTTGCATGGCGGTCCTCCCTATCAACAAGTTGTAAGGAGAGTTGGACCTTACAATAGTAAACATGAGGGTTTCTGTCCTTGCAATCCTGCCTTCTCCGATTGTTATTTCCAGCGGAACTTCTCCTAGAGGCCACGAGCGTTCGCCAGAAAACCTTACTAAAGGCATCTTTGAGTCAACCCTTTGAGACCTGACCGCAGGCGAAAGCTTTCGAAAGCAATGTTCATATATGACTTCGCAAGGGCTTCCGCATTCCATGTAAGCTCCCCTTATTTCTTGGCTAAAGATTAGGACTTTGATAACCACCGGATCATTCGAAGGGATCCTGCCTGCGATGGGGGAAAACGTTATTTCCCTTACCTCGTTTGCTTCCTGCTCCGGTACCTTCCTTTTCGAAGTGGTTTCGTTTCTATGTATCATTAGTATGGGGGCTTCGGTAGGGTTAGTATCCTTGGCCATTTGAGTGTCAGTCATCTTTTCTTTGCCTTTCTTGATTCCTTTTACCAGGTGTGCCAATTGCCCAGATCTTACGGCCTCTTCAATTTGTTTCTTTAGTTCCCTGCAACTGTTCTTATCATGGCCATTGTCTTCGTGGAAGTGACAGTACTTGCTGGTATCCCTGTTTTTGCCCTTACTTGTCATACGGGGAGGCGCCTCGAAGGTTTTGGCTGCCCTCTCCGTAGCAAGTATTTCCTTTGGAGACTTCGATAGACTGCTTAGCAAACCATGGTTGGGGCCTTTGTTGTACGGAGAAAACCTATCTCTGTTCTTGTTCTTGTTCTTGGACCCCTCCCACGAAGAATGCTTCGAAAACTTGTTGTTGCTATCTTTATCTATCGGAGCCCCATTAGTGGACACCTCTTTTGCTTCGATCCAAGTATACGTCTTTTCGGTCAATCCCTTGTAAGTTGTCGGAAGGTCAGTGGACAAGAATTCCACCAAACTCCGATTCCGAAGGCCATGTACGAAACCAGAAATACGCTGATCTTCATGAAGACCCAAAATTTGCAAAGTCTCATCGGTGTACCTAGTAACGAAGGCCCTGGTGCTTTCGTTATCTTTTTGTTTGATGTTGTGCACCGTTAAATGAGTCCTTGTGAACTTCTTTTGCTGACTGAAGTGTGACCGGAACTTAGCATTGAGATCATCAAGGTTGACGATGCTACCGGGCTTTTGCCCATTCCACCAAATACGAGTAGAATCCCGTAGGGTGTATGTAAACATATGACAGGCCACCGGCATAACCCACTTTTGCATCTTGATAGCCCTTTCGAACAAGTGTAAGAAATTGTCCGGATCCCCCTTCCCATCATAAGTCCCGACATGTGAAGGCATTTTTAACCCATCAGGCAATGGGTAATCTTCTATCCATCTAACAAAAGGTGTAGCTGAACCCATAGGGTCTGAATATAGACAATTATAAGGTGGTGCATACATGGGGACAGTATTGTATGGATTGCTGTTTGGGGGCATTCCCATAGGAGTCTGGCCTGGGTAGGACTGATAAGGTGTATTCATGGCAAACGGGTAACTGTTTCCCATGGCGTACGGAGGGTACGCCATAGGATGGCCGAAGGGCATGCTCCCATAATTTTGGGGGAAGCTTGGGTTATTAGGCTGTCCATTTACTGGAGGATATAAATTTTGAGGATAAGACTGAGTTTGGAACGAGGGGTACATACCATTGGGAGGAATATTTCCTCCCATATTAATTGTAGACGGATTGCCTTCTATGCCTGATGCGTGAGAAGGCTGCAACGGAACCCCAGCTTCAGTCCTTCCAAGATGAGCTGCTAGCAAGGGAGGCAAAGTCACCCCCCCTTTCTTCCCTAAGCTGGCTCCTACCGTTAGAGCCTTCGGTAACCGCCCCTTCTCTTCTTGTCGGAGCCCTCTCGGGGACTCCTTCGAAACCAACGGACCTTTTGCTTAGCCTTCGACCAATTGGAGACCCAATTCTTAAGGCCGATAGGGTTGGCCCTTGGGTCGGAGGCCTAGGTTCCATCTCCATTTCTTCATCATACTCATCACTCGAGTATTCCAACTCCCTTCGCACCTCAGCATTCCTGACTTGTCTGTTACGAGCCCTTAAAAGGGTTTCCAACACTTCGTGGTTGGCTTCGACAAAGGCTGGGCTAATGACAGGTTCTGGGTTGGCTGATGTCAAAGCATGATTGTTGGTTGTGATTTCTGGGTGAGAACGTGTTGTGAAGGTGGAGGCGGTTATTGGGGGAAGGTTGTTAGGGTCGTTGGTTGGTATTGGTGTTAAGGTAGAGAAACCCGGTGGGGGAGTATCTTCTCTTCCTTGATCCATGCCGGAATAATAGTGAGATTAGTTGGTAGGTTATAAGCTCGGAATTAACGAGACCAATTGTAGCGGTCCCACGGATGGCACCACTGATTGAACAAATAATTCCCAACCAAGCCTTCGATGGTGATCAAAGGAATAATGGGGTGTTGAGATTGCGCCAAGCTTGTTCTTAACCTGAAAATAAGAAATACGAAGACACTACGTTAAGTGATTGCGCAGGGGTTGGACCCTGCGAACCACCTCCGGCGTGCGAGTAAGTATGTGTAATGGTAATGTAGGTCGTAAATTTAGAGAGTGAAGTTAACTTACTTAGTTTTTGGCCCGACTATGCTATTTATAGGGGAGAAATAGGGCATAGTGGGCGATTGCACATAGTTCGGAGATCATGGGGGCGTACCATGGAAGGTGGTAACCGCTAGCGCTTTGTAGCCCACGATCTCTGTTTTGGCGGGAAAGCCAAGGGATAGAGGAGACGTGGGTTTGACCAGGTCAGGATGGTCCTTCGTGCTAGTCCCTTCGTCAGGAATACCCCGAAGGGCTTAGGGCTTCGATTGGCGGATTCCCACATGGTAACCAGTTCGCAGGCGAATGGTTTTACGCCAATGAAACGTGTTAAAAGATTAACCTGGGCCTCCGAAGGGAGGGCTTTCTACAGGCTCGAAGGGAAGTCCTTCGACCCGTTAGGAGGGTACATCATCAGTTTCATTCATACTTTTACGGATTTTGGCATTTCAGTTTCTAAGGATGATGTTTTTTATTTTAATGCTATTCCTCGTGATGGTATTTTTGAAATTGATATGCATGATTCTATTTCAAACGATAGTTCTATATACAATGTTAGCAATAAGAAATCTAAACGTAACATAGATTCCACTTTTCTATGGCATTGCCGTCTTTGCCACATAAATAAGAAACGTATTACGAAGCTGTAACGCGATGGGCTTTTAGAGTCAACCGACCATGAGTCATTTGATAAATGCATTTCTTGCATATCTGGTAAGATGGCACGAAAGCCTTTCTCCCATGTTGGAGAAAGAGCTAAAGATCTACTTGGACTCATACATACTGACGTATGCGGCCCATTTAGAACAACGTCTAGGGAAGGAGCTAACTACTTCATTACTTTTACTGATGATTTCAGTAGATATGGTTATGTTTACTTGATTAAACATAAACATGAAGTATTTGAAATGTTCAAAGTCTTTCAAAATGAACTAGAAAATCAACTCGGCAAGACCATAAAGGCTCTTCGATCTGATCGAGGAGGTGAATATATGAGTCAAGAGTTTTTAGATCATCTAAAAAGGTGTGGGATCGTCTCACAATTCACTCCTCCATACACACCACCACATAATGGTGTATCTGAAAGGAGAAATCGAACCTTGTTAGACATGGTTCGATCTATGATGAGTCTAGCAACATTGCTAATGTCCTTTTGGGGTTATGCTCTAGAGTCTGCTGCACGCATTCTCAACATGGTTCCAACCAAGAAGGTCGAGAAGACACCATACGAAATATGGCATGGGAAGTGTAGGATCGAGTACTTCGAGCTTGATTGAGCTTGGTATAAACAAGAACCTCTGTATGCAATACAAGCGTTTATGCGGAACCTAAACAGCAAGTATTATAAAGAAGAAAACTCTAAAGGACAATGATCCTCTATGGATCAAACTATGAACTAGGAATTGTGATATTGAATATTGAAAAACGTTAAAGGCGTACCTAAACTCATAGACGGGTTTATCTTTTATACTAACAAGATCACCTAACCCTAACCCGTTCTACAAGTAAACGTGTGAAGAGATAAACAACAATCTCTTCTAAAAATAAATCTTAACAAACATTCTAAATATACGGATAACAAGTAATACTATCCGCAGCAACAATACTATCGGCAGGAACAAGATAACACTGTCGGCAGCAATGAGCGTTCAGCAGGAACCAAATCTATCAGCAGGAACCAGCTTAACACTATCGGCAGCAACAATGAAATACTTATTATACCAGAGATCCTAACAATCCTCCCCTAATCTTGAGGTTGACTAGGTTAACCTGCAAGATTCCACTGTGATAAAGCTTTGAACTTCTCAGGCTTGAGGACTGCGACTTAGCAGCAACAATATGGAGTAACAAGCAGCAACATCCATAACGTGCAAGATTCCAACTTCTATAGCATCCGGCAGCAACCTCAATAGTTCAGCAGGAATAAGAAATCTTCTCCAAAACATGTATACTGGTCACCATTACTTTCACTTGAACTTGGCTGCTACTATGACAATATGTACATCAAATCTCTTTAAGTTTCATACTATTCTCATCACATCCAGGTGTGTTAACTCCTGTGAGAGGTGAATCATTGAAAATTAATGGATTTGATGTCTCTTTACCAATAGCCATCACTACTGGAGTAGCCAATGTTTAGGTGTGTTAGACCATGGTACATTGATAACCATCTGATTTATTAGCAAATCAGCAACTATAAACGGATTTGACTTGTCTTTACCTGTAGCCGTTTGCTCAGGACTAGTCAATGCTTAGGTTACAGCAAACCTTGGTGAATTGAATACCAAATATGGATACCAAGTGTCTTTACCACAAACCATACTTTTGTGGACTAGCCAATCCTTTGGATCCCATAAGGGTTACATCCATGGTGAATTGAGAACCATTTTCAACTCTCAGAACTGAATCATGGGTGAGTTGAATACCCTATAGCTTTGAGCAAGCTATTACAGCTATCAACGGATTTGATTTTCACACCAGAGCCGTACCCTCATGGTGAGTCAACTCGTTCTTGTCTGCAAGACATGGTGAGTTGAGCACCATTTATTGTGCAGGTGTAAACACCAACACTGTACCTGCAAGGTGTTGCTCAAATCCAACTTATTAGCACACAAAATATACACAATTTTTTTTTTTTTTTTTTTTTTTTTTTTTTTTTTTTTTTTTTTTTAACTAAGAAACACACCAAAATAAAAGAAAGAAAAATAAGAAAAGAAATCAAAAGAAAGAAAGAAAGATAGAAAATATACAACAACAACAAGAACAATCCTCCCCTTAAGCTTATGACCCCTTAGCTGCAATTTGATCCTTGATGAATTTAACCAATTGTTCAGCTGTTGTTAGATCATTTCCTATAGTATGCTTAGGAACTCTGACCTTCTGAGTTAGCATTCTCTTTAACACTCCTTCAGTTAAAGGATAAGCAATATCCACAAACATAGTGAGGAACTTGCCAGAGATGAGTTCCACAACATGAACATTGGAATAAGGATATAATTTTCAAGAGAAGACTCTCCATGATGATTGATTACCCCACACCAGTTTAGCCTTGTCTCCATCCAATTTATTCATCAAGACTTGTAAATCTCCCCAAAGCAGCAAACCAATTCCAGTTGGAGTATTAGATTGATAATGATTATCCACTATCCTATAAAGATGCTCCAAATCTTTCCTCTCAACTTTATTCAAGATCTCCCTCAGAAAAGTAAAACATTTGACTGTCCCATTAAGAGAAAACCAAACATTAACTTCACCATCAGAGATAGACCTAAGCTCCCAATGAGCAATATTACCCCAAGAGTGAACAGAATCCCCCTCTGAATCACTATCTGAGTCAACTCTGATTAAATCATGATCAGCCACTTCAGCAATATCCAAAGAAGAAGAATAGTGAGAGAGACTCTTATTCCTTGTTCTTAAACCATACTGCAGGATAGAGGGAGATGGTTTGGCAGAAACAGAGACAGGATCAGCAGGAATATCAGCAGAAACAGGAACTTCTTTTGATGCCTCAGATATATCCACATTAGAATTTGATGCACCACACACTGTCTCTCCAGTCTTCATTATCTTTGCACTATCAGATTCTAAAGGTGAAGATGCTCTTTTCCTGCTTTGTGTAATATCAGTCTCTACTAAAGAGTTGAGTGTTGCATAAGTATCAAGAAACAACTTTTGAATGGCTGCATCAGTCCAACCCTTGAAGTAACTGATCTTGTAATTAGCTTCATTCTTCAGATACACCTTCATAAAATTGATATTTTCTCTGTTTGTGGGCAGCTTATATCCAGACCTTTGTCTTTCCCTTATCCTGTGCATCAATTCATTCCAAGTGGATGCTCTTTGTTTCTTTAAGATGAAATCCTTGAGCTTATCTGACTGTTCATTTAAATCCAACTTTGAATCTTGAAGAACCATAAATCCATGAGCTCTAATAATCATGTCAGTATTCAATAAGTATTCAACTTGCTCACTGAATTCTTCTGGAGAAGGATCTTCTGAACTTGGGTTATTCATAATCCCAGCAACATTCTGCTCATCAGCATACAATTTCTTTGCAAGCTCCTCATCTTGAGCAAGCTGAGCTAGTCTGGCTTTTTCAGCAGCAACTTCCTGTTCATGCACCTTCTCAGCTAACTCTTCATCATTTTCAGTTGCTTCGGGAGGAATGATGTCAATATTAGCAGCAACAGATGAACTACCAACAGTAGGAACAGGAACCTTAGACTCAGAAGAACCATCAACAACTTCAGCAGGAACACCAGAGACATCAGCAGCAATGGTTCTTGTTCCAGAAAAGACCTGAGGTTGTGTAGTATGCTCAGAGGAGGTAGGCACTTCAGTATGAGCACTATCAAGAGAGACAGATGCCAGCACATTAAGTCCATCAAAGGACATATCATCCTGATCTTCCTCAGACTCAGAAATAACAATCCTTCTTTTCTTCTGAGGATGTTGAGCTTCCAAAGAACTGATTCTATCATTTAGCTTTTGAATAATGTCACCAAAAGAATCTTTAGTGTCCTTGAGCTCCTTTTCCAAATTATCTACTTTCTCATTAAAAACCCTTTTTGTCTCTTGAAGTTCTGACTCTAATGCCTCAATTTTCTTCACAGATCTGTCAAGCAACTGGGTGAGGTCAGTAGCATCCTCAGCTCCACTAGTAGGAATATCTGATGTGTTAGGAGCTTCATTTGATCTAGGAGGAGATGTATGAAATTCTTCCCTTGTATGTGAGTCTTCACTGAATATCTGCCTAGTAGGACTAGGAGATAAAAGCCTTGAGGAAGAAGGTAAATCCACAGAAGGAGTTGGCTGAACAACAGGTGTATCATCTGAAGTAGGCTGATCATTGGGCTCAACAGGGTCATTAGTTTCAGGTGAGGGTGACACTGGTCTAGGTGATGGAGGCAATGGTTCATCAGCAGCAACAGATGCAGATGCATCAGCAGCAACTGAATTCCCTTCATCAGCTGCATTAGGTGATGGTGGGATACTGGCAATATCAGCAGGATCAGGGTTGACAGCAGGATCAGGGTTGTCAGCAGGATCAGGGTTGTGCAACATAGGGGGCAACAAAGGCAAATGTTGGCCAGCAAAGTTCATCTTCATCAGGGCAAACATTTTGGCAGTCAACCGATTGATAATCTTAGGAGATGTATTAATGGTCTGTACACCTAAGATGATTTGAAGAAATCTAGGGTACATCAAAAAGCTGTTTTTACCATTACTGAGATT
Source organism: Artemisia tridentata subsp. tridentata (assembly GCA_021014915.2). Classification (NCBI taxonomy): domain Eukaryota; kingdom Viridiplantae; phylum Streptophyta; class Magnoliopsida; order Asterales; family Asteraceae; genus Artemisia; species Artemisia tridentata. The sequence goes on from CP139505.1 coordinate 73,707,731, forward strand.
CTCAATCATTCCCTCAAAAATATATTTTTCCCAATTAAAGATCCTACCCTGAGATAAACAAACTAGACCAGATGCAATAGGACTTGGACATTGATCCCAACCACCTGTCTTAACACTCAGACACTGGAGTAAAGTATGAATTAGAAATCTCCATTGAGGAGACAACTTACTTTTTAAGAAAGTACAACTCCCAGTAACAGGATAACCTATAGCTGCCATTCCATCAGCAATATCTTGCCTTGAAAGATCATATTCTCCTTGCTCCTCAGGAAATTGAAGCTGTACCCGAATCAACTCCTCAGTAACAATCACTTCTTGGTCATCAATGGTAGCAACAATATCAACTTCCCTTCCCACGATGTGTCTTGCCTTAGCTGTCCTCCAAAACTGTTTGACCAATGAATCATATACCGTCACTGGACAATAAGTGAGGGCATAACAAATAGATGACTCACGAAGAAATGCTAGAACTTCATCATAACCAACACTTCTTGAAGAAGACTCCAAATAAGCCACCTTGTTATGATCATCCTTGTAACGAAGAGTTGTTGTCATTGCGTTGAAGAAATGATTTAGGGTTTGAAATGGGAAAATTAGGGTTCGATAGGTTTTAGAGAATTTGAGATGAGAGAAGTGCAATTATGCGTTGTGTTGCCAAAAATATCACTTTAAATTGCTGCAATTCTTTGCACGTAACATTGACCAATTAAATTGAGAAGGTTTGACCAATCGGCAGTAACACTTGGTCAATCGGCAGCAATAAGATCTTTGACCATTCGGCAGCAATGAGTTGGTTTGACCGTAGTCAACCTTCCAACTTAGTCATTAAGAACAACTTATCCGAATTATAACACAATACCAACCACCAATAAATTCGCACTAATCTCCATATTATATAACCCTCAAATCACATAACTTTATCATCACAAATCAAACCAAAAATCTTCAAAATCATGAGTTCATCCAAATAGCCAGTCATCGAAATCTCATCAGATTCTTCCTCCTCGAGTGACTCAGGATGGAACAACTACTTTCCCAAAACAGCATCATCCTCTAAAAACAAAGGTAAGGCCAAGGTTGAGGAGGATTCATCTGATCCTCTTCCATCTACCCCTTCTTCATTTGAGTACTTTAGCTCTGATGATGAAGATTCATCAGAGTTGAAGTCTTTGGTTTATTGTCAGGGTGAATGGGAGACTTTCCCTCCCAATTTTCCCATTACAGATGAGCTTAGGAAACAGATGAAGGAAACTGAAGCTCTGCTAGCTGAAGAGATGGAGAGGACAACTGCAGCTTTCTATAAAGTATCGGTTCCAAAAGGCAAGGCAAAACATCAAGAAGGCTCTAGCCGAGAAAAACCAAAACCTCGAAGTCGAGACAATCGACAACATGAAAGCCAAGATCCAAGACACAGGAAGAATCCCACCAGACCAACTCCCAAGCCAGCTCATCCAGCTCCACAATCAAGCAAGCCTAAGCCTATTCCACAGCCAAGCCATTCAACTGCAAGGACACGCTCCAGAACACATCAAAGGCCAACTACCTCAAGCTCTTCAAAGCCACCCCCTGAACCAAGACAACCACTGCCAGTGATATTGGCACTTCCAGTTCCCCATATTTATGAAGAGATCTGTCGCCAGAGAGGAAAGAGGTTCATGCCTGACAATCTTGGTAAGGGTAAAGAGAAGATGGAATAGGTGGTAGGGTTTAGGTAGATTGATGTAAGAAGGTTGGAATGATGATTTGAATGTTGATGATTAGAAGCTTTTGAAACTCGAAATCTTTTGTATCCAGCAACTGAATGTACTTATCTCCCTTATGAATGAATGAAAATTGCTGTGATTAGCTTTAAGTCCAAGCATTAAGAAACTGCAGAACAAAGATATCTAACAAAAGATACTGAAAAACCTGCAAAACAAACTTAGAGAAACACAAACCATAGACATAAACAAAAGAAAACAAGATAAAACTACAAGCATACAAGCATTAGCCTCCCCTTAGGCCAATGCAACCAGATAAATCAGCAAACAAAATTACAACAACATGATAAACCAAACAAGACAATTACCAAGGATACCATGGAGAATAAGCCATTCCCCCTCCAAAGATGTCACACCCTGAATTTACCTGTTAATGGCAGCGGATATGAATACCTTGGTGTGACTTTCATGGCGTCTCATACAATGGATATATTGAACGACCTAAAGTGTCGTTTTGAAAATACACGTTTGATCATAATTAAAATCAGAGTTTACAAAACATAGGTCCCAAATGATGTTGCAAGTTTATAACAAAACCATAGAAGATCAAACATTACATAAGTGCATGAAAATAAGTGATGCAAGTCGACCCCGCGACTCCAAAATAGCCAAATGCATGTCCACACGCTAGCTAACTACCTGAAAATACATTGCTAAAAACGGTCAACATAAAGTTGGTGAGAGATCATAGGTTTAATAAAATGAAGGTATACGATAGCCACAAGTATAAAGTGTATGACATAAGTCACATAAAAATGGTGCACAATAGACATAAGCTCATGACCCCGAAACTATGACTGAATCTGTGGTGCCCCTCAGAGTGTTTTGCCAGGCACTCTAATAAAAAGACATGAAATGCATCCGCTATCGGTTGTTGGTCAAAGCCAACACGGATGGAGGCGTCACCCTCGATAGATCTATCCACTCACTCTCGCTTACAGGTAAATTAACGGTTCATGATATAGGGGACTTTCATATGGCAACAAGGTAACTTAATCTATGTACAAGGAATTTGATACTAGGGCTCGCATATAAAAATGGTTGCAATGTATTCTCCCCCGTGGGATTTGAAATGAAATAATAAATTGAAAAACGGGGCTATGAAAACTCACCTCAAGTGATGGTACAACAATGCTATGAGTATGTGATGAACGGGAACAACAAGGCGCGTACACTAGCCGCTACCTATCATGAATGAGCATAATCTACTTAGATTATGAGGCAATGTAGTGCATGTACATGTATATGTAACCTATACCACTCGTACTTTGAAAATAATAATTATTGTTAATATGTAAAGTTCTTCCAAAACTTGATATAAATATGTTAACTTGTTTCGTCAAAACTAGTCATGTAATAAAGTGTATAAAATGTTCGTGTTAGTATCGGCGTTTTGGAAACATGAAATGTAATATGATAGTCGTGTTAATAAGTCTTTGATCGTACGTGTTCCAACGGGTAAGAATTACGGTTCTCCATAGTCGTTACGTGAAAAATATAGTTTCTAGTACGTAAACATTTTCTAGTTAAAAAGCTGTCAAAATGAAAGGTATATTATCGATGTTTAAACGCGTGTATCTTGTTCGTTATTAGCTCGTTTTCGACGTTCTTTATATCCGTGGGTTCGTATAAACATGTACTAATATATTTTCAGTAGCTCGGGTCATCTAGGTCGCGTTAAACGCCTCAGTTTGTCCGTCGAAAGTCGTGTAACAGCATGTTATTTTCTGAAAATTAGTTTTTGTCGTTAAACTTTGAAAAAATCATATCTCCTTCGTTATTAACTCGTTTTTATCCCCGTTTTCGGCCACGGCTTCGTCTCGGAATGTATTTTCTAAATATTTGGCCAAAAATTATCTCACACCTACTGATTTTCCCACGTTTCACTTTTAAGGACAGAATGTTTTATATACTTGTTAAAACTTGATTTTCTAGTTAGTAACTTGTCCAAAAATGTCACAAACAACAACCAATCTTTCTAAAACTTACCATATATCTTTTTAAAGTGTCAAGGGTCCTAAACATCATCATCCATGTAGATCTAACAAGGATCTAAGTATAAAACACTTCTAGGGCTCATAACTTGCAAAAAGATTTAAAAGGAGTGGTATAACTAACATATACATATAGATCTTGCATAAAAATGATATGAACATTATATTAACTTGGTAAAATTATGAAAATGAGTTTTGACAACTTACTTGAAAGATTAGTGATAAAAAGATGATGAAAACTTAAGAAACCTTTGAGTTTGTATTTCAAAACCCTTAAAGGAATACTAGATGGACTTGATTATGGATTGATCTTGAAAGTTTGTTGTTTTCTTCCTCTTGTTCTTGTTTGGCCGAATATACACACACACATATAGAGATGAGAGGGTTTCTTGAGATATTATGCAAAAATGAAGTGAAAATGTGGTAGGTAATTATATATATTAGACAAGAATTAGTGTGCATTAATTGTGAAGTGAAGTTGCAACTTGTGATGTGTTTTGGGGGGTGTGAGGCCGGCGCACAAAGAAGAGAAGGGGGGGGGGGCCTCTTTTGGATTAAACCTTGTGATGATTACATGTGTTTAGGTGTTTAATTTAATTAGTTTTAGGTGTAACCGGGTACCGCGTTTGCTAGAAATAAAATTTAACGGAGTTAGTCGGGACTTGACGAAGTCATAAAAATTACAAAAATATGTTGGGTACAAATATTGGGTGTTCGGGTAATTATTGTTTAGTTTTTACGAAAACCGTCGTAATTATATTAAATGTACGATATAAATTAAATAAATTCGCAAAATACCGGGTAAATGAATTTTATAATTTTCTTGATGTTAAAATGAGTATAAAAATATATCGGGACCATCGTGGGGATTGTCGGACGTGTTAGTCACATTTATCGATTGCGCGTTAACGTTTTAATTAAAAGTAATTATACGTAAAACGTCAAATGTAACAAAAATATTAATTTGATAAACCTACGAGTGGAATAGTATGAAAATGTAAATATGATGATATGCAGACTATTACTAGTCCGTATGCAATGATCCTACTGATGATGCATAAATTTTGCAGCTAACCCAAACCGGTTACGCTGAAATGAATGATGAATGATGGACATGAATGGTGATTTGTCGAGGTTAGGAAAGTGACCTGAAATTACGGGTTGTGACAGTCGCCCCTCCAAAAGGGAATTCAGTCCCTGAATTCAATTGTTGTTGGTTTCAGAAGCAGGTTCAGGAAAAAGGTGTGGATACTTGCGTAGCATTTGGTCTTCTCGTTCCCAAGTAAACTCGGGTCCTCTTCGAGAATTCCAGCGAACCTTCACGATAGGAATTCGACTCTGCTTCAATTGCTTGACCTCACGGTCCATGATTTCTACCGGTTCTTCCACAAAATTAAGCTTGTCATCTAGTTGAATTTCTTCAAGTGGAATAACGGACGACTCGTCGGAAAGACACTTCTTGAGGTTTGAAACATGAAACGTGTTATGAACGTTGCTGAGCTCTGGCGGAAGTTCAAGTTTGTAGGCTACCGAACCAATCTTTTCCAGAATCTTGAATGGCCCAATGTATCTCGGGTTCAGCTTCCCGCGTTTCCCAAATCGGATCACGCCCTTCCAAAGCGAAACCTTCAACATGACTTTATCTCCAACTTGAAATTCCAATGGTTTGCGTCGAACATCTACATAGCTTTTCTGTCGACTTCTAGCTGTTTCGAGCCTTTCTCGAATTTTAACAATCTTCTCGGTTGTATCTTGTACCATCTCTGGACCGGTTAATTGTACTTCACCAACTTCGGCCCAACACACTGGGGACCGGCATTTACGACCGTACAATGCCTCAAATGGTGCGGCCTTTATGCTCGAATGATAACTGTTATTATAAGAAAACTCGATTAATGGCAAATGGTTAGCCCAACCATGTCCAAAATCAATCACGCACGCCCTGAGCATATCTTCTAATGTCTGAATCGTCCTCTCACTCTGACCATCGGTCTGAGGATGATAGGCAGTGCTCATGTCTAATTTGGTGTTGAATGCATTTTGTAGTGACTTCCAGAAATTTGAAGTAAAACGACTATCTTTGTCGGAAATGATGGAGACTGGTGCACCGTGCTTTGAGACTATTTCCTTGACATAAAGTCTAGCGAGTTGGTCCATGAAATAAGTCTCTCTAATCGGTATGAAATGGGCTGATTTGGTGAGACGATCTACTATGACCCAAATAGCGTCGAATCCACCTGAAGTCTTAGGAAGTTTAGTAACAAAGTCCATTGTAATACGCTCCCATTTCCATTGAGGAATCTCTGGCTGTTGAAGTAACCCTGACGGTTTCTGATTCTCGGCTTTCACTTTAGCACACGTAAGACATTTGCTAACATACCTCGCTATCTCTGCTTTCATATCGGGCCACCAATAAAGTTGCTTGAGATCCTGATACATCTTATCAGAACCTGGATGAATAGAGTACTTTGACTTGTGCGACTCGTGCATAATCAACTCTCGTACTCCACCATAAAGGGGTATCCAACTTCTGTCCTTGAAGCATAACACTCCATCGGACCTCTTTACAAAACCATTCTTGTTCTCGGGCATACCGTAAATCTTCTCGTGTGGTCGGTTTTCTTCTTTGAGTGCTTCAATCTGAGCCTCTAAGATCTTTGATGGTAAAGGTGAAATAATTGTCATTCCCAATGACCTGACCCTCAAAGGTTTGGGTCGTTCTTTCCTGCTAAGTGCGTCAGCTACAACATTAGCTTTTCCCGGGTGATATTGGATCTCACAATCGTAGTCACTAAGCAACTCTAGCCAACGACGTTGCCTCATATTGAGTTCCTTCTGATCAAGTATATGCTGTAAGCTCTTGTGATCGGTATATACCACACACTTGATGCCATAAAGATAGTGCCTCCAAATCTTGAGTGCGAAAACTACAGCACCCAATTCCAAATCGTGTGTAGTGTAATTCTTCTCGTGTTTCTTAAGCTGACGTGACGCATAAGCAATCACTTTCTCGTTCTGCATTAACACGGCTCCAAGCCCTTTGTGTGAGGCATCGCAATATACCACAAAATTTTCAATTCCTTCTGGTAGTGCTAAAATCGGCGCGCTACAAAGCTTCTGTTTCAACAACTGAAATGCGGACTCTTGCTTATCTCCCCATTCGTACTTCTGATTCTTCTGTGTCAACTTGGTCAGCGGCTTGGCTATCTTAGAAAACCCTTCGATGAACCTCCTGTAATATCCGGCAAGTCCTAAAAATTGGCGAATTTCTGTCGGAGACTTGGGCGTAGCCCAATCTTTAACTGCCTCAATCTTTGCTGGATCAACTTGTAGTCCTTGGCTATCAATGACATGACCAAGAAATTGAACCTTTCGTATCCAAAAATCACACTTAGAAAATTTGGCATACAATTGCTCCTTCTTGAGCAGTTCTAGAATCGTTCTGAGGTGTTCTTCATGCTCTTGCTTACTCTTGGAATAAATTAAGATGTCGTCGATGAATACAATCACAAACTTATCAAGATACGGCCTACACACCCTATTCATGAGGTCCATGAATACCGCAGGTGCGTTAGTTAATCCGAACGGCATCACTTGAAACTCATAGTGTCCATAACGTGTTCTAAAGGCGGTCTTTGGGATATCCTCCTCCCGAACTCTAAGCTGATGGTAACCGGATCTCAAATCAATCTTGGAGTAATGACTAGAACCTTGCAACTGGTCGAACAAATCGTCAATCCTAGGGAGTGGATAACGATTCTTCACCGTCAACTTGTTCAGTTCTCGGTAGTCAATGCACATCCTGAAAGATCCATCTTTCTTCTTCACAAACAAAACCGGTGCTCCCCAAGGCGAGGAACTCGGTCTAATGAATCCCTTGTCCAGTAATTCTTGTAATTGGTTCGACAACTCTTGCATTTCGGAAGGCGCTAAACGATACGGTGCTCTTGCAACAGGTGCGGCTCCTGGCACTAAGTCGATCTGAAACTCAACTTGACGCGTAGGTGGTAGTCCAGGTAATTCTTCCGGAAAAACCTCGGGAAAGTCCTTAACAATTGGCACATCCCCAAGTCGTTTCTCATCCGACTTCTTCTCAGTGATGTGAGCCAAAAATGCATAACAACCCTTCTTGATGTACTTCGCGGTCTTGATGCATGATATGATACTAAGTCTAGTTCCGCTTCGCTCTCCACGAACAACTAATGTCTCCCCATCATAAGGAAGATGAACAACCTTCTCATCACAAATAATTTTTGCACGGTGACGGGACAACCAATCCATGCCGATGACAATGTCAAAACTACCAAGTTCTACAGGCATAAGATCTATGTTGAATGGATGATTAAGGAAATTGATGGTGCAATTACGGAGAACTGTATTGGTGCTAACTAAAGACCCATTAGCTAGTTCAACTTGAAATGAAATGTCTAGTGCGGTTGGTGTAATATTGAGTAAAGGTGCAAACTTAAGTGAAACGAAACTTCTATCGGCTCCCGAATCAAATAAAATAGAAGCATAACGATTATTGACAAGGAACGTACCCGTGACAACCTTCGGGTCTTCGCGGACATCATCTCCACCCATGACGTAAGCTCTCCCTCGAGCTACTCCACTTTGATTCCTTACCTTCGGGCAATTGTTCCTAAAGTGTCCCACTTCTCCACAACCATAACACGTTGGCGGTGGATTCTGATTGTTTCCCCCAGGAGCAGACCTACATCCATTAGCTTGATGACCAACTTTCCCACAATTTTGACAAGGCCTAGGGCAATCTCCCGGGTTATGATGCGTTTGGCACTTGTTACACTTTGGTAGAGTACCGGAGTAACCTTTCTTTTCTGTCGGACCTGCAGCATAGGCCTTTGCAGTCTCTTGCCTCTTGGGTGGTGGTTGGTTGGCGTTGTTACCTTGGTTGTTATCCCATTTCCTTTTGTTGTTGTTGTTATGGTTGGTGTTGTTTCGGTTATTGGAGTAGTTGTTGTTGTTCCGGTAATTGTTGGTGTTATTGTTGTTGTTGTTGTTGTTGGCGGGTGTCACTTTCTTCAGAACTTGAGCTATGAGCTTTTGAGACATCCTGATTGCCTCATCAAGAGTTTGCGGATCAAAAGAAATCACATCACCACGGATGTTTTCGGGCAAGCCACCAATGAAATTCTCAACCAACTTTTCATTATCAGGCACCATAGATGGGCATAGAGCGGCTAACTCTTGGTACCTCCTAATATAAGTCTCGATATCATTCCCCACGGTTACCAGATCATAAAACTCTACCTCTAACTTCTTCACTTCAGTTCGTGGGCAAAACTTCTTAGTCACTAGCTTCTTGAATTCATCCCACGTGATCTTGTAAGCATTCTCCATCCCTATGGGCTTCGCGTAAGAGTTCCACCATGATAAGGCTTGATCACGGAGTGTACTAACGGCAAACTTTACCTTGGAATCATCCGGACAGTTGCATAAGATAAACACGGATTCGGTATGTTCGAACCATCGAACCATGGCAGTAGCCCCTTCAGTACCCTTATACAAAGTAGGATCTCCACTCTTGAAATCCTTGTACGTACATTTCTTTCCATTAGTCCCGTTGCTAGCTTCTCCCGATGTCTCTAGCTGAGAAGCATCTTCGGCAGCTTTTGCGGCAACAGCGGCTCTTTCAATCTCTAGAGCTTCGGCTATACTATCCCTAACGAGCTTCCTGATAGCAGCTTGAGTCATATCTGGGGTAGCCGTTGCAGTAGCCTTGGATCTTGTTTTCCTAGGTGCCATAATTCTGGTACATCACAACAGAATACATCAACAACAATCATACTAGAAATGATTATCGCACAAAATATATACAACCACAACCTGTATGTATATTTCCACAACGAGCATAAATATAAACACAACATGTATAAATACAACCACGACATGTATAAATACAACCACGACATGAAATTTCATAGAATAATCACAACACATGAATATCATACATGAAAATTTCGGCCTACGTGGACCGATATCATAATAGCACAACCAAATCCTACATAGTAGAGTCATACTTGATACATTTGTTTGTACTACAACCAAAAGACAACAAGTTCATAACTATGTCCCACACCCCGGGACTAGGATAATAACAGTACAAGCTACATGATAAAGTCTAACACTAAGCACTCCCTGGTGCTCCACCTGGTCCACCTGGTCCACGCCTCCAAGTTTTGACCACTTTGGCCATGGAAATAGCAACCTTCTCCAGCTGCTCCACTCGCAACTGAAGATTGGTCTCTCTGCTCTGTGATGCAGTCAAAGCAGCTCTAACTGATGCCAACTCAATAGTCTGGCGGCGTAGCTCCTCCTGAGTCTGCTCGGCTCTGTCCCGAATCTCGGGTAACTCATCCCTCAACTGGTCTATCAACTCCTGATGCGCTAGCTGACGTGTCTCCAGCCCATGATAAGACACATCAATAGAAACTCTACCCTGAACCAAATCCTCTACATCCTCCTCAACCACATCTAGTCGAGGCGCAAGGATCTCATCTACTCGGTAACTCAATCTAGCTAACTGCCCCTGCTGATCAGTCAGCTGGGCATCCAAGGTAAGAGCAGTGGGTAACCTCGCAGCAGCAGCCCGCGAGCTCTCTCCAATGTGGTAATGTGCAGGTGGTGGTAAATCTGAAATCTGAGTAGTGGGTAAGGCTGGGGTAGTGCATCTTGCACGCTTTTTAGGCGGCAAAGACATAGCAGATGCAGGAGTAGTAGCAGGTGTAGTAGTGGGTAAATCTGATGATGGTGGTAGTGTAGGAATGGCTGGTGTCCTGAATGTAGTGGTAACACGACGCACGCTCTTACGAGCACCAATGATCGTCTTGCGACGAGGAAACATAAGAACAGGTTCGGCTGGAACTGATGAAGTATGGGATGATGAGTCTGTCAGAGGACGGGTAACAAGAGGTGGTGCAATGGGTGAAATCTGAGGAGTAGGAGCAACCTCATCCTCGTAGAAAGCCTCGGTATCCTGTGCCAAAGGTGGTGAAAGTGGTGCAGGCTGAACAGGTGTAACCATGGGTATAGTGGAAGACATAGCGTCCTCAATGTCCACATCAGAAAGTATGATAATCGGGCGGGAGTTAGAAGACATATCTCTGGGGAAACAATGCAAAATGAAATGAATAACTCATGTAATAAAACTCATAAATAATAAATATGCACTCATGATGAAATGATGAGACGCTACCGTTGGGGTAGTTATAGTCTAGGGTATGAGGACAGCCTAGTTCGCTATAACCATTGCTCTGGTACCAATCTGTCACACCCTGAATTTACCTGTTAATGGCAGCGGATATGAATACCTTGGTGTGACTTTCATGGCGTCTCATACAATGGATATATTGAACGACCTAAAGTGTCGTTTTGAAAATACACGTTTGATCATAATTAAAATCAGAGTTTACAAAACATAGGTCCCAAATGATGTTGCAAGTTTATAACAAAACCATAGAAGATCAAACATTACATAAGTGCATGAAAATAAGTGATGCAAGTCGACCCCGCGACTCCAAAATAGCCAAATGCATGTCCACACGCTAGCTAACTACCTGAAAATACATTGCTAAAAACGGTCAACATAAAGTTGGTGAGAGATCATAGGTTTAATAAAATGAAGGTATACGATAGCCACAAGTATAAAGTGTATGACATAAGTCACATAAAAATGGTGTACAATAGACTTAAGCTCATGACCCCGAAACTATGACTGAATCTGTGGTGCCCCTCAGAGTGTTTTGCCAGGCACTCTAATAAAAAGACATGAAATGCATCCGCTATCGGTTGTTGGTCAAAGCCAACACGGATGGAGGCGTCACCCTCGATAGATCTATCCACTCACTCTCGCTTACAGGTAAATTAACGGTTCATGATATAGGGGACTTTCATATGGCAACAAGGTAACTTAATCTATGTACAAGGAATTTGATACTAGGGCTCGCATATAAAAATGGTTGCAATGTATTCTCCCCCGTGGGATTTGAAATGAAATAATAAATTGAAAAACGGGGCTATGAAAACTCACCTCAAGTGATGGTACAACAATGCTATGAGTATGTGATGAACGGGAACAACAAGGCGCGTACACTAGCCGCTACCTATCATGAATGAGCATAATCTACTTAGATTATGAGGCAATGTAGTGCATGTACATGTATATGTAACCTATACCACTCGTACTTTGAAAATAATAATTATTGTTAATATGTAAAGTTCTTCCAAAACTTGATATAAATATGTTAACTTGTTTCGTCAAAACTAGTCATGTAATAAAGTGTATAAAACGTTCGTGTTAGTATCGGCGTTTTGGAAACATGAAATGTAATATGATAGTCGTGTTAATAAGTCTTTGATCGTACGTGTTCCAACGGGTAAGAATTACGGTTCTCCATAGTCGTTACGTGAAAAATATAGTTTCTAGTACGTAAACATTTTCTAGTTAAAAAGCTGTCAAAATGAAAGGTATATTATCGATGTTTAAACGCGTGTATCTTGTTCGTTATTAGCTCGTTTTCGACGTTCTTTATATCCGTGGGTTCGTATAAACATGTACTAATATATTTTCAGTAGCTCGGGTCATCTAGGTCGCGTTAAACGCCTCAGTTTGTCCGTCGAAAGTCGTGTAACAGCATGTTATTTTCTGAAAATTAGTTTTTGTCGTTAAACTTTGAAAAAATCATATCTCCTTTGTTATTAACTCGTTTTTATCCCCGTTTTCGGCCACGGCTTCGTCTCGGAATGTATTTTCTAAATATTTGGCCAAAAATTATCTCACACCTACTGATTTTCCCACGTTTCACTTTTAAGGACAGAATGTTTTATATACTTGTTAAAACTTGATTTTCTAGTTAGTAACTTGTCCAAAAATGTCACAAACAACAACCAATCTTTCTAAAACTTACCATATATCTTTTTAAAGTGTCAAGGGTCCTAAACATCATCATCCATGTAGATCTAACAAGGATCTAAGTATAAAACACTTCTAGGGCTCATAACTTGCAAAAAGATTTAAAAGGAGTGGTATAACTAACATATACATATAGATCTTGCATAAAAATGATATGAACATTATATTAACTTGGTAAAATTATGAAAATGAGTTTTGACAACTTACTTGAAAGATTAGTGATAAAAAGATGATGAAAACTTAAGAAACCTTTGAGTTTGTATTTCAAAACCATTAAAGGAATACTAGATGGACTTGATTATGGATTGATCTTGAAAGTTTGTTGTTTTCTTCCTCTTGTTCTTGTTTGGCCGAATATACACACACACATATAGAGATGAGAGAGATTCTTGAGATATTATGCAAAAATGAAGTGAAAATGTGGTAGGTAATTATATATATTAGACAAGAATTAGTGTGCATTAATTGTGAAGTGAAGTTGCAACTTGTGATGTGTTTTGGGGGGTGTGAGGCCGGCGCACAAAGAAGAGAAGGGGGGGGGCCTCTTTTGGATTAAACCTTGTGATGATTACATGTGTTTAGGTGTTTAATTTAATTAGTTTTAGGTGTAACCGGGTACCGCGTTTGCTAGAAATAAAATTTAACGGAGTTAGTCGGGACTTGACGAAGTCATAAAAATTACAAAAATATGTTGGGTACAAATATTGGGTGTTCGGGTAATTATTGTTTAGTTTTTACGAAAACCGTCGTAATTATATTAAATGTACGATATAAATTAAATAAATTCGCAAAATACCGGGTAAATGAATTTTATAATTTTCTTGATGTTAAAATGAGTATAAAAATATATCGGGACCATCGTGGGGATTGTCGGACGTGTTAGTCACATTTATCGATTGCGCGTTAACGTTTTAATTAAAAGTAATTATACGTAAAACGTCAAATGTAACAAAAATATTAATTTGATAAACCTACGAGTGGAATAGTATGAAAATGTAAATATGATGATATGCAGACTATTACTAGTCCGTATGCAATGATCCTACTGATGATGCATAAATTTTGCAGCTAACCCAAACCGGTTACGCTGAAATGAATGATGAATGATGGACATGAATGGTGATTTGTCGAGGTTAGGAAAGTGACCTGAAATTACGGGTTGTGACAAAAGATGTGATTATTATAGGCAGGTCTGAAATCCCTTTGAATATATGAAGAGGAACCAGCAGAAATGGTTCTCTGAATATCAGCAGAAACAGAGGTACCAGCAGGAACAGGTCTATCAGCAGGAACGGGACCTCTATAAAAGTTCATTCCTGCTGCTTGTGGAACATATGGTGGTATTTGTTTAACATTTTTCCACAATGATCTGGTTTGTTGTTGCCCACTTTTCATTCTTTTCTCATGATAATCACAATCTTTAATAAGATGATATTGACTGCCACACACAAAACATGTCTTCTTCCTAACAGCCTTATTTTTACAACACCTTTTCTTAATATAGACACCATTATCACTAGTGGAACTAGAGACACTTTTGTTTTCAAATGAATTAATTGAGCTGTTGACTGTAAAGGCTGATTTAGAAGTAGATTTATCATTAGTTGAACTAAAAGGCTTCTTGTATTTGGGTGTGATTGACTTTTCACTTGAGTCACATGAAACAAAGTCTTTAGACTCTGCTTCTGAGGATTTGTCACTTGTGTGACAAGGGACACAATCATTAGATTCAGGTAAGTCTTTGGACTTTTTACCATAAACCATTTGTGACTCATCTGAGTCAATATCAGAGAGAGAGTGGACAGGAGTAGGCATAAAAACTCCTCTTATAGGTGGAGAAACAGCATTCATTCCACCTTCTTTCACATACTTAACAGGTTTTTGGCAGTCTACAGGTTCAGGGTCAAAAACACTATACTCATTAGGGTCATAAAATTGATTTGGCCCTATCAGGTTACCATACCCTAAACCTCTTTTCGTTTTCGTAGACATAGAACTATCAACTAACTTGTTTAGGTTTTTAGATGAATCTTTCCATTTATTAAACCTAGCCAAGGTATTGTCTAGTTTAGTCTGCACATCCTGTTTTTCTAACACCATCTTAGCCTTTTGAGACTCAGAATGTTTAAGCTCATTAGTGGTGTTTTTCAAGTCCCTCTCTAAAACCTTTATCTTTTCCTCATAAGCTAACTGATTCTTTTGAAACCAAACCTTTTGCTTTTCTAATGTTTTAACTGCCTTATCATAAGCTTGAACCTTAACAAAGTATTCATTATACTTAGATTTCATGTCATCATATTCTTTATTAAGAGTTGAGTATAATTCTTGACAAGCAGGATTACATCTTTGTACCTGAGATGGGAATCCTAACAGAGCATATTCTTTCAGATTTTCTTTTGCTTCAGAAGATTCATTATTATCAGTCAGCCTTTCCATGGACTTGTTATGAAACAAACTCCTAATCTTCCTTGCACACATTTCAAATTTATCATCTGATAGCGACATTGTGAAGAGATTCAAGAGAGACACTTCAACACTGTTTCCTTCTTTATCAGAGATCCTTACCAGGCTCTGATACCACTTGTAGGATCGAGTACTTCGAGCTTAATTGAGCTTGGTATAAACAAGAACCTCTGTATGCAATACAAGCGTTTATGCGGAACCTAAACAGCAAGTATTATAAAGAAGAAAACTCTAAAGGACAATGATCCTCTATGGATCAAACTATGAACTAGGAATTGTGATATTGAATATTGAAAAACGTTAAAGGCGTACCTAAACTCATAGACGGGTTTATCTTTTATACTAACAAGATCACCTAACCCTAACCCGTTCTACAAGTAAACGTGTGAAGAGATAAACAACAATCTCTTCTAAAAATAAATCTTAACAAACATTCTAAATATACGGATAACAAGTAATACTATCCGCAGCAACAATACTATCGGCAGGAACAAGATAACACTGTCGGCAGCAATGAGCGTTCAGTAGGAACCAAATCTATCGGCAGGAACCAGCTTAACACTATCGGCAGCAACAATGAAATACTTATTATACCAGAGATCCTAACAAGAAGGTCCCTAATTTGTCTTACTTGAAAATCTGGGATTGTGAGGCTCTTATGAAACGAGACACACCTAACAAACTTGAGCCCAAAGCTATCAAGTGTATCTTTGTAGGATACCCAAAGGAAACAATGGGTTACTACTTCTACTACCCACCCGAGAACAAAATATTTGTTGCTCGGTATGCCAAGTTTCTTGAGAAAAGTCTCATTTCACAGGAAGCAAGTGGGAGCAAAGTAGACCTTGATGAAATTCAAGAGGAAGATGCACAACCTTCTAGTAACACTAGTAAGCATCAAAATGAGATTGAACATGAAAATGTTGAGCCTCATCAAGATGTTGCTCCCATTCGTAGATCCGCAAGGATACCTCAAGCACCTGAGCGATATGGTTTCTATGTCGATGCTGAGGAACATGAGTTAGGGGATCATGGTGAACCCACTAACTATCGAGATGCATTATCGAGTTCTGAACATGATAAATGGATCGAAGCTATGAATGCGGAGATGCAATCCATGAAAGACAATGATGTCTGGGTCGAAGTCGACCTACCTCCTAACACTAAAACTGTTGGGAGTAAATGGCTCTTCAAGAAGAAGACCGACATGGATGGAAATGTACACACTTATAAAGCTCGTCTGGTAGCAAAAGGTTACACTCAAACCTACGGGATTGACTATGAAGAAACCTTCTCGCCTGTTGTAGATGTTAAAGCAATTAGGATTCTTATAGCTATAGCAGCGTATTATGACTATGAGATTTGGCAAATGGATGTCAAGACAGCCTTCTTGAACGGCCACTTGAACGAAGACGTTTATATGGTGCAACCCGAGGGCTTCGTGAATCCTAAACACCCCACTAAAGTATGCAAGCTTCAAAGATCCATTTATGGATTAAAGTAAGCATCCAGAAGCTGGAATAAGAGATTTGATGAGGAAATCAAGAAAATTAGTTTTACTCAAAATCTCGATGAGCCATGTGTATATATGAAAACTAGTGGAAGTATAGTTGTGTTCCTAGTCTTATATGTCAATGACATATTACTCATGGGAAATAACATTCCAATGCTACAAGATGTAAAATCCTGGCTTGGAAATCGCTTTGCCATGAAAGATCTAGGAGAAGCCGCGTACATACTTGGAGTCAAGATCTATCGAGATAGATCAAAATGGTTAATCAGCTTAAGTCAAAGTGAATACATTGACAAAATCCTAAAGCGATTTAAAATGCAAGATTCCAAACGTGGAAGTCTTCCAATGCAGCCAAATACATAATTAAGTAAAGCTCAAGGACCTTCTACACCTACTGAGGTGAAGAGGATGAAAGGAGTCCCTTATGCTTCGGCTGTGGGATCCATAATGTATGCGGTTAGGTGCACTAGACCTGATGTAGCGTTCTCTCAGAACCGAACGAGTAGATTTCAACAGAATCCAGGAGAATGTCACTGGACTGCTGTTAAGAACATATTAAAGTATCTACGAAATACTAAAGATATGTTTCTTGTTTATGGTGGTGATGTCAAGCGTAAGCTCAGTGTTACTTGTTACACTGACGCAGGCTGGGAGACGGATCGTGATGACACCAAATCCCAGACAGGATATGTTTTCATCATGAACGGAGGTGTTGTTGACTGGAAGAGTGCCAAACAAAGCACTATCGCAATGTCCTCTACAGAAGCTGAATACATAGCTGCTTCTGAAGCTGCAATGGAGGCGATTTGGATACGTAAATTCATTTCTGGGCTTGGCGTTGTTCCCAGCAATGAACGACCTATGGATATGTACTGTGACAATACAGGTGCCATTATCATAGCCAATGAACCAGGTGTTCAAAAGGGTGCCAAACATTTTCATAGGAAAGTTCACTACATTCGAGAAGTTATAGAAAGTGGTGATATTCGTCTTCTCAAAGTTCACACAGATGACAACATAGCTGATCCTTTTACGAAACCAATGCCTTGTGCCAAGCATGTCGAACATGCTAGGAGCATTGGACTTCGACCAGCTAGTAGTCTCATGTAGATCTGTTTTTAGTATTTGAATAATTGGAATGTTAAACAGTTTATATTTATAATGAATTGATGTACTGGTTATGATCGTTTTCATTCATATCGACTGTGTTCTATATTTGCATGTTTAATCCATGAATAATTTATTTATTCTAAAATTGTCCATTGTCAGTTGACGATACGGGAGTATCATCAAATTAAGGCAAATGTGAGTGTCTTGGTGATTTATTTACCAAACTCACATGTTGTTCATTGTGATGAACATTAGATTGACCCAACCTACGAGTTTCACTACATGGATCGTCGTCAATAGTGAATCTAGCAAGTGGTTATGTCTCTTATCCTTGGACTTGAAATGCAAGTAGGTCTTGCATGTGTGGAATTTCATTCCTTGATGCGGTTAAACGCTGTCTTGAATAAGGTAGTTATAAAGACCATCTTCAGGAGTGATATGAAACACATGAATGACACGTGCAGTCAAAATAGGATTTGTTCCTCCATATGTTATGGAGTTAGATACCATTGGGCCCCTCGATGAATTGGGCAGATGTTTGTATGGCCGTACCCAAATGAGATTAAGATGAATCTTGATCCACTTGGTAATCTTGTACAATATCTATATCGAGAAACATAATAGTCGAACCATTAGAATGACATTTGATCCATGTCTAATTTTCAACATGGTATCTGTAACAAAAGGATAGATGCCATATAAACCATCTAAAATGAGACATTTAAGAAACTAACCTCACATATTTCTAGGGGCATTGGCGTGTTGCTAGACGCTAACCATTGCTTGTATAATTACTTGAATATTATGACATCGCAAGTGGGAGCTGTTGGAGTATGCTCGTGTCATGATAACTAATTATGTGACTAGACATATGTGAGCCTATGGGGTCATACACATATACACTGAGGTACCACTTTATATATCGTGTTTATTGTATTTACGATATATAAATAACCGTACGTAACTAAGGATCACTATTGGGCTTCTAATGACTAAGTAAAGGACTTAATCTATTGGACTTGAAAATCAAATGGTGAGCCCATTTGAAGCCCATAAGTGGCCGGCCATATGGAGGCTTTGGAGGGATAGATTGGTTTTGAATTTGGTCTAATAACTTATCTATATACATGCACCTAGATTGGAGAGAATAATAATAACTTATCTCTACCCAATGTTCCTAGAGCCAAGAGATAACTAGAACCAAGATATTAACTAAGACAAAAGTGTCTCTCCTCTCTCCCTCCTCCATATCTCATGGCAAAAGACATAAATACACTAGGTGTTTTTGTCTTTAAACTCTCTCCTTTGAATCTTGCTTATTCAAAGGTGACTTGCAAGGTTACAAGGTTAAAGACTAGCATCAAGAGGTATACGGTAAAGTGTAGCGTGGACATTCATAGAGGTGATCTACTTTGGTCACATGGTTAGAGAGTAGATTGGTGTTGAGAAGGTCTCCATAGATTTCTACCGATCACGCTACAAAGGTATGATACTTGTATTCTAATTTGTGATTGATCATATGGCTATATGGATCCGTTGTTGGTGATGTTTTCCGCTGCGTTCATACGTTAAGTTTGTTTATATATATTCAACATCACCTACAACGTAACTCCTTAAGCACAATCCCTCTTGACATATCCTCAACTGCATGAGAAACTGAGCACTACAACGTAACTCCTTAAAGTGATAGCTACTTTGTGGGTATAGAGAGAAAGAATCACAAAAGAAACTAGATATCCAAGTCTTCGTCACCATTAATATATGCCCAAACAAGTCATCTTCGCGAGAGGGAAGAAAGAGAGAATATGAAATAAGTACACGCATCCTTAAAACATCACTTCAAACCCAAATAAGTAATAAATGATCATCCCCGTAGTCACATTTGATATGCATTGCAAACATTAGCCGTGAAATATGTATCCCCGTGAAAAATTTTCAATCTAAAACACCACTCTTTTTGGCAAATAATTATAACCACTTAACACAATGCATTAAAAAATACAATGGTAAATATTTGTTATAACCCGTGTCATAATTATTTTCGGATGATAAAACATTTAGCTTAGTTTGTATAATTGCTCATATCAGCCCATTATTTAGGATCCAATCTAAAGTCAAATCTAACTTTTTGTGATCTTAAAGCCCAACGTCGCATGATCCAATCAAAAACCCAAATAAAATTAAACCTGATCCAGTAATCCAAATCATATACCCGGTTACAAGACACATACTTATAACTGGTTATATCAATTATGCACATTTCACTCAACCTAACCCTAAAAACACATATATCATTTTATATGCCTACCATCTTATCCTCTTACCTACTTTCTCTTCCACACTGATCCAAACATTGATCTAATCTCATACCAAATCAAATCTCATCTCATCTTCATTATCCCGATCAAATCCACAACTGAAACAATAACCCTTCAAATCGATCATCACAAACAATAATTCACAACCGTACCATTACCGTGATGTCCTTGTTTTCTGCTCCAACCGATTCAAGAAAGATCATAGGGCTTCAAGATCCTAGATGGGTCTCGGGTAGGTTTAATTGGTTTGTGTTTTGTTGTTGTTAAGTTTGTGTGATTTGTACGAATGAAGACAAAAGAGGGTAACATAATTGTTATTCTTATGTCTTTCGATTAAGATATTTAATGAAGCTAAGCTTCAAAAATGAGATCGAAGATGATTGTTATTTCATGTTTGAATGACCTTTAAGTATGAAATATGCTTTGGGTAACACACGAAAAATCTGAGATCTATTTAATTGTTTAATTTTTCTTTTATGTTTGATTCGTGTGGAAGTGGATGTGGGGCTGAGTAGATTGAGAGGTTTGGGATTAGGATAGACGTGGATTTGATTGTGTTTGATATGGTTCTTGGTTTCAGCAGTGGTAGCTTCGTCT
Source organism: Artemisia tridentata subsp. tridentata (assembly GCA_021014915.2). Lineage (NCBI taxonomy): Eukaryota > Viridiplantae > Streptophyta > Magnoliopsida > Asterales > Asteraceae > Artemisia > Artemisia tridentata. The sequence continues at coordinate 73,728,418 of CP139505.1, forward strand.
ACAATCATAACTGTCTATTTTGATTTTTTCTTTTGGTTTGTGACTTATGATGTTATAATAAGCCGAAGTCTGAGTTGGTATATTTGGTTTGTGGTCAATGTGTCTTCTTCATCTCCTATTTCTTTTTCTTTTTGGTCACTTTTTGAGTAACTTGCTCGAAAAGTCTTGCTCGAAAACATGTCAAAGGAGTTGCTTGAAAATTCTTGCTCGAAAAGTCTTGCTCGAAAAGCTTGTTCGAAAACTTGCTCGAAAACTTGTTCGAAAGCTTGTTGGACCATAGATCTAGTAACTTATCACACAATATTAAGCAAAGATGGTGGCAAGAGTATATATGTATGTCGTATGGAATAGAGAGAAAGAGAAAGATGAAGAGAGAAATATTATTTCATAAAACACACACTTACACACTCAAGCACACACCTCAAATGTGCCATTTGAGGTGTATTTGTAGTACAAGCAATATGCCCTAATGGGCTTCTATGGGCCTCGTATGGATTGGGTTTGATTGGATTGGATTACATATAACTTAGTAGACTAACTTATCATAACTACTAACCTATTAGCTTAGCCCAATCCACGAGCTCATTGACTAATCTATGACATTTTCTAAAACGTCTTACAAAGTTCCTACCACTTTTCATTAATGCTAACAATCTCCCCCTAAGGGGTGGTCATTCAAAAGATGCTCCACGTGATTAGGTCTTCTTTCTTTTTGTCTTGAACTTTGTGGGTCGTCATAGAATAGTCTTTAGTCTTTGTTCCTTCATGCTTTGTGATCTTTGAAGTAACGTCTTTCGGTCTTTCTTGCCTTTGATCAACATCTTCACAGGTTTGCCGTGTCGTCTTTTCCAACATACTTATACTTCTTGGTAAGACTTTGAACTTCATACTTATGTCTTCCTCAATTGATTCATGAACTTGTTCTTTACTTCTTGATTAGCTCTTTGACTTTGACGTAACTCATTGTCTTTAACTTGATCTCTTTGTCTAGAACGTTCTTTACTTGAGCTTGTTGAGGATGAACTTCATAAGTATGAGTATGTGGAGGTGAAGATGTTGATGTATATGATGGTGTACGGTCTTTCTCCAAGGGAAATTACAACACTACCTACATATATATTATTAGTTGAAATCACCAATCGATCACGGTGAACTTTTCTTAGAGAATAGATCACTACGATTGTTTTACTAATGAATGTCTTGATTCCATTCACCTTGGTCGGGCACATCAGCCGCCCTAATCCCGTTAGGGACAATTATCAATACTATGGATAAAATCCAAGTAAAGACCCACGTCTTAAGGACTCGATTCGCGAAAGGAATCTCCTTGGCGGGATTTCCAGCACTTACAGGTTCAGACTTCAAGAGAATTAACAGCATAGTGTGAAAACCCTCTCTAATCCTTACAAAGCCAGTTCCTGAATTGGATACCCTCCAACAGAACTACACCAAATATGTCTCTTGTATTAACAGATTGGTTGATATTATTCCAAAGCTGAATTTTGAAAAATCAGCAGTAGTGAGGCATATGTCGGCTGTTTTACAACCAATTTTAGAGGGTCGATCATTCCATCTTACACAAGGTTCTTGTGGCGTACTTTACGATTGCTGATAAGGTATTAAAATTTTTTATTTTCGTTATTTCCTTTTGTTTCATTAGTCATGTTTCTAAAACCAAGTGTATGGATAGACCTCTGCAACAGACGTTATTCAACATGTATCGAGTGCACTTCTTGTGTGGATGATCCATACAAAAGATGGATCCAAGGTTGGGATTATTTGCATCAAGCATGGTAGTGCCCAGGTTTGTTAAAATATATTCATCTCTTTTTTGTTATCTTGATAAGTGTGAGCTGTTTATTTATGTGTTAAATTATTGTAGGAGAGAAAGAAAATTATTAAAGGAATGAAGGATCACGTCAGTAAGATAGCTTTAGATAGATTTGGCAGTATGGTAAGGATGAACTCTGACTCTGCGTTAAGATCTATCATCTATGTTGTGGCCATATATTTGATCCAAGCGTTATATAATAATTGGAATGTTGTCTTTTGCCTAAATTCTTTTTTTCTTGTTTAATAGGTGCTCGCATGTATTCTTTCTGTCGTTGATGACACACAGTTAGTAAAAAAGGCCATCCTTCGCGAACCCCAAACAGTACTAAAGGATTTGATTCTAGATAAGGTTATCTTCTAATAAATTTAAATGATTCAAACTGTGTGTAATATTTGTCTAATCTTTTTATTGAAAGTAATGTTACTAATTGTTATTTTCAATGTAATTTCAAAATGGAAGACGCCCTTTATTGCAGCTTCTTCATCTAAATTGCTCACGTTATTTAAGCCCAGATGATTTGTCTTTGTTGGATTCATCTATACCTTCTTTATTAACGACGGTAATTTTTGTGTTTGACTTTTGGTCTTTTTTTTTAAAACAAAATGATGTAATATTCTCTGAATTACATTCTTTTTGCATCAGGGTGGCGCAGAAGCAGAAACCAAAGCTAAGTCTTCAGATGCTGAAGGTGATGAGGACATGAATGATGCAGATGAAACTGTAAAATCTGTAACTGGTGGGAAAAAGGATCCTGCTTTACGAAGACGAGAGTTGTTGGTTGATAGTGGACTTGCTGCGGTTCGGATAATAATTATTTTAGGGTCAAATATGTAGTTTCATACAAGCTGCAACTAAACTGATAATTCAAGCATAAAATAAAGTTTACGTATTACATCTTTATTAAATCTGATTTGACAAACATCTACTCCTATTTCTCAAAAAGACGAATCTTATATAAATAAATGTTATGTTTTTTATTATCCAACTTTGACAGTTTGAAACAAACAACTCATACAATCAATGTTTACATTTTCTTATTTATACAGAGTCTCATTGATGCATGTACCGAGAGTGCCGAGGAATTGCTTAGATAAAATCATGGAAGAGAGGTCTTGTTTGAGGTAATAAACTAATAATATGAACAGCTAGCTACATATATAAAAAAAAAATGTATGTGCTTATTTGCATATATATCTGTTGACAAATTTTCTTTCACGCCATATGTGATTGTATCAACGTGGTTTGAATGTAGGTTGCTTCAGGGGGCGCAGACAACATTCTTAGCCCACATTTGGATGAAAAGTTGGCTTCTTTGCACGAAGCTATAGCATCTGTCGTAGCAACCCCTAAATCAGAAGAGGAAGAAGAGGAACATCTTCTAGAAAACTTACATTCAAGCAGGACAATAAGAAAATTAATACTCGAATCACCTTCCTTTGCATCTACTTTATGGGAGAAAGTTTTCAAAGGGAAGTGTAAGACACTGGCCCAAGGTCACAGGTAAGTTAACCATATTGATTTTTCTTTGAGCTTTTTTATTTTTTTTTCTCTCTTTCTGATGTATTGTAATGGCCGATTCCATCGGTTATAATTGAAAAAAAGTCAAAAAGATTTGTGGTTAATGAAAAAGTAATCATGTTTTAAGTTTGTTATTCAAACAAAAATGCTTACTTTCATTTCAATCTGAACCACACACTAATTGTTGACCCGTTACCCAAACCTACCTTGTCTTCACCTCTAAGGAGAGCCATAATATGTAAACTGACTGTTACTGCAAAACTGTTTTACAGTGCCAAGGTAGTATGTGCATACTTGGAAACCACCGATCCTAAGGTGCTTAAGTTAGCAAAGAAAGAATTGCAGCCTTTACTGAAAGAAGGTGTCCTCAAGTTACCCGAGCATAATCAACTAAAAAAATCAGGCTAAACAACCGAGCCAGATGAGTCCAGAACTTAGGCGTTTATTGCGGTTTTATTTGCTTCACAGAGTTATAGTCTATGTTTGAGTTATGGATATAAATTAATATACGTATGACCAGTTTCGAACATGAGACTTCGAGATTGCACACATTACGTATGAGTTTCAGTGTATTAATAATTAATATATTAAGATATGATTTAATTATTAATTTCACGAATAAACACTGAACGGTCGTTAGTATTTAACGGGGTTTGGTTAACGGTCGTTAAATATTAACTTAAAGGACTAGAGATGAAAATACAAGCCAAGAAGGTTCTAGAAACCCCTTGGGCTTTGATTGGCCAGCCAACCCATAGAGGGGGAAGGCTTGTTGCCCTAGCTTGGAGAGAAAGTTTGGAGAGCCTATAAATACAAACCCTTGTATTCATAGTTCTCTAATCTAATTCCCTAGCAAGCCAAACTTCTCTCTTCTCATCTTCTTTGTGTATTGCCGATCGACTATTCCAATACCTTTGGGATTTTCGATCCAAGTTCACATTAAAGTGTTTGGTTTGTTCGTGAATCTAGAACCTAGCTTTTCACATTGAAACACTACTAATACGTGTGTACAAGAACAGAGATCAAGCTTACTTTAGCTTGAGTTATTTTTCCCCATTCGACTAGGAGAAGTCGACTTTTGATAAACCCTAAGTTAGGGTTTTACCGGTTCTTGATTACACAATTACTTGTTTAGCTAGTAATCTAAGATACGCGTATTCTTTTATTTTTAGTTAATTAATTAATAGTATATAGATCCTGTTTCCGCTGCCATGCTTTGATGTTCATATTTATGTGTTAATATAAATTGTTATGATTCACATATTACAAAAGTGGCATCAAGAGCCCGTAAATACTATGTAATTAATTACTAAAACACATAAAAATTAAATCTTTGTGATTATTACATGCTTTTGGTGTTCTAGGGTTTTAAAAATTAGTAAACCCTAATTTTTTTATGGTTGGGTCGATTACCCTAAATTATTTTAATTAGGGTTTTAGTTTTGTAAAACTTGTAGAAACCCTAGGTTGCATGTAAAATTTTATGTGTTAATTAATGAATACCTGGTTTATGTCATTAGTTGAATATGCGTAGAATAGACTTGATTATATGTTTGACATGATAATAAGTGCTAATTGGGGAATCAATGACAAAAACATGCATGTTTTGTCATGGAAGTTGATGTTAATTGTTACATGTTCTACATGCTATGTTTATGCGATTATTAATTAACTAGGGTTTTAGTAATATATTGTTGGCCAAGTTAAATTACAAAAAGTTAATTAATTAGGTTATTAGGGAAGACCTAAAATTGGGGAAGACCCCATAAAATCGTGTATAAAATCAATTGTGTGTTATTGTATATATTAATCGTAAGACTTACGCAACCAAGCAATTGGTGCATGTGGTCCATTGGTACCTAGCTCGAAAACCAATGGGAGTCTTAAGATAAATATATACATGTAAATTGATTTATCTTAGCATGTTCATTATTTAAGTTATTTATTTTTTATTAATTGCGCATTTGTTTAAATATGTATGTGACACGATTGTAAACAAAAGGGTAATTTTCAAATAAAAAATAAACTTGACTTAATAATGGTGTAACATGGTTTTAAGCTTTAAAAATCATAAACTTTTAGTTGATTGATGCGACTGTACAAAAATGGTCGAAAGACGGACCTAATGTTGACAAACTATAAAGTGAGTATAAGGTTGGTTTCGCATTAAATTGTGGCCTTAAAGAGACTACATTCTGTCTCTCTGCTCGCCTGTGCGTCAAATTAGACTTACCAAGTACAACCATTATACGTACGAAGCATCTTAAGGCAGTGTTGTAAGTTCCTCAACGCCATCAATTAAAACTTTGTTGATTTGAGCTTAAGTAATGTATCAAATGAGTAAACGGTTTTTTGAAACATATGATACAAGATGAATGCATGACATCTTTGTACATATTTTGATTACACACATCAAATGATAAATACCCTTAAATTTAAGTTATATGCCATCCAATGAAACGGAAACACCTACGATTACAGTTCCTACATTACTAGCAGCCTCAGCTGATGTGATGTTCAATGGATGGTAATCAAAGGGTAAATTACATACTTTCATTGCTAGCAGCCTCAGCTGATGTGATGAGCTGATGTGATGAAACTATGGTAATTTGCAGTTTCTTAAGTTGGTTAACTTAATTGAGTACTTTCATTACTAGCAGCCTCAGCTGATGTGATGAAACTATGTCAAGGCATTAAGATGGGGATAAAACATGCTTACATTTGCAACTGAGGTTGGCAAAATAAGTAAATCCCATACTTCTAGGAATTGCAATTTAAGATTGGCAATTGAGTTCGACTCGTACCTTATTGAGTACTTTCATTGCTAGCAGCATCAGCTGATGTGATGAAACTATGTCAATTTGGATCCTAGTTTTCAGTGAAAATTAAATGGTTAAATGTTATTTACCATGGATATTTAATTTTCTTGAAAAATTTAATTATCCAAAATACTAAAATTGAATTTTGAAAATTCTTTTAATGTATTAATGCAACGTTAAAACCGTAAACACGGGGCATTCTTGTAGTGGTAAATTGATCTACACCCGTAGGGGTTTAGGCTAAAGTCAACTTTACTAAAAGAATAAACCTAGTCTACTTTCCTTGAGAAGAGTGAGACTTAATCCTATTCCTTTTAATGAATGAGAAAGCTATAAAAGAAAAATTAGAATTGTCTAAATTCTAAGCAGTAACTCACAGCAATTTTTTAAGAAAATTGCACATTTTATGAGTTATTAAAATTAGAAGCTAGACTAATTACCACAAAATTAGGTAAAAGGAAAACTAGCATACCTTATCTAGTTGTTCTGCTTTGACCAATTAAAGGTGCTACATACCATTGTGGGGATGGTAGACCTATTGAGGAAGAAATTGCATGCCCAATTTTCTCAAGTTAATTGCATTGATGGATATTCCATCATTTACAAAGTAGAATACATTCTTTGAGTACCTAAGTAATTGTTACGTGTGGGATTCCTCAAAGGTGTAGGAAAGCAAACATCACACTATTTATTTTTACTGGTTATGAAACACTTATAATGTTGTCAAATCCAGTGGGAGCATAGTGTTGTAATTACTGAATAATGAGTTAATGTAATGATCTGTAATTCAGTGGGAGCTACAAGCTTTGATATCTTGGTAGTAACCCAGATTATCTCTAGAATCTCTTGAGATAATTACTTTCCAATTATAGACACTTGTGGTTTTAAGGATAGTCGTGTACGTTTCCTTAATAGACAAGGTGGTCCTATATCTACTAATATCTATGACACAATCATATTGGTCACATAAACAAACGATCGACGTGTTGTTTATCTAATACGTGATGTTGTTCCGTGCACAAGTGGGAGAAATATTTATAGTGTGCAAGCAACAACACAAAGGAATATGATTTAAAGGATTCTCTTAACTGCAAGGTAAGAGATTAATGTTCTAATGTGTTTTATTCACATCTAATTAATAGAACACTTGGAATTAATATCTAGCGTAAGTGAAAACTTGACATAGATATTAATGACAAGGTAAATTACATACTTTCATTACTAGCAGCCAAAGCTGATGTGATGAAACTATGTTAATTTACAAGTTTCTAAATTAGATAACTATTAGAACAAGTGTCGATATGATAATAAGACTACTTCAAATGTGAACATTTATGTATTATTGTAATGACATAAATAAATGAAGTAATCTAATACTACTTCAAATTTGAATATTTATGTATTCTTGGAATGTCATAAATATATGAAGTAATAAATTAACTTGAAACTACTATTGAAACCAAATTTTGGTGTTCATAATTACTTTAGTTACACATGTTTATATTTTAATGTAAAGATATAAATATGACGTCTTTTTTTTACAAGACTTATAATAAAGTAAGACGTTAACTTGTTATGTTTTTAATTAAGACATATACAAGAAGTCATTGAGTTGATCAATAATTTATAACGTATATTGGGTTTATAACAGTTTATATCTTCTTGGTAAGACATGGACATGAAGTGACTTGATCAAAAGGTACTTATGTTATATAGCATGAGATTGGCTTGGAAAATTCTATTATACTATTAACTTGACTTAGTTGGTAAATAGGTAAGCCAAAACGAAATATATTTATCTTACATATTGTAAGATTGACTTACAATATTAATCCTAATGAAATACATAATGTTTATGGTATTTTCAGTTAGGAAAATCAAACTCTTGTTATATTGTTTGATTTAAGATAACTATATCTTATATTCTTCCAAAAGTTATCAAGGTTAGAAAATTGAGTAGTATATACTCAATTAGACTCAAACCTAGAAGATTAATAAGACACCATTTAATTATGGAATGTGATGAATCATATTAAGTCTTAAAATTGAGGTTCGGAATTTGTTAAACTAACTTTGAGTAGGTTATTAACAAACTAATGTTAGGAACTATTAATATGTATTTGTAATGTCCCATAAGAGAACAATTTTGTGTTGCTCTACTTGCTAAGTATTTATAGATAATCTATAAATGGAAAAAGGAAAGTGGGAGTTTTATCTTGATAAGATAAAATTACAAAATACATAATCTTCTAAAAATACACTAGCAAAATCATAATGAGGATTAAACATGTTAATGTTAAATCTCAAGATGATGGAATTCTCATTTCATAGATCCGCAAGGATATCTCAAATATTTGGATAATATGTTGAGAATTATGAGTTACAAGGTAAACCTGTTGATAAATTGCAAATATTGAATTTGGAAAATTACTCATACTATGAATGTTTAGATGCAGTCCAGGAAGATAACTAGTTTTGGAAACGTAGTTAATCTTGAACTCTATAGTTACACTATAGAATAAAGATGAGTTTCTACAAGAGAAATGGAAATCCTAGAGATTTAAATTCTTGTGTAGAAATCATATGGACAAATTTTGTATACATATTTAATGTCTGGAAAAATTATTAATCACACTTAAGCAATTAACTGTGATTGAAATTCTTTCTAGGCACATTAAATATATAAAGATTATGATTGTCATTCTTAGTTTCATTTATATGAAATTAACAATGGAATATCAAAACTCTTTCTTGGGTAATTACTTGTGCGAGGACGATAAGTAATTGAAAGGAGTATTTGAATTCAAATAATCTTTCGAAGTGTACAAAGTGCAATCATTTATGAATGGATTAATGCATGCATGTAGTAGATATACTTATGTTTAGTTATTAAATCCTAGTGTTGATTTATAATTAAAATAAGATATTTCTTAATATTCCTGAAAGCTAGTGGGAGTGATATATTTATTTTCATATTTCATATATGTTGTATAACATATAGGAAGTAACATTCCATTAACATTAAATGTTAAGTCTTAGTTTGGAATGAAACTTCACATGAAGATTTAGGAAATAAACATACAACCTTGGAATATATGTTTATTGTTATAAACATAAGCGGTAAAAATGATTGATTCTAATAAAACATGATATTCTATTAGAAGGTATAGATAGAAACATATCTTTGGAAATATATGACATGAATAAAATCTAAGTTTGACACAAGGATTTTTCATGTACATCATGTTATTTGTTGTATCATGCTTGGATAAAAGATGATTTGACAACATTAATATCTGATTGAAAGTTATTAGACAACTAAGTGTAATAGATATGGTTGGATTTAGAATTAACATCCTCATCCTGGAGTTGCTCCTAAAATCTAAATATGAACCATATGGCAAATTGTTGCGTAATTGATATAGTGGACAAATCTTGAAAGATTTGAAGATATCAAACATTACACGATGGATATTAAAAGTTTACGGAATTTTAAAGAGCATATTTTTGTTTGCATACAATGATGCTAATAAGATTGAGATAACACTCAGTACTAGTCATGGTGGGAGTTCATCCTTATTCAAGGCCATGTGTACTAGTTATGCTCAATATGAGCATAGTTGCATTATACATTAAAGAATTAGAATACTTTAAACTATAAAACGTTTAGTAGTTCAATTGTCATAAATTCGTGGTTGAGGATGTCACGCATTTTATGAAATATTATGTGGCAATATCTAGATATATGAATGCACACATACAGGAACTTCATTAATTGAATTCTTGAAATAAGTATTCTCAAGATTCCGATAGATCAAATTAGTTGATTTATGCCTTGTCAACAAGTATGTTTGACATGACTTGAGGCATAATTCATTAATGGGAATTATCATGCATTGATCTATTTAGTATTTGGATAAGGGATGTTAAGCAATTATTATTCACAATGAATTAAAGTACGTGGTACGTTTGTTTTCATTAATAATAAATTGTATCCTATATTTGCATGTTTAAATCCATGAATAACTTATGTTATTCTAAATAGTCCGTTGTCGATCAATAATATGGGAGTATTATTGAATTAAGACAAATCTGAGTTGTGGTAGAATATACTTAAGTATATTGATGCGTTGTACATGCCAAATTCAGATGATATTCAATAATGGATAAATTGAATATAGGACAGATCCCAACCACATGATTGTACTTTATGGATCTTTGTCATTAAGTAAATCATGAATATTTATCCTCAGACTTGAGATACCAGATAACAGCCGAGGATGTAGCTCATTTTCTGTAAGATAGTCTAACGCTATCCGTAACTGGTAGTTATAAGGGCTATTTTCGGAGGTGATGCAAAGTTCAAGGGTTATGCTCGTAGTCAAGAAAGAATTTGTTCCTTCAAATTTGTTTTGAAGCATAATACTGCTGGGCCCCTCGTAGGGTTGATAAGATGTTTGTGCGGCCGCACCCAAGATCTATCTAGAATACGTTCAGATGATTTGGTAATCTTGATCAATCATTAATAACGAGAAAAAGAATACTTAATTATGGAATGACTTAGATCCATATCCATATTAACGTGGTATTAGAAACAAAAGGATATGTATGATGATGAATCATCACAAGGTTTTTTCCAGGAAACCATACTCAGTGTCGATCTGGGGGCATTTGGGGTGTTAAGCTAGACTAACCAATGTCATTACTATATTAATGCATATCCAAGTGGGAGCTGTTAGAGTTATGGATATAAAATAATATACGTATGACCAGTTTCGAGCACGAGACTTCGGGATTGCACACATTACGTATGAGTTTCAATGTATTAATAATTAATATATTAAGATATGATTTAAGTATTAATTTCACGAATAAACACTTAACGGTCGTTAGTATTTAACGGGGTTTGGTTAACGGTCGTTAAATATTAACTTAAAGGACTAGAGATGAAAATACAAGCCAAGAAGGTTCTAGAAACCCCTTGGGCTTTGTATGGCCGGCCAACCCATAGAGGGGGAGGGCTTGTTGCCCTAGCTAGGAGAGAAAGTTTGGAGAGCCTATAAATACAAACACTTGTATTCATAGTTCTCTAATCTAATTCCCTAGCAAGCCAAACTTCTCTCTTCTCCTCTTCTTTGTGTATTGCCGATCGACTATTCCAATACCTTTGGGATTTTCGATCCAATTTCACATTGAAGTGTTTGGTTTGTTCGTGAATCTAGAACCTAGCTTTTCACATTGAAACGCTACTAATACGTGTGTACAAGAACGGAGATCAAGCTTATTTTAGCTTGAGTTATTTTTCCCCATTCGACTAGGAGAAGTCGACTTTTGATAAACCCTAAGTTAGGGTTTTACCGGTTTTTGATTACACGATTACTTGTTTAGCTAGTAATCTAAGATACGCGTATTCTTTTATTTTTAGTTAATTAATTAATAGTATATAGATCCTGTTTCCGCTGCCATGCTTTGATGTTCATATTTATGTGTTAATATAAATTGTTATGATTCACATATTCCAACAGTCTGAACTATATGCCATAAGAAGATGGTAGTTTAAGTTTGTAAACAACACGTTTATGCTATAATTTGCAAGTCAAAGTTTTGTTTTTTCTCAATCATTATTTCGATATGACCTTATTCCATGTACTGAACATTTAATGTTATACATGGTTTTTGTAGACAAGTTACCTCGCTTTGGCAGGATTGGGTATTTTTGTTGTTGTAGTCATGGACTAGCAACTGTCTTCTATTATCTTTTTTTGAAAAACGTTTTTGATTGTTCGAAACTTAGAAGTAGACGCTTATTTCAGGATAAGTCGAAAGAGAAAGGTTGACCTTTAATCTAGGACGCAATTGCATTTAACTGTGAATCTTTTCCCTGACATTTTAGCATTCGTTCTTTCTTATTTTTGTCAATTCCATATAATTATTAATACTGTATGAGATTTAGGAGTTGATGTTACAAATACATGTTTGACGTCCCGTTAATTACAAATTCTGGCTCCGTCCCTATGTCCTGCATAATTCTTTGTATGCTATCAATTAAGTCCCCTTTTTTCTCTGGGAGATAACAGAGATTGGTAGGTGAAATTGATTATCTAGTTAATAGATGTCAATTATCCCACTTTAAACGAGCTAGGTAACTTTAAAGTAACTTTGATTTATTACTATATTTATTAAATTGTACATGAAGGTAAGAAGAAAAGGAACACAAACACGCTATAATGGAAGTTTCATAAGTGATTTCTATTGGGTAGCTATCTCTGTAAAAGTTAAGTCATTGCTTGAACTTGTTGGATAAGAGGTTGAAGAGATATCAGTACCAAGTAAGTTCCGATCTGTGAAAAATGCTGGCTGTTGAGGTTTTGGCAATGCACCTTCATTTCCTAACATGAAAACCACCGACGACATGTTTGGCCTGTCTTTTGGACTTTGTTGTACACATAATAAGCCAACTTCTATCGATCTTAAAACTTCTGATGGATTGAATGCCTCAGCAAAACTTGAATCTAGGAGTTCCATTGACTTGCCTCCACAATGCATCCACCATACCTAAATATATTATTGCGGAATTAATTATTAGACAGTAGAGTTATGCTGGATAAATTTGAAAATCAAGCAACTTACATGTCCAATAAGATTATTGTTATGCTCAGAATGAACAAATCCCCTGTTTCTCTTCCCACTCACAATCTCCAGCACTAATACACCAAAGCTGAAAACACCTGACTTTATTGAGAAAACACCATCTAGCATATACTCTGGTGACATGTAACCGCTATACATAGAATAATTGACCGGATCTACACACACTCCTTGTGTTCGATGTGATACGAAGAATTATACTTAGTCTAGCACGCGGAATTTACTAGCTAGCACTTAGAAGATCTTTTATGTTTTGTATGAATTGAATAAACAAAGAACACAGAATAAATAACTTCCAACGATTCAATATTATTAGAATAATAATATGAGTGATCTTTCTATCACTAGGGTTTACAACCTTGAATCTTTCTAATACGTATATGTGTTGTGTTCGTGTATCTTGTATATATTTTTATAAACCTTAACCTAGGCAATCCTTTTATAGACTAAGGATTCCTGTACAAGATAAATATCAATCTATTCTTATAAGATATACACAATATATTTTCCATAATTATCTACTTTACATAAATCACAACCAGTCTTAACTTCTTCACTCAGCAGTCTTAACTGCTCTTGTCTTCAATACTCTTCAGCAGTCTTAACTTCTTCCTTCAACAGTTCTAACTGTTACCTCCAACAGTCTTAACTGCTTAAGCTTAATAACTAAAAATCCTCCCCTAAACTTATGATTTCTTCCCAATCATTAAGTTTCTTCAAATTAAGCTTCTTCTTCTTAATGCTGAAAATTCTTTCAAATACCCATCAAGCAAATCTCTTAGATCTTGCTATCACTTCTTGTGCAAGGTTGAATATCTTCGTTACTAGCATATTAGCCATCTCAGACTCTTCATTAGCTTCCAGTTTTGCAAATACCAGCATAGTCAACACACCTGGTCTGAGTAGATAGTATTTTTCAACCAGCTTATATATCTCTACTCCATCCTTTGTAGATACTCTGTGTACTCCACATGTACCAAATAACTTCCTAGAAATATCCTTGACTTGAGCTTGAAATCTCCAAATCGATTCTCCACCATCTGGTTCATACAATCTCTTCAGTTGTACCCATAGCTCTTTGTCTTTATCTTCAACTGGATCAATATCTCTGAACTTCTCTTTTACTAAACTCCAAAGTTGATTTAGATCTTCTCTGTCAAATCCTTTAAGCAAATCTTCAAACAACTTATATCTTTCAGAAATATCTCCTAACCTGATAATCTTCCATCCCTTCATTCTACCATCAGTAAACACTTCCCAGTCAATTATTAGATGTTTGACCTGCAAAGGTTTAATGTAAGAATCTTCTGGAATAATTACCATCATGCTTTTAATCTTCTCATCAGTTAATCCTTCTTCATCATACTTTTGTTTCTTAGCAACCTCTGATTCCATAGATTATGCTTCCCTCTTCTTACCTGTTTTGACATTTCTTCTTGGAGAATTCAAAATAGCATAAGTTTCACAGAATTCTTTTTCAATCACAGCATAAGACATTCCCTTGAAATCTTTCATAGAGTAATTTGTTGAGTTCTTCAGATAATGCTTCATATCCTCAACAAGTTCTCTCTTTGTAGGTAACTTAGTCTTGTACCCTGACTTATGGCTTTCTCTTATTCTATGAATCATATCTTCCCACTTTGTAACTCCATTCTCCTTGAGTATAAATTCCTTAAGCTCCTCTGTCTTCTCATCTTCATTTAAATCTTGATCTCTAAGAACCATAGAAGCTTGTGCTCTTATCATCACATCAGAATCTAGAAAATATTGCAACTGATCATTGAATTCTTCTACATCAACTTCACTTGATCTTTTTCTTTCCATGAATTCAGATATATTCCTTATGTCATCAGCAGCTAATTTGCTTGTAAATTCTTCATCATGATCCATCTAGGCTTGTTTAGCTTCTTTTTCAGCTTCCTTATTAGCCAAATCTTCTTCTAACATTAGCCTTGCAGCCTCTGCATCATGAGCAATCTATTCTTGAGTTTTTGGTTTCAACCTTTTAAGCCTTTCAAGTTCATGAACAGCAGCCACTTCTTCAGATGTCATAGGTTTCTTTCCTTTATTTGCTCTTCTCCTTTCATATTCTTGTTCAGCAGAAGTTTCTTCAGTTGGAACTGCTTGTTGTTCTGACTCAGCAGTTTGAACTGTTACTTGCTTTGTCTCTTTTTCTGTCTCAGTAGTTTGAACTGCTTCTCCATTTGGAACTGCTTCAGCTGAATCTTCATGAATATTACCAGAACCTGAACCTTTATCATAACCTTTTTCTTTATCATAACCTTCTTCATACCTCCCCTGAGATCCTGATCTATCCTTTTCTTCAAATTTCCTCTCTTTACCAGATTTCCTCCCCTATTTGGAAGAATTTTCATCATCTCCTTCAGAGCCATCTGAATCATCATCATCAGAAGAATCATCCAAAACCACTCTTGCCCTTTTCTTTTGCAACTGTTCTTCAAGCTTCTTCACCCTTTTTGTTAGCTTAGTGAAAACTCTGGCAAAAGTCTCCTTGTGAGCTTTGAAATCCTCTTTGGTTTGTTTTAGCTCCTTCTCCAAAGTGTCAACCTGAGCTACTAACTTGGAACATAAAGCTGTCAATTCAGTTTGTGAAGAACTACCCTCATCACTTCTAGCTGTGTTACCTGCTACGAGAGGTGAATCTTTGGGCAAGGATTCAGTCACAACCCTAGTGAGACTAGGTTTAGACCTTCTCCTATAAGTGATGGGTGGTTGTTGGGTTGTTTCAAAGTCTTGAGTGGATGTGTGATGGGGATCAGTTGGAACTGCTGAACCTTCACCCAACTCAGTTTGAATCATTTGAGGAAATAATGGAACTGGTTCCCCTTGAAAATGTTTACTAGCCATAGTCATATTTTGAAAAACCTTTGATTGTAGACTAGGCGTAGGAAAATTTTCAGTTGGTTCTGTAAGCAGGTTTTTCTTTTTATTCAAAATTGTTTGAACAAACCTGGGATACATTAAAAACTTTGTTTTACTATCAACATTTGATGCCATACCTTCAAAAATATATTTTGACCAGTTAAAAACTCTGTTTGTAGACAAGCAAATGAGAGCAATAGCAATATTGCTACTGAATTGTTCCCAAGCAGTCTTTTTATTACTTAAACATAATAGAAGAGTATGTATCAAAAATCTCCATTGGGGTGAAAAACATGCCTTTTGAAAAGTCAATTTATGTTCAGATGTATTATACCCCATTTTTTCAAGTTCTTCCCAAATTTCAGTATTTAGCATGGTGTCGATACCATCTGAGTCATTTAATTTAAGATGTCTCCTAAGTATAGACTCGGTAACAACAAATTTAATGCCATCTACTTTAGTATGAATTTCTAAGTTTCCATCATCACGTGTCAAGATAGATGAATTCTGCCAGAACTGTGTGATGTGCGAAACATAAAGAGTAGGAGAAACAGTTAGAGCATACCTTATGTGAGAGTTGTTGAGAAAATCCACAACCTCATAAAATTTTGGCCCATCTCCTTGCTCTGTTCTTTCTAAAAACGCAACCTGGTTGTGACGCTTAGCAAAATCCAATCTTGCCATTCTTAGTAAAAAATGTTAGTTAACAGTCGTGAATAGTAATAATGGTGAGTGAAAAGATAGAAGATGAAAGTAATATTGAGAGTTTATGGAGAGAATTAGGGTTACAAGTTGACCGACTTAAGAAATATGGTAACTATTTATTTTAGTATAAGAATATAATAAAATAAAAGTTAAAAATATCTATAAGAGGATCCCTTGAAATCCGTAATTGAACCAGTAAAAATCTCAACAAACCGCCAACGGCTAGTTTTTACTCCAAAATTAATTACTGACACGTCAGTCATAACGGCTAGTTGAACCGTTCCAATATTTTGTACTACCCGTCTCAACTGTTAAAAAAAAATTATATGAGCCATCCCAACTTTTGAAATAAGAATTTTAAAATAACATGGCTCATACATAGTTTTTAGCAAACTATCAGCTATCAACGGATTTGATATGTCTTTACCAATAGCCGTTTGCTTTGGACTAGCCAACTCTTCACATTTAGATATGGTGAGCTGATAACCATACAATTTTTGGTAAATTGTCAACCATAAACGGATTTGATTAGTCTTTACCAGAAACCGTTTGCTCTGGACTAGTTGGTTCTTATGTGGATAAGACATGGTGAACCAATTACCATTTGTTGTATGCAAGAATCACATACTAATCTCCAGAACACCATTAAGTCCAAAACATCAAGCATTCATAATCCCTTGGTGTTTACTCTCCAATCCTGCAATTGTTAGTCCAAAAGCAAAGAATTCCAAATACAAGCACATGACTAACAATGCATATAACAAGAAAAAATTAATTTCCTTGTGGAACCCAAGCCAAATCAGACTTAGGCTTTCCTCTAGCATCAACATAATTTATTCTTTTCAAAACAGTCTTAGCACCATTGGGTTGAATTGGTCTCCATACCCAACATGCTGAAGCATTCATTCCATCTCCCATGTTTCCCTTAGCAGTGTTTTTATTCACACCAGTACCAATTACCCTGCTAGCAGTTGGAACTGCTGGCTTGGCAGTTGTTACCTTAGGTTTCCAAACTTGGTTTTTTACCACTGCTTTCTCATAAAAAGTTCTTTTACCAGTTGTGTATGATGGTTTAAAAACATTTATTTGATTTTGAACTGGTGGCCTTGGGTGAATTGGTCTCATAGGTCTGACAGTTGGAACTGTTGATCTAGCAGTTGGAACTGCTGGTCTAGTAGTTGGAACTGCTCTAGGTCCAGACCTTAAAAGAACTGATCTAGGAATCATCCTATCATTCCTAGGAAAAGATTGAGGTCTTGCAATGCTCAACCTATGATTTGTATATCCAGATACCCATTTATCACAATAATCTGCAAGATGATCAAAACTACCACAAGAGTAACAAGCTTTCCTATAGCAAACAAAATCTTTTCCTAATTGGTGGGATTTGAGTTCATTCCAATTCCTCTGGTTACCTCTTGGCTTGTTTGTGGTTCTATACATCTCTGCATACCTAACTGTTGGTCTAAAAGGTTTGGCATTTGAACTAGGCCTAACAGTCTCAGGTTTAACCATCTTTGGAACTTTTGGTTCCTCCACTTTAGCACTAACAGGCTTAACTACAGCCTGATCATCCTCATCATCAGAAGTCCATTCCTCAATTGTTGGAGCATCTGAGTCCTTAGGTGAGGACCTATCAGAAGACACCTTGTCCTCAGATAGTGATTTATCACATGCACTTACAAACACAGGTTTATCAACTACATCCTTCTTAGGTTGAGGACCATAGTTAAGTTCAGGTAATTGAAATTCAGGGAGTCCTGTGTGTTCTAAGTCTATACCTTTAGGTGATGGAATTCCTCTATAAGGAGGTGGAACTGACTTATATCCTAGGCCTGACTTAGCTTTATTTTGAATCTGACTCTCAATTATCTTTTTAACACCTTGTGATGTGTATTCAAGTGTGTCTACACTCATCTGTATGTTCTCCTTAGCCTTCTTAACCTGTTCTAGCTCATGTTTTAAAACAGTGATTTCATTCTCTCTTAACATTAAGTCTCTCTTAACAATAATCATATCATCAGAAAACTTAGACTCATTGTTTTGATAATGAATAATTTTCTCCTCTAACACAGCTAAAGCTCTCTTATGATTTGCTAAGTTAAAAGCAGTTTCTCTTAATTCTTTCCACTGACTCTCATATTTAGTTTTAAGTGTTTCTAATTCTTTTAAAGATTCACAAGATTTAGAACATTTTGAAACTTGTACCTCAGAATCAGAAAATGCCATGAGAGCAACCTCTGTAGATGCTTCAGCTTCATCCTCTACAATATAGCTCCAGTCAAATCCTAAGCCATCAATAGCAACCATGGCTTTCGAGCTTGAATCAGTAACCTCCACAACTCTTGACTTGTTTCCATATGCTCTACTCTTTCCATCTTGTTGACTTGGCAATCTGCACTCCCTTGAGTAATGACCTTTCTTGTGGCAATTGTAGCACTCAATCTTGGATTTGTCATACCCTGCAACATCATTACTGTTTATGACAATCTTCTTGCCAGTCTTCTTCAAGAATCTTCTAGCTCTCAAACTGAGAAGAGAGAGCTGCCACTTAATATCCATCTCTTTAATATCATCTTCATCAATCTCTTGAAGATCTGAATGAGTCAACATACTTCCATTGTGCTGAGTAGTCAGAAAAGCACAATAAACATCATCATTCAAAAGTCCACTAGTACTGCTTGAGGTGCTAGCAGTACCAAGATTTGCACTAGCAGTTCCAACTGCTCCAGCAACTTGCACTTCATCATTTGGATTTGAGGAACTGGGAGTTGATACAAAGGCCAAATTCCCTGAGCTTGAGCTTGAACTTGATCCAGCAGACTTCTTAATCTCATGTTCAATTATCTTGAAGTTGTTATATAGATCCATTAAGCTCATGGAATCTATATCAGGCTTGTTTTTCCATACTACCACATGCATAGCCCAGTCAGAAGGTAGACTTCTCAGAAACTTTGAGTTGAGATCTTCCTGAGGCATCTCAATCCCTAAAACAGCCAGTTGACTTACCAACTTTTGAAGCCTATTGAACATATGATCCAACGACTCATTACTTGTTGCAGTAAAGTTCTCCAACTGATGCTTGAGAAGAGTCTTCTGAGTTTTCTTCGTGGCTTCATTCCCACCATATCTTGTAACAATAGCTTCGAAAAGAGATTTAGCACACTTGAACTTACTAAAATTCAGCAACTGATCATTAGGAATGGTCATCAGAAGCAAACTTCTAGCCTTGATATCATTCTTGTATTTTGCCTTCTCTTCATTAGAAATTGGCTATGTCTGCACTGTAGTCTCAGATTTACCTTCAACAACAGTTGTTGTTGTAACAGGGGTAAACGAGTTTCCATCTTCAATGATCTCCCATAGTGCATAGTCTTGCACTTGAAAAAACTGCTCAATTCAAAGTCTCCACATATCGAACTCATTAGGTTTAAGCATAGGAAGCTTAGCAGCAATGTTGGTTGTGGATGGTGTTATTTCCATGTCCATCTTTGTTCTTCTCGGATCTTCTAAATCGATGTATCAGCAACCTGGCTTTGATACCACTTGACCGGATCTACACACACTCCTTTTGTTAGATGTGATACGAAGAATTATACTTAGTCTAGCACGCGGAATTTACTAGCTAGCACTTAGAAGATCTTGTATGTTTTGTATGAATTGAATAAACAAAGAACACAGAATAAATAACTTCCAACGATTCAATATTATTAGAATAATAATACGAGTGATCTTTCTATCACTAGGGTTTACAACCTTGAATCTTTCTAATACGTATATGTGTTGTGTTCGTGTATCTTGTATATATTTTTATAAACCTTAACCTAGGCAATCCTTTTATAGACTAAGGATTCCTGTACAAGATAACTATCAATCTATTCTTATACGATATACACAATATATTTTCCATAATTATCTAATTTACATAAATCATAACCAGTCTTAACTTCTTCACTCAGCAGTCTTAACTGCTCTTGTCTTCAATACTCTTCAACAGTCTTAACTTCTTCCTTCAACAGTTCTAACTGTTACCTCCAACAGTCTTAACTGCTTAAGCTTAATTCCTAACAATAATGTTTACAAGTATTAAATAACGAACTTAACAAAAAGGGAATGAATATAAACCAGCATGTTGTATCTTACTAGGTACCAACAACTCTCTCGGTGTTAGCTTCAGTTTCATTTCCTCCAAAGCTTCTAGCTATCCCAAAGTCTGATATTTTTGGGTTCATATCCATATCTAGTAGAATATTGCTAGCTTTAAGATCTCTGTGAATGATTCTTAATCGTGAATCTTGATGAAGATAAATAAGTCCTCGCGCAATTCCTTTGATGATGTTGAGTCTCTTTGTCCAATCAAGGAGTGTGCTTTGCCTTTTATCTGCACATCATTTAGGTTTAGTTGTTCAAAGTATCTTACCGCAGTAAGTTACTATTGTCAATTTAATAGAAATTATATGATACTGACCAAATATAAACTCGTCTAAGCTTCTGTTTGCCATGTATTCATATATCAACAACTTGTCGCCCCCCTTGATGCTACACCCGAGGAGCTTGACAAGATTCCGGTGCTGAAGTTTTGAAATGCATATAACTTCATTCATAAACTCATTAATTCCTAGACTAGAAGTTTTTGAGAGACGTTTAACTGCAATTTCTTGCCCATCTTCTAGCATACCCTGAAGATTACCAATTTTTATGTGAAAACTATACAAAATTCAAAGGTAACTATCATTCATATTTTTTTTAATCAATGGCGCGCTTAAATATTTTAGCTTCATAATTTTGTTATCTATGAATTAGAATGTTGCTCTAACAATTATAGTCAAATGGACGAATCATAATGTGACGCTATACTCAGCAAACTGAATTCAAATAAATAAGATTCTTCATTTACTTTATAGACCCGTCCAAATCCGCCCTCTCCAAGTTTATTGTTGAGTGAAAAATTAGCAGTAGCTTTAGCTACGCTAGAGAAGCTAAACAATGGTATCTCCATGGCTTCTCTCCCACTTTCACCTACATTTGGTGACCCCCCTGTGCGTTAATAATACAAAACCCGTCAAACTGGTTGAACCTGCTCACAGAATATAGACTATTCTGAACCATTTAACATACTTATTACTTTAGGTTTAGTTTTTTAAATCGATTCTGATCACTTAATCGCTAAAACTCTACAAATATCTTACCTTCCTCAATTTTTTGTGAAAGATGTCTTTTTCTCCAAGCATACCACAACCATGTGCTCAAACTTATCACAAAAACCGCCAAAAAGACTCCAATCAAGATGATTTTGATGTTTGTTCGAGCAAGTGCATGATCTTAACACGAAAAGTAAAAAACAACATCGTTAATCAACTTACAGACTCATAACAACCATGAAAGTAACCAGAAAGATTACATGATAGTAGATGTATAGTTTTTTTTTCATTATTTGAAAGAAACATGAACAAAGCATAAATTATTCAGGTAGTTACCTAATTCAGAGGAAGCCATTCTCACAAATATATCCTGACCACCCTTTGATGCCTTGATATCTAATAGGTCATTGAACCAAAGCAAGCAACCACTTCCTTCGCCTCTGATATCGGTATTTGCATATGCCATAAAAGTGCAGTTCTGTAGGCGTATTGCTTTACATTCTGTTAAATACATTGTATTGTTAAACCACGAAGTCTGTGTATCTGGCAATTTTACATTAGAATATTTAATAAACCCATCTATTCCATTTTTGCAATCCAACGGTATTTACCTCGCACAACCACCTGTCCAATCTCCTGTTACCCAACCCCTTTTGTTTATCGGCTCAAATTTGGCCTCATTTAAGCACAAACATTTCTGCGCGTCATCAGTTTTGCAGCTTCCATAAGCGCCACAGATTTTGTACGTGTCACAAATATCTTTTGGTGTTGTCTCAATAACCTCCCATATTTTCTTGTCTTCTTGCCACACTGAACATTCTATATTCCCAGAAGAAGTCAAGGTGGACTTCGATATGACAAAATTGTTTAATAGATTATAAGAAATAACCGTCTCCTTTTCATTAATAACTGATGTATTGTATGAAAAGTACCTGTTGATGGAAGGCCAGAATGACCCACTAAACCGTTCACCATTCCATGGTCCGAGCCGAAACTTGACCTCCAAACCATCTCTTATTACAAACTGAGGATAACCACGTGTGTCAATGCTCTAGGTGAATTCCCCTATAGCTGGATCATCAATACTCTTCCATGATGTTAAATGCCATTCGGCGCCTGTTATGTAATTTTTGCCAAGCTTCATGCCAGGTAGATGAGTACCCCTTGGATATTTAAAACTCTCTCACAGAATCTTTATGCTGTGTCCATCCGTGATGACTAGATTTCCAGAGTCATAAAGCTGTGCAGTTGCGTTTCCTAATGATGTTGAGTTGGATGACCACACTACATGATCGGTATAGTTCTTGAGAACAAGATTTCCCACACTATCAATCCTTAACATGCTTGATGATACATTGGTGAGGGGGTAGTCTCTGTTGGCAACCCAAACTGTTGGGAATTAAATATTCAAGAAGTTTAATATCGGGTTCTACTCAAAGAAATACTTCAAGTATGATTCTGCTGCTAGAGCGTTTTGATCCTGCTGCTAGCGTTAACATTCTACTGCTGAATGATTCTGCTACTAGCGTTATGATTCTGCTACTAGCGTTATGATTCTGCTGCTAGCGTTAACTTTCTGCTGCTGAGTGGATAAGTATGAAAAGATATTATGTGTATTAAAGTCAACAATATACGGTAGATAATATCTTACCCTATGTGATCAGTCATAATGTTATATTCACAGAACAAGTTGTAAACATAGATACAAGTTGTATCTTAATGACTGACACTCTCAAAGAAAGGG
Organism: Artemisia tridentata subsp. tridentata; assembly: GCA_021014915.2. NCBI lineage: Eukaryota > Viridiplantae > Streptophyta > Magnoliopsida > Asterales > Asteraceae > Artemisia > Artemisia tridentata. The sequence continues at coordinate 73,751,710 of CP139505.1, forward strand.
TTCGATTAGACTTAACAATATTGTAAAGATCTTTCTTGTGTTATAAAAGAAAGATCTTAGACTAGTGATAAATACATACGAATAGATAAGTGAAAAACAATAACTCTCAAGAACATAGAACATATATCACAAGTCATAGAAAACATAAAGATTTAAGGTCTTTGTAACCCTAGTGATATTGAAGATCACTCGTATTATCTTGAATAATATTGAATCGTTTGGTGATAACATTGCATGTTCTTTGTTCTATATACACAAGCATAACTGTTCCATTTCCACAACACAAATAACCTTCTAAGTGTAATTGAGTAAATTCCGCGTACTTGATCATATTAACTCAACTTATCACATACACAAAAGCAACAAAGGTTTAACCACCTTATTAGTGTATCGATCAACCTCGTCAAACATGTGAATCCATTTCAACATGTTTCTGAATTAAATTATGGATTGTGAAGATCTTTCAAACACTTCTGTTCTTCAAGATTAAATATCTTTCTCAGTAACTCATCTGCTTTCTGTTCTTTGACTTTAACAATATCAATACACATCTTCAGGCTTCAAACATTGACCTAAAAGATGGTGCAATTTCCTTGGATGGAGGAATTATAAGAGGCAATGATGCTGTGTATCTTGGATGCTTGTTTCAACAAGTGAAATCATCTAACAGCATGCCTTTGCAAGTGATATGAACTGAAATTGAAACTTTTCTTCGTTTGACCTAGATAGAACTTTCTCCTTTGGAATGTTCTTGTCATTTTCAACCTCCATGTCATCATCTTGTATACTCTTGTCTTTTCCTCCCTTTCATTGGTTAATCTTCCTTCTTTGGGATTTATTTCCTCTCCTGAGATATTACCTCCCCTGAGATGCAAATAACATTTTATCCTCCCCTGTTTGGAAGATCTCTCACTATGTACCAAAATATTTCTCTCCATCATCTGAGCTATCCATCAGAACATTTTATCAGACAATGTTGTACATGTAGCCATCAATTCCTTAAGAGTTTAAGTTGCTGCCCTCATCACATCTAGGTGTGTTAACTCCTATGAGAGGTAATTCATAGGGCATTTGACTCATGGTCCATCATTTGATGGTTTTTGTGAGTCTCTTTTAAAATCCTTTTAAGAAACTTTTGCTTTAGCAGTATGTACTTGATTTTATTATGAAAAACCATACTGCTTTCAACCATTTTGAAGGGATTAAGTGTATAACAGACACTTAATCAAAATTTTGGTTTAAAGCAACCTCTGGTTGTGTGAGAACCAATGTTTTTCAGTTATAAATAACTGCCTGTGTAAAGATAAACCTATTCAAAAGGCTTTCTTGACAAGGTTTCCAGCTCATAGTAATTGTTGCCTCTAACACAAGTGTTAGATTTACTTTTACTAGCTGTTCTTTCTATCAGATGTCCTTAGACTTGCTCATTATACTTAAAAGTATAAAATGATAGAAAGTGAGTTGTATTAGTTACTATCTGATCAACTAAGTCATCAATTCAATGTGAAATATCATAATCAAGCTTCAAGAAAGAAGTTTTAAGGAGGTTAGAAATTCCTAAACCTTTTCTATCATGAACCTATTATGACAGCAACTAGTATTATCATTCTGATGCTTCCATTTCACTTGAAACATCCTTTGTGTTCACATGTTCATACCTGAAATTGTTAGTCTAAAACCAAAAGAACAATGTACAAAGTACTTGTCTTGTATTAGAATAATCATAGGACTAACTGTATGAATAACACAAATTAAATTTGTACTAGCAGCACAAACTTTTGTAATAGCAGTAGTATCTTTTAAAGTCAGCAGCACAAACAAAAATTTATTTACAAAAACACAAAGTTTAAAATCATTTAGGATTAAGCATTCCAATACTTGCTACCAAGTACTGAAACCTTCTAACATCAAAAGCTTTGGTTAGCAGATCTGCAAAATTGAATTCTGAAGCAATTTTAAGAACTTGAATTAATCTTTTCTCATTGCAGCCTCTTATAAAGTGATGTCTAATTTCAATGTGTTTTGTTTTAGAATGTTGCACTGGATTTTTAATAATGCAAATAGTACTACTATTATCAATATGAATAACAGTGTTCATGAAATTGTACCCATAGTCAAGAAGTTGGTTTTGAAGCCATAAGACTTGAGCACATCAACTTGTAGCAGCTACATATTCAGCTTCAGTTGTTGAAGTTGCCACAGTTTTTTGCTTCTTACACTGCCATGAGATAAGTCTACACCCAAGGAATTGACATCCTCCAGTTGTTGACTTTCTGTCCAAGCTAGCACCAGCATAATCACTATCCGAAAATGCTACCAAGTCAAAAGGTGACTCGCTAGAATACCATAGACCCAACCTAGGTTGACCCTTGAGATATCTAAAAATCCTCTTGACTGTTGTTAAATGAGAAACCTTTGGAGTTACTTGAAATCTTGCACAAACACAAACAGAGAACATGATGTCAGGTCTTGATGATGTGAGATACATCAAATATCCTATCATAGATCTGTAAGTGTGTACATCCACATTTTCTCCATCTAAGTCTTTTAGAAGTGGCTTCTCAGAGTCCATTGGTGTGCTTGCCATTTTTGAATCAGCAAAGTTGAACTTCCTTAGTATCTCAGCAACATACTTATCTTGACTAATAAATATGTGTTGGGAATTAAACTTAAGCAGTTTAGACGGCTGATCGAAGAACAGTTTAGACGGCTGATACAAGGACAGTTAAGACTGCTGATGGAAGAGCAGTTAGGACTGCTGAAGGAAGAACAGTTAAGACTGCTTAAGAGATAAAGGTGAAACCGTTTTGAAGATAATTATAGAAAAGATATAGTATATATCTTATTGATATAGAATGATTCGGTTAGATGTTTAACGTGTAAAGGACTCTTTACATTATAAAAGGAGATCCTTAGATTAGGGTTTTATAGAATACGATATACAAATACATACAGATCTATTGTAATCGTTCGATATATTGAAGTGATAAGTTTGGTTGATATCGTTGTTCTTATTGTTTTACTTATTCAATCACCAAACATAATCATATTCTTCTAAGTACTTGGTAGTAAATTCCGCGTGCTATCAAGTATATACTCAAAGTATCTCCAACACAACGTGTGTGTTTAGATCCGGTCAAGTGGTATCAGAGACAAGGTTTTTGATACGTTGAGTTTAGAAGAACCAGAAGTATTTACTCACTAGCAATCCAAGAAGATGGACATGGAGACACCTCAAACCTCAATCCTTGCTAAACTCCCCATGCTGAAACAGAATAAATACGACTTATGGCGGCTCAGGATAGAGCAATACTTCATGGTGCAAGACTATGCATTATGGGATATTATTATCAATGGTGATTCCTTCAAACCAGTTGCTGTTGAAGAAACACGTGCTGATGGTTCCAAGGTCACAAAGCTTAATACTGAGCCAGTTACAAACGAGGAAAGAATCAAAAAGAAGAATGATCACAAGGCTAGGAATTTGTTACTAATGGCAATTCCTAATGATCAAGTGCTGAACTTTAGTCATTATGAGTCGGCTAAAACTCTCTTTGAAGCAGTGGTGGAAAGATTTGGTGGCAATGAAGCTACCAAGAAGGCACAGAAAACCCTACTCAAGCAAAGTTATGAGAACTTCACTGCATCAAGCAATGAAACTTTGGATCAGATCTTTAATAGGCTTCAAAAGATCATCAGTCAACTTACTGTGTTGAAGATTTTGATACCTCAAGAAGACCTCAACATGAAGTTTCTAAACAGTTTACCTGCTGAATGGAACACTTATGTTGTGGTTTGGAGCAATAAACCAGAGCTGGAGAATATGACAATGAATGAGCTCTACAATAATCTCAAGATTGTTGAGCAAAAGGTCAAGAAGAGTGGTAGCACCAGTTCCAGTTCAGGGAATATGGCTTTTGTATCTTCTTCAAACAGTTCTAATCATGAAGATGAAGAAGCAGTTGGTACTGCTATACCAATAGTTAGCACTGCTAGTGTAAAAACTAGCACTGCTGGCTTGACTGAAGAGACCATATATGCATTTGTATCAGAACAGTCTGGTGGGTCAAAGATCTTTAATGAAGATCTTCTTCAAATTGCTGAAGATGATTTGGAAGCTATGGATTTGAAGTGCCAGTTGGCCTTGATAAGCATCAGGGCTAAGAAGTATTACCAAAGGACTGGGAATAAGATTACCTTCAATGGAAGAGATGTTGCTGGGTATGATAAGTCTAAGGTGGAATGCTTTAATTGTCACAAGATGGGACACTTTGCCAAGGAATGTAGAGGTCCAAGACAACAAAGCAACCAGGGTCAAGGGTTTAAGAATCAGCAAGGGTCAAGGAGAACAGTAAATGTTGAAAAGCCTTCTTCCAAGGCTATGGTAGCTGTAGATGAAGCTGGATTTGATTGGAGCTTCATGGAGGAAGAAGAGGAATCAGCTAACTTGGGTTTAATGGCTTTCTCAGACACTGAGGTATATAAACCTGAAAAATGTTCTAACTCTTGTCATGCTTTAAAAGATTATGAAAATATTAAGAAACAGTATGATGATCTTAGAGTTGAATATAATCAAATAAGTTTTAGTCTGTCAAATTATAAAAGAGGATTGGCTGTTTTGGAAGAACAAATTGTATTTTATAAACAGAATGAGTCAAACTTTACTGATGAGATAGGTCTTTTAAAGAGGGAATTGGAAATAAAAGAAAATAAAATGAGTGGACTTGTATATGAACTAGAGAAGCTTAAAAAGGAGAAAGAAAACATCCAGTTAAGTGTAGACACTCTTGAATATACTTCAGATGGAGTTAAGAAGATTGTAGAGAGTCAAATACTTAATAAAGCTAAATCTGGTTTAGGTTATAAGTCAGTTGCACCCCCCTTTAGAGGAATGTTTGCTCCACCATGAATAGATTTAGCTCATACAGGTTTAGAAGAGTTTAAGGATATGGAATTTCCTGGATATGGTGTTAAGATTAGTGAGAATCCTGTTAAATTTGTTAAGGCAGAAGATGCTTTTGTGAGTGCTAGTGATAAATCTCTTTCTGAGGAAAAGATGTCCTCTGATAGGAACTCAGATGCTCCAACTATTGAGGAGTGGACATCTGATGATGAGAATGTAGAGGTTAAGGAAAAACCTAATATTGTTAAGGTAGAAGTTAAACATGCTCCTAAAGTGGTTAAGACTGAAAACATAAAACCAGTTAGGAAAAATGTTAGATATGCTGAGATGTATAGGACTAAGAACAGATCATCAAGTTCTGAGAGTAGTCATAGAAATTGGAATCATTCAAAATCTAAGACAGTGAATGATAAGTTTGCTATTATTAGAAAAGTATGTTTTGTTTATGGAAGTTTTGAGCATATGGCTGCTTATTGTGATTCTAACCCATGGAAAAAGAGGGTTACTGAGAATGTAAGGGTGAACAGGAATAACAATGTTAGGGTAACTCAAAATGGTTCAACTAGATTGACAAACCCTAATGCAAATCAAAAAATGTCACCTAAAGCTGTTATGTTAAAGACTAGCATCAAAACAGTTTCAACTGCTAGTCAAAATCAGTGGTTTAATAACAAGCAAATTGTTTCTAGTGCAAAAACAATTTTCAAATCATGCACAAACAGTTAACAGTCATTTTTATCAGAAAACAGCAATGGCTAATCAGAAGTGGGTGCCTAAGGTTAAACAAGCAGTTCCAACTGCTAGGTCAGCAGTTCCAACTGCTAGACCAGCAAATCCGACTGCTCGGCACTTGAATGTTAAGGGAAAATGGGGCAATGCTGTCAAGGCCTCAGCACATTGGGATAAACATTTTACCAAACCCAATGGTGCATCAAAGACCTCAAACAAGTTTTCTCATCTTGATGCACAAGGCAGATCCAAACCAGTGATGGTTTGGATCCCCAAAAGAAACTAACACCTTTATTTTGTGTGCAGGAACATCCCTCAAATGACAAAGAAGATAGAGGATTTTCAGACAGTGGATGTTCAAGGCACATGACAGGCAACAAGTCATATATTTCAGACTTTATTGCTCTGGATGGAGGACCAGTTGTCTTTGGTGGTGGTGTTGGAGGAAGAATTACTGGTAAAGGGGTAATTAAAACTGGTAACCTTGATTTTGAAAATGTGTATTATGTACCAGAACTTAAGTACAATCTTTTCAGTGTATCACAAATTTGTGATAAACAGAACAAAGTTTTATTTACTGATATTGATTGTCTTATACTTTCCCCTGATTTCAAGCTACCTGATGAAAGTCAAGTATTGCTTAAAATCCCTAGAAAGGATAATACATACAGTGTTGAGATGAATAAACTAGTTCCTAAGGTTGGACTTACTTGTCTTATTGTAAAAGCCACATTGGAAGAATCAATGTTATGGCACAGGAGGCTTGGTCATGTTAATTTTAAAACTATTAACAATATTGCTAAACATGGATTGGTAACAGGTTTGCCAAACAAAATTTTTCTAAATGACCAAACTTGTGTTTCTTGCCTTAAAGGTAAGCAACACAGAGCCTCATGTAAGCCAAAGACCCAGAACTCTATTTCTCAAGCTTTGTATATGTTGCATATGGACTTGTTTGGTCCTACCTCTGTGAATAGCTTGAACTTTAAGAGATACTTCCTTGTTGTCACTGATGATTATAGTAGGTTTTCTTGGGTATTCTTTATGAAAACTAAGGATGCGACAAGTGAAATACTTAAGACCCTTATATTTGAGGTAAAAAACCTAGTTGATAAGAAAGTTAAAGTAATTAGATGTGACAATGGGACTGAATTTAAGAATAGAGTGATGGATGACTTTTGCAGAGAAAAAGGTATTAAGAGGGAGTTTAGTGTAGCTAGAACCCCACAGCAAAATGGTGTAGCTGAGAGGAAGAATAGGAATCTTATAGAGGCTGCTAGGACAATGTTAGCTGACTCTAAGCTACCAGTTTCATTTTGGGCTGAAGCAGTTAGCACTGCTTGTTATGTGTTGAATAGGGTTTTAGTTGTACAACCTCACAATAAGACTCCTTATGAGTTACTTAGAGGTAGAACCCCTGCTTTAAGCTTCATGAGACCTTTTGGTTGTCATGTTACTATCCTTAATACCAAAGACCAACTAGGAAAGTTTGATGGGAAATCTGAGGAAGGTTTCTTTGTTGGTTACTCTCTGCACAGTAAGGCTTTTAGGGTGTACAATACAAGCACCAAGCAAGCAGAAGAAAATCTGCACATAGAATTTTTGGAGAATAAACCAAATGTTGCAGGTGTAGGTCCAGATTGGATCTTTGATATAGACAGTCTTTCAGATTCCATGAATTATGTACCTGTTACAGGTACAAATACTAACAATAATGCAGGTTCAGAAGAGGAAGATGATGATTGCATTTTCATACCTGTCATGGAAGAAAGTCCTGTGAATGAGTCTTCTACAAAGAAAGATGATATTCCTTCATCAAGTGGTGTAGACAAAGAGAAGGATGTTGCTGAAACAAGTGGTCAGAATGGTCAAGAAGCTGAAATTCCAACGAGCAGTTCCAATAGAGTTAGCACTGCTCAACCTCAAGTTCCAACTGCTGAGCAAAATATTGAGACTGCTGGACCAAGTCAACCTCATTCACCAGCTGATACTGTCGAGTTTGATTTATTTGGAGATGGTCAGCAAAACATGCCTACTAGCTATGCAGTTCCTTCTACTCCTAATACTATTGTTGTAACACCCCAACCCGACAAGGGTAAAGATGTCACACTAATGGTTTCACATCAGATCAAAACAAAGCATACATTACAGTAATACAAGATTTCTCAAAGGTTACAAATGAGATACTGAGTTTACAAGGTTACAAATGCGAATACAAATTCTAAAATTTAATAACTTCTAATCCAGAATAACTAATCAGGTCTTCTAAGTCCATGGTGCTTTCCACTCATTCCATCTTCCTACTAAAACCTGCCGCACACTAAAAGAAAACGTGCGACTGAGCTTAAGAAGCCCAGTGAACAGATATATAATAAACGGAAACGAAAGTAAACGGAAATGAACAGAAGTAGCATAATGAATAAGGTATAAGTAAAGGTATAAAGAGTAAAGGTTTAGGACAGTAATCCACCACGAGCCCAGAAACATAACATATCATATCATAATCCATAAGTAACCATAAGTAACCATAGAGGAGCGACCTCTCAGATATGTGAAGGGCATGTATTGCACACAGTACCAATCACCAGACATATATCAAATCATATAACAGATAATCCACTAACAGATAACAAATCTAGGATGCATCCATACGCCCCCGCAGAACATCATAGTGGCCATAATAACATAGTGCACATATCATATAACAGAAAGGGGACGGTGTGGAACATCACTCAACCACACTAGAGTCATGCCATTGGTGCATCAATGACACGGACATGGAACCCCCATGCCTAGTGAAAAATGGCTCGGGTATCAAACTGGGAGTCAGATATCATATCATAATCAGAGTGTCATATCAAAAGGTTCATATCAAAAGTTTCAGAAGTGCATATCAAAGGTTCATAATCAGAGGTTCATATTAGAGTTTCATATCAAAGGGATCATAGCAAAGGTATCATATCAGAAACTATCAGATCAAAGGTGTATAAGAAGTCATGAGAAACCTTAAGAGAAAGGTCAGAATATCTGTACCTTAGACCGCAAGTGCAAACATAACAGAAACAAAAGATCGGAATCAAACTCCTTCTTCAGCGAATCTACACGAATATATGATCGTCTTATTATTAACATCTTAATTAAATCAGATTGCTTATTTTAGTCGGCTTTCTATTTTTAGTAACTTTCCATTTTTAGTAAATTTAATACTTTAAGGTTATAATTGACAATTAATAATATTTAATGGTTAAAATGACCAATATAATAGTTTAGGGTTAATTATGCCAAATTAATAAAGTTTATGGTCATAAATGTAAATTATCAAAATTTAATATTTAATAATGTCAAATAATTAACTTTGGGGTTTATACTGTAAATTCTATCAAAATGGGAATTTGGGACTCCGTCGTTTCATATTTCATTTAAACGTACTCTTTTAACCTGGTTCAAGTACGCATTATACATATGTTTAAGACTCATGATCAACACACCAAGACACCATAACAACAAATATAAACAAGATGCCCATTTGTTCATTGACCCAAGCTTCTAATATCTCCATCTACTCGTTGAGTAAAAAGGTATTAAAATGTTTCTATACTCGATAGAATTACAGCTGGACATAAGTCATACTACTTAATATATTTAAGACCTTGTGTTATTTGCCTATAATCCTTCAATGACCAGTCACCGGTAGAAACTTTACATTACTTAAATAGAAAGACTCAAACTGGTATCCATGGTGTAAACTTAGGCGTCAAGATCTAGTCTAATGAAGTCCAAAATATTTTGCTTTTGAAAATATCTTATCATGTTTGACTATAATATCAAGCATACAATACACACCCACAATCACAGACCCTATATAAACATATTTTATCTCATTTTATTGTAATAAAGAAATCATATGTGTTTCGGGACTGGCCTGACACAGATCGACATACCCACATATTCGATTCATTTGCTATTTATTTTCCGTGACATGCAGATTATTTGAGTTATTTTTTTATAATGAAACATAAACGAATTAGTGATCATTTATATAGGAGTCGTTTATTCCTTAACGTGTCATACCATTCTTCTTTGCATATAAGTTGGATTAAACGAGATAGGATTTGAGTTTTCATATCTTATCGTACGCGACATTGTTTAGACGAATTAACAAGAATATTATACGAGTTATGGTGAATACCTTGATCGGTTTTACGAACGGATCACAAGAATAGGAGTAGTATCACGATCGACCATAGCCCACGAAAACCAACGTTCTTCGAACCTAACTGCTACAAAACCAAAACCTTTACTCGAACGAGAGCCACACTCCAAAACTCGAACAAACAGGTACAACCGCCAACTCGCGGACCGCAAATGAACATAACCAAACCCAACTTGGAGTACTCGCGTACACGTATAGACGCCGGTACGAGTACTAAGATTATGTCGAGGTAGGATAGAGCCCATACTCCAACGTACACAATAGCCATACATCTCCTGATTAACGAGACCACTACCTTAGCTTCTTGGGATACTCGAACACAAATGACACGATTACTAGACCTTCGACCCTTGTTTTCTTGTAGGGATAATAACATGTTTGGAACTTGTTTAGTTTCTGGTTTCGTTGTATGCTTCGGTTATGGAGAAGTGGATGAGCAGATATGTGTTGTTATATGAATACGAGAGTCGCGATGGATCAAAGGAAATAAAAGGAATAGCGTGTATGTTGTTAGTGAATGTCGTGTTTTCTCCGTTTGGTTAAGATATAAAATACACAGCATGCCATAAACACGTATGAGCTCGGTTTGATATTTCCAAACCGAGAGAAGCCATTATAAGAAAAGCATGCATCGATCAAGACATGCATGGGAAAAAGGAGAGAAGAACCATATAAGATGTGAAAGAAAATGAGGGCGCGTGTATAGCAATATGGAAGGTTTTAATTGCATTCAAGTCTTGATTGTGTTTCAATAAGGGCGATATCATAGGGCTGAAATCATGGGATTTGCTATTTATTTGCTATAGTCAAACGTGTAGAAAGGGCCAAGAATTAAATGTGTGAATCACAAAGTTTTTATTTGTACACATTAATTTATTTTAGGCTTAGACTTTAGTTTAAATATAATAGGTCACATGTAGTTTAAGGTTTAATTTAGAATATCACAAAGTTTAGGTAAAATTCAAAATTATACATATTTTTAGGTTTCCGAATTTTAAGGTTTTACAATTGTGCATAGGAATCACCCACTTACCAATATCATAGGAGATGTACAATCTGGAGTCAAGACCAGAAGGCAAATACAAGACCCAGATCATCATGGATTTCTCAGTATGGTTTATGAAAAGAAACATCATGAAGATGAGAATGAGTGTATGTTTGTATGCTTTCTATCTCAGATTGAACCCAAGAATGTGTTAAAGGCTTTAGAATCATCAAGTTGGGTTGAAGCTATGCAAGAAGAGCTACTTCAATTCAAGATTCAAAATGTTTGGGTTCTGGTTGATCTACCAAAGGGAATGAGAGTGATTGGTACAAAGTGGGTATTCAGGAACAAGAAGGATGAGAGGGGCATTGTTATAAAGAACAAAGCAAGATTAGTTGCTCAAGGCTATACTCAGGAGGAGGGTATAGATTATGAGGAAGTTTTTGCTCCAGTTGCCAGGATTGAAGCAATAAGATTATTTCTTGCTTATGCTTCATATATGGGGTTTATGGTCTATCAAATGGATGTAAAAAGTGCTTTTCTGTATGGTACTATTGATGAAGAGGTTTATGTTTCACAACCTCCAGGTTTTGTCGACCCAGAGCATCCTGACAAGGTTTATAAAGTGGTGAAAGCTCTATATGGATTGCATCAGGCTCCAAGAGCTTGGTATGAAACTCTGGGTAAATATCTTCTGAAGAATGGGTTTCATAGAGGGAAAATTGATCAAACTCTTTTTATTAAGAAGGATAAGGGTGATATTCTACTAGTACAAGTCTATGTAGATGACATCATTTTTGGTTCTACAAAGAAACAGATGTGTAAGGAGTTTGAAAAGCTGATGAAAGACCAATTTCAGATGAGTTCTATAGGAGAGCTTACCTTCTTTCTAGTTCTTCAAGTACAACAAAAGTCAGATGGTATATTTATCTCTCAGGATATAAATATGTTGGTGAAATTTTAAGGAAGTTTCAATTCACAGATGCCAAGGTTGCTAGCACACCAATTGACAAGGAGACACATTTGTTATTAAAGGATCACAGTGGTGAAGATGTGGATGTGCACATGTATAGATCTATGATTGGGTCCCTGATGTATCTCACATCATCTAGGCCTGATATCATGTTTGTTGTATGTGCTTGTGCAAGATTCCAAGTCAATCCTAAGGTGTCTCATCTTATAGTAGTAAAAAGGATCTTCAGATACCTTAAAGGACAGCCTAACTTGGGGCTATGGTATCCTAAAGAGTCTGCATTTGATCTGGTTGCATTCTCTGATTCTGATTATGCTGGTGCTAGCATGGATAGAAAGTCTACAACAGGTGGTTGTCAATTCTTAAGTCGAAGATTAATCTCTTGGCAGTGTAAGAAGCAGACTATGGTGGCTATATCTACTACTGAAGCAGAATATGTAGCAGCTGCAAGTTGTTGTGCTCAAGTTCTATGGATTCAAAGCCAGATGCTTGATTATGGGTACAATTTCTTAAACACAATTATACATATAGACAATAACAGTACAATTTGTATCATTAAGAATCCAGTTCAACATTCAAAAACTAAGCATATTGAAATTAGACATCATTTTATAAGAGACTGTGCTGAAAAGAAGTTCATTCAAGTTGTTAAAATACACACTGATAACAACTTTGCTGATCTCTTAACAAAAGGTTTTGATGTAAGCAGATTTCAGTACTTGGTAACAGGTATTGGAATGCTTAATCCTTCAAAAGATTAATGTGAAAATGTTTTTTGATTTTGTACTGTTAGTTGTGCTATTTGTATAGTTGAGACTGCTTGAATGGTGTTAAGACTGCTTGTGAATCTGTTAGTCAAATGGAATAACTGTTAAAAGAGAATATTATGTATTGTGTTTTCTTTGGTTTTACACTAACATTTCAGGTTAAGAAAAGCTTTTTGCTTTGGATTGTGTTTTGAAAAGTATGGTGGTTTGGATTGTCAAGTGTGAATGCTTGTCACACAACAAATGGTAATTGATTCACCATGTCTAATCAACATAAGAATCAACTAGTCCAGATCAAACGGTTTCTGGTAAAGACTACTCAAATCCGTTTATGGTTGACAGTTTACCAAAAACTGGTTGGTTATCAACTCACCAAATCTAAGTGTGAAGAGTTGGCTAGTCCATAGCAAACGGCTATTGGTAAAGACAAGTCAAATCCGTTCATAGCTGATAGTTTGCTAAAAACTATAAGTGGACAAAACTGTTTTCGAATCCACAAATTAAAATTCAAAATTTGATTTTATCTCTGAAATCTTTTTGATAACTGCTGCCTTCACCAGTTTGTACTGATTGTTCAAAACTTAGTTCCTACTGAGTTTATGCTCTGTGATACACCTCTCTCAGAAGGTAATACATCTGGAAGTGTTGAGAGCAGTTTGAAACTAAAACAACTGAATTGATGGTAACTTGTACAAATGGTCTTATTGGATGCTGAGCTTGGATAACATATGTTCTAGTTCATCTGATGGTGAGGATTCTTCCAAACAGGGGAGGAATTAAAGTTTGTTCTAGTTGCTGTTAAAGATGATTGATGATTATGAAATTCAGGGGAGGAATTAAGAAGTCAGAGATGAATTATAAAGAAGTGCTTAAAGTCTATTCATTATAAAGGTGGATTCATTACAAATCTTCATACGGTTACAAGGAAAAACCAACAAAAACTATCGTATAAAGGTGAATTATAATGAAGTCCTTAAATCTTATTCATTATAAAGGTGGATTCATTACAAAGCTTCATACGGTTACAAGGAAAAACCAACAAAAACTACCAACTACCAACAAAACATTCTACACAACACAAAAGACAACACAACAACTCAAGCTTTCCTTTTCCTTTTCCAGAGATATCCGGCATGGTTTTGCTGCGGGCTCCTCTGCTACCCATGAGTTCAGACACCTTTTTAAAGGGAAGTTCTAGTATTACTGATCTTGGAGATGGAAATTGCTGCTTCTCAGGCTTTTTCTTCTCAGGCTTCTTCTTTGGAACAGAGTTTTTCTTCTTTGGAACAGGGATCTTCACTGATGATGCTGCTTTCTCAAATTATTTTGAGAGTAAATCTGATAGCTTTTGAAGTTCATCATCGTCAGAGTTAGAAGAGTCAGATGAAGAAGAGGATGAATCATCAACATAAGAAGGAAGTTCATCGGAGGAAGTTTCTTCAGACGAGGATGTTTTAGTCTTTTTCTTTGAAAGATTAACTCTTGAAGTTGAAGAATAGTTTGGAGGAAAATAGTTGTTCCATCTTGAATCTTCGGAATCAGAAGAAGAATCAGATGAAATTTCTATGATGTTTGGTGAAGAAGACATTATGATTGAAGAAGTTAAAAGATTTGTGTTGAAGAAGATTTTGTGTGGATATGCGAGATTTTATAGAGTTAATAAAGGTTTAATGGCATTCAATGCGTGGTTGATATGCAGAATTAACTTTGGGTTGGTATAAGGAATTAATTCCTTGATGGAATTAAATTTATTTTTGGTAATTTTTGAAGGGTTGGTCAAAAGAGTGTGATATATGAAGATAATTCCCAAAGTGTTTCGAGTTTAAAGATAAGTGTTTGAAAGAATCCACCCCATCAACGAAATCAGAAGTTTAATTCGAGAAACTTATTGATTTGTATTGAAATCTTAAGTTTAGGGGAGGATTGTTGGGAATTAAACTTAAGCAGTTTAGACGGCTGATCGAAGAACAATTTAGACGGCTGATACAAGGACAGTTAAGACTGCTGATGGAAGAGCAGTTAGGACTGCTGAAGGAAGAACAGTTAAGACTGCTTAAGAGATAAAGGTGAAACCGTTTTGAAGATAATTATAGAAAAGATATAGTATATATCTTATTGATATAGAATGATTCGGTTAGATGTTTAACGTGTAAAGGACTCTTTACATTATAAAAGGAGATCCTTAGATTAGGGTTTTATAGAATACGATATACAAATACATACAGATCTATTGTAATCGTTCGATATATTGAAGTGATAAGTTTGGTTGATATCGTTGTTCTTATTGTTTTACTTATTCAATCACCAAACATAATCATATTCTTCTAAGTACTTGGTAGTAAATTCCGCGTGCTATCAAGTATATACTTGATGATGTACCCTCCGAGCGGGTCGAAGGACTCCCCTTCGAACCTGTATGAAGCCTTCTCTTCGAAGGCCCAGGTCAATCTTCACCCAAGGCACTCATAGTGTCTAACCTCTGTCGAGGTTCAGAACCTGGCCTCCGTCACGGTTCAGAACCTGGCCTCCGTCGCTGTTCGGAACCTGGTCTCTGTCAACGTCCGGAGCCTGGCCTCCGTCACTGTTCGGAGTCTGGCCTCTGCCACCGTTCGGAGCCTGGCCTCCTATTACCGTTTGGAGCCTGACCTCCGTCAACGTTTGGAGCCTGGCCTCCGTCAACGTTTGGAGCCTAGCAAGAACGAAGAACCATCTTGACCTGGTCATACCCACGTCTCCTCTTCCCTTAGGCTTTCCCGCCAAGGTAGAGATCGTGGGCCACAAAGCCCTAGCGGTTACCACAAATCATGGGATGCCCCCATGATCTCCGAATTAAGTGCAACCGCCCTCTAAGGCCTATTTCTCCCCTATAAATAGCTTAGACGGGCCATAACCAAGGTATGTTACTCAATGTTATCTGATGTTAACTGAAAGTAATCTCGAGTTAATCCACAAGTTAACTTCACTCTCTAAATTTACGACCTACATTACCATCACACATACTTACTCGCACGCCGGAGGTGGTTCGCAGGGTCCAACCCCTGCGCAATCACTTAACGTAGTGTCTTTGTATTTCTTATTTTCAGGTTAAGAACAAGCTTGGCGCAATCTCAACACCCCATTATTCCTTTGATCACCATCGAAGGCTTGGTTGACGAATATTTGTTCAATCAGTGGCGCCATCCGTGGGACCCGCAACAATAAGTCTCGTTATTTCCAAGCTTATAACCAATTGGAACTACTTTCACTATATATCCGGCATGGATCAAGGAAGAGAAGATACTCCCCCACCGGGTTTCTCGACCTTGGCTCCAATCCCAGTCAACGACTCCAACAACCTTCCCCCAATAACCGCTTCCACGTTCACAACATGTTCTCACCCAGAAGTAGCACCCAACCATCATGCTTCGAGATCAGCCAATTCAGAACCTGTTATTAGCCCAGCCTTTGTCGAAGGCAATCACAAAGCGTTGGAATCCCTCTTAAGGGCTCGCAAAAGGCATGTTCGGGATGCTGAGATACGAAGGGGGTTGGAATACTTAAGTGACGAATTTGTGATAAAAGGGATAGTGTGTGGCGTAAGGTGTGGAAGTTCCATATTCATTAGCCGCATTTATTGCGCAAGTTTGTTTAAGCACTTATCCTTTACTCGTACGAATTTGTGACGAAAGGAATAGAGTGTAGCATGTTTTTTGAGTCGTAAGCAATATATACTCGTACGTATATATCACTTTCGACTAGGGGGCTTGATGATGTACCCTCCGAGCGGGTCGAAGGACTCCCCTTCGAACCTGTACGAAGCCTTCTCTTCGAAGGCCCAGGTCAATCTTCACCCAAGGCACTCATAGTGTCTAACCTTTGTCAAGGTTCAGAACCTGGCCTCCGTCACGGTTCAGAACCTGGCCTCCGTCGCTGTTCGGAACCTGGTCTCTGTCAACGTCCGGAGCCTGGCCTCCGTCACTGTTCGGAGTCTGGCCTCTGCCACCGTTCGGAGCCTGGCCTCCTGTTACCGTTTGGAGCCTGACCTCCGTCAACGTTCGGAGCCTGGCCTCCGTCAACGTTTGGAGCCTAGCAAGAACGAAGAACCATCTTGACCTGGTCATACCCACGTCTCCTCTTCCCTTAGGCTTTCCCGCCAAGGTAGAGATCGTGGGCCACAAAGCCCTAGCGGTTACCACAAATCATGGGACGCCCCCATGATCTCCGAAGTAAGTGCAACCGCCCTCTAAGGCCTATTTCTCCCCTATAAATAGCTTAGACGGGCCATAACCAAGGTATGTTACTCAATTTTATCTGATGTTAACTGAAAGTAATCTCGAGTTAATCCACAAGTTAACTTCATTCTCTAAATTTACGACCTACATTACCATCACACATACTTACTCGCACGCCGGAGGTGGTTCGCAGGGTCCAACCCCTGCGCAATCACTTAACGTAGTGTCTTTGTATTTCTTATTTTCAGGTTAAGAACAAGCTTGGCGCAATCTCAACACCCCATAATTCCTTTGATCACCATCGAAGGCTTGGTTGACGAATATTTGTTCAATCAATACTCAAAGTATCTCCAACACAACGTGTGTGTTTAGATCCGGTCAATATGCCTGCTTATGACTGTTTAACTTGCAAACCCAAAAAGAATGTAAGTTCCCCCACGGAACTCATCTGAAACTTATCATGCATAAGCTTCTCTGAAACTTATCATGCATAAGCTTCTTTGAAATCCATTCTCTTTTAAATAGGAAGCTACTGTTTCATACCATGCTCTAGGTGCCTGATGAAGGCCATAAAGAGCCTTAATAACTCTATACACTTTGTCTGGATGGTCAGGATCAATGAAACCTGGAGGTTGTGAGACATAAACCTCTTCTTCAATAGTGCCATATAAAAATGCACTCTTGACATCCATTTGGTAAACTGTGAAGCCTAAAAATGAAGCATAAGCTAAGAAAAGCCTAATTGCCTCAAGTCTTGCTACTGGAGCAAAAACTTCATCATAGTCTATCCCTTCTTGTTGTGTGTACCCTTGGGCTACTAATCTAGCCTTATTCCTAATCACTATTCCCCTTTCATCCCTTTTATTCTTGAAAACCCATCTAGTGCCAATTACCTTTGCATTCTTAGGTAAATCAACTAGCACCCATACCTTCTGAATCTTGAATTGAAGAAGCTCCTCTTGCATAGCTTCTACCCAACTTGAATCATCTAAGGCTTTCAGAATGTTCTTTGGTTCATCTTGTGAAAGAAAACATACAAACAAACAAGAGTTTGAAAACTCATGCTGCTTTGAAGCATAAAGGGAATCAAGAAGCCCTTGTTGGTCTGAATACATCAGTTGTTGTCTTGTCTTCACACCAGATTGTACATCTCCAATCACATTTTTTAGGGAGTGGACTTTGTGAATCCTTGTGTGTGGGGTTGAAGGAACTTGATAGTTAGGTGTCATGTTTCTTAAATCCACCTCATGATCTGAGAAATCTACTTCATTTGTGTCTGAAGGGCCAGCAGTAGAATTATTTGGCCTAGCAGCAGAAAAATTAAGCCTAGCAGTAGAATGCTCTATCTCAGCGGCACTATCATCAGCATAAACATTTTGTTGTTCCTTTGTTCCATCTTCCTTGTGTTCACTTTCAACATCTTCTTTAGCTTTATCAGAAGAAGATTCATCATTTGTTGAAGTTGAAACCACACTGGTACTTAATGGCATCCATACATGATCTTGATTTGTCTCCTTGTCTAACCCTGCCTCACTTGTTGTTTGTGAACCTGAAAAATTATTAGTTTCTGCAACAACAGGCACATAATTCATAGAATGGGTTAATGACTCTAGATCAAATAGCCAATTAGGACCTTTACCTACTACATTGGATTTATACTCTAAAAATTCCACATGTAGGTTTTCTTCTACTTTCTTAGTTCTTAAGTTGTATACTCTAAATGCTTTACTATTGAGAGAATATCCAACTAAGAAACCTTCATCTGCTTTGCCATCAAACTTTCCAAGATGGTCTAAGGTATTGAGAATTGTCACATGACATCCAAAAGGTCTAAGAAATCCTATTGCAAGAGTTCTACCTCTAAAAAGTTTGTATGATGTCTTATTGTGAGGCTTAACAACTAAAACTCTATTTTGAACATAGCAAGTAGTGTTGACTGCTTCAGCCCAAAAAGTTATAGGTAGCTTAGAATCAGCTAACATAGTTCTAGCAGCTTCTATTAGTGTTCTATTTTTCCTTTCAGCAACTCCATTCTGTTGTGGAGTTCTAGCAACACTAAATTCTCTCCTAATACCCTTTTCTATGCAGAATTCATCCATAACTCTATTTTTGAACTCTGTCCCATTATCACATCTAATGACTTTTACTCTTTTGTCTACTAGGTTTTCTATCTCAGTAATGAAAGTCTTAAGGATGCTAGGTGTCTCATCCTTAGTAGCTAAAAAGAAAACCCATGTAAATCTACTATAGTCATCAGTAATAACTAGACAATATCTCTTATGTTGCATACTTCTAACATTTTTAGGACCAAACAAGTCCATATGAAGCATAAACAATGATTGATTAATAGAGTTAAATAGCTTGGGCTTACAAGTAGCTTTGTGTTGTTTGCCTTTAAGACAAGCAATGCATGTTTGATCATTTTCAAATCATTTTTGAGGTAAACCTCTTACCAAACCTTTCTTAACAATCTGATTTATGGTTTTAAAATTAATATGACCAAGCCTCCTATGCCATAACATAGATTCATCCAAAGTGGCCTTTGCAACAAGACAAGTTAAAGCTTTTTAGGAACAATGTTCTTCATGTCTACACTGTACATATTGCCCTTTCTAGGAATTTTAAGAAGCACTTGACTTTCATCAGGCATCTTAAAATCAGGAGAAAGTACAAGACATTCAGTGTCACAGAAAAGAACTTTGTTCTTTTTGTCACACATTTGTGAGACACTAAAAAGATTATAATTTAGCTCTTGTACATAGTACACATCTTCAAAATCTAAAGTTCCAGTTTTAATTGTACCTTTACCGGAAATTTTGCCACCAACACCTCCTCCAAAGGTAACATAGCCTCCATCTATTGATTGAAAATCTGAGAGATAAGACTTGTTTCCTGTCATGTGCCCAGAACATCCACTATCTGAGTATCCTTGATCCTCTTGTTTATCAATTGAATGTTCCTGCACATTAATGAGATGTATTAGTTTCTTTTGGCGACCCAAGCCATTACTGACTTGGATCTGCCTCTTGCATCAATGAAATTTAATCTCTTAAGAACAGTTGATGCAACATTGGATTTAAGAATCCAACATGCTGAGGCCTTAACAGCATTTGCCCTATTTTCCCTAGCAGCAGAATGAATTACATGCTTAGCAGCAGAAACTGCTAGCTTTGTAATTGTTCCCTTAATTTTCCAAACTTGTTTTGGGACCACAGCTTTTGTTTGAATGGGCCTATTAACAGTTTTTTATGCATGTTTTGAAATTAATTTGGCATTTTTAACTGTTGGTTTTGGGTTAACAGTCATGAATGTTCTAGCAGCAGAAACTGCTTTGACAACTGCTCTGGGTTTTATTCTATTAGACTTAGAGTGAAAGTGAGTTTGAGGAGTTTACCTTTTGAAGTTCACCCTATTTTCATACCCAGATACCCATTTGTTACAGAAAGCTGCAAGATGATCAAAACTACCACATGTGTAACAAGCTTTATTATAAAAGAAAAAGTCATCACCTAATTGGTTAGACTTGAGGCCATTCCAATTTCTTTGGTTACCTCTGGGCTTGCTAGTGGATCTATATTGTTCACAATATTTAACTGGTTGCCTAACATGTTTAATGTTTGAACTAGGCTTAACAGTATCCTTTTTGATCACTTTAGGAACCCTTGTTCCTGCTTTCTTAACTACTTCAGGTTTAGACATAACCTGTTCATCTTCTTCATCATCAGATACCCAGTCTTCAATGACTACTCTATCTGAGCTTCTATCAGAGGACACCTTGTCCTCAGGAAGTAAAGTTTTTGTAAAACCCCGAATTTTATATAATCTGAAAAGACTAAAATACCCTCCGAATTTGAACTTTTAAGAATCCATAAAATATATAAGTAACCCCATTCGAACTTAACCTAAGTTACCTAACAAGATTAAGTCAATGTAAACTATGTATTATAAGCTAAATGTACCAAGTAAAATAAAATCCTACATCTAATATGCTAGGCGAATTTTCTTTGAATTTATGCACATATGATATTCCAAATTTTCGGCCCAAGAGAATTAGAACAAGATGAGATTATTAAGAGTTATTTGGCCCATTGTGATAACCCTTTCACTCCTTATCTTGGCCCAAAAAAAAATAATACACGGCTTGCTTTTTTTTTTTTTTTTTTTTTTTTTTTTTTTTTTTTATAACCGATCCTTGCAATCTTTAAACCAAAAGAAACCCTAAACTCTTCCAAACAAAAGACCGGCCTCCATTCTTGCTACCTGCTGCTGTCGACTTTAATTCAGCCAAAAGAAGTGTGTTGATCTTGTTCTTGTGTTCATTCACGTCATCACAAGGTAACCCTATAATCCTAGCATTGATCCATACGAATTTATGAACCAAATATTGATCAAAACCAGGGGTTTTTTCCTTTTGTTTGCTGATGTACGCCCCAAAGGAGAAGAAGAAGGGATCCATTCGTGTGTTACCTTTGTTGTGTTCGTGTTCTTCGTGGTCTACAAGGGTATTGTATCGTCTTTGCTCAATCCTTGTTCTTGTCTTTTTGTTCTAGTCGAATTATGGTACATAAAATGATACATAAAATGACAAGTTATGAAAACCCTAAAAATCTGTTATGTATGAATCGAACCAGGGTTTATATGGTGAAATTATTCGACTTGATTATGTTAAGACCTGTTTTAATTGACCTAAATATGTTATGGACTCACCTAAAATCGTTTGGTGTCAAGAACTAATGAATGGAATGACGAAAACCCTAAGTATATGCATGATTATATCAAACTGCTACTGATCCAGGAAAAAGGTTTAATATCTCAGTGATATGTACGTGTTTATGGGTGGTTTTTGAGTCTAGAACTAAATTCAATGAAATAACTACCTGGGAAAATTTATTTTGTAATTTTTGGAGGCCTGGAAGGTCACTTTTTGATTTTTGGAAAATTAAGTATCTAATCAGATTCGTATGTCTGGAAAAATAGTCAATGTTTATGAATTTTAATTTTCAAACCGTGTCGAATTAGAAGGTGTCCTTTGAACTGAGTCATGTTCAATATGTCTATTAATAACTGGAATTTTTGTAGAATTTTGTGAATTTATCTGAAGGGGTAACAAAGTGTAAACTTGTCGAGTGTTTCATCAGATACGTTTCTGGAACATGTTGAGAAAATGGATTTTTAAGTCGTACCTAGACAACATAATAAAATCTGGAAAAACCTGTAACTTCATAGTAATTACATTTTATACCCTAACTTTATGAGAATTGCATACTAATCCCTAAACTTATGATAATTACATAATAAACCCTAAACTTATGTAAATGACATTATGAACCCTAAACTATGAATACGATCATCTGTAATACTTTGAATGGACAAACGGGAATGTTATAACTTAACGTTACTAAATATGGAAACCTACTATCTTTGGAAAGTTACCTAAAATAGAAAGACAACTAAAATGAAGCATTATGATTATATGAAACTTATAAGTACCATTATGATTATTTGTAGATCGGGTGAAGAGGGAGTGATCTCCTGCTTGATTTGCTTTTCGTTTCATTCTTTTGCTTGCGTGTTTGTTAAGGTACAGATATTCTTTCCCTTCTCAGTAGGGATATTTTCTTTCGATCCTAAGCCATTGCTATGTTTCCCTTATTTGCTTTGTGACATTCATTGTATGTTTGTCATTCCTATGATCCTCTCTGACATTTAATTTAAATGTCTCTGCTATGCTATGCTTATTTGTTTGCCATGTTTTTTGAGTTACTTTCTGTTTCTCTTGCTATGTTAGATTTTGATTATGTATGATATGATATGATATTCCGTTCCTGAGCTTAACTAGTTCTAGAGGTACTAGGACCATGTCTAGGATGGCACCCTAGTCATGACACCCCTGTAGAGGTGTGATAGATCTACAGCGTTCCCCCTTATGAATATGTATTTGCATGCACTATTGGCCAACCCCGTATGTGTGCTTAGTCTAGAGCTGACACACATGCTTATGTTTGGGAGCGTATGGATATATCCTAGGTTTTATGAATATGTATATGTATGGTGACCAGGTGGTGTGTGCCTTGCACTCCTCTCACACTTTTATGATTACTTAGAGGTCTCCCCTCTTCGTATACTTATATGTGCTCTAGATTTGATTTGACGGATTATGTATGGAGTTCTTATGGCACATCTTATTATGAACCCTCCTTTGCTTTCATTTCATTTCTGATTCGTTTGCTATTCAGTTTCTCATGCACTCTTATTTTGATTTCGTTATCTTTCATGTTTATGCTATTCGTTTTGTATTTCTTATTCCTTTGTTGCTTTTGCTTATTTACCATTATGTTATGCTTTGTATATATATCTGTTCACTGGGCTTTTTAAGCTCAGCCGCATGTTTTCTTTCTTATGCGGCAGGTAATAAGCGGGGCGACGGGCTTGGGAATGAGAGAGCTTAGGATTTGAGAGACCCATTTATTTATCATTTGTTGTCCATTGTTTCGGACGTTTATTTATTTCCGTACTTCAGATATTATTTATTTACTTTGGTTTGTTGGTTTACCCATTATGCATTGGATTATCTTTTGGACACTAGTCTTGATGTTCAAGACTTAGTTATTTATTTAAAAGACTTTCGCTTGCGTTTATGTTTGCTTTGTATGACACCATACTGTGATATCTTGACCTTGTCGGGTCGGGGTGTTACAATTATGGTATCAGAGCGACTGGGTTTGACCTGTAGAACCTTAGAAATGACCTGTGAGGATTTGGGTAGACACTAGGCTTTTCTGTTTGACGCGATCTCTTATTTCTCATTTTGACCCTTACGTTTGTTTTGTCTCTTTTTGACTCGTTTATGACCTTTCAGATGGTGGCTACTCGTCATACTGATTTTGGGGAACACTCTGGTGCTGCTTTTGATGCAGCGGTTCAGCGTACTGTTGATACGTTACTTCCGGGTTTGACCGCACGTATCACGGAGGAGATCATGAGGAACACCGCTAGTGGTAGTGGTGGTAATGGTGGTAATGGGGGTAATGGCAGTGGTGGTGGTGATGCTCCACCAGTGTCGATTCATGTGTGGTTGGAGCGTTTCAATAAGCAGAGACCCCGTTCATTTAGTGCTGCTACTTCTCCTGTGGAGGCGGAGAATTGGATATCTCATATTGAGAAGATATTCGAGGTGCTTGGGTGTGATGACGTGTTTAAGGCACGTTTGGCTAGCTACAAGTTTGAGGGAGATGCCCTCAGCTGGTGGAAGGCTTATCGGATTGCTAAGGGCGGGGATGAGTTTGTTGCTGGTTTATCTTGGGCTGACTTTCGTGAGACATTCTTTCTTCAGTACTTCCCTCTGTCTGAGAGACAGAAAATTGAGCGTAACTATCATCATATCTCTCAGTTGGAGAGGGAGACAAGTGCTGAGTTTATGAAGCGGTTTGTTAGACTTGCGGGTTTTCTGGGTAAGAAGGCCGGTACTCCAGAGGAGCAGGCTCTACATTTTAAGTGGGGGTTGCGTGATGAGCTGCTAGATGGTATTCTAAATATGAATTTTACTGATGTGGCATCAGTTGCCAATGCCGTTCGTAATAAGGAGTTGATGCAGGAGAGATCTAGGCGTGGGGTAAAGAGGACCTTGGATAGTGGTAACCAACAGGTGCAGGGTGCTAGTCAGAGGGATTCTACTCCGAGGAGTAATGATTTTCGTGGTAATGACAGGCGTGGTAACTTTAATAGTGGGCAGAATCAGAGGTCAGGTCGTGACCAATAGTCTAGGGGTCAGCAGAGTCGGGGCAATCAGCAGGGTAATCGGGGTGCTATTTCTTCGGCTGGGCAGAGGAATGTGGAACGGCTTCCACCTCCTCCTGTTTGTGTAGAGTGTGGGAAAACTCACCCGGGTGATACTTGTTACAGGGCGACTGGTGCATGTTTTAGTTGTGGTGCAGTTGGACATCGGGCTAGGGAGTGTTCGAAGGCGAGTGGTAGTAACCGTGGTAACGGTAATCGTGGACAGCAGGCTACTAAGGGTAGGGTGTTTGCACTGACCAGGGATCAGGCTGCAGGCACTTCTGGAACCGTCTCGGGTATGCTATACTTATTCGATCGTCCCATTTTTGTTTTATATGATACTGGTGCTACTCATTCTGTGATATCTATTACGTTTGCTAAAAACATTAAAACAACCGCAACACCATTAAACTATGCCTTATCTATCTCTACCCCAATGAAAAACTCCATAACCATTACCCATGAGTATGTGAATTGTCCTCTTCGTTTCGACGATAAAATTCGCCCTGCAAATCTTCTTCCTCTCGATATGTATGATTTTGACGTAATTTTGGGTATGGATTGGTTGTCGGAGCATCGAGCTACGATTGACTGCCATACTAGGCGTGTGATTTTTGGTGATCTATGTAATCCTGAATTCGTCTACCAAGGTTCTTGGCTTGGTAAATCTATTAAGATCATATCCGCTATGAAAGCTCGTTCTTTACTGTCTCATGGTTGTGAAGGTTTTCTGGCTTCAATTAAGGATTCTTCTTTGGAGACTCTTAGTATTGAGAGTCTTTCGGTTGTTCGTGAATTCCCTGATGTGTTTCCTGATGAGCTTCCAGGCATGCCGCCTGAGCGTGAAGTTGAATTTTCGATCGATTTGATTCCGGGTGCTGAACCCATCTCTAAGGCTCCATATCGTATGGCTCCTGTTGAACTGAAGGAATTGAAAGAGCAGTTGCAGGAATTGCTTGAATCTGGTTCCATCCGTCCCAGTGTTTCGCCGTGGGGTGCTCCGATTTTATTCGTTAAGAAGAAGGACGGTAGTATGAGATTATGTATTGACTACCGTGAACTCAACCGCATTACTATTCGAAATCGTTATCCGCTTCCCCGCATCGACGATTTGTTTGATCAGCTCCAGGGAGCTAAATTCTTTTCTAAGATCGATTTGAGGTCTGGATATCATCAGCTACGCGTGAAGGAGCAAGATGTTCCTAAGACAGCTTTTCGTACGAGATATGGCCACTACGAGTTCTTAGTCATGCCTTTTGGGTTGACGAATGCTCCAGCGGTTTTCATGGACTTGATGAATGGGGTTTTCCACGAGTACTTAGATAAGTTTGTGATTGTGTTCATTGACGACATCTTGGTGTACTCTAAGACTAAGGAGGAACATGAGAGCCATCTTCGTGTTGTTTTGGAGACTTTGAGGCAGAAGAAGTTATATGCCAAGTTTTCCAAGTGCGAGTTTTGGTTAAGTCAAGTTGCATTCTTAGGTCATGTCGTTTCCGCAGATGGTATCAAAATGGATCCGGCAAAGGTTGAGGCTATCACTAAGTGGCCAAGACCGACCAATGTGACTGAGATCAGAAGTTTTCTTGGATTGGTTGGTTATTACAGGAGGTTTGTCGAAGGTTTTTCTCGTTTATCGTTACCTTTAACTCAGCTTATGCGCAAAGGAGAGAAATTCGTATGGACCGACGAGAGAGAAGCTAGTTTTGAGGAGTTGAAGAAGAGGCTTGTTTCTGCGCCGATTCTTACTCTACCATCAGGTTCAGGTGGTTATCAGATCTATAGTGATGCTTCTAAGAAGGGTTTGGATTGTGTTTTGATGCAGCATGGGAAGGTGATTGCATATGCTTCTAGGCAGTTGAAACCATATGAGGCGAATTATCCTACTCACGATCTTGAGTTAGCTGCTGTTGTCTTTGCTTTAAAAATCTGGAGGCATTATCTTTATGGTGAGAGCTGTGATATATTCACTGACCATAAGAGCCTGAAGTACATCTTTACCCAGAAAGAATTGAACATGCGACAGAGACGTTGGTTGGAGTTGTTGAAGGATTATGAGACTAATATTCAGTATCATCCTGGAAAAGCCAATGTTGTGGCTGATGCTTTAAGTCGTAAGTCGGGAATGATTGCTAGTCTCGACTTTGAGCCGAAGATTCTTAATGACTTAGAGCTTATGGAGGTTGAATTGTGTATTCGTGGTCATGATGGTTTTTGGGCTAGCATGAAATTGGAGTCTGATTTGATGTTGAGGATTAAGGAGGCACAGAAAGATGATGGTGACTTATGGGCTATTGTGCAGAATGTTGAGGAAGGTAAGCATTCAGATTTTCGTGTGGATGCAGATGGTATTGTTTGGTTTGGCGATCGTCTATGTGTTCCTAATGATTCTACTCTTCGTGACGCTGTGCTTTCTGAGGCACATAGCTCTCCATTTTCTATTCATCCGGGTTCGACTAAGATGTATCACGATCTTAAGCAACATTTGTGGTGGAATGGGATGAAGCAGGATGTAGCTTTGCATGTGGCTAGATGTATGACCTGTCAGCAGGTTAAGATTGAACATCAACGTGCAAGTGGTCTTTTGCAACCTCTGGATATTCCTATGTGGAAATGGGATGAGATATCTATGGACTTCGTTACCGGTTTTCCTCGTACTCTTCGGAAGCATGACGCGATTTGGGTAGTTGTTGATCGTCTGACCAAATCTGCACATTTTCTCCCTATTCGTGTTGATTATTCGGTGAGTCGTTTGGCTCAGGTTTTTCAGCAAGAAATTGTTCAACTACATGGTACGCCGTCTTCTATTTTGTCCGATCGTGATCCTCTTTATATGTCTCGTTTTTGGAAAGGGTTACAAAAAGCTTGGGGTACGCGTCTTAAATTCAGTACGGCATTTCATCTTCAGACTGATGGGCAGTCGGAGCGGACGATTCAGACCTTGGAGGATATGTTGAGGTCTTGTGCTTTAGAGTGGACAGGCCATTGGGATGATTACTTGTGTTTGGTGGAGTTTTCCTACAATAATAGTTGGCATGCTAGCATCAGAATGGCTCCATTTGAGATGTTGTATGGGCGTAAGTGTAGAGCGCCGGTTTGTTGGAATGAGGTCGGAGAACGACTCATTGAGGGACCTGAAATGATTAGAATCACTAATGAGAAGGTGGCTGTGGCTAAAGAGAAGTTGAAGGAAGCTCGTACTAGACAGAAGAGCTATGATGATCGTCATCGTCGCGATGTTGTGTTTAATTCTGGTGATCGTGTTTTCTTGAAGGTTTCTCCTTTTCGAGGTGTTAAGCGTTTCGGTATGAAAGGAAAGCTTAGTCCGCGTTATATCGGTCCGTTTGAGATTCTTGATCGTGTTGGTGAGGTATCTTATCGTTTGGCGCTACCTCCCCAGTTATCGCACGTGCACGACGTTTTTCATGTGTCGCTTCTTCGTGGGTATAATTATCACCCGCTTCATGTTGTGTCTTGCCCATTCGATCAGATTCGGGAAGACCTTTCTTATAGTGAAGAACCTGAGGCTGTTTTGGAGCGTCAGGAAAGAGTCATGAGAACTAAAACCATTCCGTTCGTAAAGATTCTTTGGAAGAACCATCCTGAGAGCGAGGCTACTTAGGAGACCGAAGAATCGATACGATCCAGTTATCCACATTTTTCTTTTTGACTTGGTACGTATTCATTTCGATATTGCTTTCGATTTCGCATTTTCATTTCGATTTCGCATTTCAATTTTCGAGGACGAAAATTCCTTTTTAAGAGGGGAAGAGTTGTAAAACCCCGAATTTTATATAATCTGAAAAGACTAAAATACCCTCCGAATTTGAACTTTTAAGAATCCATAAAATATATAAGTAACCCCATTCGAACTTAACCTAAGTTACCTAACAAGATTAAGTCAATGTAAACTATGTATTATAAGCTAAATGTACCAAGTAAAATAAAATCCTACATCTAATATGCTAGGCGAATTTTCTTTGAATTTATGCACATATGATATTCCAAATTTTCGGCCCAAGAGAATTAGAACAAGATGAGATTATTAAGAGTTATTTGGCCCATTGTGATAACCCTTTCACTCCTTATCTTGGCCCAAAAAAAAATAATACACGGCTTGCTTTTTTTTTTTTTTTTTTTTTTTTTTTTATAACCGATCCTTGCAATCTTTAAACCAAAAGAAACCCTAAACTCTTCCAAACAAAAGACCGGCCTCCATTCTTGCTACCTGCTGCTGTCGACTTTAATTCAGCCAAAAGAAGTGTGTTGATCTTGTTCTTGTGTCATTCACGTCATCACAAGGTAACCCTATAATCCTAGCATTGATCCATACGAATTTATGAACCAAATATTGATCAAAACCAGGTGTTTTTTCCTTTTGTTTGCTGATGTACGCCCCAAAGGAGAAGAAGAAGGGATCCATTCGTGTGTTACCTTTGTTGTGTTCGTGTTCTTCGTGGTCTACAAGGGTATTGTATCGTCTTTGCTCAATCCTTGTTCTTGTCTTTTTGTTCTAGTCGAATTATGGTACATAAAATGATACATAAAATGACAAGTTATGAAAACCCTAAAAATCTGTTATGTATGAATCGAACCAGGGTTTATATGGTGAAATTATTTGACTTGATTATGTTAAGACCTGTTGTAATCGATCTAAATATGTTATGGACTCATCTAAAATCGTTTCGTGTCAAGAACTAATGAATGGAATGACGAAAACCCTAAGTATATGCATGATTATATCAAACTGCTACTGATCCAGGAAAAAGGTCCAATTAAATCGAATGTATCTCAGTGATATGAACGTGTTTATGGGTGGTTTTTGAGTCTAGAACTAAATTCAATGAAATAACTACCTGGGAAAATTTATTTGGTAATTTTTGGAGGCCTGGAAGGTTAGTTTTTGATTTTTGGAAAACTAAGTGTCTAGTCGGATTCGTATGTCTGGAAAAATAGTCAATGTTTATGAATTTTAATTTTCAAACCGTGTCGAATTAGAAGGTTTCCTTTGAACTGAGTCATATTCAGGATGTCTATTAATAACTAGAATTTTTATAGATTTTTGTGAATTTATCTGAAGGGGTAACAAAGTATAAACTTGTCGAGTGTTTCATCAGATATGTTTCTGGAACATGTTGAGAAAATGGATTTTTAAGTCGTACCTAGACAACATAATAAAATCTGTAAAAATTCTCTAAAATACTTAAGACATTGAGGAACCTGTGTGAATTTTTATAGATTTTATTTCTAAGTATTAATATTATTTATAAATTAATTGAAACGTGTTAAAATAGTATGTATAAAGGACTGCTACGGGTTTAAAAGATTTAAATGGTGTTAAGTGTCTATCTTCTAAAACTTGAGGGTCTAAAGTGTTATTCTTTTAAATTAAAGGACCAAACATATAAAAACCTGTAACTTCATAGTAATTACATTTTATACCCTAACTTTATGAGAATTGCATACTAATCCCTAAACTTATGATAATTACATAATAAACCCTAAACTTATTTACACTACCTTATGAACCCTAAACTTATGTAAATGACATTATGAACCCTAAACTATGAATACGATCATCTTTAATACTTCGAATTGACAAACGGGAATGTTATAACTTAACGTTACTAAATATGGAAACCTACTATTTTTGGAAAATTACCTAAAATAGAAAGACAACTAAAATGAAACATTATGATTATATGAAACTTATAAGTACCATTATGATTATTTGTAGATCGGGTGAAGAGGGAGTGATCTCATGCTTGATTTGCTTTTCGTTTCATTCTTTTGCTTGCGTGTTTGTTAAGGTACAGATATTCTTTCCCTTCTCAGTAGGGATATTTTCTTTCGATCCTAAGCCATTGCTATGTTTCCCTTATTTGCTTCGTGACATTCATTGTATGTTTGTCATTCCTATGATCCTCTCTGACATTTAATTTAAATGTCTCTGCTATGCTATGCTTATTTGTTTGCCATGCCTTTTGAGTTACTTTCTGTTTCTCTTGCTATGTTAGATTTTGATTATGTATGATATGATATGATATTCCGTGCCTGAGCTTAACTAGTTCTAGAGGTACTAGGACCATGTCTAGGATGGCACCCTGGTCATGACACCCCTGTAGAGGTGTGATAGATCTACAGCGTTCCCCTTTATGAATATGTATTTGCATGCACTATTGGCCAACCCCTTATGTGTGCTTAGTCTAGAGCTGACACACATGCTTATGTTTGGGAGCGTATGGATATATCCTAGGTTTTATGAATATGTATATGTATGGTGACCAGGTGGTGTGTGCCTTGCACTCCTCTCACACTTTTATGATTACTTAGAGGTCTCCCCTCTTCGTATACTTATATGTGCTCTAGATTTGATTTGACGGATTATGTATGGAGTTCTTATGGCACATCTTATTATGAACCCTCCTTTGCTTTCATTTCATTTCTGATTCGTTTGCTATTCAGTTTCTCATGCACTCTTATTTTGATTTCGTTATCTTTCATGTTTATGCTATTCGTTTTGTATTTCTTATTCCTTTGTTGCTTTTGCTTATTTACCATTATGTTATGCTTTATATATATATCTGTTCACTGGGCTTTTTAAGCTCAGCCGCATGTTTTCTTTCTTATGCGGCAGGTAATAAGTGGGGCGACGGGCTTGGGAATGAGAGAGCTTAGGATTTGAGAGACCCATTTATTTATCATTTGTTGTCCATTGTTTCGGACGTTTATTTATTTCCGTACTTCAGATATTATTTATTTACTTTGGTTTGTTGGTTTACCCATTATGCATTGGATTATCTTTTGGACACTAGTCTTGATGTTCAAGACTTAGTTATTTATTTAAAAGACTTCCGCTTTGGTTTATGTTTGCTTTGTATGACACCATACTGTGATATCTTGACCTTGTCGGGTCGGGGTGTTACAGTTTTACTTAAACTTTTACTTACTTTCTTAGGTTCATCAACAACTAGCTTGGTCTTTGGTTGTACACCATACTGTAGCTCAGGTTGTTGAAATTCAGGGATACCTGAATTTTCTAGGTCAATCCCTGGGGGTTTAGGGATACCTCTGTATGGAGGTGGGACACTCTTATATCCTACTCCTGACTTAGCTCTATTAATCACTTGGCATTCTATCATGTTGGTCACACCTTTAGAAGCATGTTCTAGTGTCTGTGTAGTCAAGTGAATGTTTTCATTTTCCTTTTTGACCCTATCAAAAGCCTCTCTTAAAAGCTTAATTTCAACATCTTTAAAGAATATGTCCTGTCTTAGGAGAGCTTTGTCATCAGAAAAAGCAAGTTCATTTTCTTTGTAGTATAAGATCTGCTTTTCTGTTGATTCTAAACCACACCTATAATTAATGTAGTTTTGATGGGTTTTGCCTAGCTCTTTCGTTTGTTCATCATAATGTTTGATTAAAGTTTGTAATTCTTTAAGAGTAGTACAAGCATTTAAACAAGCTTTATGAGATTGTACCTCAGAAGTAGAAAAAGCCATGAGTCCCATCTGTGAAGAATCTTCTTCTTCATCAGCCATGAAACTCCAATCAAAACCTAGCCCATCAATAGCAACCATAGTCTTTGAGTTTGGCTCAGAAACCTCCCTTGTTTTGGATGTGCTTCCAAAACCTTTGTTCTTGCTATCATGCTGCCTTGGCCTTCTACATTCTCTTGAGAAGTGACCCATCATGTGGCAGTTATAGCACTCTATCTTTGACTTATCAAAACCAGCAGTATCAGTATTGCTGATTAAGAGCTTTTTCCCCGTCCTTTGATAGAACTTGTAGGATCGAGTACTTCGAGCTTGATTGAGCTTGGTATAAACAAGAACCTCTGCAATACAAGTGTTTATGCGGAAACTAAACAGCAAGTATTATAAAGAAGAAAACTCTAAAAGAACAATGATCCTCTATGGATCAAACTATTGAACTAAGAATCGTTTGTTGAATATTAAAAGATGTTCAAGGCGTACATAAACTCATAGACGGGTTTATCTTTTATACTAACAAGATCACCTAACCCTAACCCGTTCTACAAGAAAACGTGTAAAGAGATTAACAACAATCTCTTCTAAAAATAAATCATAACAAACATTCTAAATATACGGATAACAAATAATACTATCCGCAGCAACAATACTATCGGCAGGAACAAGATAACACTGTCGGCAGCAATGAGCTTTCAGCAGGAACCAAGCTATCGGCAGGAACCAACTTTACACTATCGGCAGCAACAATGAACTCTTATTTCCCAGAGATCCTAACAATCCTCCCCTAATCTTGAGGTTGACTAGGTTAACCTGCAAGATTCCAATGTGATAGAGCTTTCATAAACTCAGGCTTGAGGACTGCGACTTAGCAGCAACAATAAGAAGTAACCAGCAGCAACTGCAATAACTTCAAGATTCCAACTTCTATAGCATCCAGCAGCAACTTCAATAGAGCAGCAGGAACATGAAATCTTCTTCAAAATAGATTTACTGGTCACCATAACATCACTTGAACATGGCTGCTACTAATGACAAAATGTACATCAAATCTCTTTAAGTTTCATACTATTCTCATCACATCCAGGTGTGTTAACTCCTGTGAGAGGTGAATCATTGAAAATTAATGGATTTGATGTCTCTTTACCAATAGCCATCACTACTGGAGTAGCCAATGTTTAGGTGTGTTAGACCATGGTACATTGATAACCATCTGATTTATTAGCAAATCAGCAACTATAAACGGATTTGACTTGTCTTTACCTGTAGCCGTTTGCTCAGGACTAGCCAATGCTTTGGTTTCAACTGAACCTTGGTGAATTGAATACCAAATATGGATACCAAATGTCTTTACCACAAACCATACTTTTGTGGACTAGCCAATCCTTTGGATCCCATAAGGGTTACATCCATGGTGAATTGAGAACCATTTTCAACTCTCAGAAACAAATCATGGGTGAGTTGAAGTACCCTATAGCTTTGAGCAAGCTATTATAGCTATCAACGGATTTGATAATCACACCAGAGCCGTACCCTCATGGTGAGTCAACTCTTTCTTGTCTGCAAGACATGGTGAGTTGAGCACCATTTATTGTGCAAGTGTAAACACCAACACTGTACCTGCAAGGTGTTGCTCAAAACCAACTTATTAGCACACAAATATACAATAATAATTTTTTTTTTTTTTTTTTTTTTTTTTTTTTTTTTTTTTTTTTTTTTTGAACTAAGAAAAACAAACAAAAACACTCCAAAAGAAAATAAGAAAAGAAAATAAGAAAGAAAGATAGAAACTTTACAACAACAACAAGAATAATCCTCCCCTTAAACTTCATTCCTCCCCTTAAGCTGCAATCCTCCCCTTAAGCCCTGTAGCTAGGGATTGACCATCCCAATATGAACCACCAAATGCTTAAACCTTGGTCCATCAAAAGCCTTAGTAAGCAAATCAGCCACATTATCATCCGTGTGAATCTTTTCCACCTGAATAAGATGCTTCTCATAAGCATCTCTTATGAAATGGTGTCGAATTTCAATATGCTTTGTCCTTTGATGATAAACAGGATTCTTAACAATACACATAGTACTTTGATTATCAATAAAGATCTTAGTGTTCATGAAGTTGAATCCATAATCCAACAGCTGATTTTGCATCCAAAGAACCTGTCCACAGCAACTAGCAGCAGCAACATATTCTGCCTCAGTAGAAGATGTAGCCACTATAGTCTGCTTCTTGCACTGCCAAGAAACTAACCTTCTACCCAGAAACTGACAACCTCCAGTTGTAGACTTCCTATCAAAGTTAGCCCCAGCATAATCACTGTCACTATAGGCTTCTAACACAAAAGGAGAGTCTTTGGGATACCAAAGTCCCAATTTTGGCTGTCCTTTCAAATACTTAAAGATTCGCTTGACTGCATTAAGGTTAGAAGTCAATGGTGTAACCTGATGTCTAGCACATGCACCAACAGCAAACATGATATCAGGACGTGAAGCTGTTAAATACATGAGGGAGCCAATCATGGATCGATATAAATGAACATTAACAGCAGCATCAGGTTCATTATTGGACTTAGGCTTTGGAGGTTCAAATGGAGTTACAGCAATCTTCCCATTCTCCATATCAAACTTTTTAAGCATGTCATAAACATACTTCTCCTGAGAAATAAAGATCCCATCTGATGTCTGCTTAACCTGGAGACCCAAGAAGAAAGTCATTTCACCCATAGCACTCATTTCAAATTCACTCTTCATCAATTCTTCAAACTTCCTACACCAAGCTTCATTAGTGGAGCCAAAGATGATATCATCTACATATACTTGTACCAGAATGATATCTTTGAAGTCCTTTCTGATAAAAAGAGTTTTATCAATAGCCCCTCTTCTGTACCCATGTTTTAGCAAGAAGGCTGATAATCTTGCATACCAAGCCCTTGGTGCTTGATGAAGACCATAAAGTGCTTTAACCACTTTGTAGACCAAATTAGGATTCTGAGGATCTACAAATCCCTGTGGTTGAGTAACATAAACCTCTTCCTCAATCCTTCCATACAAAAATGCACTCTTCACATCCATTTGATAGACGACAAATCCCATAAATGAAGCAAAAGCCAAAAACAACCGAATGGCTTCAACTCTGGCCACAGGTGCAAACACCTCATCATAATCAATCCCCTCCTCTTGTCTATGACCTTGAGCAACCAGTCTAGCTTTATTGCGAACCACAATTCCCCTTGCATCTCTTTTATTCTTTAGAATCCATTTAGTTCCAATAGCATGTTTGCCAGCAGGCAAAGGTACCAACATCCATACTTTCTGATTCTGGAACTGCTGCATCTCTTCTTGCATAGCCTCAACCCAATCATCATTAGCAAGTGCCTGAGCTATGCTAGTTGGTTCAACTTGAGATAAGAAACAAGCATACAGACAATGTAAGTAATCAGTATGATTGCTCCTCAATTGATCCTGTATATAACTGAGAAAAGCAGATTCACCAAATTTAGATGGATGCATTTTACTCCTTGTTTGAACAGGAGAATTAAGATCTCCAAGAATCAAAGACTGAGGATGAACTGTATTGATCCTCTTGGTAGCAATGGGATTAACATCAATGGAGGATGCCTGATTAGTAATTGAAGGGTTGAAGTCATCATCATATGAGGAAGAAGTGAAAATGCCAGATCTGGACTGATGATGAGGATCATTAAGCTTATCTCTTGAAGAGACCGAATTTCCAAGATCACAAGGGATTGGAAATCTTTCAGGGGAGTTATCAATTCCCAATTTGTCAACAGATGGAGAAGACACAGGAACATCAGCAGAAACATTAGAAGGATCGGCAGGAACCGATCCACTATCAGCAGGAACAGAATCAGCAGGAACAGAAATACTACTAGTTGTATTGAGTTCCCTTCGAACTTCAGCTTCAGCCTTTCTCAGGATCTCCTCTGTCTCTTTAGAAAATCCAGATCCAAACATCTCAGCAGCTCTTTTGGCATTAAACTCTTGTCTTTGAAGCCTAGCAAGATCTTCTGCAAAACTAGAATCACCTCCAGCCATATCAAAAGAATCTTTGAGCTTTGAACCTGAAATGTTGTTAGAGGGAAAAGAAGGAACAACTATAGGTCGTTCATCACTCTCTACATCAGAATCATCATCTGAGGTACCTGCATTGTTAGTTTGAGAAACATTTGTACCACCAGACAGATTTGATTTGAATCTAGTATACCCTAAGGAGTCAGAAAGATAATCCAGATCAAAGTACCACTCTGGACCAGCACCCTGCAAATTAGGTTTATCTTCAAGATATCTTAAGTTGAGAGTCTCTTCTATTCTCTTAGAGGACAGATTATAAACCCTATAGGCTTTACCATGAGCAGAATATCCAACAATAAACCCTTCATCAGCCTTTCCATCAAACTTGCCTAGATAATCACTAGTGTTCAAAATAGTGACCTGACATCCAAAAGGCTTAAGGTAACTAATGTTTGGAACCTTCCCAGACAAAAGTTCATAAGGTGTTTTATTATGAGGACTAGTAATAGATACCCTATTTAACACATAACAAGCAGTGCAAACTGCTTCAGTCCAAAACATAGTGGGCATCTTAGATTCAGCTAACATAGTCCTAGCTGCTTCTATCAAGGTCCTATTTTTCCTTTCTGCAACCCCATTTTGTTGTGGAGTTCTAGCATTACTATAGTCCCTTTTTATCCCCTTAGACCTACAGAGTTCAATAAGATTAAAATTCTTAAACTCTGTGCCATTATCACACCTTATAGACTTAACCTTTTTATTTAGCTGATTTTCTATTAAAGCAATAATATCCCTAAGTACTGGATAAGATTCATCTTTAGTACTCAAAAAGAAAGTCCAAGAAAATCTGCTAAAATCATCTGTAACCACCAGGCAATAATTCTTATGGTCAATACTTCTGATAGAAGTAGGACCAAAAAGATCCATATGAAGAAGCTGCAAAGGCTCAGAGATGGTGCTCACAGCAGTTATGGCCTTGTATGAAGCTTTGTGCTGCTTTCCTTTGTTGCAGGCAACACAATTGTGCTCATTAGAGAAGATCTTCAAAGGAAGCCCTTTCACCAGACCATTCTTAGCCAGCTTGTTAATGGTCTTGAAATTTACATGTGCCATTCTTCTGTGCCATTTATTGGATTCATCCACAGAAGCTTTTGCAACCAGACAAGCAAGTGACCCCTCAGGCTGAACATCACTAAGATTGAAGCTATAAAGATTGTAAGTCCTAGGAACTTTAAGTTCAACCTGACTTTCATCAGGCAACTTGAAGTCTTTGGACAACACAAAGCACTCATTCTCAGTGAATAGAACACTGTTCTTCTTGTCACAGATTTGAGAGACAGAGAACAAATTGAAGTCTTGGAGTTCCTTCACATACAGCACATCTTCAAAGTCTAGCTTGGCAGTCTTGATAGTTCCTTTCCCTGAGATCATTCCATCTCCTCCTCCAAATGTCACAGTACCTCCATTCAAAGGAATAAAATCATGTAACCTTTCCAAATTCCCTGTCATACTCCTGGAACATCCACTGTCAACAATTCCAACATCTTTGCTTCTAAAAGGAAAATCCTGAGATAAAGAATACATATACAACATTAGATACAAGAGAGACTCAAGCCATTGCTGACTTGAGCCTGCCTAGTGGATCAATAAGAATTAAACCCTGGAGATTGATAAGATCCACCATTGATCTTGGATCCCATTTTCATATGTTGGTTATTGATTTTCCAAGACCAACCTGCTGAGGACTTAACAGCAGTGTTACATCTTCCCCCTCCCTTGTGCATTGTGTGAAAACAAACAGGTCTCAAAGCATTTTGAAAGTAAGTACTAGTAGGTCTGAAAGATCTAATATTATTGTTTTTCCAACCAGCAGGATTGCTCCTGTCGGCAGGAACAGGATAAGCAGCAGGAATAGGCTTATCGGCAGGAATGAACTTTTCAGCAGCAACAGGCTTACCAGCAGAAACTGGTTTGCCATAAGCAACTGAAGTTCTCCTAGCTACTTGAGGAATATAAGGGGGAATATCATTTACATTTTTCCATACAGACCTATTTTTACAAGCATATAATCCCATCTGTTTTTCATAGTAGTCACAGTCTTTAATAAGATGATCATAACTACGACACACAAAGCAAGATTTCTTTCTAGGGGACTTTTTCTTAACAATAACATTCTCATTGCAAACAAAATTATTCAATCCAACACATGAAGCGAAATTATCCTTAACAGAAACAAAACCACAACCAAAATTGTTTGAAACAAAACCACAACTAGAAACATTATTGTTCTTAAAATTATCAAAAGAAACATCTTCAAATGCAGCTTTCTTTGATTGAGATTCATCAGTAGCTGCTTCTGAGGAGAGGTCTTCTGACTTTATTGATGCCGACTTGTCACTTGATCCACATGTGGCATAGTCATCAGTCTTGATTTCTGAAGATTTGTCACTGTTAGAACAAGAGACAAATTCATTAGAGTCACAATCAAGATTAGGCAATTCATTTGCCTTTTTGCCATAGCACATTTGTGAATCATCAAAGTCAACAAAAGGATCAGCAGGTTTAAATGTTCCAGTTATGGGTGGAGGAACATCATTCATTCCTCCCTCCTTTACATACTTAACAGGTTTTCTATAATCTACAGGTTCAGGATTAAAAACACTATACTCATTAGGGTCATAATATTGATTTGTCCCTATTAGGTTACTGAATCCTAAACCTTTTTTAGTTTTAGTAGACATAGAACTATCAATAAGCATGTTAAGATTTTTGGATGAGTCTTTCCACTTATCAAATCTAGCCAATGAGTTATCAAGCTTAGACTGAAGATCCTGATTTTCCAATTCTACCTTAGCTTTTTCTCTTTCAGAATGTTTAAACTCATTAGTGGCATTTTTTAAATCTCTTTCCAAAACCTTTACTTTTACTTCATATGCAGACAGTTGTTGTTGATACCAGACCTTTTGTTGTTCTAATGTCTTAACAGCCTTTTTATGAGCCTTAAGTTGAATAAGGTTATCCTTATTTTCACTTTCAATATCATCAAATTCCTGTTTTAATTTAGCATATATAGATTCACATCCAAATGGACAGTTTTGTACCTGAGATGGATGACCCATCATTCCAAACTGACCAGCCACTTGTTTCTTTTCACCATATCCAGCTACCATCCCAAAGACTTTATCGGATCCACTCCCAGCAGCCTTCTCATGATGCTCCCAGTCCACCAGCGAATCCACAGATACCAAAGCCTTGGGGTCGTCTGACTCCAACTCTTGAATTCTGAAAGCAGAATACCGTGCTTTATCATCCACCTTCTTGTCTGGGCATTCCCTGGCAAAATGTCCTGTTTGAGAACATTTATAGCACCTCACCTTCCTTCTGTCAAACCTAGCAGGTTCTTGTCCATCAAAATTGACCCTTCTTCCTGCCTTCTTTTCAAACCTATCCAACTTCAACGATATCATGGCCACCTGCCATCTTAAGTCCATCTCTTCCAGATCCAATTCATCAACCTGTTTAAAATCATCATACACAATCTTCTGCTGTGGTGTACTTTCAGCAACAAACGAGTGAAGCACATCCACTACAAGATTATCAGATCTGGACTGAGTTTTTGGTGTAGGAGATTAGTAGGAGATTGAGGATGTTGATGGTGTTGGACTGTTTCCATATAATGCTTTGTTAGGACTAGAGTTACTAACAAAAGCAGTATGGGTAGAAGTATAAGGTGAATAGGTGGAATACCCTTTGATATCAAGTTCAAGGGTTTTCAGTTTGTTGTACAGATCATCAAAGCTCATGAAATCCAGTCCTCCTTTGGCCTTGAGGGTTATTGAAACCTGTGACCAGGATGGTGGCAAGGCCCTCAGAAACTTGGTATTACAATCTTCATCGTCCGGCCTAGCTTTCAACTGGTTAAGTTGGCTCAAGATCTTGTGGAATCTGTCATAGCCTTTGTGAATTCCCTCAGCCTCAGAAATCTTGAATTCTTGAAACTCTTGCTTGAGCATAGACTTTCGCATCTTTCTGGATTCATCATTCCCTCCAAATCTGGTCTTTACAGCATGCCAGATCTTTCTAGCATCATCCAAGTGATGAAAATCACTCATATGATCCTCTGGAATAGCTTGAAGTAGAAGAGTTCTTGCCTTTGTTTCCCTTTGAACAGCAATGTGTTCCTCTGCTGTAACAGGTGGCTCTATATAAATATTGCCATCATCATCCCTTCCAATATTCTTCTTGCTATTTCCCTTAAGAATCACATTCCACAGATTGTAATCAGTGTTTGTGATCCAATACTCCATTCTCATAGCCCAGACTTCATACTCATCTTTCTTCAGATATGGGAATTTAGCATTGTTGGTGGACATGGTGGTGAGGACTTGTGTTTGGACTTGAGTGGTTTCTGGTTTGGGTTGTTGATCTTCCGGGTTAATGACATTGGTTTCAGGGTTATCGTCTGCCATTGAGAGAGGGTTTAGAGATATGAGATCGACCTTTTTCTTCTTTATCAGAGATCCTTACCAGGCTTTGATACCACTTGTAGGATCGAGTACTTCGAGCTTGATTGAGCTTGGTATAAACAAGAACCTCTGCAATACAAGTGTTTATGCGGAAACTAAACAGCAAGTATTATAAAGAAGAAAACTCTAAAAGAACAATGATCCTCTATGGATCAAACTATTGAACTAAGAATCGTTTGTTGAATATTAAAAGATGTTCAAGGCGTACATAAACTCATAGACGGGTTTATCTTTTATACTAACAAGATCACCTAACCCTAACCCGTTCTACAAGAAAACGTGTAAAGAGATTAACAACAATCTCTTCTAAAAATAAATCATAACAAACATTCTAAATATACGGATAACAAATAATACTATCCGCAGCAACAATACTATCGGCAGGAACAAGATAACACTGTCGGCAGCAATGAGCTTTCAGCAGGAACCAAGCTATCGGCAGGAACCAACTTTACACTATCGGCAGCAACAATGAACTCTTATTTCCCAGAGATCCTAACAGAACTTCTTGGCTCTCATGCTAAGAAGAGAAATTTGCCATTTTAGATCCATTTCCTCCAGGTCATCTTCATTGATCTCTTGGAGGTCTTCATAGGTGAGCATGGACCCATTATTTTGACTTGTAAGAAATGCACAACAAGTCTTTTCATCTAAAATACCCATGGTACTACTTGATGAACTAGCAGCACCAATACCATCAACAACTTTCACCTCTTCACTTGATTTTGAGGTACTAGGAGTTGACATAAAAGTCGTGTTCCCAGTATTAGAACTATTACCTCCATTCTTCTTCAAATCTTGCTCCACAATCTTAAAGTTGCTATACAAATCTATCAACTCCATTGTGTCAAGGTCTGGCTTGTTCTTCCAAACAACAACATGCATAGCCCACTCTTCTGGTAAGCTTCTCAGAAATTTTGAGTTCAAATCTTCTTGAGGTATTTCAACCCCAAGAATAGCAAGTTGGCTCACAATATTCTGAAGCCTATTAAACATATGGTCAAGAGATTCATTGTATGTAGAGGAGAAGTTTTCAAACTGCTGCTTGAGCAGTGTCTTGTGGGTTTTCTTGGTGGCTTCATTTCCACCATATCTGGCAATAATAGCTTCAAATAATGACTTGGCATCTTTGAACTTGCTGAAGTTTAGAAGTTGATCATTGGGAATGGTCATCATCAGCATGCTTCTTGCCTTCAAGTCATTTTTCTTCTTTATTCTATCTTTTGCAGTTGTTGGCTTTGTCTACAGAGTTTTCACCACTTTGCCTTCCACTGTTGATGAAATGGTTGTAGGCTGGTAAGAGTTTCCATCTTCAATGATTTCCCAAAGTGCATAGTCTTGCACTTGGAAATATTGCTCTATCCTCAGCCTCCACATCTCAAACTCATTCTGTTTGAGCATGGGTATTTTTGCAGCAACATTGGTCTGAATAGATTCAACGTCCATTTCTTCTTCTTCTTCTTCTTCTTCTAAATCAACTATATCAGCCTTGCTCTGATACCAATTGACGAGGTTGATTGATACACTAATAAGGTGGTTAAACCTTTGTTGCTTTTGTGTATGTGATAAGTTAAGTTAATATGATCAAGTACGCGGAATTTACTCAATCACACTTAGAAGGTTATTTGTGTTGTGGAAATGGAACAGTTATGCTTGTGTATATAGAACAAAGAACATGCAATGTTATCACCAAACGATTCAATATTATTCAAGATAATACGAGTGATCTTCACTATCACTAGGGTTACAAAGACCTTGAATCTTTATGTTTTCTACGACTTGTGATATATGTTCTATGTTCTTGAGAGTTATTGTTTTTCACTTATCTATTCGTATATATTTATCACTAGTCTAAGATCTTTCTTTTATAACACAAGAAAGATCTTTACAATATTGTTAAGTCTAATCGAACACTTGCTTTGAGAGTGTCAGTCATTAAGATACGACTTGTATCTATGTTTACAACTTGTTCGGCGAATATAACATTATGACTGATCACATGGGGTAAGATATTATCTACCGTATATTGTTGACTTTAATACACATAATATCTTTTCATACTTATCCACTCAGCAGCAGAAAGTTAACGCTAGCAGCAGAATCATTCAGCAGTAGAATGTTAACACTAGCAGCAGGATCAAAACGCTCTAGCAGCAGAATCATACTTGAAGTATTTCTTTGAGTAGAACCCGATATTAAACTTCTTGAATATTTAATTCCCAACACAAACCACTGTTTTAACAAAAATTTTCTTATACCAAATACCAACGTAAGTGTTATCCGAGCTACCTCGCTTGAAGAATCCCAGTTCAAATGTTCTAGCAGGAGATACCAGCGTGTCGTTTTCTGTCAAGAATCTTGAGTCTGAGATGATGTCAATTTCGGCTGTGTATATTTTTTGCATGTGGAGTGAAAAAACTAGAAGAACAAGTATGGTTGCTTCCTCCATTAAAATCATTTCCTTCAAGCTTCTCATTTTTTTTTTTTTTTTTTATTTTTTTTTTTATTTTTTTTTTAATCTAATCTCTAGATTGGGTTCAACAAGTCTTCTTCACAAACTGTCAATTCTCAAATGAACCCACAAAATCTTGTGGTGCCACAAAGCCAAGTTTATCGTGACTGGTTCACATGACAAGTTGCCAAAGTAATTACTACCAGTCAAAATCAGAGTTTCTATACTATGTAATTAGCTTTTAATTAGACTAAAGTCCAAAATACACCCTATTGTTTGCCTATTGTTACACCATACATCTATGGTCAATAAGTTGGCACATTTACATTCATCAATTAGTAAAGTCAGCCGCCATAAACCTCTGAGAATTAACGGTGCAAATTATTTCTCCGTTATCTTCTAACACAAGAGAAAATATTTGCATCGTTAGTCCTCATGATGTATAGTGACTAACGTTTATTTTTTTACCTAATGTATAGTGACTAATGTATATCAAACTATCATCATTTACTTGGTGCTCTAGTAGACAAAAGAAAGTCCCCATTAAGTGGATTGATTGGATATGTAACCCTTGGAATGCTATTTCTTCTTGTTTGTAACTTTTCTAGCTTCTTGCTAGTTTAGTCTTATTTATATATACTAGCAGTGTACCCGCGCAATATGGCGGCGGGTACCCTGTAACTATATTTTGCGGTGAGCAAATGTTATTCGGTTACACGTTTTTCCTACAATAACTGTACAAATGAATAATAATTTAAATTAGAATAACTTTATGCAATAACAATGCAAAGTATTTCATATCCAAATTTTCTGGACATGATTAAGATCATGCTGATCTCATTTATGTGGTTATCTCGACCTGATCTCATTTACAAGTATTAATA
The DNA here is from genome assembly GCA_021014915.2 of Artemisia tridentata subsp. tridentata. Classification (NCBI taxonomy): domain Eukaryota; kingdom Viridiplantae; phylum Streptophyta; class Magnoliopsida; order Asterales; family Asteraceae; genus Artemisia; species Artemisia tridentata. The sequence continues at coordinate 73,795,651 of CP139505.1, forward strand.
TGGTGGTTACACATTTTTTTTTCCAATTAAATCACTTATTTGATCATTAATATGACGGTTACAAATATTGATCAAGTTTTGAAATCTTTTCATAACAAGCAAGTTTAGAAGTCCGAATTTTTAAACCTTGATAATTATGGAATAGTTCCAAATGCTTTATATATTACGGAGTAGTAGAGATTTGTAACACCAACATTTGTCTCGTCATTTTTATTAATATCTCAATTCAATAGTCACTAAATGCAAATTTGTTACTGCAAATGATAATAAAGCAATTTAAATGTCCTTTCAAAAAAAAAAAAAAAAAGCAATTTTAATGTGCATTAGTAGTGTTTTTGTTATGCAAATACACGAGACTTGATCCCTTTTTAAGTACATAAGACTTCATCCAATTGTGTTACCATTTTATTATTAAATTTCCAAAATAAACTGTAAAAATAAACATAAAAAGGATACCTATCTTATTATCTACTTATCTATCTAATATGTAACATAACATAACAAGAGGTGAGATCAATATAGAACTCATATTTGTCATAGAACCAATGAACAATCATAGCCATCCATTTTTTATCTAAATTAATAAAAAACTATTTTCTACCTTTTTTTTTTTTTAAATAACATATCTTGCAAACGGTAAATCTTCAAGCTACAAAAAATACACCATCGCGACGAGAATTAAATTATCTTTCTATAGATATGCAATTCTATATACTTTCGACGAATTTTTTTTTTAAATTTTCGCCCAGAAAAATCATACGTGATTCGTAAAAATCACATATTATTTGATTTTTACAAATCACATATGATTCTTACGAATCACATGTGATTTTTACAAATCACATGTGATTCGTAAAAATCACATATGATTTGATTTTAACGAATCACATGTGATTTTTCCGGGCGAAAATTTTGAAAAAAAAATTCGTCGAAAGTATATAACAATGCATATCTATAGAAAAATAATTTAATTCTCGTCGCGATGGTATAATTTTTTTCGCGTAACGATTAACGATTTGCGAGATATTTAATTTTTAAAAAAAGGGTGAAAGTTTATTTTTTTATTTTGATAAAAAAAAAATGAATGACTAAGATTGCTTGATTGGTTCTATGGCAAATATGAGTTCTATATTGATCTTTTGTCAACATTTAACAATCAATAATTATCTATTACAGAGTATTAAATTTCCAAAATAAGTAACACTTTTAATATTAATTAAACGCATGGGGATGTTTTTTCAGCAAGTTGGTTCTCACTTTTTCTTCAACTGCTTTCTTACATTGGACATCCCATTTAGCAAACCACTTGGATTTTCTTAGAGAGGTCTTTTTTCTGTTAGGAATAAAATAAACGTAATACAAATTGTTTTGTATATAATCGTAAGATTACAACAACAGATTGAGGCCTGCGATTAGCAGTGTCTTTAAACAGAAATTCGTCATGTTTAGTATGAACTGTTTAGAGGATACAACAATCAAATCAAGTATGAAACTTGAATCTAGCGAATCGGTTATGTTACGATGATGAAAATGAATGATGTTTGTGTGTTTTTGATGATACCAAAGTGACAAATTCGTCCTCTATATATAGGCACATGGTGACCCTTCAAAACAGTCACAATACCTCTTCAAATGGCCTTAGAGACACTTCTTTTCGTAACAGTCACAATGGTTCAGAATTAGTGACGCTTTAGCGACGACCTAGCGACAGAATAACCGTCGCTAACTGCCACTGGTTCAAACAGTCGCGATGGTTCGCTCAATGATGCCTTTTTAATAGATATAACCATAACCATTGTGATTAGACGCATCTTTACCATAATGATTCTCAATTAGAGACGGTTTAGTGATAGAAAAACTGTCACTAATCTCTAATTCGTGGCAATCACTAAAAACAACAAAACCATAATAAGTAATGTTCCAACAATACCCCACATTTTCTATTCAAACATCAATAATACCCCACATTTGAATAGAAAATAAGACAATTACTTATTATTCTATTTCCATCAAATGTAATATGACATGCATTAGATTAGGTGTCTTTTGGACTTGAACCTATCCTAGTGAGTACATATCGGATCTACTTTGTGGATAGTGAACATAAGTCTTGAACTAGCCACGTTTTGTAGTAAATCAAGACAATAAGTATCACACATATCATATTTATGCAATAACAGATTCTTACCGTTGTGTTCATTTCGGTCGTGAACATATCCTTATTCATGAGAATTTTAGAGAACTTAGCCATCTTGTTCCCAAAGATGCGACCCCACATCAATCTCGTATAGGTAATGCCAATCAAGAATATTCCGTAGTATTCCACTATGAAAAGCCATTAGCATTATTAAGAATTAAAATTCAGCCCTCAATCATCAACGGAAAAACACACAAAAAAATCATCTTAGGAATGGGCATACCTGTGTGTTAGTACTTTTGAGTTTTCCTTAACTAGTTTTCCTATTGAACCTAGACCATGGGATCTCCAATTTTGCTAGGTTAGGTTTCCGCCAAGTAGTCACTCATTGTGTTGGCTTTAAGCCCATACCCCTCGATGTAAATATGACTTGTTCTCTACAAAGGCCTTTTGTCAAAGGATCTGCTATATTTTCCTTTGACTTAACGTAGTCGATGGAAATGATTCCATTTCTTAACAAGTCCTTTATCGTGTTGTGGCGACGTCTTATATGTCTTGACTTGCCGTTATAGATTTGATTCTTTTCTCTGGTAAGAGCAGCCATACTCTCAGAATGTATACAAACAACAGTCACAGGTTTTGGCCACAAGGGAATACCCTCTAGAAAGCTTCTAAGCCATTCTGCTTCTTTAGCAGCTTTGTCTAAGGCTACAAATTCTGCTTCCATAGATGATCTGGTATTCACAGTTTGCTTAGACGATTTTCGTGATACATCAGCCCCTCCAAGTGTAAATACATAGCCACTTGTGGACTTTCCTTCATTATGGTTGGAAATCCAATTGGCATCACAAAATCCTTCTAATACAGGAGGATACTTAGTGTAATGTAACCCATAAGCCATTGTATGCTTAAGATATTGAAGCACTCTTACTAATGTATCCCAATGATCTCTCCCAGGGTTGTGTGAATATCGACTAAGTCGACTTACACTATATGCCAAATATGGTCGTGTACAGTTCATTATATACATCAAGCTTCCTAATACTTGTGTATATACATCAAGCATCCTAATACTTGTGTATATAGTAACTGAGATATGCTTTGTCCTTTGTTCTTCTTGAGTTGAACCTTAGGATCAAGGGGAGTTACAACTGGTCTGTCATCATAATGCCCAAATTTCTTAAGGGTCTTCTCGATGTAATGAGATTGGGTAAGGATGTATCCATTGGAATTCTTTTGAATTCTTATGCCAAGAATAACATCAGCTTCTCCCATGTCTTTCATATCAAATGAAGAATGAAGCATTTTCTTGGTTTGGTTTATAACATCCATATTTGTACCCATGATCAGCATATCATCCACATATAAACAAATTATGACAAATGCATTTTTGTATTGTTTAACATAAACACATTTATCACATTCATTTATTTGATAGCCGTTTGATAAGAGAGTGTTATCAAACTTCTCATGCCATTGCTTTGGAGCTTGTTTAAGGCCATAAAGAGATTTAACCAATTTACATACCTTCTGCTCTTGACCTTTGACAACAAACCCCTCGGGTTGTTGCATATAGATTTCTTCATCTAATTCACCATTTAAGAACGCAGTTTTCACATCCATTTGATGTATAATCAGGTTGTGAATTGCTGCTATAGCCATTAACGTTCTTATAGAGGTTATCCTTGTAACCGGTGAATAAGTGTCAAAGAAATCTTGACCTTCTTTTTGACGGTATCCTTTGGCTACTAAACGAGCCTTATACTTTTCTATGGTACCATCTGGTCTTAGTTTCTTTTTGAAGATCCACTTATGGCCTATTGGTTTGTGTCCCGAAGGTAGATCAACCAATTTCCATGTATTGTTTGTGGTTCTTCATTAACAATATAGGTCATATAATCTGGTCCAAAGTCTTTAGAGACTTTTGCACGCTTACTTCTTCTAGGTTCATCATTCTCTTGTTGAACCTCATAATTGTTGTCTCTTTGACCTTGAGACAATTGATCATCAAATACTCTTTTCCTTGGATTTGAGATTTGTTTCTCTTTATCCTTATAAGGAAAGATATTTTCAAAGAAATCTGCTTCAGCAGATTCTATAATTGTGTTGTTGCTTATGTCCTCTACATTGGATTTGTAAACCAGGAACCTATAAGCAGCACTATTCTTTGCTGGACCGAGATAAACACAATCAACTGTTTTTGGTCCAAGTTTGGTTCTCTTTGGTAAAGGTATTTGAACCTTTGCCAAACAACCCCACACTTTTATCATTTTATAAGAAGGTTGCTTTCCTTTCCATAATTGATATGGAGATTTGTCACTCTTCTTATGAGGAATTTTATTCAACACCGTATTTGCAGCAAGACATGCTTCACCCCATAGACTATAAGGAGCCCCTGAAGTAATTAACATTGAATTAATCATGTTCTTCAATGTTCTATTCTTACGTTCAGCCACGCCATTTTGTTGTGGGGTGTACGGGGCTGTTTTTTGGTGTACAATACCATAAGTAGAACAAAATTCAGCAAAGTCATTGGATTCATATTCTCCTCCTCTATCAGACCTTAGAATTTTGATCTTTTTATCTAGTTGATTTTCAACTTCTGCCTTATATGTCTTAAACATATTCAAGGCTTCATCTTTGGTATTTATTAAGTACACATAACAAAATTTGCTGCAATCATCAATGAAAGTAATATAATAATTCTTTCCTCCTCTTGATGGTGTTGCTTTGAAATCACATAAATCTGTATGGATTAAACCAAGTATTTCATTTGATTTTTCTACAGATTTGTGTGAATGACTTGTGTATTTAGATTCAACACATATCTCACACTTGGATATTTTATCCATTGTACATTTAGGCAACATGCCTAAGTTTATCATTCTTTGCAAGGAACAGAAATTAACGTGGCCTAATCTAGAATACCATAAGAAAGAAGGATCAATCATGTACACAGAAGCGGTGCTAGTGCCCGCGTTATTATTATTAATTATATTGTCATCAGTTACAACACTTAGTTTAAGGAGTCCTTGATTAAGGTAACCCTTTCCTACATACACACCACCCTTGGTAATTAAAAATTTATCTGATTCAAATACAAGTTTAAATCCCTTATTACTATGAATATGGCCAGAAATCAGATTCTTGGTGATGTTAGGCACACGCAACACGTTTGAGAGCACAAGATCTTTTCCAGAAGTCAACTTCAATATGACTTTGCCTTTTCCTTCAATCTTTGAAGAAGTTCCATTCCCCATGAACATTGGTTCAGTTTCATTCACCTTTTGGTAAGATACAAACATCCTTCTTGAATTACATATGTGCTTTGTTGCACCTGTATCAAACCACCAATCAACATCATTCGTGGTTAAGAATGCTTCAATTACTCCAGCAAATTCTGTTGGAGATTCCACATGGTTTGCTTGGTTGGAATTTCCTCTAGAATTTCCCCCTCCATGTTCTTTCTTGTGGCGACAATCCTTGGCTTTATGACCAGGTTTCCCACAGACCCAACAATGATAAACTTTCTTGAAGTTGTTCTTCTTTTTTTGGGTGTAATCCTTCTTTTTATCCTTGGACGAATTATGTCCAGAACCACCACCCTTTTTGTTGTTTTTGTGGTAGTTCTTCGGTTTGGAAGAGCTTTCTCCAACCATGTTTGCATTTGGTTCTATCGAATTTACATCAGCCTTTTCTTGCATCCTGTTATCTTTCTCAACACGAATTTTAAGAACAAGTTGCTCAAAACTCATATCGTCAGTCAAATGTTTAAGTTATAACTTAAAATTTTTCCAAGATTGAGGCAATTTTTCAATAATAGAACCAACAAGAAAGTTAGAGTTTATACCCATGCCTTCTACTTCCAATTCATGGACTATGATTTGGAGTTCTTCCACTTGCTTCACAACAGGCTTTGCATCATTCATCTTGAAGTTCAAGAATTTGCCAACAACAAACTTCTTGGAACATGCAACTTCAGTCCTGTATTTCTTTTCCAACGATATCCATATATCCCTTGCATTTGCAAAGGTAGAATAAATATCATACAAGGAATCATCCAAAGCATTCAGAAGATAATTTTTGCAATTATATTCATTATGATTCCATTGTGAGGCGGCCCTTTCATATTCTGCCACTTGTGCCTCAGTAGGAACATTCTGTCCTTCCACATACGAATCTGTTGGTTCAGGATCCGTGAGAACATTTGACACATGCAACGTTGTCAAATAAAACAACATCTTTTTTTGCCAACGACGAAAATCAGTTCCTTTGAACTTTTCAGTTTTTTCAACATGCGGTTTCTGCATCGCTTGATCCATCTTTGAAATTTCTGTTTAAGATTGTTAGGAATAAAATAAATGTAATACAAATTGTTTTGTATATAATCGTAAGATTACAACAACAGATTGAGGCCTGCGATTAGCAGTGTCCTTAAACAGAAATTCGTCGTGTTTAGTACGAACTGTTTAGAAGATACAACAATCAAATCAAGTATGAAACTTGAATCTAGCGAATCGGTTATGTCACGATGATAAAAATGAATGATGTTTGTGTGTTTTTGATGATACCAAAGTGACAAATTCGTCCTCTATATATAGGCACATGGTGACCCTTCAAAATAGTCACAATACCTTTTCAAATGGACTTAGAGACACTTCTTTTCGTAACAGTCACAATGGTTCAGAGTTAGCGACGCTTTAACGACGACCTAGCGACAGAATAACCGTCGCTAACTACCATTGGTTCAAGCAGTCGCGATGGTACGCTCAATGATGTCTTTTTAATAGATATAACCTTAACTATTGCGATTAGACGCGTCTTTACCATAATGATTCTCAATTAGAGACGGTTTAGTGATAGAAAAACTGTCACTAATCTCTAATTTGTGGCAATCACTAAAAACAACAAAACCATAATAAATGTTCCAACATTTTCTTCATGTACTTCAAGCGTACTGTAGCCTACGGCCCAACGTACCTTTGACTCTGGAGTATCCCTCTCTCCTCCAGTGGCGGAGCCAGAGAATTTAATCACTGGGGGCGTTGAGTAATAAAGGGTGTTTTTGTAACATGAAAAATGTCGGGTCGGGTCGGGTTTATTTTTTTCTTTTACTGAACAACTCGGGTGGGATTTGATATAACGTTGAAAAATTACAATTAGAGTATATATATGATGTTAACAAAAATTATATACATTAACTGATCACAACTAACCACTCAAAAAAGAAAAAGCATTATCAAACTTGAGTATATGTGGCGGTATGCTCAAATCTTGTGAATTAATCGACTAAAGGATTGAAAATTCTAATTACCATAAAAAAATAAAAGAATCATACTAATTTTTCACATGGACAAAAAGAAGAACCTAAATTATAAGTACTACTGTAATAAGTTAACATCATAAGTTCAAATGTTACTCGTAAAAGATATACTCTACATCAGTACATCGAAGCTTTTAAGAGAAAACATCTATACATATAAGTGTTATAATATACTGACTATAATTGACAAAAAATGATCAAAACTTAAAAAGGGTATTCACTATTTAGTGTGTGTGTGTATATATATATATATTACTATATTATATTCACTTAATAAATCGAGTGGTAAGTTAGTAACTCACGTGATGTTTGACCCCACCACACAAACTCAACCACAATTCCACAAATCACTTTCTCCCTTTTCACATACCCTTTTTTACTCTATTGTTTCCCGTAAACAAAACTATCGGAAACAGTTTCGACACTAAAGAGCACTGGTCTTTTATGTTAAACTGAGAGTGTCGAGGGCACTTTGATTATTTGCCTGAGGGCACTCGTCTTTTTTGTTACCAATTCGAGTTTTTTTCTTATGTATTTCGGGTATCGGCAAGAGTTTGGTTGGGGGCAACGCCCCCCAGTACTATACATATAGCTCCGCCCCTGCCTCTCTCCTTCAATCATACTGGTCGGTGTTAAATCTAAACATATATATTAATTGTTGTTCCTCACCTACTTGAACAAATCTAATAAAAATAGTAATCGACTGATTGGGAAATATATATGGATCACTTAATATCTCCGTGTATCGAAACAAATTCTATTCGATATTGTTTAGTACTTTTCGTAAGCTGTTAGGACTTGGTTTCTATACGTATATAAGAAAGTATAATATGACATTCAAGTTGAAGACTATGATTATAATATGACGTAGATACAAATTTGGTATGTATAATTCTGTGTTGCAATACAAATACATAGAAACCATGTGATACGCCTAGCTAATCTTTTTTTTCTTCGTCATAGGTTTTTACTTTTAAAAGTTTGCCAACATCTTATCAAAGCCTATTACTATCAATAAAACTAATATATATATAGTTGGTGTTATATATATATATATATATATATATATATATAGTTGGTGTTAGTACAAATCTTGGGCTCAATGCCAGATCTATGTTAGACTAGCTCTCGGCAGGGGAAGATCTTGTGCTAAGTACTTCGTATAGCTGCTAAGAAAAAACACCACCGTTAGTCTTACCGCGGAAGGGGGGTTCCGCGGTTGGCCTCCGGTGTGAGAGTAAGTATATGGTTTAGAGAGAGAGAATATATGTGCGGACTAGGTGATAGTAAATGCTATTAGTTGAGAGTAATAAATGAGATGGGGTATTTATACTACTCACATGAGTCCTGTAGCTGCCTCGGGACTCTGCGAGTCGGATTGTGCTTCCCCTAGCAGGTAAGTGTCAGAGCAGAGCCGAATTGCGCATCCCCTAGTAGGTAGGTGTCTGATCACATAGGAGACATAATCCCATGAGATCTGGCTTTTGGCGGCGTGACGGCATGGTGGCGGCCGGAGATGTCCTCCGGCCTGGTCTAGAGTGACCGGGGCGTGTTCTTGTCCGGCTTGGGAAGGCCGGAGTCTATGATGTATGTTTATCCGTCTTGATCCTTCTGCGGTTTATTGTGAGTATACCCGGCCCAGTATGTTGGGTCCGGGATTACTATACACGATCAAGTCCCCCCAGTCTAGTATACTTGTTGGCTTTTAGAACAAGTGTTCTAGACTTGTGCTAAGATCCGCGGCTAAAAACGGCGCGCTTTATTGAGTAGAGTCTTTGAACTTCCGCGGCTTATATTGCCACGTGTTGTGTGTTGCTGACTGGATATTCCACTTTTCGCTTATTTCGGTGGTGACAGCCAGTCATTGGTAGTCGCGAAACGTTTTTTACCCACTTATTTACTGACTGACGTGACGTTTCGGCGGCTGACCGTTTATTTTTTGCGTCAATCGTGACGGCTCATCTGGGTAGATCTTTAACCGTCCAATAAGTATCCAGAGACGTGGCAACTTTGTGGCCTTTCGATCGACCTGATGGCGCATGTGTGTGTGCCTATAAATACCAAGGGTTATGCCACTGTTATTCTTTTTTCACACCACAGTAATTATTTTCCCCCTCTCTAGAAAAAGGACTCGCTCCGCTTCCATTCTTCTTGAATCTTTTACTTCCGGAATTAGATTTTCAGGTTAGGTTTCTTCTACATTCCGTTTGTTTTTTATTATTTGGGATGGCACCTGAGCATATAAGTAGTGTGACCTCTAAGCTCTCTCAGGAAGATGTAAATGAATTTTGTAGGAAGTATAATATTCCGGGCCATCTTTTTCCGGAGACGCCCGGTGTTCAGGATACTATTAGGGATGCCCCGGAGGGGAAAATAGGTGTATATACCAGATTTTTTGAGTTAGGAAATTTTAGAATTCCTCTGTCGTTGTTTTTATTTCGCGTCTTGGAGTATTTCCAGATCCATCTGTCTCAGTTGTCTGTTCCAGCGGCCTGTAGGATTAGTCACTTTGAGATTCTTTGTCGCGTACACGGTGGTAGTCCCACAGTTGAATTATTTAGGAAGTTTTACTATGCCGGGATCAACAACGGCTGGATGACCTTAGAGAAGAGAAAAGGTCCCAAGTCTTTAGTCGTCCCTGTCTGTTACACTGCCGCCCTTGATTCGGTCAAAAATTGGAAGGACTGTTTCTTTTTTGTGAAGAAAACCATTTTTCCGCTTTCCATTCCGTGGTATGAGAGGGTCTCAATAGACCGCGACCCTCCCCCTTCCAATGTGGGTTTGGATGTAGAGCTGTTGCGGCGCCTTGATACCCGGAGGGCCGCTTTTAAGAAATATCCAGAGGTTTTTTTGAATGTTATAGGGTTAAGCCAAACCTGGGACGATGATTCTAGCTACCCGACCTTTTTATGGCCGGATGATACGGGTGGGTTGCCGATTCTGTTTTATTACTTTTCCTTATTTGTGTACATCCGCGACTAACCTTATACTTTGATTTTTGCAGAGATGGATTTGTTTTCTTATATTACCCAGCCGGATGTGTTCAAGGTGGGTACTGGCGAGCGTAACTTGAAGGAAGGTAAGCCTACGTTGAGAGCGGAAACGGCTCCGCGTGTCGTTGAGCCAACAGAGGGTGTGCTTAAGTTGGTGGATCGCACAGTTGTGGATGAGATAGAGGAGGCTATGGCTGATAAGAGGGCTGGGAAGAAGAGGGTGGTCATCAATGCACCCGGTATGTGCTTATTCAGAAACCTAAGAAGAAGAAGAAACTTGTTCGCAAGGATATCGCGGCTGGGTCAGGTGTGGCTTGCTTATTTCTTCTCGTCTTTTTTTTTTCTTTTTTTTTTATTTATTTTTTTTTCTTTTTTTTTCGCGTCTGTTGCCTGAACTGGTGTTTTGTTGTCATTCTTTAGGTGGTCCTTCCACGGACGACATTCCCGTGCTTGAACTGTGGGATGAGTCAGGGGATGAACTGGAGCGTTCTGGTCCTCATACTGATGCCAATATTATGAAGAACGCTACCATCCTTACTTCTTCTTCTGTTACTCCTACCCAAGACTCTGAGGGCAAGGCTTCTGAGACTCCTGATCTGGAGCATACTGAGTCTGTACATCTTGAGTCTTCAGGCCCGGTTACTGAGGGGTCGCACCCGGACAATGTTGAGGATGTGTCCGGGCATGTTGACACTGTTGAGGCTTCTTCTACCTATGTTCCCAAGTGGTTACCTACAAACCGTTTCAGGATGGATGACCCTTGGATCTGCCTCAGCATCGTGGATAATGTTGCCACGCCCGGTTACGTGTCTGTTCTTAGGGGTATGGGGGCCGAGGATTTGTTAAACCAGTATAATCTGCTCAACTCCCAGCAGATATGCATGAGCTCGGAAGTTCGACTACGGCTAGAGTATGAGCTTGAGCAGAACCGTAAGCTGGGCATGAGGTTGGAAAGAAGGGAGAAGCTGGTTTCTGATTTGCGAGCTAGGGTTGATGAGCTGGAGAATGAGTCTTCTGCGGCCACTGAGCTTCGTGGTCGCATATCCGAATTGGAGGCGGCCACGGAGGCTAAGGATAAGGAGTTAGCTGAACTCCGTGCTGAGCGTGAAAGGTTATCTCCATCGGTAGCCCTTGTTGGAGAGTATGGTAAGAAGAATGTGGAGTTGGCCGCGCAAAATGTAGAGCTTCTTGCAAAGAATGAGGAACTGGGTCAGAAGGTGTCGGGGCTGGAAATAATTTGTAGCACATTGCAGCAGCAGGTTCAGGAGCAGATGGATAAGCATATTGAGGAAAGTATGAGCATCGCCCGCGCTAGTTTTGAGGGACGTATAGCGGAGTTGGAGAAGAGATTGGTCGCATTTAACGAGGAATTTGATACGGACCTTTTTCCTCAATGCTTAAGGGCTGTTGAAGGCAAGCGCTGGGTCATCGGTCACGGTTTCCGTTATGCTTTCATCAAGTTTAAAGAGTCCAAAGAATTGAAGATCAGGCTAGGGGGTGTATTTCCGCAGCGATAGTGGATGAGGTATGCCAGGGATTGGAAGCCGGGGTCGTCCACGGAGCGAAAGGTATTAAACTTCAAGATGTGGAGGCTTACAACCCGGATGCACAGAGGTGCTTTCAGGAGTCGGTGGAGAGGTTAGCCAATGTGTCGTTCCCCTTGCTGGAATCCCTCGAGGCATGTAAGGATGCCCCGTTGGAGTTCCTAATGTCGCAGCTGGTGCTGGAGGAAGACCGCCGTCCTGGGTCTGCGGAATATACTTTTAAACCTTCGGTCGCGGAAGAGGCTGTTCTTCCAGAATCCGTGCTCAGGCTTGTCACTCGTCGCCCCAGGGTTATTGCTGCTTACAAAGAGCAAAAGAATAGGAAATATGGGGTGGAGTTTGACTACAACCACAAGGGCCTTGCTGTTGTCCTTCCCGCTCCTACCGCCTCCAAGCCATCTTCCAGTGCTGAACCTGCGGCTGTTGAGCCTGTGAGTGTTGTTAATCCATCCGGGCCGGTGACTGATCCGACCGGGGATGATAGTGTCCAGCATGATGTCATGTTTGATACTTCCGTCCTCGAGCCTAAGGAGTTCGGGAGTTAGTTGTTTTGTTTTCTGCGGCTGTTCCTCGGGTGATATTTTGACTATATCTACCCTGCCGTAAATCTGTGAAGCTTTTATCTTTAACCTCTGATGATGTAATCCGGATGTATGCATCCGCATATATTGTAATTGACTATGAATATAACTTAACCATTTTTGCTGTGAACACTTGGTTGTTTATATCATGTATATTTTTTTTCTTTTTTGCCAGGACTTGTGTGGCCGGACTTGGTTTACTATCTCTATGTGTCCGTACTTTTAGATTTCCGGGGATAGCTTGGTTTGGTCAATGGGCTTGCAATACCACATATATGCCTTAGTTAATTCTGAGGTACATTGTCCTCGTGCCGGGCTTGCGACGCCTCTTACGCATTTTTTTTATTGCGGAATTGGTTTCCAGGGTATGCATATGACATAATAAGTAAAAGAAAAAATGACTTAAGTAAATTTTAAAAAATCCGCAGAGTTGATCGGACTCCGCATATCATTAATAAAAGACAGCGTACATAGAAATGACTAGATATGATGGGTTCCCGCTGCCGGTTTGAACTGCGTCAGCCACAAAAGATGGGAACACTTACATTTTAATTACAAGTAACATTTCTTGAGATTTCAAATATTCCATGTCCGGGGTAGGTCTTGGCCATCTTGGTTCCGGAGTTTATATGCTCCTTTTCCTAATACTTCCACAACTTCGTATGGGCCCTCCCATTTGGGCCCCAGCTTTCCGATGCTCTCAACCAGGCTAGCATCGTTGTTGCGGTAGACAAAGTCTCCCGAATTAAAGCTTTTGCCGCGAACTATAGCATTGTAGTATTTTTCCATTCGAGCTTTGCTTCTCGCTTCTTCATTGGCCGCAACCTCTCTTCTTTCTTCCACGAGATCCAAGTTTAGCTGTAAGGCTTCATCGTTTGCTATTGGGTCAAACAGAGCACACCTCAAAGATGGCATTCCTATCTCCACAGGGATTACGGCCTCCGTCCCATAGGTTAGGGAGAATGGCGTATCTCCGTTACTGGATTTGATCATTGTTCGGTGCGCCCATAACACGTGCGGTAGCTCCTCTAGCCAATCCCGACTCCCTTGCTCAAATCTTGCTTTGATCCCTTCTCCCAAGCTTCTGTTTGCCCTTTCGACTATCCCGTTTGCTTGCGGATGTTTCACTGATGCAAACCGCTGTTTTAAGTTAAGCTTTTCACACCAATCTTTGAATGGGTTTTCCCTGAACTGCTTGGCATTATCCGCCACAATCTCCCCCAGCAGACCAAACCTACACACGATTTTATCCCATACAAAATTCTTGACTTGGTTGCCGGTAATGGTTGCAAGGGATTTGGCCTCAATCCACTTTGTGAAGTAATCTATTGCCACTGTCAAATACTTGATTCTTTCGGGAGCTTCTGGGAATGGGCTGCAGATGTCTATGCCCCATTTATAAAACGGCCAGGGGGAGATGATAGGAGTCAAGTTATATTGAGGATTTCTCGGTATCAGCCGGTGCACTTGGCAGTCTTGGCACTTGTTGATTACTACCCTTGCATCCCTATGCATAGTAGGCCAATAATATCTGGATCTTATTGCCTTTTCCACGATAGCCCGTGGTCCGGAGTGCATGTTGCATGAACCCTCATGAATTTCCCTAATCACATAGTTTACTTGTATTGGGCCCACACACCGCAACCACGGCTCCAGGAATGACTTACGAAACAAGACTCCGTTGATGACGGAGTATTGTCTTGCTTTGATCTTAAGCTTTCTGGCCTTTTTCTGATCCGCAGGAAGCACTCCGTCTTTCAAGTATTCAAGGAGTGGGGTCATCCAAGTGTCCCCCTCTTCTTCAACCACGGCCATAACCTCTTTCTCCTCGATTGATTTATCTTTCAAGACTTCAACCAAAACTTGCTTTGTCAGATGGGCGAAGCTGGTGGAGGCTATTTTCCTCAGTGCGTCCGCCTACTTGTTCTGACTCCGCTGAATTTGTCTTATGGAGAATGTACGGAAGTTTTGTATCACGGCTATGGCTTTTGCTAGATAGCGTTCCATACTCTCCTCCTTTGTTTCATATACACCATTGATCTGATTCGCGACCAGCCGGGAATCTACATTTGCAGGCAAGTCTCTTACCACCATTTGTTCTACTATCCTTAAACCCGCTAGCAGTGCTTCATATTTTGCCTCATTGTTGGATGTATCGAATTCGAACCTCAAAGCATAAGTGAATTTCGTACCTTCCGGGTTTGTGAGGATTAGCCCTGCTCCGGATCCTTCTTGACAAGAGGACCCATCGGTGTATAAGTTCCATGGCTCAACGTATGGTAGGTTTTTCGCGGCTGCTTCCGTTGTCGTAGTTTCTTCTTCTGGGATTTCTGCAATGAAATAGGGCAATACTTGTCCTCTTATGGCTGTTCGGGGCCTGAAACTGATATCATGTTCTCCTAGTTCAATAGCCCACTTAGCCATCTAGCCTGTGTTTTCCGTCTTTGCCAGCATTTGCTTAATTGGTTGGTCCGTGATGACCACTATTGGGTGTGCCTGAAAGTACTTTCTCAGTCTTCTGGCCGCATGGATTAATGCTAGAACCAATTTCTCCATCGGGCTATAGTTTATCTCTGGAGCTTGTAAGGCACGGCTGATGAAATAGATGGGTTGTTGGCAAGATCCTCTTTCTACGAGTAGAACTGCACTGATAGCATCTTTAGCCGCGGACAAGTACATTATCAGTTCTTCCCTTGGTTGGGGAGCAGTGAGGGTAGGAAGGTTGGCAATGTGCTTCTTCATCTCTTTGAAGGCCTGTTCCACTTCCGGTGTCCACTTGAAGTCACTCTTTTTGATACACTTTTTCCGTGTCTTGAAGAATGGCAAGGACTTTTCGGCGGATTTTGACAGAAAGCGGTTCAGACTTGCTAACTTTCCATTCAAACTTTGCACCTCTTTGAGAGTTCGTGGAAAAGGCAATTGGAAAACGATCTGGGATTTCTCCGGACAAGCCCAGATTCCCTGTTTGTTAACCACATGTCCCAAGAACACTCCTTCTTCGGCTCCAAAGGTGCACTTCTTTGGGTTCAATTTCATGTTAATTTTTCGAAGAGTCACGAAAGTTTCTCCTATGTCTCTTAGCATCTCCGTCTCCGATTGACTCTTGATGACCAAGTCATCCACATATACCTCCAGGCTCCTTCCAATCTGTTTTTCGAAAGCTTTGTCCACCAGCCGCTGGTATGTGGCTCTCGCGTTTTTGAGACCGAAAGACATTTTCCTATAGCAAAAAAGTCCTTGGTTTGTGTGGAACGTGGTCTTTTCTTCGTCTTCCACGGCCATCTGGATCTGGTGGTACCCTTTATATGCATCCAGAAAACACTTGAAGGTGTATCCGCAAAGGGATTCGACTTTTCAGTCGATTTTCGGAAGACGGTAGCAGTCCTTCGAACAGGCTTTGTTCAAGTCCTTGAATTCCACACACATCCGCCAAATTCCATCACACTTTTTGACTAGAATCGGGTTTGATAACCAGTCGTGGTAGTGGACGTCCCTCATGATGCCAGCTTCGACCAATTTTGCTACATCATCATTGATTGCCTTGTTCCTTTCCGGGGCCTGCCCACGTTTCTTTTGCCTTACCGGGGCATACCCTTCTCAGAAATTCAGCTTGTGTTCTGCTACGCTCCGCGGCACCCCAGTCATATCTGACGGCTGCCAAGCAAGGATATCCAGATTGTTCTTTAACAATTCGTACAAGTCTTTCTTTCCTTGGTCTGTCAGGCTTCCCCCCACAACGACGGTCTGATCCGGGAATTCCGGGTGTATTGCCACTTTAACTCCATCCTTTGCCGGAGTATCCTCGGAACTCTGCTGTGATTGTGGTTCCGCGACCATTTGGCATTCCACCGGGATGATTTTGTCACTGTGTATGGTGACTACTCCGCCCTGGGTGGGGAATTTAATCATGTCGTGGGCCGTGGAAGGGATAATCTTGAGTTGTCGTATCCCCGGCCGTCTGATTATTCCGTTATATTGAGAAGGTGACCTGACTACCATGAAGTTCATCCAAGCGTTGGCTGCATTCTCTTCGTTACCCAATGTAACTTCTAGCAGGATCTGCCCCAAGGGCCATGATAGCTCACCACTAAAGCCGAGGAGTGGTGCAGTAGCTGGGATCATTCTTTTCCTGATTTTCGGGCTCAGGCGGTTGAAGCAATGCTCATAAAGGACCTCAGAGGCACTTCCGTTGTCCACGTACATCCGATGTATGTGGTGCCCACCTACTCCGGCCTTTATTATCAAGGGATGGTCATCCCATTCATTTTCCTCTATCGGAGGGGAAGATATTTCCAAATTTGGCTCGGTATTGGAGGATACCTTTCATTTGACACTCCGTTGCCAAGTTTGTATCATGAATATGGCCGGAGCTTTGTCCTTGGCCGTGGTTTCTTTCTTACCACCCTTAGCGGCTTCGCCCTTCAGGCTCCCATTCTTGATCTCCTTTACCAAGTGTGCTAACTTGCCGGATCTGAACGCCTCCTCAATCTGCTTTCTCAATTGGAAACACTCATCCGTATGGTGTCCTTTTTCTCTATGGAATTCGCAATACTTATCTTTGTTTCTTGATTCCACCGGGCCTGCCATGGGTGGTGGAGCCATGAATTTTACTGCATCCATTGCCAAAATCTCCTTCGCCATTTTTGTGAGGGGCGTGAACCGGTCGTTCTTTCTCCGGTCCGCCCTTGAACACCCTTTGAATTATGTTTTTCTTTCAAAAGTCTGGCTGTTGGACGCTCGGGATCCTCCTTCATGAGATTTCCAGGAAGAGCGGTCTTGCTTTTTCCTTGACAAATTTGCCGCGGCTGTTTCACCACGGATGAAGGCTGTGGTAACCTTCCACATTTCATCAACCGTCTTCGGGATTTTGTCATTGAGCCTCCTGATCAGCTTTGGATTATTGATCCCATGTATGAAACCCGAAACCTTCATGCATTCAGGGGCGCCCTTCACATGCATACTTTCCGCTTTGAAGCGGTCGATAAACGCTGCCGTTGTTTCTCCTTCTCTTTGCTTGATAAGGTGGAGTTCCACCGGGTCTTTGGTGTATTTCTTATGCTGGAGGAAGTAGGATAAGAAACTTTTTCGGAGGTCTTCGAAGCTATCTATGCTCTCTGCTGGCAATTCATTGAACCACATCCGTGCGTGACCCATTAGGGTGGAGTTAAACATGTGGCACCAAGTGGGCATAGCCCATCGTTCGACTTTGGCCACAGTGCAGAAATTCTTTAAGTGGTCCTCCGGATCCCCCGTTCCGTCATAGGTTTTGACGTTGGAGGGCATCCGGGTCCTCTTTGGGAACTCAAAGTTTCTGATCCTTTGCGTGAAAGGGTCCTTTTCATTGATGTCGTACGGACGATAAAGATCATCCGCACCCCCTTTGTTCCTCCCAGACCTGGCTTCCCAATATCCTCCCCCGCTGTCTTCACTCTCCACGGGTGTCCGTTCCGTTCGCCTTCCAGAACCGGGGTAAGTAGCCCCAGCTTTGGCGCTTCTCTCCCTTGAGCGGGGGGCGCAGCTGTAGGTCAGACTGGGAGTTCTCCTTTTATGTCTATCCGGACTCCGTTCCACAAATGGTCGTCCGTCCCGTCTATAACATTTAGCTTCAACTATGCGCTCCCTTCGAGCGCGGCTCTTGGATTTAAGCCGAGAGAATACATCCGGTTTTCTCTCCCCTAGGCGTTACTTAACACCCTCTCTTTTCTCCCCTAAACGAGTGAAAACGGCTGACCGGGGATGCCTGGGCCTTTCATCGTCCTCTTCGGGTTCTCTACTAAGTCTGGAGAAAACACTCCGGGAGTGGGAGCTTTCGGAAGGTCCAGGCCTCGCACCGAGGCTAGTCTTTTGCTTTCTCCTGTCTCTTGATTCAACCTTCCGAGATGGTTCTCGAGAGTGTGAATTCCTCTGTGACTCATCATCGAAGTTAAGACGGGTTTTTAATTGTCCCAACTTCTCTGCATGAACCTTCTCGGCCATTAAGGGCAATATTTGGTCATAATGCTTGTCACAAAATTCCCTTATTGCCTCTTCCGGGAGAGAGCCCGAATGATGCTCTTCTCCTTCATGGCTCTTCCCTTTCCCAAGAGTGTTCCGTACCGTCGAACGCTCTTGGGCTGGGGATGATTCATTCACCTGGTGACTCATGGTAAAGTTCTTTGGAGACGCAGTTATGTAACTGGTCCCACGGATGGCGCCAACTTGTTAGTACAAATCTTGGGCTTAATGCAAGACCTAGGTTAGACTAGCTCTTGGCAGGGGAAGATCTTGTGCTAAGTACTTCGTATAGCTGCTAAGAAAAAACACCACCGTTAGTCTTACCGCGGAAGGGGGGTTCCGCGGTTAGCCTCCGGTGTGAGAGTAAGTATATGGTTTAGAGAGAGAGAGTATATGTGCGGACTAGGTGATAGTAAATGCTATTAGTTGAGAGTAATAAATGAGATGGGGGTATTTATACTACTCACATGAGTCCTGTAGCTGCCTCGGGACTCTGCAAGTCGGATTGTGCTTCCCCTAGCAGGTAAGTTTCAGAGCAGAGCCGAATTGCGCCTCCCCTAGTAGGTAGGTGTCATATCACATAGGAGACATAATCCCATGAGATCTGGCTTTTGGCGGCGTGACGGCGTGGCGGCTGCCGGAGATGTCCTCCGGCCCGGTCTAGAGTGACCGGGGCGTATTCTTGTCCGGCTTTGGAAGGCCGGAGTCTATGATGTATGTTTGTCCGTCTTGATCCTTTCGCGGTTTATTGTGAGTATGTCCGGCCCAGTATGATGGGTCCGGGAGTAATATACACGATCTGTTGGTACAAATTTACATAAACAATCTGACCCTTATTTAGCATTTGGTCAAGCTACCCTAAACCATAGACTAAAAGTTTAGTCTAAAATTAATCTATGTCATTTCTATATTTAGCCATAACTATTCTCATGTATTCTTGTTTCACCAAAGTCATCAATACAGTGACTCAGTGAGCATATACCGAGCAACTCCGATCATGATCATCACGTACCGTCAAGCGGATGTAGATCAATAGATGTGCTCACTACTTAAGTTGGGCTCTCTTTTTCCCAGTTTCATCTACTGAGCCGTTCCACAATTCCACCCAATCGTCATCACACCATCAGCTTCAATCAAGACATGTCTAAGGGCATGCTAGGTTTGTAGAGGGGAATAGCAATGTGAAAGGAAAAAGGAATATAAAAGGAATATAAAAGTAATCAAATTCATTACCCTCAAGTTAGTGGGTAATGACTCATTAGCCAAAAGTGGGTAATGGGTGACTGCATTGTCTAGTACCAAGCATCATTATTCATTATGTTACCCATTCCTTATGACCCATACCCCTTAACCAAGCACACCTTAAGTACTTCAGATAAATAAAAAACATAACTTCTTCAAAGTTTTGCTCCAATGCCTCTTTGTGACAAATCACAATTTCAGGTCATTTTCCAAACCTCACAATTTACTATTCACGAGTTACTATTCACGAGTTACTATTTACCGATCACTATTCATCATTTTTGAAGTCAGTTTAAGACTTTGAGAAGTTTTCAAAAATTTTACTATTCACGAAACACTATTCATTCCCGGAGGGAAAACCACTATTCATGATTTTCATTCATCATCACGTAAACTAGGTTTACGGGTATTCAAATGCGCATAACCAGTATGGTTTAGCTGCGTATTCATGCATCATCAGTAAGGACACATCATATAGACTAGAGTAGTCTACATATCATCAGTAACATCATTATCATGTCAGGTCATGCACGGGTTTGTGTGATTTTCATTAACGTATGTTCAATTATTTAATAAACGTTACCACTCAGTTATTACTACTAACATTATACCCGATACTCCCGTCAGTGATCATAACATATTTTCATACTCACTATAATGATATAAAGATTATATTATTACTTTACCCGTTGTTTTTAAATCAATTGCTATATTTTCCGTTAGGAGCTTATAACTCCGTCGGTTTGCGATATTTCAACCCGATAATTTCTCTAACACCCGATTCTTGCAAGGAATATGATTTTACAATTTTTACAACTTCGTCATATTTTATTTTACCTCGTCACGATTTATTTCTAGTTAACTCGGTACCCGGTAACACCTAATGTATACACTAAACAACTACTACTTAGATAATGGGGGACAAGCTCTTTAATTAGCAAGATTTTTCTTCTTTTCTTCCACATGTGCCGCCCCCCCCCCCCCCCTTTTAGCACCCCTAATTCTCCATCATCACTTGATTAGCTAACATCTAATTAATGCAAAGGTGCTATATGTTTTGGGATTTATTTTCACTAACACATACATAACAAATTAAACTAGCTAAAAGTTCAAGAGACTCTCTCTTTTCCTTCCTCCTTGTTCGGCCAAACCAAGAACACCAACAATAATCCATAAATTTTTGAAGATCAAGTATCAAACAAGTTCCATTTACATTCCTTGTTAGGGTTTTGAGATAAAAATCCCAAGGTTTCATACTTATTCATATCCAAATCATCTCAAATATAATGCTCAAGTAAGCTTCAAGAACACTTTTTGATCTTTTCATACCTTCATTTGATTTATATGTTGATGTATTTTCAAGTATTAGTAGTTAAACATGCAACTTACTTATGTTATATATACCACATTACACATAAATAATCTTTAACACTAGATCCATAAGTCTTGCTAGTAATCCCATGAAATCCACCAAGGTTGGTGATGTTTAGGACCCCATGACACCTTAAGAAGGTGTATGGTAAGATTAGATAGGTTGTGATGTTGATTTGAAGTGGTTTGATTAAGTTTTGAACTAGTCTTGAACCTTAAACATTGATTTTTCAACAATAGAAATAGCTACTGTCCAAAAACGTGTAATCTGGAAAACTCAGTAAATCAGGGGATATTTTGGCCTTCATATTCAGAAAATACTTTCAAAAACGAAACCGTGGCCGCAAGAATGAGTAAAAACCGACTTACGACGAGAAAGTTATGATTTTTCAAAGTTAGACGACGAAAACTAAAATTCTGAAAATTTAGTTGCTGATCGCCGAGATTCAAAGGACAAAACAACGCATTAGATGTGATCTAGAGGAGCCGACCTACTGAGATTATGTTAGTTCATGTTTATACGAAGCCGTGGATATAAAGGACGTAGAAAACGAGCTTATAACGACCGAGATACACGCGTTTTAAACCCGACAAACCATTTATTATTTTGACAGCCCTAATAGAAATATATTCTAAGTATAAAAACTAGTGTTTTTACAAGACATAACATTGATAGCTGATTTTCTAACTAATCGAGACGCGTATGATCAAAAGTTAAATAAATCGACATTGAGATATTGTTACAAAGTTTTCCAAAACATCGAGTTTAATCACTAACGTTTAATGAGCACACTTCTATGACTAGTTTTTTAAAGTCATTTGGTTATATATTTTCACAAGTTATGAAAAATATTAATTTGCGACGAAACCATTATATTTTCCGATAGAACACCAAACGAGGATCGTGGAGTATCATTTCAACATAATTACACGAAAAGTAGTTTATAACTTAACGAGACGTCAAAATGTATTTTTTTCGACGATAAACGTTATTTTCAAAATTAACGAGTGTTATCGATAACCTATGTATCTGCATGTGTTAAATTGTATCATTGCTTACCTTAGATCATATCATTCCTAATAGTTCGCGGTTAGAGACCGAGCTTAGGTTCATCACACCCATAATTGTCATTGTTGCTATATCATCAGGTGAGTTTTCATAGCCCCGCTTTCAATTGTTTATTTGATTTCTAAACTCTCGGGGGAGAATACATTGCACCATTTTTACATGCTGACCAAAGTATCAACTCATTTACATTGCTTAAGTTACATCATTGCCCAGATTAAAGTCCCCTTTGTTATCATGAACCGTTAATTGTGAGCAAGCGAGAGTGAGTGAATAGATCTATTGAGGGTGACTCCTCCGTTCGGGTTGGTAGCGCCAACTTGTCAAACGAACGCATTTCATTTGATCCATATCAGAGTGTCTGGCAAAACACTCAGTTGGGGCATTTCATTTCAGTCTAGCTTCGGGGTCATGAGCTTAAGAGCTAATGTATCATTTTTATGTGGCATTGTTTTGTCATACACTTTATACTTGTGGTTACCGTAGATGCATTTCATTTACATAAACCTATGAACTCACCAACATTATTGTTGATCATTTTTAGCAATGTATTTTCAGGTAAATAAGGTATCGCATGTTGGCTTGCATATGGGCATACCATTGAGTCGCGGCGACGACGCGTCTCACTTTATTTTTATGCACTTAATTATCTTTTGATTTGTATGGACTTGATTTCCGCAAACTTGAAACACCTTTTGGGACCTTGTTTTGTAAAATCTAAATATTTTAAATGATCAAACGATGTGTTTTCTAAACGACACTTTAGGTCATTCAATATAACTGTAACTGTGGTGCTATGATCAGCCGCGCCCTCAAATGCTTCATTCCGCTGCAAGTCATGTAATTTGGGGTGTGACACTCCTGTCCGAGCTCTTCCGTGGTGGAGCTAGCACGAAACACCAAAACCATTTTTAGAGCATCACTAAAACCACAATAACGATAAAAACCCGGAAACCATCCAAAGTGTGATAACCCGCAATTTTTCAGACGTATTCCTATATGAGATTATCTTTGTTCTTCATATACGAATTTTTATGAAATCATCTGGTTTGAATACGTGAAGTTATCTCGCAAAACGTGGAATTCGTACACAACGTTTACTGGCACAACCGACGATTTTATTTGATTATTTTATTATTTGTGAGAAACGAGGCGTATGAATAGTCATTTTTACTGGAAAAATTATTCAGAGAGCAATGGTGAAATTTTCGTGTCTTGAATCGGTCGTTTGCTAGTCTAAACGAGCCCCGAGCCTCATTTCAAGAAAGATTGCTAAAATTACAGAATTGATCCCTGGACTAAAGTTCCACCTCCACCCCTAGACTTTAATTGTGACAGTTCTGGTCCCTAGGGTTTTTCTAAACCTAAACCCTACCTATATAAACACACTTATAATTATTTTAGGGTTATACTTCTCCTCCCCCTCCTCCAAAAATCTGGCAGCCGCCCTTTCCTGTCCAGCCAACATCCGACAACACCCCCACCACCATCTGCCGCCATTCAACACAGCCACCATCAACACCACATCCACCACCACGAACCATCTCTTTTCTTTCTCTCTCTCGATAACTAAAAGAGTTTTTCCGGCGAGTTTTCCGGCGATGCAAACTACAGCCATACGAGTGTAGACCGAAGGGTGGTTTCAAGATATTGTTTTGGGTCAAGTTACCACAGTCACCAGTCACCACAGCCTCCACCACCGCCGTCTTTTCCCCCCTCCTCTCTCTATTCTCGACATGGTAAAATCGAGAAAAAGTTTGCTATTTATTGTTTTTGGTGATACCGAATCATGTTGTATTGTTTTCGTGGATTTAAAAAGCTGTTTATGAAATGAGGTTATTAATTCGTGATTTAAAAATGGATATAAACGTGTTTTGAAAACTGAATTCGTGTGGTAAGAGTTAATTTAAAATGGTGTATGTTTGATTCGTTTTGGGTTGTGGATTGGTGATGAATACGGGTCGGGTCGACCCGGGTTAAAGTGCAGTTGAGTATCTGGTTTTCGATTTTCTTCTTATTTCTCTTGATTTGGTCTTGGTATGGGTTATCATGGTATATTTGATTATTTTGAACTCGGTTTGGACCTGTATAAGCCTTGGTTCACGATTTGGTTTAGGAGGTCGTATGTTACTTCTCTTAAATTGTCTTTTGAGGTGATTTGGTCGAGTTTTTGTTCATTGTTGTGGATTGTTGGTCTCGGCATAGCAAGTTAATATATTTGGTTATAGTTATGGTGTCGTTATGTTAGGATTTAGTTGGAGTCGTTATTTTTGGGCTATTTGGTTGTTTAACCAACGAGGGTTCGAGCCGAGACCCCTTGGTCTCGGCATGGTAAGTAAATAATTATTTGTTGTGATTTTTGTCAAAGTTGGATATTGAGTCAGATTTGAGCTGCGTTAGAATTAGATATGTGGTATAACCAGTTAGTATTTTGTATTGGTGTAGTTGATTATGTTGAGAGTTGAATTTGGATATTGGACTTATCTTGGGCCCAACAGCCCACATAGGGTGAGTTTGCCTGTTTATTTAATAGGATATGAGTCAAAGTAATAACTAGGGTGTGTTAACCTTGTTAAGTGTATATTTTACATGTGTTAATAGTTTGCGGATATTCTAAATTATGAGCTAACGTGTTTGACTCGTTTTAACATTGGTATACTTGGTACGTTTCGGATTATATAGAAATCGTGATTTGGATTTGAATACGGATTTTGATTATTATACTTGGACGTTTGGACAAATTATGGATCGTTATCCGATTTACGATATTAGATATTGGATTCATTGGACATTTTGGGACTCGAGACGGTATAATATATTAGATTCGAAATGAATTTAACATATTAGACACGAAACGGACAAAAAATCTTCAATAAAACAAAAACTAATAATTACGCGAATGATAACGAGACATAAAACATATAAAATGTTGTAAATTCAGACTTGGTTAATTTTAGTCACGACGACTTGGGAAAAACTGATTTTTATTAGTTAAACTTAATTCTATTTATAAGACATTTATGTTTTATACAAATTATTTGGATTATCAGGGTAAATGCCGAAACGTACAAACTGATTTATTTTATTTGAAGTGTTTATTTGTCGTTAACTTCTAGATTTGTCTTCTTGGTTTGAGTTCTCGTCAGTATTCTCTCGACTATGTTGATGTCTATTTCTCTTTGGCGTGAGATGTACGTCGAGTTAATGTTTTCTTACCACACCACACGAAACGTTGACACTAAGCTTTTGATGAGTTTAGAAACTGAGTAATCCACGAAAACTACGACACGTTGTCTTTTATAGACTTTACTATTATGCGAGACATATTTTGAGATAACCGTATACGTATTAGGTTGTGCCGATCCTAGACCATTGTGTACAGCCGTGCTTGTACCTCTGTGTACCATTGTGCATGTATACCTTGGAATCGTCATGATGCATGTCTTGGGACCGTTGTGTACCGCCTTGCTTGAACCTCTGTGGACCATTGTGCCTGTATACCTTGGAACCGTCATGTTGGGCTATGAAATATTAAAAGTACTGCTGAAAGTCAAAGTACTGCTACTCAAGTCAAAGTACTGCTGTTCGACTAAAGTACTGCTGCTCGTTGAAGGACTGCTATGCAAATAGTTTAAGGACTAATGTGTAATTCTAGAATGTTCGTATTAGATTAGAGTTATAATTAGAATTACTTGTCGTTCAAGTATTGTAAACCGACTAGGGTTCTCCTTGTGTCTATAAAAGGATCCCTAGGTTGGCATTAGAGATATGCGATTAGAGATACGAATATAAGAGATTAGAGAGAAGTATTAGTCGATTATTAGAAGTATTAGAGTTTAGAGTTTGTTAGTGAATCTGTGTAAGAAAGCAGGTTCAAGGTTTTAATAATATTCAAAGTCGTTTATTAATTCTTCTTAGCTTTGTTGAAGTAGATTCCGCATACTTAGCAAAGTATATCAGTGTTTCATTATTAATAGTTTTGAATTCATTCAAAGTTGTTAAACCGTAGACAAGCTACAAGTTAGTTTGGTCAGAGTGTATCGATCCAACAAGTGGTATCAGAGCTTGTGTGGAGACTCTGATTAAGAAGAAACCCTTAAAACCGATTTATCAACAAACCCTCAACAATGTCGACTGAAGCTGCACCTATCCCATCCATCACCTCACTCAGAATTCCTATCATCAAAAAGGGAGAATATGATCTCTGGAGCATGAAGATGAGGCAGTACCTTGCTATTACTGACCATGCTCTATGGGATGTAATTGTCAATGGTAATGTTGTTCTTGATGAACCTTTACAAGTTGAAGGACAACCCAAACCACCTCAACTAACCTTGCCAGCAGCTACAAAGAGAAATCAAGATAAGGCTCTCAACATACTGCTGTCTGCTATTCCTGATGGTCACCTACTGAAGTTTCATGATGCTAAGGATGCAAAGCAATTGTGGGTTGCGATCAAGACAAGATTTGGAGGTAATGATGCTTCAAAGAAGATGCATAGAAACTTATTGAAGCAGCAGTTTGAAACCTTCACTGTTGGTGAAAGAGAAGGTCTTGATGCTGCCTATGACAGATTCCAAAATCTACTTAGTATGCTAGAACTGTATGGAGCAGAGGTATCTGTTGAAGATGCAAATTTGAAGTTCTTAAGGAGTTTGCCATCTGTCTGGCATGTGGTTGCTACTATGATTAGAGGACAACCTGGATTGGAATCTATGGACTTTGATGATCTCTATAACAATTTGAAAGTGTACGAGCAAGAGATGAATGGTCATAGTTCTCAGAAAACTCACAACATAGCTTTTGTGTCTTCTGAAAACAGAAGCAGTACTTCCACTAAAAGTACTGCTTATCCTTCTCAAAGTACTGTTGGTGATTCACAGCATGTTTGCACAACCTCAACTACTCCCATCCCATCACCAACAAACGACACCAATTCTGATGAAGTTGTATGTTCCTTCTTTGCACAACAAGCCACTTTACCTGTTACCTATCAAGAAGACTTGTTGCAGATTGAAGAAGATGCTTTAGAGGAGATTGACATAAGATGGCAAGTAGCTATGATCACTGCTAGGATCAAGAAGTTCATGAACAAGACAGGAAGGGGAATTGATTTCAAAGCCAAACAAGGTATAACTTTTGACAAATCCAAGATTGAATGTTTCAATTGTCAAAAGCTTGGACACTTTGCAAGGGAATGCAAGTTTGCAAAATATCAGGCAAACAGGATGATTGAACAACCCAAGGTTGAAAGAAAGGAGGTTCCTATTACTGAATCACAACCAAAAGCTTTGGTGGCTCAAGAAAATTTAGCAGAGATTGACTGGAGTGCTGAATTTGATGATGAACCTGTAACCTATTCTATGGTTGCAATGGAAGAGTTTGATTGGGGCACAACTTTTGATGAGGAACCTGGATATGCTGCTTTGGAATCAAGAGATGGTCTTGGAAGCTTTGACTGGAGCATGGAGGATGAAGATGAACCTGTTCAGATTGCTATGGTAGCCACTTCACCAAGTTTATCCAATGTCTCTGAGGTATGCTCTAAGTGTAATGATGTTTATCAAAAGTTGCTTAAAGAATATGTGACTGAAAGAGATAATTGTAGAACAGCTAGGTCAGAGGTAGCTGGTTATCAATTAACTTTAGAGTCAATGGAAGCCAAAATATTAACACATGAAAATAATGAAATGGCTTGGGCAGAAAAATATGAGCAACAAGATTACCAATTGAAATTAAGTGAATGGAAGTTAGGATGTAAGGTGTCTGAATTAGAAAAGATTACTAAGGAAAGAGATGCTTTGTTAGAAAAACTTGGTAGTATTAAACAGGCTGGTCTATCACATGTTCAATTTGTTGAAAAACAAAGAGTCATAAACAGTAGAGCTGGACTAGGTTATGGTGAAGATAGTAGTTAAGATGAGACCTCACCTAGTGATAAGGAAAAGACCCCACCTAGTGCTAAGGAAGAGATTCCACCTAGTGATGATGACCTTACAAGCTCAGAAGAAAACACATCTAGGAATGAGGAACCACTTAGTGAATCACCTCCTGAGTTTAAGAAAGATAAGGAGTACCACTCAGTTCCTCCACCCACTGGTCAGTTTCAACCTCTTAGGACAGATGTTTCTCGTTATGGTGTAGACAACCTAGAGTTTAGGAAGAAGCTTAATGGTCAATTTAGTTCTGAGAAACCTAAGAATGATTTTCAAAGGGGTAATGATCAAAAGTTTCCTACAGCTTTTCAAAAACAAGCAGTACCTCCAAAAACTTTTCAAAGTACTGCTGGACATTCATCAGTACCTCCAAGAGAAACTTTTCAAAATACTGCTTACTATAGGAAACCTTTTAATCATAGAAGAGGATTTGGGAATATGGAGAGAAAGTTATGTTATGTATGCTATAGTCCTGATCACTTGATTAAGCACTGTGACTTACACTCAGAATACTTAAGTCAGTTTCCAAAGAATAGATCTACCACCCATAAGCCAAGAGAGACTAGACCAGTTTGGAATCACTCAAATAGGGTCAACCATAGTAACTTCTCAAAAGACTATAGGTACCCTCACCAGAAAAGAATGTTTTCCAAATCACCAGTACCTTCACACTCTGATAAGTCTCAAGAAGTACCTTCTCAAAGGACTGATAAGTTTTCACCCACTCATGGTACTGCTAACACTTTTTCACATAGAAGACCTAAGAGATTCAATTCATATAAAAGGTCTTACACCTCAAGCAGAGTACCTAGATCAGAGAAACCTAAGGTCAAACGAAATTGGGTTAAGAAAGAAAGTACTGATGGGGAACAAGAAGTACTTTCATCAGATAAGGGTGAAACAGGGAGTGTTGTTGATATTACAACACAGGACATGGGACCAACTCAAATAATCATTGACCATGCCTTTAAAACCAGTGGAGATTACATACTGAAGGAATTCAAGTATGTCACTCCACAAGGGGAACACAAGTCAGTAATGGCTTGGGTTCCTAAAAGAAACTAACCCTTTTCTTTAATGTGCAGGGCAACCCAGAGGAGGAGCTTAAAGATCATATTATTGTTGATAGTGGTTGCTCTGGCAGCATGACAGGGGACAAGGAGATCCTGTCAGATTTTAAGGCATATTATGGAGGAAGAGTTGCATTTGGTAATGATCCTGATGGAGGAAGAATCACTGGCAAAGGAACAATCAAGGCTGGATGTATTGATTTTGAGAATGTTAGATATGTGAAGGAGCTCAAGTTCAATCTTTTGTCAGTATCTCAAATTTGTGACAAGAAGTACCCAATTCTGTTCACTGATACATAATGTCTCATTCTCTCCCCTGAGTTCAAATTTGTTGATGATCACTTGGTAACATTGAGAGTACCAAGAACCAATGATGTATACAGTTTAGACTTAAAGAGTCTCAATTCTGCTGGAAGAGCAACATGTTTAGTAGCAAAGGCATCATTGGAAGAAGCACATCTGTGGCACAGAAGACTAGGTCATGTTAATTTTAAGAACATCAACAAGCTGGTCAAAGGAAATTTAGTTAGAGGTTTACCTTCCAAAACATTCAAGACTGATCATTCATGTTTGGCTTGCAAGAAGGGTAAACAACATAAAGCTTCATGTAAGAAGCTTGGGGAAAGAGATATTAGAGAACCTTTGGAGTTGCTACACATGGATCTGTTTGGACCAGTTTCAGTAGAAAGTTTAAACAAGAAGAAGTACTGCTTGGTTGTGACAGATGATTGTAGCAGATTTAGTTGGGTCTTTTTCTTGGGATTCAAAGATGAAACCTTTGATGCTATCCATGACCTGATAGTAGCCCTTGAAAATAAATTAAGACTCAAAGTAAGAGGTATTAGATGTGACAATGGAACAGAATTCAAGAACAAGCATATGGATGAATTCTGTGCCAAGAAAGGGATCAAGAGAGAGTTTAGCATTGCTAGAACACCACAGCAGAATGGTGTTGCAGAAAGAAAGAACAGGACTTTGATAGAAGCAGCTAGAACAATGCTTGCAGATTCCCAATTACCTATTCTCTTTTGGGCTGAAGCCATAAGTACTGCTTGCTATGTGTTAAATAGAGTTTCAGTAACTAAACCTCAGATGAAGACACCTTATGAGTTACTAATGGGAAAGAAACCAAACATTCGTTTTCTAAAACCTTTTGGCTGCTCTCTGACTATTCTAAATACCATTGACTCTCTGGGAAAATTTGATGGTAAGTCAGATGAAGGATATTTATTGGGTTATTGTACAAATAGCAAAGGATTTAGAGTTTATAACAGGAATACCAAAAAGGTACAAGATTGTCTTCATGTTGAATTTTTGGAAGATAAGGAAACTCAGAAAGGTAAAGGTCCTGATTGGATGTTTGATCTTGATCTCAAGTTCACACCATCTATGAATTATGTTCCTGTTAGAGAAGAGAATCAGGCTAATTACAAAGAAGATGATTCACAGTACATTGTTCATGGAGTCAATGTTACACCAGAAGATGTTCCTGACAAAGAACCTGAAGTTACTAATGAGGAACAAAGTACTGCTCAACCAACTAATACAGTATCTGATGAAGATCAAGCCATACAAGATGAACTTAATAGGATGCTCTTTCAAGAAACTATAGCACAATCCTATGAAGATGAACAAAGGAAGGCTTATGAGGCTGCAAAGAAACAGGATAAATTTCAAGATACTGCCCACAGTACTTTAGATCAAAATACTGCTGATCCTTTTGACAGTACTTCTGGTGTGTTAGAGCAATCAAATTGGAACAATGCTGATGATTCCAATGTTGATGATGATGATTTGGTTAATGCTAACATTCCTGGATTAGAAGAAGTTGATGATGAGCTTAATCCAGAAGGTATTTTCTCCAATGAAGGCATTGATTTTACTAACTTGGAGTCTGATCTTCCAGTACATTATTGGATCACCCTCTTCCGGAGTGGTTACAAGAAACAAAGTTAAAGGTCTTTCTAAGCAACATACTGCTTTACTTAGCTTTGTTTACAAACAAAACAGGATGAATCACAAGGATCAACAAACATGCCTGTTTGCTTGCTTTTTATCTCAAGAAGAACCCAAGAAGGTAGCTCAAGCTTTAGCTGATGAAAGTTGGGTTGAAGCCATGCAAGAGGAGCTTCTACAATTCAAGCTTCAAGAAGTCTGGGTATTATGTGATTTACCAGATGGCAAAAGAGTCATTGGTACAAGATGGGTTTTCAGAATCAAAAGAGATGAAAGAGGGAATGTTATCAAAAATAAAGCTAGATTGGTTGCACAAGGATATCGCCAAGAAGAAGGAGTGGATTATGATGAAGTGTTTGCTCCTGTTGCAAGGATAGAGGCAATAAGGTTATTTCTTGCCTTTGCATCATACATGGGATTTCCTGTCTACCAAATGGATGTGAAAAGTGCTTTTCTTTATGGCACAATTTCTGAGGAAGTTTATGTTAAACAACCTCCTGGTTTTGAAGATCCTGCACATCCAAACAAAGTCTACAAAGTGATCAAGGCACTGTATGGCCTTCATCAAGCTCCCAGAGCTTGGTATGAGAGACTCTCAAATTTTCTATTACAACATGGTTATAGGAGAGGAGCAATTGATAAGACTTTGTTCATCAAGAGGGATAAGAAAGACATTATGTTAGTCCAAGTATATGTGGATGATATTATATTTGGAGCCACAAAGAAGTCTATGGTGAAAGAATTTGAAGATCTTATGTAGAAGGAGTTTCAAATGAGTTCTATGGGAGAATTAACTTTCTTTTTGGGTCTTCAAGTTAGACAAACAAAAGATGGAATCTTCATTAACCAAGAAAAGTATGTTGCAGACATGCTTAAAAGATTTGACCTTCCAAATCTCAGGCCTGCCACCACACCCATTGATAAAAATAAACCCTTAGGCAAGGATGAAGATGGACAAGCTGTGGATGTCAAGCTTTACAGATCTATGATTGGTTGTCTTATGTACTTAACTGCATCAAGACCTGACATCATGTTTGCTGTTTGCTTGTGTGCAAGATTTTAGGTTACACCAAAGGTTTCCCATATGTATGCAGTCAAGAGGATTTTTAGATATCTCAAGCATCAACCAAAGTTAGGATTATGGTATCCTAAGGAGTCACCTTTTCACTTGGAAGCCTTTTCAGATAGTGACTATGCAGGGGATAACTATGATAGAAGATCAACCTCAGGAGGATGTCAATATCTTGGTAGAAGATTAGTCTCCTGGCAATGTAAGAAGCAAACCATTGCTGCAACCTCCTCTACTGAAGCAGAATATGTTGCTGCTGCTAGCTGTTGTGGACAAGTTTTGTGGATGCAAAATCAACTCTTGGATTATGGATTCAACTTCAAAAATACTCCTATCAATATTGATAATGAGAGTACCATCTGCATTGTGAAGAATCCAGTTTATCACTCCAAGACCAAGCATATTCAGATTAGGCATCACTTCATTCGGGATTGTTATGAGCACAGACTTATAAATGTGGCCAAGGTTCACACAGATGATAATGTAGCTGATCTACTCACTAAGGGATTTGATGTTTCAAGATTCAACCACTTAGTTATGAGCATTGGGATGATTAACTACTAGGCTACATTTGAGGGGAGGCTTTAGTATTAGTTAGTATACTTTCTATTAATTCTTAATGAAAGTATTGGTTTTTAGTAGTTTAGTTTAGCCTATATGTTGTATTTGAGGGGAGGCAACATCAGCTATTAGTTAGAACTTAAGCATGAACCATTTACAAGTTCTTGGTTTTAGTTTGGAGTATAGATTGTGGATAAAAAGATGGAACGTACTGCTTTGTTGCTTAAAGTACTGCCTCAGCAACGTACTGCTTCAACGTACTGCTTACGTGGACGTACTGTTCCAATGGTCAAAAAAATTGTGGGGCTACGGTTAATTAATTCCTTACGGCGGAGATAATAAGTTAATCCAAACGGTAACTTTATTACTATGAGTTTGATTTATTTCCATCCTATTTAAAGAAACTCACACCTATTTCCCCGCCTTTTACCGTATTTGAGATCCCTCATTCGCTTTTACACCACAATCTTTTTATCGAAACACACACTCAAAGCGAATTCTTCTCTACCACTCATCATGGCTAATCGACTCACTGTTAGCAAACACAATATGATCGCTAACTTGGACAAGACAAGGGATAATGTTGATTTTCACGCGATCATTGATTTCTTAACTGGGTCTTCCATCAACTATTCTATTTTAGTTGACCCTGATGTTATTGGTCCTTGGATGCAAGAATTTTGGGCTACTGCAACGATTGAAGATGATTCTTTGATTAGGGCTACGGTTGCTGGACGATCTATTCGGATTTCTGAGGCCACGATTAGGGATGTTTTGATGTTTAATGATGAAGGGGGGGCTGTTCGTTTTGAAAAACAAGTGCTTTGGGACACTTTAAGTGATATAGGTTATGAAGGCGATCTGACAAAACTTACTTTTCAAAAGCCATTGTTTTGTTCTCATTGGAAGTACCTCATTCATGGCTTACTTCATTGTTTAAGTCCCAAAAGTACTTCTTTTGATCAATTTGGTCAAAATATTGCATCTGCATTAGTGGGTTTGGCTACCGATCAGAGATTCAATTTTTCAAGACTAATTCTTGATGGTATGCTTACACATATTGCTAATGGTTCACCATTCTTAATGTATCCAAGGTTTGTTCAGTTATTTTTGAACAATCAACTTGAGGATGTCCCTAAACCTCAAAGTTTTTTACCCACTGTCCAACTTCCACCAAAGGTGTTTACTTTTCTCTCTAAACAAAGTGTCAAGTTTTCTGGAACCAACACACCTTTGACTGCTCATATATTGGGAGTTGCACAAGTTGTTAGAGATGCAGAGCAAGAGCAAGAGCAAGAAGCAAATTCTGAATCAGCAAGCCAAGAGTCTCCAGTTTCTAGAGAAGTTAGTATTCCTCAACCT
The DNA here is from genome assembly GCA_021014915.2 of Artemisia tridentata subsp. tridentata. NCBI lineage: Eukaryota > Viridiplantae > Streptophyta > Magnoliopsida > Asterales > Asteraceae > Artemisia > Artemisia tridentata. The sequence continues at coordinate 73,829,856 of CP139505.1, forward strand.
GCTGCTTCTCAACATACTGCTTCTCCACATTCTGCTACTAGGGAAGATACTGCTCCTATGGACATTCCTACTCATGAGGAGTCAGACCAAGGTATGAATCAACCACCATCTCCTAACGATTATTCTTCCACAAATATGTCTAAGCACTTTGAAGAAGAAGAGGCAGAATTGGATAACTATGCTTTAACAAGGGAGTTAAAGAGGCTGAAAAAGGAGAGTGAGGCTCAAGCTGCTAAGATAGTCAAATTAAAGACTAAGTTTCAAAGATTAAAGAGGTATGTTTGGCCACTAGTTCAACACCATAGATTATGGGTAAAGTCTCAGAAGCAGAGTGGTCGGATACCTACGAAATCTTCTAGGTCAAAGAAGAAAAAGTCAAAGAAGCAATCTTCATTCCAATTGGGGAGGAATTTAGAAAATTTGAATGAAGATGCTGGTTTTGAACAAAGTTTTGAACAAGATGCTGGATTTATGGATCATACTCAGAGGACACCACCTGAGAATATTCCTCAAGATACTGCTGAGAGGAAGAGTGATGAAACAGAGCAAATCAATTTGGAAGAAGCTACTGTTGAAGTAAGAAGTGGTGATACTGAGGAAATAAACTTGGAAGGAGCTGAAGCTGAAAGTACTGCTCAACAAGGTACTGAGAGGCAATTCACTATTACACCTAGAACCTTAGATTTTGAAGAAGATATTGGTCCTTCAATTCAAGTTCAAGAGGAAGTTGGCCCTTCTAAACCAGCTCAGGAAGAAGATGTTATAGCTCATACTAACAGTGATGATGAAACAATTGCTGACATTATGCTTAATATGTCAAGTCAAAGAGGCATCAGTATTCATGAGGTTGAACAACAACATCATACTTCTTCTCAACCTGCACAAGAGATAGATCCAAAAGATAAAGGCAAAGGGATCTTGGTAGAAAAGAAGAAGAAGAAGATGACATTGGCACAGTTAAGACAAATTCAGATTGCCAAAAATGAGGAAGCAACTAGAATATTGCAAGCAGAGATAGATGCTGAAGAATCAAGGAAGAGTGTTCAATCAAAAAGGCCAATTAGTAAAGCTAGAGAAAGGAATGATATGATGGCTTATCTGAAAGGTCAAGGATATACAGGTTTAGTTAAATTGACATATACAGAGATGAAGGATCTGTATGATGCTGTTAGAGAAGCTATTCAAAAGGATCTTGCAAGCATTATTTCTTTTGAAGATAAGGAGCTTGAAGATAAAAGAAAGGAAAGAGCTGTTACAAGAAGCTCAAAGAGGAAAAGAACTACTGATGAACAGCCATCAAAGAAGTTCAAGGAAACTGTTGAATTGAGAACAGACACAGTTGATGAGCTAAGGAATTATCTTAGAGTTGTTGACTTTGAAAATCCAAAATTGAAAGAAGATACTGATAAGAAGTCCAAGATATCTACTTTTTCAGTTGTAGAATCTAAAGAAGGAGATTATCTGATCTTTCATAGACAAGATGGAAGTTTTAGAGTGTTCAATTCATTATGGGATATACTACATCTGATTGATAGAGATGATATGCTTCAGTTATATCTCCAAGTACAAACTTATTTTGAGCATATTCCACCACAAGGAGTAGGTTTGATATTGTTAGGAGATCTCACAACAATCTGGGAGACAGAGGAAACAAAGGACAGTACTTTGTGGGAAAATCAAGACAACTGGGAGATTAACAGATGGAGATTCTTTGAATCAGTTGGAATACATGTTTTGGAGTTAGAAGATGGCACTATGATTTATATGCTAGCAGAACAGAGATATCCACTCACAAGAGATCTGATGATCAGGATGCTAGAGCATGGCATGGAAGTGGAACAAGAAGATGAAGTAGCATTGATGGTCATAAAATTGTTTATCAAGTGGACAACTGAATCTGAAGATTAATGCATAACTACTGGTATGGTTTAATTATTATCTAAATCTTTTGAAAAATAAGTACTTTCTTCAAAGTACTGCTAGTCAGACAGTACTTTCTCAAAGTACTGCTTGCAGCATAAAACCAGTAAAGTCTTTTGATAAAATCAGTAATTTTTGATAAGTGCAAAAACATTTTGAAGCACAAAGATTAAACAGCAACAAATGGTTTTGGAAGCAACAGCATGGTGTTAGTACTTGTACTACACAACAAATGGTAATCAACTCACCATGTTTAATAAACAAGAAAGAGTTTGACTCATCATGAGGGTACGGCTCTGATGTGATTATCAAATACGTTTTTAGTTGGCAATTTACTAAAAATTGTATGGTTTTCAACTCACCATATCTATATTAGTGAAGAGTTGGCTAGCCCACAAGATAATGGCTTTGTGGTAAAGGCTGTGGAAAACCATTATATGGTAATTAGTTCACCATGGTAGTGATTGTACTAAAAGAACTAGCTAGTCCAAAAGCAAACGGCTATTTGGTAAAGACTACTCAAATCCGTTGATAGCTGATGATTTGCTAAAAATCATATGGTTATCAATGTACCATGGTTTTTCCTAAATCTAAACATTGGCTACTCCAGAGTTAATGGCTTTGGTAAAGAGACATCAAAATCCATTAAGTTTTCAATGATTCACCTCTCACAGGAGTTAACACACCTGGAAGATGATGAGAATAGTATGAAACTTTTAAGATCTGATGTACATATTGCCAATATGATGCTGTGTTGCTGAAAAGATATGATGCTGAAAAGAGTTGTTGCTGATAAAGATTGAAGATACTGATTGCATTGATGATGACAAAACAACAACGAGACAGATCTCAAAGAAACAACCTTTCCTTGAAGACAAAGTGTTGAAGTTAAAGACATACAAAGGAACTTGAAATCAAGCAAGTAGAATTCAAGTTAGGGGAGGATTGTTGGGCTATGAAATATTAAAAGTACTGCTGAAAGTCAAAGTACTGCTACTCAAGTCAAAGTACTGCTGTTCGACTAAAGTACTGCTGCTCGTTGAAGGACTGCTATGCAAATAGTTTAAGGACTAATGTGTAATTCTAGAATGTTCGTATTAGATTAGAGTTATAATTAGAATTACTTGTCGTTCAAGTATTGTAAACCGACTAGGGTTCTCCTTGTGTCTATAAAAGGATCCCTAGGTTGGCATTAGAGATATGCGATTAGAGATACGAATATAAGAGATTAGAGAGAAGTATTAGTCGATTATTAGAAGTATTAGAGTTTAGAGTTTGTTAGTGAATCTGTGTAAGAAAGCAGGTTCAAGGTTTTAATAATATTCAAAGTCGTTTATTAATTCTTCTTAGCTTTGTTGAAGTAGATTCCGCATACTTAGCAAAGTATATCAGTGTTTCATTATTAATAGTTTTGAATTCATTCAAAGTTGTTAAACCGTAGACAAGCTACAAGTTAGTTTGGTCAGAGTATATCGATCCAACACGTCATGATGTATGTCTTGAGACCGGTGTGTTTTGCTTCTCGATGCCAGTCTGTCAGTTGTGATCCTGCACTGCTGTGGCTAAGGTGAGTTCATGACCCCTACTTTTACTTGTTTTATAACTATTTTGGGGGAGAATACATGCTCGTTGTTTTTTTTAACTAAACTCAATGCTTTTGAATGCTTTCATGTTGTGTTCTACCGGTTTCGTGATTTTGGACAATATGTGTGTTTGATTGCAATATGTGCCTTATTGTGTGAATTCAATTAGTGTGACTTGCTTGGAACGTGTGCAACTGTTCAGTGATGCATTGATAGTATATATTTTGGGAAGTGGCACCCAGTATACATTTTGGAAAGTGGCACCCAGCACATCATTTGGGAAGTGGCACCCAATCTATGTGTGGAACATTTATGCATGTTTGTAGTCTGAGGTTCAGCTGTTGCTAGCTTGTTATGTGCTCACATTTGTATATCCTGCTCACCGTTGTCCTACGCTTCATTATTCACAGCTTCGTGGTTTAATTCACAAACCTATGAACTCACCAACCTCGTGTTGACACTTTTAGCATGTATTTTCAGGTTTAGGCGATAGCTTATTTCTGGAGGCGCTTGGCAAGGGGCATGGTCATAGACGACTCTGATATTTATATTTGGGACCGCTTTATTATTATGGGCCTATATTCCGCACTATATTTTGAATGATGTAAACTTAATGGTTTGATAATTAATTTTTTCTTCTAAATGGTTGAGGTAAAACCGTTCTTGGTAACTTGTGTTGTGATACCAATTATGTAGCACCCCAGTGACATGTATGCTTCCGCTGGACCCGATTTTCGGGGTGTGAGATTTAACAACCTCACAATTAATTTAGGACACGTGAGGTGACGTTCAAGATATACCTGGTTGACCCATGTCACTCTTAGCCAATTTATTTACCCATTTGACCTGTTATTAAACAAATATAGCAGGTTAGTAGATGAATCAATAATCGTCTAAGTATATGAATCAGTTAAAATAGATATGTGCACTAGTAAAAATGTGAGCATTTTTTATGTCATACGAACATAAGCCTTGCAAATGAGAGTAAGGAGAATCCGGTAAACTGTTAATATTCGTAACTTACTCACTATTCAGCGCCTTTCGATTGCGTCGTTAGTTGCATTCTCGGTTACACAGACCTGAACAACAAAGAAAAAAGTGGAGCCTGAATTTGTGAAATAACTTGAGAAGCAAAAAAGGAGCTTCTAACTTACTGGTACTGCATTTAGTGATGCATAAATATTGTGAGAAAGAACGTTTTGCATTATAGTATTTCAAAACTACATGTTAACATTGTGAAAACGTAGAGGGGGAGGGGGGTGAATACGTTACCGTTTTAAAATCTTAAAACTTGTTGTATCAAATATCCATTTTAGCTTGTTGTAATATGAAAGATGTCAATTGAAGTTTATGACTAGTATATACTAAACAAGTTGTCATCCAAGTATAATCATCAAGTCACAACACAAGCAATCATATAATGCAAACATAAAAGTAAAGCTGTAAGTAAAAGAAAGTGCAAACCGAACACGATGATTTATAGTGGTTCGGTCACGGAGCTCTTCTCCGCCCTACTCCACTCCCCGAGTACAACAAGCTCCCTTCTCGGCGGAGAAAACCTTACAATCGTCGCTTACACTTTTTCCAGTACAAAGCTAAATACCGGGTTCTAGTTCAAGGTAGAACCAACCTGACGTCGCTTATACAATTTCCGACACTAAGCTAGATGTCGAGTTCTTTTACAAGGGTACAACCACTCCCGATATGTTTTATGGCCCAACATAAAAACCTTGTGTTTTATGGCACAAACACATAAACCATCTAATCTAGTTTGGTGTTTAGATTGTGATGCAATGATGTTTACAATAATGATCCATGACATAAATGTCCACTGGATATGAATGGCTAATCTAAATGAACTTACATTGATAGGAAGCCTTCAATGGATGAAGATCACAAGCTCCCTAAACTTGTTGCGATGGATCTTCATATATGCATGTATGTGGAATCTACATGAACTTCTTGAATAAGAAGTCTTCAAACATTGAGGATGACAAGTGTCCTTGAATCTTCATATATTGGTACGCTTTGGTGGATGATGACTTCAAGATCTCCAAGCATTTTGGTAGATCAGGAGGTATGCTATGCTTATGATGGATGATGACTCACGATCTTTGATCTTGCTTCACAGGATCATTTCAGAGTATGCTTACAACATGATGAAAGTTAGTAACATTATGATCATGATGATAAGGAAGATTAATGTGTGTTTTTACATGGTTAACTAAAGATCTAAGTGTATGCAAAGGGTAGAGAGAATGTATGTTCAAGTGATCAGACAATGGGTAAACAATGGGCTACTATTTATAGGCAAACTATAAAACCAACCCACGGATTTGGCGGATCCAAATTCAGGGGTCCGTCCCTTATGGGTTTTGGTTCCGCCAGAGCCTGACAGCATATCTTTCAAAATCTTTCCAAATCTTGCCAAGATATTACCAAATCTAATTCTTTGCTTGAAGATCTTTCCATGATATTCTCTAAATCTTCAAGATATCCTAAAGATATCCATATGATGTATGCAATGATGTCATGTACATATTTCCATTTTAAGAATTAAAATGTAAATAATGTAAATGTATATATGAATGTAATATGTATATATTAGCTTAACTAATATATGTTTACCAAGATGTACCATGTTAGTTTGACACCTAAAGTGTACTTATCCTATTAATCTTAGGAAACATGATGTACAAGTAAAAGTACTTGTATATGCAAAATGTGAAATGAGGTTCTAAGTAGAATGGTTAATTTTTAAAATACTTAATGACCTAACTATATTTTAAACATTCTAAATGTTTTGTTAAGGGTTTGTATCATAATGCCACATAACAAACATGTACGAACCTGTGTTCTATCATACGAGGACTCGAGAAGTCGAGAGGTGTTGAATGTATGTTGAGACAAAATAAGATTGCAAGTAACTTGTACATTTTACGTTATGTATCAAGTTACATGTTTGTCATCAATCAAAACAAACGAAACTGTTTAGATTAAATATCGTAATATTTGCACTAACAAACATGTCCCAACACTACTCATTGGCTTTTTCTAATTAAGCCCTTAATATCCCGGTATATGGCTTAACCATTAAGCCTGTAAGAAAACACTTTCAAGGAACCATATTTGACACTGGTGAGAACATGTATATATATGTCACACCCCAAAAATGGCGCAGCGGAATGGCATTTACGGGGTATGACCTCATTGTCAAGAACACAAGGTGTCACAATAGAGAAATACTAAATGTAATACATAGAACGGATAATAGACACAACTCCCGCAACTGGGATGAATACAATTATCCAAGTCATCATGAGTCTCAGAGTTAAACAACATCACTAAACAATAACCGAATGCAGCTTCATGAGTTATAACCCGGAAGGGTCTTGTCTAAGTCTTGCTAAGTCAGGTCAATACTCAACCTTCTATGGTACCTTCAGTCTTAACACCTGAAAATGGATACTCGAAAACGTCAACATAATGTTGGTGAGCTCGTAAGTTTGAAATGTTAAACTACGAAGCTGTGAATAATGGTGGCGGACAATAGTGCCAATGAATACCAATTATGAACACGTTAACCAACAAAATAGTGTCGCGCCAACTGAACCTATCACAATGTCACACACATAAACAGTACACACAGAGGGGAGCTACCCCGATAGATCTATCATAATGTTTCGACTCTCAAGGAGAGTTAACAGTTGCGCATTCATGTACACACAGTCAAAACATTTTGTAGCACATAATCGCATCATCACACATATATGTTCAAAAACATGAAAACGATGTATCACAGCATGAAAACAGTCAAAATATCATTTGAGTACCATTTTCCCCCAAGGAAAACATAATGAAAAAAGGGGCTATGAGAACTCACCTCAGAAATAGTCATCTGAAGTGAATAAATCAAGTAACAATAGTGTACGGCACCGACACGCGACCTAGATTAGTAAGGTTTATTTTTAGTTCACAGTTCAAATTCATGAATTCCAAATGTTTTAAAGAGTTCATGTTGGTGTTGCTGGTGTGGCAGCATTTAAGTCGAAACAATGTTTTTAACATTTGTAAATGTTGGCTCATTGGAGTGTACAAGCGTACAGAAGATTTAGACAAATAAACTTTCGAATTGACAGAGATCGGAAAACTACGCACGAAAGATAATGACCATTGAACGATATACGAGAATGTTGGCGTTAAGTGAATGTACGTGTGTGTATATCCTTTCATATATATACCTATGGTATTTGTGGAAAAATGTGAAGTTGAAAAGGTTTCACCAATATATGGTGAGTTATAACTTGTGTTGCGAGAAAATCTTGTTTTAATAAGTTTGAAGTTTAAAAGAAAATAATCATTTCTCATTTACTTGACTTATATAAGTTTTGACATGACCGTTCAAGTTGTAAGTTATGAAAAACATTTAGCTACTTTATGATTTCTAATTTAAATATTTGCCCGTATATATATACGTTGTCAATAGTGAAAATTCATGTTTTTCCATTTTGAATATTTTTACGTCATGTATACATATCGTTTAAAAGTTGAGTGTTTGAAACCAAGTGTCTCACAAATGTTCTCCTTTAAAAAGTTCATGTCGTGTTTACATTTTTATCCGTAAGACATGTAATAATTATTAAGACTTCAAGTTGTGATATTTATTTATTCTTGTCGAGATCTTTTTAATATGTAGTCGACTCATATATATATAAATGATCACTAACTTAACAAAAGTTGTCGAGTTAAAATAGAAGATATGTGTGTCGAGGAGGGGGAAAAGGGCTATGGTCCACGTAACATAGTGAAACAGGCTCAATCTTTGGGCTTCTAGTTGTACAGTGGCCATCGGCCTGTTGAAGCACAAGAAGGGTGTGTGAAATAATAGCAGCCCAAACCATTTGATGGGCTTCGGCCCATGTTCCACTGTCCATATTCTTGTGTTTGTAAAATGTGTAAGCCCAACTCCTTTTCATTTGTTTTGCTCCCATTTCCCACGCTGGAAATAATTTCCAGTAGACAACATAAATGGTTTTTAGCACTAGTATAGGAAAGTTTATTTGCTCACAATATTGAGTAAAGTTTTGGCGAATGTCGAGCTCGAAACAAGGTTTTGACACATAGTTTGAGTCGCTAGAGTGGACGAGACTTAGTCTCGAGTTCATTGTGGAACTTGACACCCAAGAATGGTGTTGCGAATTGACTAGAATGTCGACTCACCTAAGTGTTAACCAACCTTTTTGGAGATAACTCTCGGCTGGGGACAAAGTTCCTAGGCCATGACATAACATTCCCAACTAGAACCACTAGTTCATAGTCGATTTAACTTAGGACTTACGGACACAACATGGAGTGGAATGGATTCTCGGAGTCCTTTATGTTGCTCGAATGGTTTGCTAAGTTCCAAGTTGAGTACTACTCAACCCAATTTCACACGCACCATTTCAAACACGAGTTCAATTATGAACAAGACAACACGAACATAGGACTTATGAACGCTTACAAATCATTTTTAAAGTCGGACATTTCTTTCTAGACATATCTACAAACACATTGCGTACATAACTTAAGGACTATGGATTCGACTAGTGTAGCTCTTGACCAAGGTTCCATCTCATTCGAGCTATTCATTTTAACCACAGCAACAAATTTTTAAGACCAACTCGGCTAATCTAGTTCTTGACTCATAAACCACATTCATTCGAACCAAGATCAAATATATTTACAGTAGCACAAGTGGGGAAAAACTTAACCGATTCAAGACTAATCTAATAACGACATTGATTCAAGATTTTGAGCCAACATTAGTTTTAAAAAATCATTTTCAAGTCACACCACACCAACATAAATCGACATACACATTTATGAATTCAAAAGCAATAAGATCACTGTATCAAATATAAATTCGAGTGACTCAAATCAAAACAAAGAAAATCACAAAGTTTATACATATCATTCGAAGGTCTTAAAAGAACAAGTATCACAAGAGTGAGTTTTGAAGAACCTTACAAGAAAACTGATGATAGATCGAATCCAAGAATCACCACAGAAAACCCACTCGATTCCAAGCTAGCCACACCCTTCCTTCACCCCTTGCTTTACTCAACTGAGATATTATTTGAGGTAAGTTTGAAGTTCTTGGTGTGACATAACCTTTCCTGGAACCGAGCATCTTAAGGGACAATCCATGGCAAACTCTTGATTCACTTTCGATTTACCAAAGATGAAGTTTCACCATTTTTGGTTATTTCTTCTTTCTATACCTCGAGTCCGATAATATTCGACCCCTGTGGAGCAGTTTGGGTCTCGATGTAGCTTGGGGAAGACAAGAAAAGTGCTACAGTGCACATATTGATGGTGATGGAAGATATGATTATGGCAGAAGAATCTCATTTGTGTGTGGTGAATATCTAATGGGAGAAGAAGATCAGTGGAAAAAGGGGATAAGTATCACATGTTTGTGTTGACCGAAGATAAAGAAGAAAGAGATATAGTTATTCATTTGTTTTAAGTTTTTGATTGTATTGTGTATACCCCGTGTTCCGTTTAGTTGAGGTTAAATTGTGGTAACGCGGCTTCGCGTAAACGTGAAAAATAAAATTCTGTAGTCGTTTTTACAAAACTGACACCAAGTAAAATTTATTGATCCGAAAACGAATTAAAAAAATTTGAACCATTACTATCGTGGTGTCGGTACGCGTGTGGTATCGTTCTCTCAATTCGTGCAGTTTAGTTATAAGTTATACGTAAGAGAAATATGTAACTTCTAACATAAATTATTTTGAGTTTCAAATTTTGAGTAAAGACCTGGAAAATTTGTGGTTGCTACAGTCTACCCCCGTTAATAGAATTTTGTCCTCAAAATTCAGCTTGTACCATTGTCAAACAGGTGTGGGTATCTATGTCTCATCTGATCCTCACGTTCCCAAGTAAACTCGGGTCCACGCTTTGAGTCCCAACGGACTTTAACTATTGGTATCTTGCTACGTTTTAACTTCTTGACCTCACGCTCTAAAATCTCAACCGGTTTCTCTACAAAGTGCAACTTAGGGTCTATCCGAATCTCTTCCAAGGGTATGTGTAAGGTCTGATCAGCAAGACACTTCTTAAGGTTTGACACGTGAAACGTGTCATGCACGCCACTCAGCTCTTGTGGTAGTCTTAGTCGGTAAGCTACCGGATCAATTCTCTCAGTGATCTCAAAAGGTCCTACATATCTAGGTGCTATCTTACCAAAACGTACAACACCTTTCCAAGGTGACACCTTGAGTAACACATGATCACCAACATTGAATTCTAGGGGTCTCCGTCGGTTGTCAGCATAGCTCTTCTGACGGTCTCGAGCCACCTTGAGTCTATCCTTGATCTGAATGATCTTCTCAGTGGTTTCTAACACTATTTCAGGTCCTATCATTTGAATCTCTCCAGCTTCCGCCCAACCAATAGGCGAACGACACTTTCTTCCATAAAGTGCTTTGAATGGTGCCATATCTATGCTGGTATGGTAGCTGTTGTTATAGGAGAACTCGGCTAATGGAAGATGGGTATCCCAATTACCACCAAAATCTATGGCACATGCCCTAAGCATGTCTTCTAAGGTCTGTATGGTACGCTCGCTCTGACCATCGCTCTGCGGGTGATAAGCCGTACTCATATCTAAGTGCGTTCCCAGGGAACTTTGCAATAATTGCCAAAAGTTTGACGTGAAACGACGGTCACGATCAGATATGATTGATATAGGCACACCATGTCTCGCCACTATCTCCTTGATGTAAAGTCTAGCCAATTTTTCCATCGTATAATCTTCTCGGATAAGTATGAAGTATGCAGACTTAGTCAACCTAGCTACGATAACCCAGATCGTATCGTGTCCACTACTAGTCCTAGGCAACTTTGTAATAAAGTCCATGGTTATCCTTTCCCACTTCCACTCGGGAATCTCCGGTTGCTGTAATAAACCAGATGGTCTCTGATGTTCAGCCTTCACTTTAGAGCAAGTTAAACACTTGCTAACGTAGACAACTATGTCTTTCTTCATCCCAGGCCACCAGTACAGGTCTCTAAGATCATAATACATCTTATCTTCTCCTGGATAAACAGAGTACCTTGTTGTATGTGCTTCGTTCATGACTAAGGTTCTCACGTCACCTGTTAACGGTACCCAAATTCGATCTACAAAGTACAGTCCACCGTCGTCCTTTTTCTCCAGTTGCTTATCTAAGCCTTGCATCTTCTCCGTGGGTGCATCCATATTCGTAGATGCCTCTCTCTGAGCCGCTAGTATCTTATCCTTGATACTTGATTGTATGGTTATACTCATGGCTTTCACTTTTCTAGGATTGAGTCTTTCCTTCCTACTCAAAGCATCAGCTACCACATTTGCCTTACCTGGGTTGTAGCGAATTTCGCAGTCATAATCACTGAAGAGCTCAATCCATCTCCTCTGGCGCATATTCAACTCTTTTTGATTGAAGATGTGTTGGAGACTCTTGTAATCAGTATAGATGATACTTTTCGTTCCATACAAGTAATGTCTCCATATCTTGAGAGCGAATACTACAGCACCTAACTCCAGATCATGGGTGGTATAGTTCTTCTCATGAACTTTCAGTTGCCGAGAGGCATAGGCAATCACCTTTCCTCTTTGCATTAACACGCACCCAAGACCTTGACATGACGCGTCACAATATACTATGAAATCTTCGGGTCCATCGGGGAGGGCTAGGATTGGTGCATTACACAGATTGTCTTTCAACGTCTGAAAGGCACTCTCCTGTGCTTTGCCCCAATCGTATTTCTTGTTCTTTTGAGTAAGTGCGGTAAGGGGTTTGGCAATCTTGGAGAAGTTCGCGATGAACCATCGATAGTAACCTGCCAGTCCTTGGAATGAGCGGACTTATAATGGTGTTTTAGGAGCTTCCCAATTCTTCACTACTTCGATCTTGCTGGGGTCCACATGAATGCCATCTTTGTTAACCACGTGTCCAAGGAATTGGACCTCTTGTAGCCAGAACTCGCACTTCAAGAACTTAGCGTACAGTTTCTCCTTCTTGAGTAACTCTAGGATTAGCTTCAAATGCATTTCATGCTCCTCCTTTGTCTTGGAATAGATCAGAATGTCATCGATAAACAAGATAACAAATTTATCCAAATATGGCCTGCATACTCGGTTCATGAAGTCCATGAAAACCGCAGGCGCGTTTGTTAGCCCAAAAGGCATAACTGTGAACTCGAAATGACCGTATCGAGTCCTGAACGCAGTTTTTAGAATGTCATCTTCGTGCACTCGTAACTGATGGTAACCGGAACGAAGATCTATCTTGGAGAAGTATCGTGAGCCTTGCAGTTGATCGAATAAGTCATCGATTCTCGGGAGAGGGTAGCGATTCTTAATGGTTAACTTGTTCAATTCCCGGTAGTCGATACACATCCGAAAGGAACCATCCTTCTTTTTGACGAACAATACCGGTGCTCCCCATGGCGAAGAACTTGGTCGGATGAAACCTTTGTCTTGGAGTTCCTTGAGTTGATCAGCCAACTCTTCCATTTCAGTAGGTGCCAAATGGTAGGGAGACTTTGCAATCGGCATTGCTCAAGGAATTAGGTCTATTCGAAACTCGACCTCTCGCATTGGAGGTAATCCGGATAAGTCGTCTGGAAACACCTCAGGAAAGTTTCGAACAACCAAAATATCTTCCATTTTTTGCTCGTCTACTTTCATGCTCATGAGGTGCCTCGCTTTTTCTTCGGGTCGTTCTCCATAGACCTTAAGTAACTCGCCGTTTGGTAGTGGTACTCGGACCATCTTTTCATGACACACTATTTCCGCCTTATGCTTGGACAACCAGTCCATCCCCACAATCACGTCGAAGCTTCCGTGTCCGAATGGTATTAAGTCGATGCTAAAGGTGTAGCCTTCTAACTTGAGTTTGCATCCGCGAATGATCTTATTTGTTTCTACCCTTTGACCATTTGCTATTTCAATTTCGTAACTAAAGTCTAGTCTACTGGGTTCCATATTTAACAGGGGCATGAATTTAGTGGAGACAAAACTATAATTGGCACCAGAATCAAATACCACAGTAGCATAGTGGTCGTTTAAAGAGAACGTACCCGTCACGATGTTCGGGTCCTGACGTCCTTCTTCAGCGTTCATCACAAATACCCGACCACGAGCTGGGTTGCCATTGTTCCCACGGTTTGCATTGTTTACACGGTTAGCATTGTTTCTACCAATTGCTATAGCCTGATTCTGGTTGTTTTGTGCTTGTCCCCGTGTCCCATTGAACCTAGGGCACGCATTCCAGAGATGATTCGGGTTTCCACACTCATAGCATGCTCGTGGGTTAACAGCATTCACGGGTGTCACTTGCTTTGTTGCTGCCCGACAATCTTTTGCTACGTGACTACCCTTTTTGCAATTGAAACATACTGGGAATGGTGTAGTCTCCGAATGGTGGCAGTTACATTTGGCACACATAGGGTAAGGGCCTACATAACCTTTCTTGTCCGTGGTTGTTGCCACGAATCCTTTTCCCCATTTTGCCTTCTTATTGTCACTCTTTTCACCTCCTTGTTTACTTGGCTCGCTCACGGCCTTCCTTTTATCCCCACTTTTGGTCAACATGCCACTCCTGACCATTTCGTCTGTTAAGGTTGCGGCTTTCAGTATCGCATTCTGAATCGTAGGAGGCTCGGTCGCTCTCACCATCCCGCGAATCTCGAGGACCAAACCATAGATGTACCTATCGATTCTCTTAGATTCAGGAGTGACCATGTGAGGAACCAGTCTGGAAAGCTCATGGAATCGATCCGTATAAGCCGCGTGACGGGCACCTACCATAGCATGGTTGTAGAACTCATGCTCTAGTTTCTGCATCTCGTTGTTTGGGCAATACTCCTCTTTCAGTAATGCCTTAAGGTCATCCCAACTCATTTCCAAGGCGGCTTCTCTTCCTCTGGCTTCGATTTGTGTGTTCCACCAGGTCAGAGCCTTTCCTGTCAACGAGCTTGCAACGTACTTCACCCTCTGGTGAGTTGCACATTCGCTTATGTCCATCACTGCCTCCATCTTCTCAATCCATCTTGTGTACACCAATGCTCCTCCATTGCCATCAAAGTCCACTGGTTTGCATGCCGTAAACTCTTTGTACGAACATCCCTTGCCACCATTGTTGTTGTTTCCATTATTGTTGTGGTTACTACCAATACCATTGTCTGCATGGTCATTCCCGCTTCTGTTATTTCCTAGGTTACTGATGTGATCGCCAACTTGAGTGACGAGAGTGCGTAGCAATGCTTGTAGTTGTTCGGTGATCATGGCCGAAAGGTCAGGATTTACATTTTCGTTGGCATTGTTCGCAGTGCCGCGACCACCTGCTCTACCTCCTTGCCAACCAGTCCTTCCACCCCTCGTTGGTGGAACACCTCGGTTAACTCGAGTCGACCTTTTTGGAGGTATGATCCTACAAGTAGGATACTGGTAGACGTTAGATAGGAGATAGGTAGGATAGATCAGTATACGTGTCGTGCTACTACACTCAACTTCCTATTTGACAATCCATGAATTTGATAAGTCCATGCCACATCAAGATATAGTAAAAACGTTGGCCAGTCGTTTTTAGGATAGCATCATGCTGCATTTACTTATCATCATCACTTCGTGCCGCATAGTCGCACACGTAGTCCCTATAATGAAAACTATATGAGGATTCTTAGGTTATAGTCTAGGTTAAACCACCTAATTCTCTATAACCAAGGCTCTGATGCCAATCTATCACACCCCAAAAATGGCGCAGCGGAATGGCATTTACGGGGTATGACCTCTTTGTCAAGAACACAAGGTGTCACAATAGAGAAATACTAAATGTAATACATAGAACGGATAATAGACACAACTCCTGCAAGTGGGATGAATACAATTATCCAATTCATCATGAGTCTCAGAGTTAAACAACATCACTAAACAATAACCGAATGCAGCTTCACGAGTTATAACCCGGAAGGGTCTTGTCTAAGTCTTGCTAAGTCAGGTCAATACTCAACCTTCTATGGTACCTTCAGTGTTAACACCTGAAAATGGATACTCGAAAACGTCAACATAATGTTGGTGAGCTCGTAGGTTTGAAATGTTAAACCACGAAGCTGTGAATAATGGTGGAGGACAATAGTGGCAATGAATACCAATTATGAACACGTTAACCAACAAAATAGTGTCGCGCCAACTGAACCTATCACAATGTCACACACATAAACAGTACACACAGAGGGGAGCTACCCCGATAGATCTATCATAATGTTTCGACTCTCAAGGAGAGTTAACAGTTGCGCATTCATGTACACACAGTCAAAACATTTTGTAGCACATAATCGCATCATCACACATATATGTTCAAAAACATGAAAACGATGTATCACAGCATGAAAAGAGTCAAAATATCATTTGACTACCATTTTCCCCCAAGGAAAACATAATGAAAAAAGGGGCTATGAGAACTCACCTCAGAAATAGTCGTCAGAAGTGAATAAATCAAGTAACAATAGTGTACGGCACCGAAACGTGACCTAGATTAGTAAGGTTTATTTTTAGTTCACAGTTCAAATTCATGAATTCCAAATGTTTTAAAGAGTTCATGTTGGTGTTGCAGGTGTGGCAGCATTTAAGTCGAAACAATATTTTTAACATTTGTAAATGTTGGCTCATTGGAGTGTACAAGCGTACAGAAGATTTAGACAAATAAACTTTTGAATTGACAGAGATCAGAAAACTACGCACAAAAGATAATGACCATTGAACGATATACGAGAATGTTGGCGTTAAGTGAATGTACGTGTGTGTATATCCTTTCATATATATACCTATGGTATTTGTCGAAAAATGTTAAGTTGAAAAGGTTTCACCAATATTTGGTGAGTTATAACTTGTGTTGCGAGAAAATCTTGTTTTAATAAGTTTGAAGTTTAAAAGAAAATAATCGTTTCTCATTTACTTGACTTATATAAGTTTTGACATGACCGTTCAAGTTGTAAGTTATGAAAAACATTTAGCTACTTTATGATTTCTAATTTAAATATTTGCCCGTATATATATACGTTGTCAATAGTGAAAATTCATGTTTTTCCATTTTGAATATTTTTACGTCATGTATACATATCGTTTAAAAGTTGAGTGTTTGAAACCAAGTGTCTCACAAATTTTCTCCTTTAAAAAGTTCATGTCGTGTTTACATTTTTATCCGTAAGACATGTAATAATTATTAAGACTTCAAGTTGTGATATTTATTTATTCTTGTCGAGATCATTTTAATATGTAGTCGACTCATATATATATAAATGATCACTAACTTAACAAAAGTTGTCGAGTTAAAATAGAAGATATGTGTGTCGAGGAGGGGGAAAAGGGCTGTGGTCCACGCAACATAGTGAAACAGGCTCAATCTTTGGGCTTCTAGTTGTACAGTGGCTAGCGGCCTGTTGAAGCACAAGAAGGGTGTGCGAAATAATAGCAGCCCAAACCATTTGATGGGCTTCGGCCCATGTTCCACTGTCCATATTCTTGTGTTTGTAAAATGTGTAAGCCCAACTCCTTCTCATTTGTTTTGCTCCCATTTCCCACGCTGGAAATAATTTCCAGTAGACAACATAAATGGTTTTTAGCACTAGTATAGGAAAGTTCATTTGCTCACAATATTGAGTAAAGTTTTGGCGAATGTCGAGCTCGAAACAAGGTTTTGACACATAGTTTGAGTCTCTAGAGTGGACGAGACTTAGTCTCAAGTTCATTGTGGAACTTGACACCCAAGAATGGTGTTGCAAATTGACTAGAATGTCGACTCACCCAAGTGTTAACCAACCTTTTTAGAGATAACTCTCGCCTGGGGACAAAGTTCCTAGGCCATGACATAACATTCCCAACTAGAACCACTAGTTCATAGTCGATTTAACTTAGGACTTACGGACACAACATGGAGTGGAATGGATTCTCGGAGTCCTTTATGTTGCTCGAATGGTTTGCTAAGTTCCGAGTTGAGTACTAAACAACCCAATTTCACACGCACCATTTCAAACACGAGTTCAATTATGAACAAGACAACACGAACATAGGACTTATGAACGCTCACAAATCATTTTTAAAGTTGGATATTTCTTTCTAGACATATCTACAAACACATTGCATGCATAACTTAAGGACTATGGATTCGACTAGTGTAGCTCTTGACCAAGGTTCCATCTCATTCGAGCTATACATTTTAACCATAGCACCAAATTTTTAAGACCAACTCGGCTAATCTAGTTCTTGACTTATAAACCACATTCATTCGAACCAAGATCAAATATTTTTACAGTAGCACAAGTGGGGAAAAACTTAACCGATTCAAGACTAATCTAATAACGACATAGATTCAAGATTTTGAGCCAACATTAGTTTTAAAAAATCATTTTCAAGTCACACCACACCAACATAAATCGACATACACACTTATGAATTCAAAAGCAATAAGATCACAGTATCAAATATAAATTCGAGTGACTCAAATCAAAACAAAGAAAATCACAAAGTTTATACATATCATTCGAAGGTCTTAAAAGAACAAGTATCACAAGAGTGAGTTTTGAAGAACCTTACAAGAAAACTGATGATAGATCGAATCCAAGAATCACCACAGAAAACCCACTCGTTTCCAAGCTAGCCACACCCTTCCTTCACCCCTTGCTTTACTCGACTGAGATATTATTTGAGGTAAGTTTGAAGTTCTTGGTGTGACATAACCTTTCCTGGAACCGAGTTTCTTAAGGGACAATCCATGGCAAACTCTTGATTCACTTTCGATTTACCAAAGATGAAGTTTCACCATTTTTGGTTATTTCTTCTTTCTATACCTCGAGTCCGATAATATTCGACCCCTGTGGAGCGGTTTAGGTCTCGATGTAGCTTGGGGAAGACAAGAAAAGTGCTACAGTGCTCATATTGATGGTGATGGAAGATAGTATTATGGCAGAAGAATCTCATTTGCGTGTGGTGAATATCTAATAGGAGAAGAAGATCAGTGGAAAAAGGGGATAGGTATCACATGTTTGTGTTGACTGAAGATAAAGAAGAAAGAGATATAGTTATTCATTTGTTTTATGTTTTTGAGTGTATTGTGTATCCGTGTTCCATTTAGTTGAGGTTAAATTGTGGTAACGCGGTTTCACGTAAACGTGAAAAATATAATTCTGGAGTCGTTTTTACAAAACTGACATCAAGTAAAATTTATTGATCTGAAAACGAATAAATTTTTTTTAAACCATTACTATCGTGGTGTCGGTACGCGTGTGGTTTCGTACTCTCAATTCATGCAGTTTAGTTATAAGTTATACGCAAGAGAAATATGTAACTTCTAACATAAATTATTTTGAGTTTCAAATGTTGAGTAAAGACCTGGAAAATTTGTGGTTGCTACAATATATCACTAACCAAGGCTAGCTTCATGGTCAAGCAATATAATTCAGTGTAAAAGAAATATAAAAAAATGTGAATATAGATCCTCATTAAATGGTTGACACTAAGTAAACATAATCACAAAGATTATCTTTTACCCATGGTATTACCTAATGTATTGATATGGCAACTGGGCAGCAACTAAGCAGCAACTATCAGTGCTTTATCGATTGTGTTTAAATGTGGTTACCTGGTACAGAGAAACATCCATATCATATCACAATTCAAATAAACAAAGTTTTCCAAAATTTCAGTAAGTTAACCATATCATGACCTCAAATCATCATATAAGCCAAATAATAATAATAATAATAATAATAATAATAATAATAATAATAATAATAATAATAATAATAATAATAATAATAATAATAATAATAATAATAATAATAATAAAATAACGATTATCACCTGATACGTTTTCTCCATGTTGAGTATTTTTCCCTATGTTTGCAATCATCTCCTATAATTGCAAAGTTGCAATCATCTCCTGTAATTGCCAAACGTCAGAAACGCAACAGCTTCTCATTTGATATGAAACGATTGAGAGCATAACATTGCAAGCAGAATCGTGTGTCGGCCAAAGCCTGTGTCAAACCTTATATCCAAAACCAAAAGGCAGTTGGAAAAATAACTAAGTATGTCAAACCTTATTTCCATATCGAATGGACCAGTGAATATACATGTAAGCGAACCTTGTCACATAAGGTGTTAATCTGCATTCACACAACAACAACAAACACAAATATAAAAAGCTATCAATTAGTTGACCAAAAAAAAGGCATCATTGTCACCCAAAACCCTAAATCTCAAATCCGGCAAAATTAAATACAATTAAACCTAAAACCATAAAAAATTTACCTGGTATAATAGGCTCTCAAATCCGTTCATCTTATGTTGGAGCTAACAACAACGCACAACACAAGAAACAACCGTAAGACCGGCTTATCTAAACTAATCATTCTCCCAGAAATCTTTCGGCACCAACAAAACACCAAAATCAAAACCCATGTGATCAGCTGTTACCGAATGTCGAAGGCAAAAAAAAACCACAAAAATCAGGAAGTAACAATCGTGATGCTCGGTGATGATTTGTGTGTGTGTTTGTGTCTGTGAGAAAGAGTACTCCCGAAGATTCTAGCTATCTACGTGTTAGATTTTTTTTTTTCTTTTTTGTATATAAAAAATAGGGTCATAATGGGCCACATATAAAGGCTAGGAGATTAGGCTTTGTTAGCCCGGGTATTTTTGGCGGGAAAATAGCAAGCAAAACGGTGTCAATTTTTTGTGCTATAATATATACCGAGAATGGCGCCGACCGCCGCGTTGCGGGCAGGCCGGTTTTTTTTGGCGTTGTATTTGGTTTTTCATGCCTTAACGACCATTAAAAACATCTTAAATCCCATAACACCACACTATAACTTTGCTATTATTATGGAAATGTCCAAAGTATTGTGCAATAAGTAGAGTGTATTAGTTGAAAGATGTACCTCAGCTAAAAAACCAATGTTTGTAGGGTCTGCTAAACACTTGAACTGAATCTGAAGCTGATAACAACAACAGATAACTCGGCTCAACAAAGAAACAGACTTTGGTGTTCAATGTGTTACCTCCTCTTCTTGAGCTAAAATAAAGTCATGAATTAGGTACACTCTAGGAATATTCATTTCTGAGGCTTCTAAAGACACCTGAACTGAATGACCAGCTACGATCTATCAGCATAAGAGTCCATATTTTAGAAAATATACATTACCAAAAGAGCTAGTTCCAATTAACCAAATATGCGCATGTATTGAATCTAGTTTCAAGGTTAAAGGGAGAGAAGCATATAACTGTCTATGATAAATGAGTTGTTAATACTTGAGACAGTGGTCGTTGAACTGAGTAATGAATGTGCAAAGAGCGACCTCCAAGATCAGAACATGGTTTACGATCCAATGCCTTAAGTGTTGTTTGTGCAGGCTCATTTCGTGCTGGTTCTGTATTTGCAGACATGAGTTTTTTTTCCAGAACTTAGTTATACATAAACACTAAACATGAGGCTCAGATCTGCAAATGTAGAGCCAAAACCAAATGGCAAATTTGGCTGCAACCAAAGTTAGGGTTTGGTCGCCCCGCCGAAATATCAGACTGGTTAAATTATGCTCCTTAAAAATATAGATGTAGAGAGAAATCATCATTGCCTCAGATAATTTAACACTCGGTGTGGCTGCAATCTAAATATAGGTGCATTTGCCCCGCCAATACACCGTGGTCATTAATAATTCCCGAGTATAGATACCTCATAAAAAAACAAAAGAATGCAACATTACAAAGAAGCTCAGGTCTGCAAATACAGAACCAATACGAAATGCCAACGTTGGCTTCAAGGACTGAAGTAAATAGTTGGGCTCAGATCTGCAAATAGATTTCAGTTCACAGAAATAGCAAGATTTTAACAGGGCTGCAAAAACAAAACCTGTTGCATAGTAATTGTTTATACTACACCGTCCGGTATTTGCCATGCCAACTTGCGTTAAATTCTTGAATGAGTTATTTCATTTTATTCAAATTATAACAGTCATCATAGCCCTATAATATATAACTCGAAGCAATAAACATCCTGAAAGGTGAAAACCAACAATAGAACACCTAAATTATACGGGTAAACCTAAAATCGAACTAATCATAACAGCAAAAGTATAACCCCAAATATTTCGTATACAACTTTACTCATAAATAACTATCAATAAGTTTACCAAAAAAAAACTATAATTGTCATTGAAAACCCTAAATCTGAAATCCGGCAAAATTAAATACAATTAAACCGAAAACCATAAAAATTTTACCTGGTATAATTGAGTTAGAGATACTCTCAAATCCGTTCATCTTATCTTCGATCTAACAACAACTCACTGAACAGCATCGTCACACACCCAAGACCTCCCCTTCCTTCACATATACACCATCGTCACACACCCACACCTCACTGAACGCCAACGTTACACACCCACACCTCCCTGAACACCGGCAGCATTTTTTTTAATCACATTAGGAAGATCAAGAAGCTTCATGAAATATCTATAACACCAAAAAGGGACTAGAGAAGAAAAACGTGGGCCAAGATAAACGGGCCTTGGTAGTCCAAGCATTTTGGCGGGAAACCCAGAAGTAATACGGCTCTATATTGATTGCGCTATAATATATATTTATAACAAGGATTGTAGCGGGCGGCCGCGTTGCGGCCTGGCATGGTTTTTTTTTTCATTGTATTTCGTTTCTGATGTTTTTTATCAAAGGTATTTTGAAACTAATGTACGGTTTTGTCTAGTATAACATTAGATAGTAATAACAGTGGCTAAGTCGACATACCTTGTCTAGCACACTTACGCCTTTAGGAATGCGCGCCCGTCTCCCATTATTACCACTTCATCGTCTTCCATTCTTTGCTATACCAAAAACTAAGCAGCGAGAACAACAGTAAATAATTGCATCATAAAATTATGGAAAACCGTGACAGCTGACAATGGAAACTAACCTGGCAGCTAAACCATTTCCCGTTTATGTCCATTTGAAAATCGGAAATAACATAGTGAAAATTTGTACATTTCGAAACCCTTTTAGTAGATCTCTAAAGAAATCATAATAGAAGTGATATAAAGTGTATGAATCACAAAGATAAGTTTATGATGAATGTATGCTAAGTCTTTTTTTTTTGTGCGGTTAATACTTCCAATGAGGATCAAAATTATGATAAATAAGGCTCAGATCTGCCATGGCTGCAACCACAGTTTATATGTGGTTACCTCGCCAAAATATAATCCAGAAGACAATCATCATCGCCTTAATAGACGGGCTATTGTTTCATGCCATTGATCGTTGCACGGTATTTTTTTAGTAGAAAGTGTGGCTAACGAAACTAATAAATGATATTAACCTTTTTTCAGTGATTCCAAAAAGTGCCTAATAAGACCCAACATTTGGTGCTTCACTAAGCTACTAACCTGGGCAGCTAAAGGGAAGTTTTCTAGGGAATAAGAACCATATTTGTGTGTTCTTGAGAATGTTTTTTGAAAGACTATATGAGTGTGTTTTCGCTCCCCCTTAATCGATGACCATCCGGACAAGATGTGAAAAAAAATAAATAGGAAAACAAACGTTGACGGAAGCGATGAGCTTAGTAACGTCATGTCAAGTGGTGGATAGATTACAATAAACTTCACCTTTGAAGTCACGTAGCTCTTCTCAATCATTATGAATATTCATAGAACATTCATATGATGAGGCATGTGATCACGTGGAGATATCCTAAGGGTTAAAAAGATAAAATCTTCAAGGTTGTGAGGTTAGTGATAAGGTTCTAGTGGGGTTATCTATATTGATGAAGAAGGGTTATCTCAACTTATTCTAGCGGTTCTTCTCTAGAAGTGTGTGTGGAAGATGAGTG
This sequence comes from Artemisia tridentata subsp. tridentata, assembly GCA_021014915.2. NCBI lineage: Eukaryota > Viridiplantae > Streptophyta > Magnoliopsida > Asterales > Asteraceae > Artemisia > Artemisia tridentata. The sequence continues at coordinate 73,853,266 of CP139505.1, forward strand.
GGATGCGGAAGCATTGGTAGTGTAGAACTAAGGTTGAAAAGTGTAGATAAGTTGAGAAGATAATGGATACGGAAGTAACCAAACATATGGTGTGTTCAGTACCATGTGGAAGTGAAAGGGGAAAAAGCTAAGGAATAAGAAGATAGACATAATCTATTCTGATAGGAGACGGTTCTGGTTCAAGACTACATCGAGTGGGTTTCGATAGTGTTTTTGAAACAGTGAGAATTGAAGACAAAATAAACTGTCTCAGCAGACAACGGTCCAACGATACCGTTAAATTTAGTGGTACCGTCCCCTATTTAAGGGTACCGTGACCTGCTGAGGTCAGTTTTGACCCAGAATTAGATTTTTGACAAAGAAATTTCACATATGTTGTGATTTTTCTGGACCTTGGATTTAAAGGAATTTATACCAAATAAATTCTTTTATGAATGAATCCAACGGGATTCGATGAACGTTGATCGAGAACGAGAGATGACATTTAATTGCATTTCGTAAATTAAATATACTTTAAATATTTAGGATGAAATATTTAAGTTGTCATTGGAATTTAAGAGGGTTTTACGAATAAATCTCGCTGATTTAGTGAGACTTTTCGACACGAGGAGAGAATTTATACCTAATAAATTCTTTTTACGAGATGAATGATACTAGACGAGAAGGGATGACTTTTATATTTCCGAGGAAATACATAGGTAGTCATTAGAGCGATGTGAAGGATGACTTAATATTTCTAGTGAAATACTTAAAAAGTCATGAGACGAGACACAAGATATGACTTCAATATTTCCAGTGAAATATTTAAGTAGTCATAAGAGCGATGTGAAGAATGACTTAATATTTCCAGTGAAATATTTAGAAAGTCATGAGATGAGACACAAGATATGACTTTAATATTTCCAGTGAAATATTCAAGTAGTCATAAGAGGGATGTGAAGGATGACTTAATATTTTCAGTGAAATATTTAAAAAGTCATGAGACGAGACACAAGATATGACTTCAATATTTCTAGTGAAATATTCAAATAGTCATAAGAGGGATGTGAAGGATGACTTAATATTTCCTGTGAAATATTCAAGTAGTCATAAGAGGGTATGAGGGATGACTTTAATATTTCCAGTGAAATATTTAAATAGTCATAAGATTTATGGAATATGTTCCATCATTCCTAGACCTAGACGAAGATGGTTAGAGGATTCTTGTTTGAGAGATTTGGTTGATTTACGGATTTCGATGTGCTTCACACGTGAGTGTTTCACGGGGTTTTGAAAGACGTAAAGCAAAACCTATGGTGCTGATTCGCAGCAGGGTTTGGGATCTTAAGAAGTGTATATACACACGAGGATGAAAGGAACTACTAATCACTTATATAGTAACTCGTGAGTCCTTTGTCACCCGAAGGTTGATGTTAGCATTTAGCTTTTGGATGAGCGTTTTAACATATGTTGTTAAAAGGCTTGAATATGATGTTTCGGATATGACATTTAACAATTGCGATCGCAAGTTAAACTTACTTGAATATTTCGGATGAAATATTTAAGTTGTCAAACCTACTCCGAGTTCTACTAGGTTTGTATCTAACCTTCCCATGACAAAAGGGTGTATTACTTGGAAGAAGGCGAAGTGATGACTAGGGAATTAGGACAACTTCGCGACTACTTTAACTTATAGGTTTTGACACTAGTGTATGACTATATGACTTCTAAGGGTTCATAGTGATAGCAAATCATGTAAAATGCACATAAGGAATAAATGCAAACATCATGCAAAACATGATAATCATTTAGCATTTAAGATCATGAAGACATTTAATCATATCTTACGAGAACATGTTATCATTTTGAAACACATATGTGGGATGCAAGCAATCTAGGTTTGCTAAGGAAGATCCTAATTACTACTTGTTCAAAATGAAATCCTAACGGGAGATAAAGTTCACCGATGTAAACTATCTCTAGTCAAATGTAGGAATGAAAATTTTTCAAGTTAGAGAATGAGTATGAGACTATCACTAGTGGTGCTCAATTCAGGCTAAACACGACCATTTTTACGGGTTATACCACGAACCCAACTTCTCTCCTGGAAGCAACTCAACCGTTAGGTCAAATTGAATTTCTAGTGCAATAGATTCTCCAGTAGTCATTCTCATGTTAGAAAAATTCAAATTCCTATATTTGCCTATCGAAGTATAGCAAAGATGATATTAGCTTATTTCGCTAATACATGGCCTAATATGACTCAACTAACCATACTTTGAAAGTCGGTTAAGAAAATGACATGTCTTACACAACTCCTAACAAAGGCAAGCAAAATGTTTTAATATCATGTTTGAGATTTAGAGGTTATTTTGTGGAGATGGTGCGTTTTATGATCTCTTGGATAACACCTTTGTTTGTTGAGTTTTTTCATGTTAATTTAACATGATTTAGTTTCCTAGAACCAAGAGATGCTCTAATGTGCTACAATGTAGAATCTACTACATCGAGAGTGTTTCAAGAATGCTCCTTTGCATATCTTGAGAAAAGAATCTAGTAAAGGTTATTTACCTCAGTAGATCTTGTGAGTATTATATTTGAAATGAGACATATTGTATATTTCAACAAATATGCTTTTCTAAGAGGAAACTTATCACTCTTATGAATGCCTAGTGAAACAAGTATTTTAGTGTATGACGAATTTTACTTGTTTATGCAATGACACATGTTGTATTAGGTTATTATTCAACTCTAATATCCTATATTTGTTAACAGGATGCAATGTATTCTCTTGTAACATAACCATTCATGTTACAAAGAAAATAAGATGCATAAGATATAAGTTATCTTTTTTCAATCTTTTGATAAGAGAAATACATGTGATATTCTCGAAGATTGATGACGTACATAATAGTTAATAACATATTATGTGTGACACTTTTACTAGACATGTGATTTTGAGTGTTGAGTCGTTCATGAGCAAAGTTTACATATGTTGTTTGTTTGCTCGTGTTTGGTTTTTTGGAAATGACACATTTACTAATTGCATTGCAATGTAAATTACTTGTATATTTCGAATGAAACATCCAAGTTGTCAATCCTACTTAGTTGTGTATTTTATGCATCTTTTAAACATATTAGTTTAATGTTTGGAACACAACCATTGGACAAGAAGACTCAATATGGCATCTTCAACACAAGTGTGAGTTATGATCCGATGCATATTATTTTCGTCTTGAGAGGACGTCATTATTTTCATAACAATCGAGTGTGATTGAGTATGTAGATTCAAGATAATATATTTCATCATATTTTGATGTTATCTTGAAGCGAGACAAATAATGATTTCAATTTCATGTCCATACTCGAAAACTTGTCAATTAGATTCGATAATGATATCAATCATAATTTGAATAATGAATTGATATGTACTCGAAATCTTTCTTGACCCTCATGATCACTCCTTTTAAAAAGAAAATAAAAATTAAGGGAATGTGTTCCATTTATTCTAATGCTAGTTGTATGTGTGAGGTTAATGGCATATTAAGTTACTACTTCGATATTGTCATTTATTTTTATTTGCGAAAAACTATTTATATTATTAAGTATAATATTCTTAGTTTTTCAACACCTCATTAGTATAACAATAATTATCTTAACTATTTTTATACAACATACATAAAATACTAAATGTTTAAAACATTTTGGATGTGTGTTAGATCAATGCAAGTTTAATACATTTTCTTTTACTTAAATACTAATGTATTAATATGATCTTTTATCTTGTTTAGACAACCCATGGTCAAGCAAGACAAAATAATGTAATGTTTTAGAGATCATGTTATGGATTTTATGAAAGTGTTAAGTATTTTGGGGTGATATACTTTTTACACTTAAACCTTTGGAAAAATAATTTTGTAAGACAATATCTTTCGACACACATGATCAACCAACTTAGTTTCTATTCCTAAGAAAGTTACTAAACCATTTTATAAACTTGCAACATATGCAAGAAAAATGGTCTATGCCTATATGCAATGCAAACTAATTACTCAATATAGTGGAAGTGATTTAGCATGAGCCTTATAAACGCATAAACCGGAAAACTATAATAAACAAATAGCAAAAAGGCATGAAAGACACTTATGCTTATAGATAAAATTAGCTCAACTAAAGATAACAATAAGCATACAAAAATATTAACTAACAATACTAAGACACAAAGAAAAACAAATAGTCATTTAGCATAACACATAAAAATACTTATCGTCATTTTGTGTATCAAGTATAACAATGTACACTTAGCTTGATTTTATTTGAAAATGAATTATTTTCCACCCCATTTCAAAATTTGATCAAGTTCAACACATTGAAAAATATGAATACATCAATGTGTGATGTTCTCTTTGTAATTTGACAAAAAATTTGTGCAATCGACATGACCGGAAAAGACTCTCTGTTACGAATCAAAGACTCTTGTAAATTTTACTTTGCAATCATTTTCTAAAAATATTTTTAAATGTAAGTAGACTCAATTTCGTTTAAAACGATAGGTGGTACGACTCCTACTGACTTACGTTTGATTTTATACGAATTTTTGAAAATTACCCAATTCTGAAAAACAGACGAAGGTACCGTTAAATTTAGCGGTACCGTCCATATTTAATGGTACCGTCCGTTATATTTAACGGTACCGTGACCTGTTATTACAGTTTTGAACAAAACCAACCGCATCACTTAACGACTCATTCTATAGACATGACCGGACACTTACAAACTCTATTCTTTTAGTGGTTTAAGAAAACCTTCAAGCTAGTATGACAAAGTATACTTAACAACAAAACTTGTAAGTATTAAGCAAGTAAATACTTTTCATATTTTATCACCTTCTTGGGTAATTTGATACATGGATCGTACTCAATTTTGAAAACCATTTGTTTTAAATATTTGAGCGACGTGTCTCTGGTACCAATTGTGGAAACCGTAGAGGGGGGGAGGGGTGAATACGTTTCCATTAAAAACTTAAAAACTATTTGTATCAAACACCCGATCAAGTGTGACGTAATATGAAAAGTGTCAACAAAGATCATACAACATCTATAGATGGTATAAAGTAAACTACAACACAAACACAATCAAACCATGACACAAGCATAATCAACATATTATAAGCAACAAACCACATAAAGATAAACGCAATGCAAATATGAATATAAAGCGATAAAGAATAAAATAAAAGTAAAGAGATAAGTAAGAAGGCGCAAACCGGACACGATGATTTATAGTGGTTCGGTCACGAAGCTCCTCTTCGCCCTACTCTACTCCCCGAGTACCCAACTCGAGAGTTACTTCACTAATCAACAAGCTCCCTTCAGGCGGAGAAAATCGTACAACGTCGCTTATCCTTGATCCACTTGATCAATACACAAGCCCACAAGCTACAAGAGATCTCCAAGATCTCAACAAGATCACAATGATCTACTCCCACTTGACTCGATCTACCCGATCTACCCTTGATCCACTTGATCAATACACAAGCCCACAAGCTACAAGAGATCTCCAAGATCTCAACAAGATCACAATGATCTACTCCCACTTGACTCGATCTACCCGATCTACCCTTGATCCACTTGATCAATACACTAGCCCACAAGCTACAAAGAGATCTCCAAGATCTCGACAAGATCACAATGATCAACTATCACTTGACTCAATCTACCCTATCTACCCTTGATCAACACACTAGCTCACAAGCTGCAAGAGATATTCAATATCTCTATGAGATCACAGTGATCTTCTCTTACAAACTCTCAAAAGAAAAATGAATTTAATGTATGCAAGGATACAACAATATATAACAAGTGTTACAAGTGCACTAACTATAACTACAACACTTTGTATCTTTATGATACTATGTGTTCTTCTCTTGCACTAGTAGAGGAATGAAGATGATCTCTTACTTGGATGAAAGGATCACTCTTAAACAAACTAAGACTCTCTAAATGATCAAATAAAGTGATCTAAGTGAGGAGGGATTTGACCAGAGAAAACTGACTGGAAAAATCAAGTTGGAAGTGTAAAATGGTCCACTATTTATAGGCAATGAGAAAACTAGCCGTTACAGAGGGACGGCACCACTAATTGTCAGACGGCACCACTAAATTTAGTGGTACCGTCGGTACTTTAGTGGTACCGTGGACACTCCTCCGTTTGTTTTTAGTAGGGAAGGTTTATTTGGGAATGTTTGGAGCTGTTTTGGGGGGAAAATGGCTATTGGGATTTTTAAACTTATTTTTCAAAATAAAATATTTCTTTTTAATTCAAAAATAATTTGTAAAATGTATTTTTGAAAAAATGTTTTGTCACATTAAAAATGTGAAGTTTAGAGAAAAATATAATCCTTTGATCATTTGTCAAGTAGTAGATTTTTTTGTCCATACCTTGAGTGATTTACGTCGGGATGGAAATCTACGACTTTTTTGAAGCATACTTGTGACGTCGAGAGGTGTTGATGTAAGTATGCATTGATGATTTGTGTTTACAAGTAACTTGCACATTTTACGTTATGAATTACAAGATACATATTTGTCATTATTAAAACCGAAGAAACTGTTTAGTTTAAATATCGTAATATTTGCACTAACAGCATAAACGGCTAAACGCTCCGCCAAAGTATGATCTCAATATAAATAGAAGCAATAAACAACCTGAAAACCAACAATAGAACACCTAAATCATACAGGTAAACCTAAAATCGAACTAATCAAAACAGAAAAAGTATAACCCCCAGTATTTCGCATACAGCTTTACTTATAAATAACTGTCAATAAGTTTACCAAAAAAAAACTATAATTGTCACCGAAAACCCTAAATCTGAAATCCGGCAAAATTAAATACAATGAAACCGAAAACCATAAAACTTTTCCCTGGTATAATCGAGTTAGTGATACTCTCAAATCCGTTCATCTTATCTTCGAGCTAACAACAACCCACAACTCACTGAACAACATCGCCGCACACCCAAGACCTCACCTTCCTTCACATATACACCATCGTCACACACCCACACCTCACTGAACACCATCGTCACACACCCACATCTCCCTGAACACCGGCAGCAAGTTTTTAATATTATTATTATTATTATTATTATTATTATTATTATTATTATTATTATTATTATTATTATTATTATTATTATTATTATTATTTTTATTATTATTATCACATGGGAAGATCAAGAAGCTTCATGAAATATCTATAACACAGAAAAAGAACTGGAGAAGAAAAACGTGGGCCAAGATAAACGGGCCTTGGTAGCCCAAGCATTGTGGCAGGAAACCCAGAAGTAATACGGCGCCGTATTGATTGTGCTATAATATATACTTATAATTTTTGTTTTAAATGGGCTAAAAGGGCTATTACGAAGATGCTGATGACGTTATGAATGGGATGTTACATCTCAAATGGGCTGTCTGTTACCAAATTGAAGATATTTATTTTTCATAATGTAATGTAATAACTTTTATTTATGTTTGTGATAAAAGATCATTTGAGGAAAAAATATTGCTTACATACAAAGGGATCAATCCCTTCCTTTCGTTCATTTTGATCTAAAGGCTGAGGTTAAACTTATCATTTACACTGCAAGGGTATTTTTGGACTATATAAATATAAATTTTTACAGCCATCCAAATTAATTCGTCATTTTTTCACACACACAAAGTGTGTGTTTCTTTCTTCTCTCTCATCAATTCATCAATCGATCTCCTTCTTCATCCCGTACATCAATAAACCCTAATTTTTGCTGCTTAATTCATCATTCGATCACCTTCTTCATCCCGTACATCACCTAACCCTAATTTTTTATCGTTTAATTTATGTAATCTGAATTCTAAGCTTAATTATAAGCTATCTGAGTCATTAAGCTCAATTATAAGCTAACTGATTCTATTTTTTCATGTGATATTCAGGTTTTATGGATTCGCTTCAAAGTTCTATTTCTACTACTTCTGAAGAGATTGTTGTTAATGATTCTTCTACTATTTCTGAAGAGATTGTTGTTAATGATGATGTTTCAGCTAAGTATGTTGAGGAGATTGCTGCTTATGAACACGGTGATGAATCCGAAGCTATTAAGAGTAAGCTTTTTGATTATTTTAATTTTTACTATATTTCGTGTGTCAGTGTGAATAAGCTATGTTGTTAAGCTGTTATAAGCTCTGTATAAGCTATTAGTTAGGTTTTGATTGAATCAACCAGTTTTTAATCCCTGAATAAGTAGTTTTAAGCTTTGAATAAGCTATCTTAGTAGCTGATAATAATAAGCAGTTTTTGGATATATCACATGTGATATATCATATATTAGTAGCGGTTTTTTTCAATTTTTGGTAGTATATCACCTGTGATAATATTTATCACCTGTGATAAAACATCTGTGATGATGAGCACTTGTACTGATAAGTAGTATATCACCTGTGATATAACACAGGTCATATGTATCATAGATGATGCGCGTGATGTGTCGTTGCGGTTTAGCAGTATTAATGCCTACTCAAGTTTTAAATTTATATTTAGCCGACTTATCAATAACACACACACTTAACGAGCAGTGTACCCGGTCAGTATGAATATAATGGTAAGTAGAGTGTCGATCACTAAGAGTGGAACGTATTATCTAGTTATTCTAATCAGTATTTTAATATCCTAAGTTAGCTATACAACCTAATCTAACGCAAGGGGGTTCAGCCTGAGAGACTGGCACGGTTTGGTTATGATTAAATAAAAACTAAATTAATGAGCACGAATCAGCGATTAGCACACACGTACACAGATAGATACTCGAGACAATAAGAAGACCTGTCCTGATAATTAAGTAGCTTGTCACTTGTTTTATTACTAGTTTTATATGAAGTGTATATAATTAAACCTTTCTCGTTGGCTCTAATCTTATCGGCGAGTAAACCCTTAATGATTACTTATGTCTATCCTACTTATTTAAGAGACGCTAAAACAAATAGGCGAGGAGGGGGCATGGCGACCCAAGCAATGCTAAGCTAAACACAGAGGTTATTAATGCACTAATAAAAGTCACCAAAGACATCAACATATAAACTTTAATTAATGGGAAAGCAATATTAAGGGGAGTGCATGATTTTCCGTAGTCACATGACACAAGCCCATCAATCCTGATGAATTAAAGTGTACTAAAATAATAAAACAAAACTACTTAATGAATTGAATACATGCAGGATCTTCTTACAGCTCTTGTATCTTCGTTTAAGTGTGTCTTGTGCTGCTTGGTCGTCTGACTTCGGCTCTAGGGTTTCTGTCTCTCCCTATATAAGACTAAGCTCCCCTCCAAAAAACTCTCTAATTCGTCTGGCCTTGGGGTATTTATAGTTTCTGTCTGAGGGATAGATGCGGCGCATAGAGTTGTCAGATGCGGCGCATTGACTTAACTTCGCGTGGGGTCCAAGATTAATATATTCAGGAATATTCGTACACCGTCTTCAGATGTGGCGTATCTTGATCTCTGTATGCGGCGCATGTACTTTAACTGTCTTGGATTGTAACTTGTGAAATCTTGATAGTGATACGCCGTATGTTAGAAGTATGTTGCGGCGTATCTGGAGTAGAACGAGCTTGATCTTCTGTATTTCAGTAGGCTTTTGACATCTTGCTTGTTTTGCTCCATAATTAGTCCAAAAGCGTCAAGTTTCACATAATGCTTGTTTTTACCTGAGAATTACTAAAGTAAACATTAATGTATCGATTCTCATATATAATATAATAAAACAAGTCAAATAAATAGGATAAATGATGATAATAAAATGTACTTATTTGAGTTCATCAACAGGTGATATAACACACATAAAAATAGTTGTAGTAGTTTTATTCAATTTTTGGTAGTATATAACCTGTTATAATGATGTATCACATGTGATATATCACATATGATATATCACAAAATGATATATCACTGTGTAATATCACATGTGATATTAAGAACATGTTTGTGTGATTTCATTTTTAGTTAATCACTGTTTTTATTTTTATTTTTTTCAGATTTGAATGCTTTGAAAACTCTTGAATCGTTTGCTACTCACTCTAATTTTGATACTCCTGGCGGAACTGTTTATTATATTCCTAAAGTTCCTGTGGACGTTTTACTAGTTAAGGGAAAAGTTTATAATTCGATTGATGAGTGCATTACTGCCTATATGAAATATGCTGCTAAAGCAGGGTTTGTGGTTAGGAAATCATGCCAGAAAAGATTGAGGGATGGTATTGTGAAACGAAAGTATTTAGTGTGTAATAGGGAAGGTTGTCCTAAGGGAATACATGTGGACACGTTAGACTTAGAGAATAGTGACAAGCAGATTAGAAGTTCGAACCTGCATATCACAGGCTGCAAAGCACGTGTTATTTTTGATTTGATTCCTGGTACTACTAAGTACAAGTTGAGTGTTTTTTATAGTATTCATAATCATGAGCTTGAACGTGAAGAGTATAAGCATTTGTCAAAGATTGAGAGGCAGTTAACCTATGCTGAGCAGTTGTTTATTGTTAAAGCTGCTAGTGTAAATATAGGTCCAATGAGAGCTCATCACATCTTAACCGGTTTGAAGGGTTCTTATTTGCTTGTTCATGGTACAACTGTTGATTTCAAGAACTTTTTAAGGGTGTGAACTGCTATATAGGCGATAGTGATGCACAGATGCTTATATCTAAGATGGAGAATAGGAAGATGCATGTGGCAGATTTTTCATTTGATTATATGGTTGAAAATGCTAAGATTTCTGCAATTTTTTGTGTTGATGAAGTTTCTAAGTACAATTACAGAGAGTTTTGTGACGTTGTTTCGTTTGATGCTACTTTTAGAACAAACAAGTAAGTTTTTCTATGTTAAATATGAGATTTTGATGATATGATTTGCGTTTTATTGTTTAATTTGTTATTTTAACTATTTTTGTTTTTTTTCTTTTTCAGGTACAAAATGTTCCCTTTACAGGCATAGATAATCATCGGAGGTGTGTTACAGTTGCTATAGGCTTGCTGAAAAATGAAACTACAGCTTCTTATATATGGTTGCTGAAAGCATTCATAAAAGGGTTTGGTAAGGCTCCAAATATTGTTGTTACTGATCAGGATGGGGCTATGAGAAATGCTATTGAAGCTGAATTTGCTGGTTCGAAACACAGACTATGCATGTGGCATATTACACAAAAGCTCCCTGGAAAGGTATTTTTCTGCCTTCTTGTATTTTTCATTTGATTATTACTTAGTTTTGATTACTACTTAGTTTTTATCACCTGTGATACATACAAAATAACATATAATGTTAGTGCTTGTTGAAAAGAGTTTGTACTGCTATTGAGCTTGTATTGACATTCATCACTTGTGATAAAGCATTAAACTGTTTTAGCTAAGTTATTAGGTATCACCTGTGATATAAAATAACAAATTAGGTATCACCTGTGATACAAAATAACATTATCTTATTGATTTATCACATATAATAATGCATATCTTTTTTCAAATCATTTGTTAAATCACATGTGATATATTGTTTTCAGATATGTTCAAAAATCTATGATCACACTGACTTTAAAAAGAAATTCAATCAAATTGTATGGAATATGTATATTGGTCCGGAGGAATTTGAGGATAAATGGGCTAAGATGTTGGAGGAGTTTAGTTTGCAGAATCGTAAGTGGTTAACAAAGATGTTTCGTATATGTTCATCTTGGATTCCTGCTTATTTTGTTGATTCCCCGTTGTGTGGTTTGATGAGGACGACATCTTGGTCTGAGAGTGAGAACGCCTTTTTCTCTCATTTTACGAATTCAGGTTCTATTCTTATGAATTTTATGAATTGTTTTGAGACGGCAATGGAAAAGCAGAGGCATATACAAGAGGGTTAGATATAAGACTATTGATTCTGTTCCGAAGTTTATAACCTATCTTAAGATTGAACGTCATGCATCGAAGGTTTATACTCGTCCTCTGTTCGAGTTGGTTCAGGCAGAGATATTTGCAGGCACATGGTTTTGCCAAATAGATACCAAAAGTTTGGTTGAAGGATCTGAGGTGTCTATTATTAAAGAGACGAAATTTGTTGATGAATTTATGGAGAAGAAGAAAGCTAAGAAGAAGAGAAATCTAAGAAGAAAGTTAAGGATAATGGTAAGGATAAGGATAAAGATGAAGAAGAAGAGCCAATTAACCTGTTTTATAGAGTAGATGGACTTTATAAGGTATGTTAGTTTCTTAAAAACATTGTTCTGTTTTTTCCTTTGTATTATCACATGTGATTTTTACCTATCTTATTACTTTTTGTCCATGAAGGTGTTGCGTAACCAAGAAGATGGATCAGTTGTATGTTCCTGTCAACTTTTTGTTCGAGTTGGAATATTATGCAGACACATTTTCTGTGTCTTTAAGAACGCTAACATTGAAGTGATCCCAAATCAATACATATTGAGGCGTTGGACAAAGAACCTTATACCTGCTGCTTTGAGAACAAAAGGAACAGATATGGTGAGAAGAATGAGATTGTTGAGATTGTTGAGTAAAGACGAGGCAAGGTTGTCTGCTTTTGTTGAGAAGTTGAGGTTGCTAAAGATTGATGTCGAGGCTGATTGTCCAAATCCTCCATCTAAGAACAAGCTTGATAATTTGGAGGAACTTGTTGGAGTCCCGAAGCCGGCTGTAAAAACCGTTAACAATCCATCTCTTTGTAACCCCAAAGGCCGTAAAAAGATGCGTATAAAAGGAGGTAAAGAGCAAGCTTTTGATAAGAATTCGAAGAACAAGAATGCATGTTCACTATGTGGAGCTACAGATGGTCACAACAAGAGGACGTGCCCAAAAAAGTATAGAGAAGAGGGTGACTTGGATCAACTAGAGATTACAAGAGAAGAGGGTGACTTGGATCAACCAGAGTTTACAAGAGAAGAGGTGACTTGGATCAACCAGAGATTACGAGAGAAGAGGGTGACTTGGATCAACCAGAAATTACAACATAAGTCGTCCCTTTTTTTTTAGTATCTTTGTTAATTTTAAATTTTCCAGATTGTGTTGATGATATTTGAATAACAGACTTACACATGATTGTTTGATTGTTACTGAGTTTTGATTATTACTGAGTTTTTATCACCTGTGATACAAAATAATTTATTAGATATCACCTGTGATACAAAATAACTTATAAGGTATCACCTGTGATTCAAACAAAATCACACATTGGTTAGTACTGCTAGTTGGTTTTAATGCTTTTCAATGTCATCATCATCTTTTTCTACTTCTACTTCTTTTTCTTATTCTTATTTTTGGTCATCATCAAATTTATCATCTTCTTTGCAAAAATAAAAAATAAAAAATACGCCAATGAGTAGAAATCATAATTTAAATATGTAAAAAAAAATACAAGCTTTTAACCTTTTAAGAACAAATAAACCAAAATAAAAAAAAATCTTCTTGTCTGTGTCTTCCGATATCACAAACTGATCAATAGCAGTACTAACTGTTTTCAACAAGCAGCACTACTAATCATGTAAGTAGGAGCAGTTACCAAGATAACTAGCTGTACTAAGTTCCATTGAACAGCATTAAAACAAACTAGCAGTACCAACAAATGTGTGATTTTGTATGTATCACAGGTGATACCTAATAAGTTATTTTGTATCACAGGAGATACCTAGTATGTTATTTTGTATCACAGGTGATACCTCATAATGTAAGTAGGAAACTGTTAGAGTTATGGAAAAATATTAAACTCGTGTATGACTAGAATCGAACACGGGACCATGGGATTGCACACTTTACGTATGAATGATTAATGTAAATAATGAATATATATAAACGTTATGTATTTAATTATTTGAACACAAATAACGACTAACGGACGTTAAAGTAATTAACGGAATTGACTAATGACCGTTAGTAAATAAAGAAGGGGGTTGGGTGTCAAGTTTTGAAACTTGAGGAGGTGTTAGACTCAAACTTGGAGAGCAACTTTGGAGCCTATAAAACCCATCAAGCCCTCAAAAGGCACGAAGAGAATAATACTAAAAGGTCAATCGACTTTATGAATTTCCTAGCATGTGTCGTACAGTATGCTATATGTAAAGATATGCATTGTACAGTATCTTTGACATATGCATCATATAGTGAATGATATGCACTGTACACTATGCATATTAATAATACCACATGATATCTATCTTTGACATATGTATCATACATTATGTAGAAGAATGATTTTATTTTTACTTCCTTCTTGAATATTAGATTCAAGTATTATTAAACAAAATAGTTTTGGTTTAATAACTGTGTTCTATTGCTAGCACCATACATTAGTTGGTTATAGTACGTGTGTACAAGACCTCGGTAATAACTTACTTTAGTTATTATATCTTGGATTGTGAAACAAAAAGGTAAGGGGTTTCACGTTAATCCTTTTATTTGATCAGAGGAGAAAAGAGAAGTTCGATCCTTGTTCTTGCTAGGATCAAAAGGTATGTAACTATTTATTATTTGGAAATACTTTATACGTGTTAAATTAAAGATCCTTGCTTCCGCTATATGCTCTTTGATGTGTTTATTTATTTAGTTGATTGTCAAGTTATTTAAATTCCTACAGAAACTACAGTTTACACAAACTCTTTGGGCTTGTCATTAAGCCCAAATTATTTTTCTTTATTGGGCTAGTGTAACAACAAGTATTTAGCTTAAAAGTCTATACATAAACCAATTAAAATAATAATATCACAAGTGATATAAAAAGATAAAACAATTAATAAAAAAAAATAATAATAACACATGCAAGGGTATAACCGTCAATAATACTGACACCATCTACCCTCTAAACTCTCGCTACTCACACAACTTCAATTAATTCTCTCACTAATAACACACACTCAAAAAACACACAACTCACAAAAACCGATCAAAATTATAGATAACCGTGCATAACCGTGCCCTAGATCTCAAAAACACTAGAAAAGCCATAAAAATGAAGGATAAAGACGCTGACAACATCGTAATGAGTCAATACATGACGGAAACGGAAACAGAGGAACATGACGACGAAACTCCGACAAAAAAACCGACTAAAAAAGTGACAAAAAAATCGTTTTCATGTATAATAATCAACTTTTTTTCCATTTACATCTTTTTTTACTTGTCATTACTACTTTTTATGATTAAATAATGATGACTACTGTTTATAGAGTTTATGATGAAGATATTGTGATAAATAGTTAGATCTCAAAATTTAATGAGTTTTTGTTCATGTTGTTTTTTATTTTATTGAAAAAACTGTGATTAGAAGTTAGTTTTTCATTGTTCACAGACATTTTGTTGATGTTATTGTGATTTTAGTGAAGAAAAATGTAATAGAAAGTTATATTTAAGATATAGACAGTTTAGGTTGATGTTATGCCATCGGCTATGTAACTGTAGTATTCTAGTGAAATATCACATGTGATATGTTATGTATCACATGTGATATGTTAAGTCTACATCTTAGACTTCGGCTATGTAACTATAGTATTCTAGTGAAATATCACATGTGATATATTATGTATCACATGTGATATGTTAAGTATCACATGTGGTTTGTTTGGGAATTAAATCTAATAATTCAAAATTTATGTATGTAAATGCAGATAAAAAAGAAAAGGTCAACGATAGCGATGTCGATGATGTTATGAAGAATATTTCATCAATGCCTTTCCTAACAGAAACTTCAGAAACAAAAGCAACTAAGAGTAAAGGTAAATACAATGTTATCATATATCACATGTGACATTACATATGAAACTTGATTATTACATATGATTTATAATTGCGTATACAAATTTCAATACAGAAAAGAAGAAGAAGAAATCAGTCCCCGAAAGAATTGCTGAGCTACGAGAGAAAGAAAGAAAGTTGCAAAAGAAGTTAGAAAGGAAAGCAAAGAGAGCTGCTAGAAAAGAAGAAAAAAGAAAAGCAGCTGAAGCTGAAGAGGCAAGGAAAGTGGCGGAAGCTGAGGAAGAAAGGAAAGCCGAGGAAGCCGAAAAAGCTAAGAAAGCGGCAGAAGAATCTAAAAAAGCCAAAGAGGAAGCATAGAAAGTTGCTGAAGATGAACAAAAACCAGACATAAAAGGGAAAAGAAAACTTGGAACCGTAAGGAAGATGCAAGCAAGAAGAAAAAATATGCCAAAGTTAACAGTTGATGATTCACAAAAAAGAGTAACAAGAAGTACTACTCTGAAATCAAATCAAGATGAAGATGAAGAAGAAAGTGAGAAAGAAAAAACGGAAGATGAGAAGGAGAATGAAATGTCAGACACTGCTCAAGAAGAAATTCTCCAAACACAAACGACAGATTCCCCAAAAAAACCCACAAAAACAAGTCAAGAAAACCACCTATCGTACATTCAGAACAAGGTCTTCCCCAAAGCCATTGTTTGATGCAATGAGAAACTTGTCTAACGAAAGAAAGAGGTGTTTAAAGGAAATGGGGTTTAAAACAATGATAAAATTCCCATTAAACGGACTTCCAGGTACTTTAGGATTTTATGTGGGTGAACATTTCCATCCAAACAGCATGGAACTAAGACTGGAAAGAGGTTCAGTAAAGATAACAAGACAAAAAATTCATGACATGCTTGGAGTTCCAATGGGAAGGAGAAAGTTGGATGAAATGGAACCAAGAGAATGGGATGATGACTTCATTAGGATATGGGAACAACAGTATGCTTATCTCGGGAGAAATGCCACACCAGCTGCTATAGCAAAGGAAATTAACAACACAGAAAATGCTGATTTCATGTTCAAAATAAATTTCCTGATGCTATTTGCAAGCACGATGGCTACACTTGAGAGTGGTGGAAAGTGCCCTTATATCGTGCTAAGAAATGTGAAACAGGAAGATGACATAGCCGACATCGACTGGTGTGGCTACATACTTGATCGCGTGCAGGGAACTAAGCATAACTGGGATGAAGTGAAGAAAGGAACCAACTACTATTATGGTCCTGACATTCCTCAATGTAAGTTATTTTTCAAGTTTCTAAAGATTTATTTAGTTTATCACATGTGATTATTACAAACAAGAAATAAAGACTTACACAATCTCTTATTGTTATGTACAAAAGTTGTTGTACTTGGATTCTACACACTTCCCAGCATTAAAAGTGATGCGACATAAACCATCACTCAGAAGCTGGAAAACAACAGTGATGAGAAAGAGAATCGATCTTGAAATGAATCAAGGATGTTTGGGAAAGCTTGACCTTCATGATGAATTGAATCCAGATGAAGAACAAACTGGCTGTCTAAATCTATACAAAGGGGCTGATATATACTTTGAAGAAGAAGATGAGAAAGAGACAAGACCAGTGACAAAACGGGTAAATAAACTAACCTTTGATAACTGAATTCAAAGGTTTTTACACATATACTCAATATCACATGTGATATTGGATCATTAAAATATTAAAAATGTTTTAATTTGTTATACTTGTTTTGCATGATTTTTATCGCTCGATTGAAGCATCATTGATAAGAATTTCGAAAGAAAGAAAAAAATTGGTTGAAAATCTGAATGAGGGTTGTAGCAAGTACAATGAAGACAAAATCATGTACAAGTTATCTAAACGATACATGAAGATGTTCAATGTTAAAGACTTGCTTCTAACAGTTTCAGCCTCAGATGACAACAATGATGATGAAAATGAGAATGAAGAATCAGAAGTTGAGAAGGGTAGGAACGAAGATAGAACTATTGAAACAGATGCTGAGATGGATGACGAGACTAAAAGAGAAAATTCAGAGAAGGAAATAAATGATGATAAGATGGATGATGAGATAATGGAAGAGAATGACCAGAATGTTGATATGAGTGTTGAGAAAGAAAAAGAAGCAGCGAAAAAGGAGCCTGCAGTGGAGAAGCTTGGGGTAGATGAGGCTGCATCGGTTGAGGAGCCTGCATTTGAAGAGCCTGCAATGGATTGCACTAAGCTTAAGACCCCTCCACTGAAGAAGGCATCAGAAGAAGAAGCTAATTTCTGGGACACATTTGAGACCCCTCAAGTGAAGAAGGCACCACAAGAGAAAGATGATTTCTGGGAAACCTACATGACTAGCGATCAAGAGTATGATGATATAATTCATGAAGCAATACAAAGAAGTTCGCAACTGAAGGGGATGGAGCCTGGTCCAAGCATTGAAAAAGACATAAAATCAGACACACCACCAACCACACAAAAGACGACAAAGGAAACAGCAAGAAAAAAAGTCACAACACCAACAATGGAAAAGATAACAAGGCAATCAGCAAGAAGATCATACACACCACCATCCTTCTCCCTTGGTATGGGTCTGAGCCAATTGGACACGAACCCAGTTGCTGAGATCGAAAAATCGACATAGGAAAACAAACCATCAACAGAAGAAAAAGGAAGTTGAGAAGATATTCTGAAAAAAGAGTCCGAAAGCCTTCAAGATTTCTTATTTCACCATATATGAACAAGAAAACTGATGTAAGAAAGCCAACACATCCTGATGAAATGATGGTGACAGATGAACTATTTTCGATGCTGGGAGACCCGATGTAAGTATCTTTTAGTTTATTAGATAATCATATGACATTAGAAAAAAAGGGTAATTGTGCTTATAATTTCAAAATATATATTGTATAGGGAATTCGTGTTTGAAACAAGCTCAGGAGTTGTTACGATTAGAGATAATATGCAGACCTTAGCTCCAACTCTTAAGATCGAAGCGAATGTTATCGACAGCTTTGCTGCAGTTCTAAACTATGAAGAAAATCTGAATAACAAAGGAGTGAGAATGAAGCACTATTTCCACACAGGAATGATTGTAAGTATATAAAAGTTTGAAACAAGCTCAGGAGTTGGTACGTATCACATGTGATTTTTCACTAGAATACTACAGTTACAATCACATTTGATACATAACATATCACATGTGATACATAACATTATCAACATGTGAATTTTACTAAAAAATATATGTTACATAGCCGAAGTCTAAGGTGTAGACTTAACATATATTTGTTAACAATATTGTTTGTTCATTTTTTAAAAACAGTCGAATGATATGATTGAAGGGAAGATGAAAGACGAAAAGAAGCAAATTCAAGCATTCCATGAAAGCATGGAAAGTGTTTTTAAAAAGAATGAAACTGATATGGCAATGCAACACATTGAATGGGTAATATATTATTTCAAATATTATCGATAATTGATTTGTTATCTTTCCTATAGAACTAAAATTCAGTTTCTTTTTTTTTTTTTTTAAATAGGCATTCTTTCCGATCATTGCTCATCAGCACTATTACCTGGTAGTATTCAATCTCTTTAAAGGAACATCAGTCATCATCGACAACTCAAACTCTGGCCAAACTTATGATTCAAAGTACAAGAATGTATGTGATCTTTTGGTAAGTAATGAAATTTGAAACATCACATGTGATAACCTCAGTTATATTTCATTTAATAAGAAGTAATAACATCAATTTGAAAATTTTGTTTATACCGAAAAAGCTGTTTTCAAAACACTTGGAGAGATACAAGCATCCAAGAGCGTCAGATGTGATGAAAAAAAAGACTACCATCATGAAGCTAAAGTGGGGAACTAAGAATAACGTAGTTGATTGTGGCGTTTTTCTGATGATGCATATGGAAAATTACAATGGAGTAGCAGCCTCAAAATGGAACTTGGGTTTCCCAACTGAAGCAGAAGGTCAAACAATGGAGCTGATCAAGATGAGAGTCAAATATGCAACAAAGATGTTGATGCATGACATAAACGTGCATAGAGAAATGATGAGTGAACATGTACACCAGTTTGCAAGAGAAAACACAGACAAGGAAAAAAAACAACAGATGATCAAAGAAACATCAAGAAAGTTGAACTAGATGCAATTCATATTCCAAGTGCAGTTTAGAAACTGATGCCGTTTACGGTGGAGTGTAGTCAAGTAGTTCCCTAAAGCACTTTAAAAACAATGTTGTTTCTATTTTACTATGTTTTAACTATTTGCTACATTTTCGTATGTAATGTCGGTTATGTCGTATGTTGGAACTATTTGGGTAAACTGAATATAAGCTTCTTTTATATATGACCAGTGTGAGATTTTATTTTTTATGTATCACAGGTGATACCTAATAAGTTATTTTTGTATCACAGGTGATACCTAATAAGTTATTTTTGTACCACAGGTGATACCTAATAAATTATTTTGTATCACAAGCTGATACCTAATAACTTAGCCAAAACAGTTTAATGCTTTATATAATGTATGTAGGTAACTATAGTTTATGGAAACTCTTTGGGCTGCTCATTAAGTCCAAATTATTTTTCTTTATTGGGCTTATGTAACAACAAGTATTTAGCCAAAAAGACAAGCTTAAAAGTCTATACATAAACCAATTAAAAGAATAATATCACAAGTGATATAAAAAACTAAAAAAGTCTATACTAAACCAATTAAACTAATAATATCACAAGTATTAGTAGTCTGTTTATCAGCTTAATTTTTAGGCTCATTTTTAAATGAGTGTCAAATTGATTTGAGTCCTAGTTTTCCTTTTACAAGTCTGTGTCAAAAAAAGTTTCAAAAAAGCCAAGGGATGATTCCCAATTGTTGAATAAAAAAGACACCTTTTAAGAAAAAAAAAAACGGGGGGACCACTTTTGCCAATTCAGCAAACTTACCCCACTAACCCCACCTTCGACCTTTCACTTTCAACAAATTCACTATAACCAAAAACTTTATTTTCTCTCTCGAACCACCATTAAAAAAACTACCATAAAACAATCAAAACTAACCGTTTTTAACCGTTAAAATCATAAAAATAACACAAAAATGAAAGAATCATCGAGTGCACAAGCAAATCCTCAAAAAAAGGATTCAAAATGAAACTATTTGTGTCTGGAGATGAAGGTACGAGGTTTCCGACTAATTAATTAGTTGTTTTATTAGTATTTATAGTGATTTTGTACTTATTTATGAATTTTATTGGTACATATGAATATTTTTGTTTATTTTTTTGTTGATTTTTGATGTGATACTGTGATGCATGTGATGATTATGTACTTATTTGAGTTTTATTTGTTAATTGAGAGATTGTGATGAATGTTGTGATTTTGTTCAGTTTTTTGTAGAATATCACTTTTGATAAAACAGTTGTAGTTATCTTATTCTATTTTTGGTAGTATAACATCTGTTATTATGAACAGTTGTAGTGGTTTTTTACAATTTTTGGTAGTATATCAGCAGTGGTAAATCTTATAAATTTTTTTGAGTTTTTGGTAGTATATCACCTGTGATAAAACATCTGTGATGATGAGCACTTGAACTGATAAGTAGTATATCACCTGTGATATAACACAGGTCATATGTATCACCTGTGATAAGTAGTATATCACCAGTGGTATAACTCACATAAAAATAGTTGTAGTAGTTTTATTCAATTTTTGGTAGTATATCAACTGAGATAATGAGCACTTGCACTGATAACTAGTATATCTGATGTGATTTTTAGTTTATAATTTTTTGTTTAACATGAGAGATTAAATTTTTGCTTTTTTGAAAATAAAGGAGAAGCTGATATTCATGAGGAACTGGATACAATACAAGCTTTAAACGGTTAGTTTATGTTAATAAAGATTTTCATATAAAAATTGCATATACTGTGTAACTATCTAAAAAAAATTTATATGCAGTTCTGAAGACAAGCAAATTTTTGAAATCATCTCCAGAGATTGATAAAATTAAAGGTATATTGTAACATATAAGTATGTCTCCTTTAGAAGAATTAACTGTGATGAAAACCTGATGTATGGGGCGTACTTGATTTGACATTTAGTATCACCAGTGATACATACACATGCAGTAGAATGTGTACGTATATTTGCAGTAGAATGTTTTAAATTATATGACGCATACAAATTCAGAGTTTATTTATCACATATCATATTCATAAAACTTAATTGGGATTTGTTTTGTGCAGGTATGCATTCAGAAATAAAACACAGAAGAACAAAAAAACAAGGCCAAGAAATTAAAAGTAAAAAGAGCATCATAAAAAAGAAAAAAACAGATACAACCGAAACATCAACACCCTCATCAACACCAACAAGGGTGAACCCATCAACACCGTCAACACAAACATCACCCACAAAATCGACAAAGACAAATGTAAGAAGATTATCTCTCAAGACAACACCAGAAAAAACAACACCTGAGATATCCTCTTCGAATCCAGCAAGATACATTACACAATTAAATCAAGCATCACCTGCGCAAACAACACTTGAAGCCACATCAACATCAACACCAACAACCGTTGAAGGCATACCTGTGATATCACCAGAATCAGCGATAGTTGTTGCATAGGATCAAACAAATATGAATGAACCATCACTTGTGGAAAAAAGAAAAAAGAGTGTTGCAAAAAAGAAGAAGGTTGTTAAGGAGGGTAAAGGAGGGAATGAAGAAGAAAAGGTTGCAGAAAAGAAGACGAAAGGATATGTGGAGAAGAATGAAATGAAGAAAAGAACAGCAAAAGAATCGCCAAGTGCGAGAACAAGAAGTGTTGCCAAGAAGCAACGGTTAGAAGAGAAAGAAAAAGAGACGAAGAAAAACAATAACAAAAAGGAAAAGAAAAGCCAACAGATAGAAGCAACGGTTGTCGATAAAAGAAAAAGGGTTGAAAAAGAGAAAAAGCAAGTTGTAAAAAAGAAAAAGGTTGTTAAGAAGAAAGTGAATAAAACAATGCAAGATGAGGATGAAACGGTTGTTGAGGAAAAGAAGGTTAAGGATAATGGAAAGAAAAAAATTGAAGATGAAGAGGATGAAGAAAGAGGAAAATGGTTCAATTCGTTGAGAGCCAAGTCGACTGTATAACCATTTTATGATGCTACGCATAAACTAAGCCCAGAGAGAAGAGAAAGAGTAAGACAAATGGGATTTGGAACATTACTTGACTTCCCATTCACAAAAGTCCCTTCAAAACTACCATACTTCATCTTAACACATTTGAATGTGAATTCAATGGAGATCACATTGCCAAATGGTGGGGTTATCAAAATAACTCCAAAAAGGATAAGAGAAGTACTGGGAATACCAATGGGGCCAAAACCGTTATATGCTGAGAGACAAAGGTTGAAACAAGACACAGTCTACTGCAAATTCATAGCACAACTTCCAACCAACAGAAGGAGAAGAACAACATCAACATTGTCTAATATAATTCAAACAACAGAAGGAACAGACTTCATGTTTGATTTGAATTATTTGATGTTGTTTGGAAACTGCTTGGGGACGTGTGATAATACTTCAATGTTGAAGTATCATGTGCTACAAAACATAAAGTCAGCAGAAGACATATCCAACATAGATTGGTGCACATTCATTTGGAAAAGCATAAAAGAAAGCAAGGAACAATGGGATGACAGAACAAACGAAAATTGGTACTATGGACCTCATCTGACATTCACTGTAAGTAACAATTTACTTTAAAAATAACCTTTCTATGAAATGTGATGTAGAGTATCACCAGTGACAATTCAGTTTTTCGTATAAAATCACTTTTGATAAAACAGTTGTAGTTATCTTATTCGATTTTTGGTAGTATAACATCGGTTATTATGAACAATTGTAGTGGTTTTTTTCAATTTTTGGTAGTATATCACCTGTGATAAAACATCTGTGATGATGAGCACTTGTAATGATAAGTAGTATATCACTTGTGATATAACACAGGTCATATGTATCACAGGTGATATAACACACATAAAAATAGTTGTAGTGGTTTTATTCAATTTTGGGTAGTATATCCCCTGTGATAATGAGTACTTATACTGATAACTAGTATATCTAATGTGATTTTTAGTGATTTAATAAAAGTTTCGTTTGATTGAAAACAGCTCATTTACTTACATTACACGAAATTTGAACAAATGAATGTGCCACGCAAATGGCCAGCCATTAAGAATTGGAACACAAAGCTATTGGAGGAAAGGCAGGACGTGGAAATGAATAGAGAAGAGTTTGGATCAGTGATAGTCATCGAAGAAGATGATGACGATCAAGAAAAAGAAATTCAAAAGCAGAGTCAGGTTAGATATCACTAGTGATAAATTAAAAGATTAATTGATATCAGTAGTGATAAATGCTTATGTGTGTATTTTTTTTATTATTATTATTTTTTTTAATTTAAAAAACAGGTGGTATATGATACAATAGAAGAAAACTTTGATAGAGTTTTAAGTCAGAAAAAAGAATTAGAGACTACTATCAAAGTTAGCATGGAGATATACCCAGGGGATGAAACGATAAGGATGTTTTTAGAAAGGTTCAATACGGAATTCAAATTAGGAATAAAAATTGATGAATTTGCGAGAGTGGTGGATGATCAGGCAGGAACTAGTAAAAGAAGCATTGGAAGTGATGATGATGGAGCAGATGGTGGGAGTAATAATGATGGAGGAGATGATGATGGAGGAGATGATGATGGAGGAAATGATGATGGAGGAGATGAAGGTAAAAAAGAAGCAAGCAACAAGGAAGGAGAAAAATTGGATGAAGAACAAGGAAACCAAGAACAACAAAAGAAGAAACAAATGCCGAAAAGGTAAGATATTAGTGATTTAAAAATAGTTATATCACAAGTGATAAAATGCTTATATAACAAGTGATAAAATGCTTATATGTATTTAATTTTTTTATTTTTTTTAATTTAAAAAACAGGCCAAAAAAGAAGCAGCTGCGAAAGAGCAAAATGAAAAAGAAACATATGAGGCAGCAAAAAAGGCAGCAACTGAAATTGCCGAAAAAGAAAAGGAACAAAATGAAAAAGATAAAGAAGCAGAAGCTGCAAAAAAGAAAAAAGAAGAAGAAAAATTGAAGAAACAAAAGGTAATATAACAAAAATAGTAATATGACAAAAGATAATATCTCAAGTGATAAAATCTAATAGATCTTTATTTTTTACTAAAACAGGTTGCGGAAGAAGCAGCTGCAAAAGAAAATACAGCAAAAGAAAAAAATTACAAGTTACCAAACAACAAAAGAAGCTGCTGAAAAAAGAAGACAAGGTGAAATAACAGCAAAATTGAAGGAACAAAAGGTAATAAAACAAAAATAGTAATATGAAAAAAGGTAATATCTCAAGTGATACAATCTAATAGTTTTTAATTCTTAAATAAAATAGGTTGCGGAAGAAGCTGCTGAGAAAGAGGCTGCAAAACAAAACGAAGCTTTAAAGCTAAAAACTAAGCAAGAGACTGAAAAGAAAGCAGCTGAGAAAAGAAAAGCAGCTGCAAAGGAGCTTAATGAAAAAAGAGCAAAAGAAAAGGTTAGTTATTTTTTACTTTAAATTATCTTTTTGTGCTTGTGGGATTCCAAATATCTTGAAAATAGTTTTTTCTACACAAAATAGAAAATTAAATTTATTAAAGACAATTAATTTTGGAGTATCATATATGATTTTCAATCAAAAATTAACATATCACATGTGATACTTAACATATTACATGTGATACATAACATATCACATGTGATATTTCACTAAAATAATAAGTATCACCTGTGATACAAACAAAAATTAGACTCATAATAATTGAAATAAGTTGTAATAAGCAAAACAAGTGATAAGCAAATCATCGCGCATCATATGTTTTTGGATCTAAATATTTTTTTTATCTCAAAAACTTGTAATAACGTCACAAGTGGAGTTTATTTATCAACTTATTGCTCTTTATATCCATTTTAATTTGCTCTCAATACAGGCTAAAAAAGAAGGTGCTGCCAAAAAACAAAAAGATGAAAAACAAGCAGCAGAAAAGGATAAAATTGCAGAATTTCAAAGCCCAAAAATACAACAAAAGCCATTCGGAACAGGGAAGGATGTTGCTGAAGGGAAAAGGATAATGAAACCACCAATATACTTGAAATCACCATATAATAACAAGATGGTAAGTACGATGGAACCCTTAACAGAACATGAAACCCTGTTGGCAAACAGCTTATTTTCAATGGAAAGAGACATCATGTAAGTTTAAATATTTGCTGTTTCTCTTAAAGTTATGACATTTATCACCAGTGATATACTATGCATACTTAAGAAACTGATATTTATCACATGTGATACTAAACACAGAGAGGAGGTATTCAATGATGGGATCGAGACAATTGTACCAAGAATATCAATGCAGTCACTTGCACCAGGATTAGAAATAGAAAGTCACATAATTGACGCGTTTGTATCAGTGTTGAATCAAGAAGAAAGTAACAATAAAGATGGGAAAGAGACGAGAAGATACTACTTCAGAACAGATGCAATGGTAAGTATATTTAAATTTCAAAAATAGATGTATATCTAGAGTATCTATGTGTTTCAAAAAAAAATTGATTTTATATAATCTCTTGAGATAAAACAGCTACCAGAGATTATGAAGCAGAGAAAAGACATTCAAGCTCAGTATAACAAGTTTGAAAAAATGATGAAAAAGGATGAAGCAAATAAGAAATTAAGAAATGTAAACCTTGCATTCTTCCCCATAATTGCTCACGATCATTACTATGTCATAGTTTTCAACCTTGAGAAAGGTAATGCTGCAATACTGGACAACAGTATACCTGATGCAGATTATGAAGGCAAATACAAAGCTGTCATTGAATTGGTGGTAAGAAATGCTTTAACTGAAGTCTATTTGTATACTTATATTTTATATGCATAGTAATATCACTAGAGATAGATTGTAGTAAGTAATATCTCTTTAATTTTATGTCAATTTGCATAAAGGAGTGTTTCAACAATATTTCATGAGTGTTGGCCACCCATGCGTCAACCAACTAATAAAAGAGGCTCCAGCAAAAGTTCCAAAGATGAAATGGAGAACTAAAGATAACAAGATCGACTGTGGCTCATACACGATGATGCATATGGAGATGTTTCAAGGTGAATTAGGAATGAAATGGAAGATTAACATCCTGGATGAAAAAAACGCAAGATATAAGGAACAGATAAAAAAATGAGGATGAGGTATGCTGCCAAGATCCTTTTGCATGAAGTGAATGAGAAAAGTGTATTCATATCAGAGAAAGCTATGGAGTTTGCTGAGAAATACCAAGACAAATAAAATATGAAAATCATGGTTGAAGAAGCTATCGAGAGAAAGATAGCTGAAGAAAACAAGTAGCATTAGATGAATATAATGCTTCTCCAAGACAATTTATGTTTATGTTCAAGTATTCTATATTTCTGGAACAGTGTAGATGGTTAAACTAGTTTTAAGAATTAGATATTGCAAAAGCCGTTCGGTAGTACTGCCGGGCCACGGAATGTGACGGACAGTGTCCAAGTTTGGGGTTACCTAAGAATGATGGTGCTCTATTAGGTCCCGAACCACATTCCCGGGTGCCGGAGATTGTACTCTGTCTTGTTATGGCTTTATGCTTAAACTAACTATTGGGCATTACACAGTTGAATGTAATCTGAATTTGAAAATACTTTTTGGGTAAACTGAATATAAGCTTCTTTTATATATTTCCAGTGTGTGATTTTGTATGTATCAAAGGTGATAACAAATATGTTTTTTTGTATCACAGGTGATAACTTATAAGTTACTTTGTATCACAGGTGATACTTAATAACTTAGCCAAAACAGTTTAATGCTTTATCACAAGAGATAAATGTCAAAATATTCCATAAAATCACAAAAATAAAAAATAGAAAATACACCAATCAGTAAAACTCATAATTTCAATCAGTAAAAAATACAAGCCTTTAACCTTTTCAAAACAAATAAACAAAAAAAATAATATATATATTCTTTTGTGTGTGATATCACAGACTCTTTTCAACAAGCAGCACTACTAATAATGTAAGTAGGAGCAGTTACCAAGATAACCAGCAATACTAAGCTCCATTGAACAGCATTAAAACCAACTAGCAGTACTAACGAATGCGTGATTTGTATGTATCATAGGTGATACCTAATAAGTTATTTTGTATCACAGGTGATACCTAATATATTATTTTGTAACACAGGTGATACCTCATAATGTATGTAAGTAACTACAGTTTATGTAAACTTTTTGGGCTGCTCATTAAGCCCAAATCATTTTTCTTTATTGGGCTAGTGTAACAACATGTATTTAGCCAAAAAAAAAAACAAGCTTAAAAGTCTATGCATAAACCAATTAAAAGAATAATATCACAAGTGATATAAAAAAATAAAAAAGAAAACATGTATTAGTAGTCTGTTTATCAGCTTAATTTTTAGGCTCATTTTTAATGAAGTGTCAAATTGATTTGAGTCATAGTTTTCCTTTTACAAGTCTGTGTCAAAAATAGTTTCAAAAAAGCCACGGGATGATTCCCAATTGTCTAATAAAAAAGACACCTTTTAAGATTAAAAAAAATGGAGGGACCACTTTTGCCAATTCAGCAAACTTACCCCACCAACCCCACCAACTCCACCCTCGACCTTTCACTATCAACAAATTCTCTTTATCCAAAAACTTATTTTCTCTCTCTAACCACCATTAAAAAAGCTACCATAAAACAATCAAAACTAACCGTTTTTAACCGTTAAAATCATAAAAATAACACAAAAATGCAAGAATCATCAAGTGCACAAGCAGATCCACAAAAAAAAACGATTCAAAATGAACCTATTCACTCTCGAAATAAAGGTACGATCCTTCGACTAATTAATTAGTTGTTTATTAGTTTTCCGTATTTTTTAAGTGTTTTTGATACAATTTATGAAGATTTTTTAAAGTTTTTGTGAAGCAATGATAGATTATAGATTATATTAAAAAAATCTAGATATAATGAGCTGATTATTGAAGATTAGTGTATTAGACTAAGTTATCTACTGGGATATAAGAGAATGTGTTGTAGACAAAAGGTTATGTTGTTTATTAGAGGTTATGTTGTATATCAAAGGTTTGTTGAAGAACTGACTGTTTGGGATTTTAGATTTTGTGATATGAGACCTTATGTTGTACATTTTAGAAAGTTAAGTTATCAAGTCCCTTCAAGTGCATTGTCGTCTAATGAAAATGTGATGAAAATGCAGTGCATAAAACAGAGGAAACAAATCCAAAAAGAAGAAAACAGTTACCAAGATTAGGATGTAAGAAAAGACGTTTTCGATATTTGCATCCACTATTAGCAGCGCAACAAAAAAGGTTGGAGGAAAAAAAGAAAATGAAAATACTGATGAAGGAACAACAGTTAGAGGCGGCAAAATTAGAAAAGGCTGAAAAGGAAGCAGCAAACAAGAAAGAAGCAGACGAAAAACCTAAAGAACAGGTTAGTTAAATATAAAAATGAATTATTATTAATAAATATCACTGGTGATACAATAAATATCATTGGTGATAAACTAACTGGTAATGTCCTATAACATTCTTTACATTATATCACAGGCTGAAAAAGAAGCTTCAACAAACCGAGAAGAAGCTGAAAAAGAAGCTAATGCAAAGAGAGAAAAAGCTGAAAAAGCTAAAGAGAAAGAAGTTGAAGACAAGAAGCGTGAAACAACAAAAGGAAAAAGAAAAATAGATGAAACTAGGGGTGAGGAAAAAGAATTTGAAATGGATGAAAAAGATGGTGAGCATAATTCAGATGACGAAGAAAAGGAAGGGATTCATAAAAATGTAAAAAAAGAAACAAAAGGTGTATACAACGTTGAGGTCAAGGGCAACAGTTAGGCCCTTTTTTGAAGCAATGCATGGGTTAAGCATAGAAAGAAAGAAAGTTATAAGACAAATGGGGTTCGGAGAGTTGATTGATTTTCCAATAAATGAAGTACCAACAAAGCTGGCGTTTTTTGTAGTAGACAGCCTGGACACAGAAACAATGAACCTTAGGCTTCCAAAAGGAAATTTACAAATATCTCCACAGACGGTGAAGGAAGTTCTTGGGTTACCAAAGGGATCAAGGAGGTTAGAAAGAAATGAAGGACAAAGAGAAAACAATGGTCGATTTGAGGAAGAATGGAAAAATCAATTCAAAGATGAAAACAAGTTGACAATAAATGCAATATCAAAACAGATAACAAAAACAAGAAACACAGACTTCATGTTCAGAATGAACTTTTTGATGCTAGTTGCTAATACCTTTGGAGCATGTGATAGCAACTCTGTTGTAAAAACCACGGTATTGAAAAACGTTCTGGAAGAAGATGATGTTAGAGAGACAGATTGGTGCAGATATGTATATGAATGTGCAAGATTATCAAAAAATGATTGGGCAACCAGAAAGAGGAATAGGACAGAGGTTGTCTATTACGGCCCAGTAACATTCTTGATGGTAGCTCCTGATTTTTTTATTTTTTTTTATTTTTTATTATTTTATTTTTTTTAAGATAAAAAGTTTATGATTGAAAAAATATACATACATATATTTTTTTCTTTTTACATGATTTTTGCTTTAAGTATCACAGGTGATACTATTCATTATTTTCATTTGTTAAAAAGACCATATGAAGTATCACCTGTGATATATACAAGTAAAGTTTAAAAAAAAACTTGATAATGTTTTTTAATATAATCTGTGATACTATGTGTTTAATGTTTTTTATATATGCTTTATCTGATAAATGGTTGTTGAAACAACTTGCATATTTACAATATACAAAGTTTGATGGAATGAGTGTTCCGAGAAGAGTACCAGCTTTCAAAAGCTAGAACGCAAACTTGATGAAAAGTTGAGAGACTGTAGAACTCGATTACATAAAATATTTTGGGATGGTGGACATTATAGGAGGTCTAAAAGAACAAGAAGAAACTGCTCAAAAGGAGGTGAGTGTATGAAATCTCTAATGATATTAGATTATAATATCCAGAAAGTTAGTTTTGTGTTTAAAATATAACTGATGATTTATTCAAATTTAAATTCAATTACAGGAAATTTATCAGATGTTAGAAGATAAAATAGAAGGTATTTTGAGTGAGAAAGAATTGTTTGAAGAAACAATCAAAGAAAATCTAGTCAAGTTTGGAAATGATCAAAGGCTTATTCAATATAGAGAAAGACTGAATCAGATTTTCAGAAACACAAATGATAATTTCCAAGGAAGAAGTCCGTTCTATTATTCATCAACAGATTCAAGCTCTATCAAATTTGGAACAAGTGATGATGAAGATGATAACAAAGGAGATGAAAAGGCAGAATGTGGAGATGAAAATAGAGAACATGGAGATGAAAATGGAGAATCTATGATAGTTGATGATGATGAAGCTGACAAACATGATGCCGCAAATGATGATAATGCAGAATCAAACTCTGATGAAGATGAAGGTACACAAGGGATTGAAAATGATGAAACTGCAGCAAACAATGAGGGGAGCAGTAGCAAAAATGATGTAGCTGCGAAAAACAATGAGATCAGCAGTAGAAACAACGATGAAGCTGCGGGAAATGATAAAGGAAAAAAAGATTAAACAAACAATGTAACAAGTCAAAAAAATGAAGATGAAAAAATTAATGAAGACGAAAAAAATCAAGATCAAATAAAACCTGATGATGATATATCTATTTTTGAGGAATTACTGGATATAACCGATGATGAATTTAAGAAAGAATTGAGAGAAATACAACAAAAACAAGCCAAAATGGCTTCAAAACTTTTTGAAGATTTAACTGATGAAGAACTTCTTGAAGTTTTCCAAGAGGCTGAAACGCAGACTTTTGGGAATCAGAAAAACGTAGAAGAAAAACAAAAGGAACAAGCAGGTGCATCTTCTCAACAAGAAAAACAAAAGGAACAAGCAAGTCCATCTTGTTCTAAAAGTAGGGAGCACAATTTTAAGTTCACACCAGGATCACAGCCAACCTTTAATCTAGGATTTGATAGCCCAGTAGTAGTGTCAAAACCATGCAAAAAAACAGAATCAAATGATGAAGAAAAGGAATCTCGGTGCCTGCAATCACCCTATATAAACCAAAAGGTCAGCACAACAGAAGAGCTAACAGAAGATGAAATACTCTTGGCAAGAAGCATCTTCTCTATGCAAGAAAACGAAGCGTAAGATTAACTTTTAAATTTTTATGAACTTTACTTTAATTTATCACAGGTGATACCTTAAATGTTTTGTTTTATGTATCACTTGTGATACATAAAAAAATAAATAATATCTGAAGTTTCTTATACTTATCACCTGTGATATTGTCAAAAACAGAGAGCAAGTTTTCAACGACCAACGTGTAGGATTGATGAGAATGAATGTCCAATCACTAGCACCAGGATTGAAAATTGAAACTCCTGTGATCGACACATTTGCTTCAATCCTAAATTACGAAGAATGGGAATCAGAGAAAGAGATCAAAAGGCATTACTTTTATACATCAATGATGGTGAGATAAATTTAATTTAAAAATAATGTACTATAATTGAATGTGTTTATGTATTAACTTAATTTAACTTGTTTTTCAATTATCAAGAGCTGCCGGGAATAATACAAGATAATCGAGAACGCATGTTTTACCAAAGAAGATATAATAGATAAACAATATGATGAGTTTCCAAAGATGATTGCAATTCAGATGGAAGATGATATAAGGAAGCTACAATTTGAAGACGTTAACTTGGTATATCATATGACTTCTATAAATTAATCAATGAACTTAGTCTATTATTTTAAAACTTACATCATTTTTATAATTTCATGACAACAGGTTTTCTTCCCAATCATAGCACATGGACATTACTACCTAATAGTTTTCAACATCCTTAAAGGAACATCTGTGATAATAGATAACATTGATTCAGATGGGATGTATGAAGGAAAGTACAAAGAAAACTATGATCTTGTGGTAAGAAAAACTATACTGAATACTTCATATATAATTTATTTTGGTCAAATATAATTACAATATCACTTTTCAGAATATCACTTGTGATATTCAAAATATCACTTGTGATACTAGTCTATAATTGACACTTTGTAATTTAATTTCAGAGGGCTGTTTTTGCAAGGCATTTGTCTACATATCTACATCCAAAAGGAGATGAGTTTATGAATCAGAAAAAAAACCCAACAATCTTAAACATGAGTTGGAAAACAAAGAAAGAAAAAATAGATTGTGGTTTGTACATGATGTTGCATATGAAGCATTATGAAGGAAGGAGTGGAGCAAAATGGGAAACAGGCATGCTCAAAAACGAACAAAAAGCATCGAATGCAGATAAACAGCTTGAGAAAAAGTATGCAGCAAAGATGATGCTCCATGAAAGTAAATGAAAAGCAAAAGATGATGTCTGACTTGCCTTGAAGTTTGCAGCTGAAAATCCAGATGAAGAAGAAGAAAAAAATTGGTTCAGGAGGCATAATAGAAAGATTGCAGAAGAAGAAGCCCAGAGCCTGGATCAAGTGGTTATTAGTTTTAATTTAATTTTTGTATAGAAACTTGTACTGTCTATTATTTTATATTTCTGAAATAGTGTAGACAGTTAAACTAGGTTTAAGAATTAGATATTGCCAAAATCCATTTGGAAGTACTGCCGGGCCACAGAATGTGACGACAGTGTCCAAGTTTGGGGTTACCTAAGAATGATGGTGCTCTATTAAGTCCCGAACCACATTCCCGGGTGCCGGAATTGTACTCTATTTTGTTATGGCTTTATGCTTAAACTAGGTGTTAGGCATTACACAGATGAATGTAACTGAATTTGAAAATACTTTTGGGTGAATAAATATAAGCTTCATTTATATATTATCAGTGTGTGATTTTGTATGCATCACAGGTGATACCTAATAAGTTATTTTTGTATCACAGTGATACCTTATAAGTTATTTTGTATAAAATATACTTAAATGTATTTTGTTTATTAAATATAACCGTCAATTTTTTAAATTAATACCCTTAAATTTGTGGTAACATCTTAGATTACTACCTTACATATAGGTATCACTGTGATACAAAATAATACATATTAGGTATCACCTGTGATACAAAATAACTTATTAGGTATCACTTGTGATACATTCAAAATTACACATTCGTTGGTTATTCTGCTGTTCAATGGAGCTTAGAAGTGTTGCTTGTTGAAAATAGTTAGTACTTTAATTGATCAATTTGTGATATTGGAAGACACACACAAGAAGATTTTTTTTGTTTTGGTTTATTTGAAATTATGAGTTTTACTGATTGGTGTATTTTTTAATTTTAATTTTTGTGATTTTATGGAATACTTTGATATTTATCACCTGTGATAATTAAACTGTGATAAAGCATTAAACTGTTTTGGCTAAGGTATTAGGTATCACCTGTGATACAAAATAACATATTAGTTATCACTGTGATATATACAAAATCACTAAAATATAAATACAATTAATACAAAAGAGCTTATATTCAATTTACCCAAAAGTATTTTCAAATTCTGATTACATTCATCTGTGTAATGCTAACACCTAGTTTAAGCATAAAGCCATTAACAAAATAGAGTACAATCTCCGGCACCCGGGAATGTGGTTCGGGACCTAATAGAGCACCATCATTCTTAGGTAACCCAAACTTGAACAATGTCCATCACATTCCGTGGACCCGGCAGTACTTCCAAACGGATTTTGCAATCTCTAATTCTAAACCTACTTTAACATAAAGCCATAACAGAATAGAGTACAATCTCGAGCACCGGGAATGTGGTTCAGGACCTAATAGAGCACTATCATTCTTAGGTAACCCCAAACTTGGAAAACTGTCCATCACATTCCGTGGCCCAGGCAGTACTACCCAAATGGCTTTTGCAAAATCTACATAAATAGAGTCTACATTACTTAATATACAATATGAACATAATAGTCTTGAAAATTAGTTTGTCTTCTGAATCTTCCATCAAATTGCACTTGAACATGATCTGCATCCTGTTCAGCCTTCCTCTTCTTTATCCCTTCTTTATCATCTTCGCCTTCAATTCATTGTCTAAGTATGTCTCTGCAAACTCATGTGTTTCGTTGCTGATCTTTTCTCTGTGAATGTTCATCTCATGCGTTAGCATCTTGGTCTCCAGTTCTTTTCCTTCTGTTGGAAACTCCAGTTTCCAGTTTTTCTCAGTTTCTCCATTGTATTGGTCCATATGCATCATAACAAAAACTCCACAATCAATGACATTCTTTTTGGTCCCCCACTTTAGATTCATCACTCTTGTCTGTGATTTTGCTATCTGAGAAGCCTTTTTGTGTTTGTGGGATTTCAAATATATTGAAAATAGTTTTTTCTACACAAAATAGAAAATTGAATTTATTAAAGACAATTTATTTAAGCAGCATGCATAATTATTTTGGAGTATCATATATGATTTTCGAAAATATTTTACAAAGACATTAGCATGCCAAAGGCTTAGCCACAAGCATTGCCTTTGGCTTTAGCCAAAGGCAATGCCTGCGGCTAAGCCACAGGTGTAGCCTCTGGCTAAAGCTGAAGGCTTAGCCGCAGGCATAGTCTTCTAATCTATAATTATTTAAGTAGCACGCATCATAATTTAAGCATAGTCTTTAATTACATACAAGAACATCACATTCCTTCGAGTATTTGCTTTCATATGTCTGTCCTGAGTTGGAGTTGTCGATGATGACAGAAGTGCCTTTGAAGAGATTGAAAACAACCAGATAAAAATGTTCATGTGCAATTATTGGAAAGAATGCCTGTATTAATTGTAAACAAAAATTAGACTCATTTTAATACAAATAAAACATATCACATGTGATACTTAACATATCACATGTGATACATAACATATCACATGTGATATTTCACTAGAATATTAAGTATCACCTGCGATACAAACAAAAATTAGAGTCATAATAATTGAAATAAGTTGTTACCAATTCTATTTGTTGCATTGATTCGTCATCTTGATTGTAGCAACCGCGAATTTTCCAGATCATTACTCAACATTTAAAACTCAAAATAGTTTATTTTAGATGTTTCATATGCCCTTGCGTGTAACTTATATCTTGATTTTTCAAGTTATTAGATTCATGTAATCAATTATGAAGTTTTATTCGAGCTATTTTATTCATTTGCGCATTTAAAGTTTTACTCTGTGTAAACTATGAAACGACAAATAATATAGCCAAACGAACAATGTGTCAAAACACATGTTCCATTTTTACTGGAACCACACGCGTCCCGACACCGAGATAGTATGGCATATGTTTAATAATTTAATACCGAGAGTTATTAAAATACGAGGCTTGTTAAATCCACCCGAGAGTTATTTAATCAACAATGTTCCCACGTCTCACCTTTTTATTTAATCCTCACCTTTTATTCTCCTACTCAAACAATTATATTTTTACTTACATTTTACCCACAAATAATAATACTACCACCCTTATCCTCAAAATAAAATACAAAAAAAAAAAAAGAAGGAAAAAGAGATAAGAATAATAATACTACCCCACACTCTCACCCACACCTCATCTCTTCTCACTCTCCTCAACTGCCCATCTGTTTTTGCTCCATCTGCTTCGCTTCTCCTCTGCACCAAAACAAAAATATACATCCCCACCTCCATTGTCTCATCCTCACGCATATAACAAACCAAATGATGCCATCACTTCTGGAACCGACTGTCTCGCTGCTCATGTGGTGGTTAACGCAAAAATACAAAGAGGGATGAGTAGGATGTGATGAGGATTTCTTAATTTAGCTTCAAGATTAACTGGAAACAAGAGAAGAAGGAATCAAACCTTCCTTGGTTATCTTTTTATACTCAGCCGATCCACCACAAGTCCACACACTCAAAGCTAACTACCAAATAAAAACAGTAAGGTTATAATCGGTTCTAGGAGAAGAGCGTGTTCTGGAGCAAAGGGGTGTGTGGAATTACTTGCTTGGAATCGGATTCGGGTTTTTGTAAGGATCTTCCTATCTTTATCATTTCATTGTCATTGTTAAAAATTATTATTGTTTTGATAAAGTATAAAAGTTGTTAGTGATATTATGAATTCTTAAAGATATGTACTGTCGAATCAGATTTTTGTGTCAATGGGTTGTTTTCTTGATTTGTGAACCAAACTTGCTTCTGTCGACATAAATGGTGGTGTGGGATTAATATTTTGAATTTTTAAAATTGTTGGTGTGGATAAATTTTTGATGAAGGATTAAAAACTATGTTAAGTTTGGCTCGTTCGAATGATGTTGAGACTCGTTGTTGTTGCTCTCGATTCATACAAGTAGCTCGAACCTAAATTTGTTGCTGTGAATAGAGTCGAGTAGGTTAAGAGCTTAGTATCGTTTTGGTTAGTTCGTAATCTTGTGAAGTTACTAAGTTGTGCTGCCAAATGTAGCCCCGAACTTGAGTTCTACTCAAGAACTTGGCTTGGGTTCATTAAGCTCGAATAGGGAAATGAGTTGGAAAACTCTTAACATTCGAGTCAATTTTGGCGTTAACTTGTGACAAAAAAACCCACCCCGTTGGGTGCCTCTTCATTCGGTTTTAAGAGTCTCTAAAGGACCCCCATAAGTATGTGAAAGCCGAAAAGTCTTGTGAGTCTTGTATCATCTCCGCGAACTGTAATCAATCGTAAGACAACTCCTTACTAGCCGTTCCATTTTGAGTCTCAAGACCCCCCTTAACCTGCGGCCTAAGTCACCCACTGATTTATATACTGTCCTTGAGTTAATACACTGGAAATCCTTAGGAGTCATGAATTAAACGGTTTGGTAAATTTAAGGTTTTGGTGATAAGTCTAAATGCGTAAAACAAAGATTCTTCTTGTGTTCCCCTTGTGCTTGTGTAGCAGCTCACCTCCTCAAGGAGCTAGTTAATGTTGTTGGTTTACTTGTCGAGTAGAAGCCCTTGTTCCTTCACTTCTTGCGTAGAAACCAAGAGGCAAAATACCTCTTTTTGGTCCACTTCCCCTACTGCCTTATACGCAAAACAGGGAAGAAAGCCACCAAAGTAAAAAAAAATTACCTCCTGGACTTGTGGAATAACCCATATCAGCGTCCTCTTGGTTGGGCCACAGCCCACCAAGTAACCCACTTATCATTCCTTCTCTCTTGTACACACTATCTAGCCACAAGCCCAAATTTTGTATAATGGCTGCCATATTTTCAGCCCGTTCGAACCATGGGCCACAGCCCACTTGCGACATAAAATTTATATATTATACGTATCTCAAATATTTTCGCCAAAACAATTGCTCGTTAATACTTTATATGTTATTAGAACTAGTAATGCAACGCAACATATCAAAACTTGTCACAAAATTTTTTTTAACAATGTTATACGTTCATGTATCTAATTTTGACTCGTGCGCCCCATATTAGAAACATAAATTGTTTTCGCAAATATAGAAATTGATAAACGCCATTAACTAAATGCATGTGTCAAAACTTTAACAATACAAACTTGTTTTATTAACTTAACAATATATATATTTAGAAAATGACATATTTGTCAACATAATTAATAAAATTTAAAAGGACTTTTCAAAATTTCTTTTATAAACTTCGTTCCAAACTATTAAAAACAGATTATTATCAATATGACGGAAAAAATAAATATATATGTACGCATATAAACATACACTTATAACCCTTATTTCAGCATTTACACACGAAATTTTGTAAAATGCAAACACAAATATAACATTCTCGATCATACAATCAAGTCGTGCCATTATTCGTCCTTCCATAATCTTTAGACATCCTTAAGCCAAAAGTCTTCATTCTTGTAATTCGTGCGTATTCTCAATGAGCCAATGTCTTCTTATAACTCAGAAAAGATTTTTTAAAACTTAAATGCTGCCACACCAGCAAGGACAACATAAAACTTTTGAATTAAATTCATGGAGTCTTAAACTTAGTCGGTGAACTAAATTATGCCATACTAATCTAGGTCACGCGTTGGAGTTACTACACACCATTTGATTCTATTGCATTCAGATTACCACTACACTGAGGTGAGTTCTCGTAGCCCCTTTTTCAATTATGTTTTCCTTGGGGGAAAATGGTACTCAAATGATATTTTAACTGTTTTTCATGCTGTGACTATACTGTTTTCATGTTTTGGGACATTATGTGTGTTGATACAATTATGTGCTACAATTGGTTTGACTGTGTGTACATTGATGCGCAACTGTTAACTCTTTCGAGAGCCGAAACAATTGATAGATCTATCGGGGTAGCTCCCCTCTGTGTGTTCTGTTTAAGTGTGCAACCGTGGCAGGTTCAGTTGGCGCGACATTATTTGGTTTCAACATTATTTGGTTTTGACATGTGCTTATAATTGATTATCATGCTCACTTTTGTCCTACACTATACTATCACAGCTCAGTGGTTTCACTTTCAAACCTACGAGCTCACCAACATTATGTTGACGTTTTCTAGTACCATTTTCAGGTGTTATTGAAGTTGCTTAGAAGGTTGAGTATTGACTGGCTTAGCAAGACTTAAGACAAGACCCTCCCGGATTATATCTCGTGGAGTTGCATTTAGATATTCCCTAGTGATGTTGTTTAACTTTGAGGCTTATGCATACCTTGGAGGTTGTACTTATCTCGGTTGTGGAAGTTTGCGACTATTATCTATTGTATGTTATGCATGTAGTGTTTCTCTGTTGTGACACCTTGTGTTCTTAACTATGAAGTCATACCCGTGAATGCCATTCCGCTGCGCCATTTTTGGGGTGTGACAGATTGGTATCAGAGACCAAGGT
The DNA here is from genome assembly GCA_021014915.2 of Artemisia tridentata subsp. tridentata. Lineage (NCBI taxonomy): Eukaryota > Viridiplantae > Streptophyta > Magnoliopsida > Asterales > Asteraceae > Artemisia > Artemisia tridentata. The sequence goes on from CP139505.1 coordinate 73,892,962, forward strand.
TATAGAGAATTAGGTGGTTTAACCTAGACTATAACCTAAGAATCCTCATATAGTTTGCATTATAGGAACTACGTGTGCGATTATTAGTATGACACGAAGTGATGATGATAAGTAAATGCATCATGATGCTATCCTAAAAACGCCTGGCCAACGTTTTTACGATAACATGATGCGGCATGGACTTATCAAATTCATGGACTGTCAGATAGGAAGTTGAGTGTAGTAGTACGACACGTATGCCGACCTATCCTACCTATCTCCTATCTAACGTCTACCAATGTCCTATTTTGAATCATGCCTCCAAGAAGGTCGACTCGAGTTAACCGAGGTGTTCCACCACCGAGGGGTGGAAGGACTGGTGGATGAGGAGGTAGGGCAGGAGGTCGCGGCACGAGAAACAACGATACCGGCAATGAGACTCCTGACATTGCTACTATTATCGCCCAACAACTACGGGACCTGTTACCCACTATCGTCAACTAAGTTGGCGACCATATCAGCAACCAAGGGAACAACGTGAGTGGGAATGATCAAGCGAACAACGACAGTGGGAGTAAACACATCGATGATGGGAACCATATCAATAGTAACAAGAAATGTACTTACAAGGAATTTACCGCGTGCAAACCGATGGACTTCGATGGCAATTGAGGTGCGATAGCTTATACCTGATGGATCGAGAAGATGGAGTCAGCAATCGACATAAGTGAGTGTGCGAGTCATCAGAAAGTGAAGTATGCTGCCTGTTCATTGATTGGAAAAGCATTGACTTGGTGAAATACGCAAATTCAGGCTAAGGGCAGAGAAGTTGCCCTAGGAATGAGTTGGGATGAATTTAAGGCGTTGTTAAAGGAGGAGTATTGTCCAGACAATGAGATGCAGAAACTGGAACATGAGTTCTACAACCATACCATGGTAGGAGCTGATTATACGACTTATACGGATCGATTTCATGAACTTGCTAGACTGGTACCTCACATGGTCACTCCTGAATCCAAAAGAATTGAGAGGTACATCTATGGTTTGGTCCTTGAGATTCGCGGGATGGTGAAAGCGACTGAGCCCCCTACCCTTCAAAGCGCGATACTGAAATCTGCAACCTTAACGGATGAAATGGTTAGGAATGAGACATGGTCCAAGAGTGGTGATAAGAGGAAGACCGTGAGTGAGCCAAGTAAGCAAAGAGATGCAAGTAGTGATGATAAGAAGCCGAAATGGAGAAAAGGATTTGTGGCAACGAGCTCGGGCTGTAAGGGATATGAAGGTTCTCAACCTAAGTGTGCCAAATGTAACTACCACTACCTGGAGACTAAACCCTGCCTAGTGTGTTTCAACTGCATTCAGACTGGTCACATTTCAAGGGATTGTCGAGCAGCAGCCATGCAGGCGACTCCGATTAATGTCATTTACCCAAGGACATGTTATGTGTGCGGGAGCTTGGATCATTTTCGAAACACGTGTCCTAAGCTGGATAGGGCACAGGGGCAAGTGCAAAATAACCCAAATCAAGCCTTAGTGACTAATGGAACAAACACACACAATGAAAACAATAGCAACCCAGCTCGTGGGCGAGTATTCGTGATGAACGCTAATGAAGGATGCCAGAACCCGAACCTCATGACGGGTATGTTCTCCTTAAACGGATATTAGACTATCATACTGTTTGAGTCCGACGTCGATTATAGATTCGTTTCCACTTAGTTCATGCCTCTGTTAAAGGCGAAACCTAGTGTCCTAACTCTTAGTTATGAGATTGATATAATGTATGACCAAAAAGGCAGAAACCGATAAGTTGGTTCAAACCTTCACCACTTGGTAGTAAGATCTTGGAGTGCAGAAATGCCACTCGTTCATTTTTGAGCAACCCCAAACTTTAACTAAAATTTTCTTTTTCTTCAAAAAAAAAAAAAAAAAAAAAAAAGTAAGCTTTTTAACAACTTTTAACTTATTTTCATGTCAGTTCTTGTTTGATGAGATGTGAGATTAAGTTTAAAGTTGCTACTTAGCTTAAAATTTTTAAAAGATTTTGCTCAAGAATGGACGAGGCATTTCATGAAGCCTAATCACTCGACGGTTACTAAAACCGCCTATTTCAGTGCGCCTAGTAGGACGAGCAGAAACCCAAAGATACCTCGCATACTTAAGACTTTCGTGAAGTACTTCGTAAAGACCTAACATGATTCACCTATCATTGACGAATTGAGCTTCTTATAAACTCAACTCTCGGAGCGGAACAAATTTCATGATACGCGATATTTCTCGAGGAAAGATTTCGAACACAAATATCATTAGTTGAGAGTACACGAGACTGACAACCCTAAAACTGCGTTAAGAACGATATACAGGCATTTTGAGTTTCAGGATAAGTCTTTTGGTTTGATTAATGCCTCCATAGTATTCAATGATAAAAATCCAATTAGAGCGACATACATGAGGAGCGCCTTACCTATTATATCGAATCGTGAAAGACAGTCCACGTTGCGATTTTTGTAGACACTATATAACGCATTAGGAACACAGTTGGAGTGGAGGACAACCTACCATTCCTAGACCGATGGTCAGGGTGAGCATACTATCCGACATTAAGAGATGGACTTAGAGCATGCACTGTTGATTTTGGGAGAAACATGAATACCCATCTCTCTTAGTTGAAGCTTCTCAACCTTCTAAATCTAAGCTCTGTGTGTTTATTGAGTTGTTTATTTGAAAGCGATCCAAAAATTGAGCCAACCCTTCAAAAACGTTGAGTTTCTTTTCTTACAACTTGATACTTAACTTAATCCCATGACAGTTCTTGTTTGATGAGTTGTGGAGTTAAGTTAGGTTCAAGTTGTTCTGTAGTTTAGGGTTAGGTCCCAACTTGATTTGAGCCTAATCTCATGACAGTTCTTGTTTGATGAGTTGTGAGATTAAGCTGAAATCAAGTTGTTACTGAGCTTAAACTTGTGGTTTAGCTTAATCTCATGACAGTTCTTGTTTGATGAGTTGTGGGGTTAAGCTAGGTTTCAGTTGATGCTCAACTTAAACTACCGAAAAGATGCCTAAGGTTTTGATGGCTTTACTCAAGGACGGGAAAGCTTGCCTTGCTGTGTGATTATTATGTGGTTTCAATTGTGTGATTTCTAGAGGTTAGGAAGTATTGATAGTACCAATTGGGAAGTAGCACCCGGTACTATTTGGATTGACACCCACACCCTTACCTTCCTGTGTGCAACCGAATCGAAGGGTGAATACTGTCCGATCAAGCTCAGACCCTTAGTCAACTGAATTTTGAGGACAAAATTCTGTTAACAGGGGTAGACTGTAGCAACCGCGAATTTTCCAGATCATTACTCAACATTTAAAACTCAAAATAGTTTATTTTAGATGTTTCATATGCCCTTGCGTGTAACTTATATCTTGATTTTTCAAGTTATTAGATTCATGTAATCAATTATGAAGTTTTATTCGAGCTATTTTATTCATTTGCGCATTTAAAGTTTTACTCTGTGTAAACTATGAAACGACAAATAATATAGCCAAACGAACAATGTGTCAAAACACATGTTCCATTTTTACTGGAACCACACGCGTCCCGACACCGAGATAGTATGGCATATGTTTAATAATTTAATACCGAGAGTTATTAAAATACGAGGCTTGTTAAATCCACCCGAGAGTTATTTAATCAACAATGTTCCCACGTCTCACCTTTTTATTTAATCCTCACCTTTTATTCTCCTACTCAAACAATTATATTTTTACTTACATTTTACCCACAAATAATAATACTACCACCCTTATCCTCAAAATAAAATACAAAAAAAAAAAAAAAGAAGGAAAAAGAGATAAGAATAATAATACTACCCCACACTCTCACCCACACCTCATCTCTTCTCACTCTCCTCAACTGCCCATCTGTTTTTGCTCCATCTGCTTCGCTTCTCCTCTGCACCAAAACAAAAATATACATCCCCACCTCCATTGTCTCATCCTCACGCATATAACAAACCAAATGATGCCATCACTTCTGGAACCGACTGTCTCGCTGCTCATGTGGTGGTTAACGCAAAAATACAAAGAGGGATGAGTAGGATGTGATGAGGATTTCTTAATTTAGCTTCAAGATTAACTGGAAACAAGAGAAGAAGGAATCAAACCTTCCTTGGTTATCTTTTTATACTCAGCCGATCCACCACAAGTCCACACACTCAAAGCTAACTACCAAATAAAAACAGTAAGGTTATAATCGGTTCTAGGAGAAGAGCGTGTTCTGGAGCAAAGGGGTGTGTGGAATTACTTGCTTGGAATCGGATTCGGGTTTTTGTAAGGATCTTCCTATCTTTATCATTTCATTGTCATTGTTAAAAATTATTATTGTTTTGATAAAGTATAAAAGTTGTTAGTGATATTATGAATTCTTAAAGATATGTACTGTCGAATCAGATTTTTGTGTCAATGGGTTGTTTTCTTGATTTGTGAACCAAACTTGCTTCTGTCGACATAAATGGTGGTGTGGGATTAATATTTTGAATTTTTAAAATTGTTGGTGTGGATAAATTTTTGATGAAGGATTAAAAACTATGTTAAGTTTGGCTCGTTCGAATGATGTTGAGACTCGTTGTTGTTGCTCTCGATTCATACAAGTAGCTCGAACCTAAATTTGTTGCTGTGAATAGAGTCGAGTAGGTTAAGAGCTTAGTATCGTTTTGGTTAGTTCGTAATCTTGTGAAGTTACTAAGTTGTGCTGCCAAATGTAGCCCCGAACTTGAGTTCTACTCAAGAACTTGGCTTGGGTTCATTAAGCTCGAATAGGGAAATGAGTTGGAAAACTCTTAACATTCGAGTCAATTTTGGCGTTAACTTGTGACAAAAAAACCCACCCCGTTGGGTGCCTCTTCATTCGGTTTTAAGAGTCTCTAAAGGACCCCCATAAGTATGTGAAAGCCGAAAAGTCTTGTGAGTCTTGTATCATCTCCGCGAACTGTAATCAATCGTAAGACAACTCCTTACTAGCCGTTCCATTTTGAGTCTCAAGACCCCCCTTAACCTGCGGCCTAAGTCACCCACTGATTTATATACTGTCCTTGAGTTAATACACTGGAAATCCTTAGGAGTCATGAATTAAACGGTTTGGTAAATTTAAGGTTTTGGTGATAAGTCTAAATGCGTAAAACAAAGATTCTTCTTGTGTTCCCCTTGTGCTTGTGTAGCAGCTCACCTCCTCAAGGAGCTAGTTAATGTTGTTGGTTTACTTGTCGAGTAGAAGCCCTTGTTCCTTCACTTCTTGCGTAGAAACCAAGAGGCAAAATACCTCTTTTTGGTCCACTTCCCCTACTGCCTTATACGCAAAACAGGGAAGAAAGCCACCAAAGTAAAAAAAAATTACCTCCTGGACTTGTGGAATAACCCATATCAGCGTCCTCTTGGTTGGGCCACAGCCCACCAAGTAACCCACTTATCATTCCTTCTCTCTTGTACACACTATCTAGCCACAAGCCCAAATTTTGTATAATGGCTGCCATATTTTCAGCCCGTTCGAACCATGGGCCACAGCCCACTTGCGACATAAAATTTATATATTATACGTATCTCAAATATTTTCGCCAAAACAATTGCTCGTTAATACTTTATATGTTATTAGAACTAGTAATGCAACGCAACATATCAAAACTTGTCACAAAATATTTTTTTAACAATGTTATACGTTCATGTATCTAATTTTGACTCGTGCGTCCCATATTAGAAACATAAATTGTTTTCGCAAATATAGAAATTGATAAACGCCATTAACTAAATGCATGTGTCAAAACTTTAACAATACAAACTTGTTTTATTAACTTAACAATATATATATTTAGAAAATGACATATTTGTCAACATAATTAATAAAATTTAAAAGGACTTTTCAAAATTTCTTTTATAAACTTCGTTCCAAACTATTAAAAACAGATTATTATCAATATGACGGAAAAATAAATATATATGTACGCATATAAACATACACTTATAACCCTTATTTCAGCATTTACACACGAAATTTTGTAAAATGCAAACACAAATATAACATTCTCGATCATACAATCAAGTCGTGCCATTATTCGTCCTTCCATAATCTTTAGACATCCTTAAGCCAAAAGTCTTCATTCTTGTAATTCGTGCGTATTCTCAATGAGCCAATGTCTTCTTATAACTCAGAAAAGATTTTTTAAAACTTAAATGCTGCCACACCAGCAAGGACAACATAAAACTTTTGAATTAAATTCATGGAGTCTTAAACTTAGTCGGTGAACTAAATTATGCCATACTAATCTAGGTCACGCGTTGGAGTTACTACACACCATTTGATTCTATTGCATTCAGATTACCACTACACTGAGGTAAGTTCTCGTAGCCCCTTTTTCAATTATGTTTTCCTTGGGGGAAAATGGTACTCAAATGATATTTTAACTGTTTTTCATGCTGTGACTATACTGTTTTCATGTTTTGGGACATTATGTGTGTTGATACAATTATGTGCTACAATTGGTTTGACTGTGTGTACATTGATGCGCAACTGTTAACTCTTTCGAGAGCCGAAACAATTGATAGATCTATCGGGGTAGCTCCCCTCTGTGTGTTCTGTTTAAGTGTGCAACCGTGGCAGGTTCAGTTGGCGCGACATTATTTGGTTTCAACATTATTTGGTTTTGACATGTGCTTATAATTGATTATCATGCTCACTTTTGTCCTACACTATACTATCACAGCTCAGTGGTTTCACTTTCAAACCTACGAGCTCACCAACATTATGTTGACGTTTTCTAGTACCATTTTCAGGTGTTATTGAAGTTGCTTAGAAGGTTGAGTATTGACTGGCTTAGCAAGACTTAAGACAAGACCCTCCCGGATTATATCTCGTGGAGTTGCATTTAGATATTCCCTAGTGATGTTGTTTAACTTTGAGGCTTATGCATACCTTGGAGGTTGTACTTATCTCGGTTGTGGAAGTTTGCGACTATTATCTATTGTATGTTATGCATGTAGTGTTTCTCTGTTGTGACACCTTGTGTTCTTAACTATGAAGTCATACCCGTGAATGCCATTCCGCTGCGCCATTTTTGGGGTGTGACATTGATTGCCTTTAAACACAGGTTTCAAGTTTGAACAAAAATCATTATACTGCTTTTCTTCATCTTCCTTTTTTGCTTCCACTAATTGTCATGTCTGTTTTTATAAATCAACATATGTTATAAGAAACAAATTAAGATTTTAGTAATTAAGTTCTAATTTTTTATGTACTTACCAGTATTCCTGTATGAAAAAATTGTTTCATCTTTGATCCATAGTTGTTGATTGTTTCTTCATAGTTTAAAACTGCTGCAAAGCTCTCAATGACACTAGCTTCCACTTTTAATTGTGGTGATAGTGTTTGCATGTTGTCTCTGATAGCTGCTACCTCCCATGCCCATTCAGTTTCAAACACAAAATCGCTACACAAAAAGATAGAGCATATTTAGATATATTGTTAACATTATTTCATTTTTTTCCATATGATTGTTTAATAAGATAAAGCAGACTTACAATGGATCTCCTTGCATTGAAAATAAATCATCTGTTACCATAACTTCATCTGGCTGTATTGGAATTTTTATGTCAGTTTTCAGGTTCATATACGGTGAAACCAGAATTCTTTTTTGAACCACATCTATTTTCTCAATGTAATCATCACTACCACTTTCATTTTCTTCTTCCCTTGCACTTTTTTCTTCATTCACAGCTTCATCATCATCACTACCAGTTTCCGTATCCTTTTCATCACCATTGCCATCATCATTTTCTATTTCAATCTCACCATTGCCATCATCATTTTCTTGTTCGCTTGCACTTTCTTCTTCATTCTCAGTTTCTTCGCTGCTAGTTTCCGTATCCTTTTCGTCACCATTGCCATCATCATCTTTCTCATCTTCAGAGTCTCCTCCTCTGAGATCATTGTTGCCAACATCACTACCATCATTACTATTGTCATCATCACTCTCTTTTTCTTCATCTAGATCAAAATCTTCGACATTGAACATTGTTTTGTATTTCTTACATAACATGTTCATCGTTTTGTCCCCCTTGAACTTCTGCATACCATCTTTGATCGTCTCATATAACTCTCCTTTTTCTTTTGAAATTATTTCAAATTTCTCTTTAATTTTTGCATAAAACTCCTGTAAAACGAGTAAGTTGGATTAGTTTTTTAATCTATATTCAAAATTATATGTGATATTAGTTATCAGTATAAGTTATATCACCTGTGATACATATGACCTGTGTTATATCACAGGTGATATACTGCTTATGAGTACAAGTTCTCATCATCACAGATGTTTTATCACAGGTGATATACTACTAAAAACTCAAAAAAAAAATCATAACATTTATCACTGGTGATATACTACCAAAAATTGAAAAAAAAATTAAAAGTAACCTCTTTTGTTTCTGGTCTTTTGGGAGGCAATGGTTGATTGTAAACATCAGCTCCCTTGTATAAATCCAAACCAACTTGTTCTTCCTCAAGATCATACTCTCCATGGTGTTCCAGCTTTCCCAAGCATTTTTCTTTTGTTTCCATTACAATCCTCTTCTTCATTGCTTGAGTGTTCCAGCTTCTTATTGCTGGACGGTGACGGATTACTGGAAAGCTTGGGAAGTTGGTTGAGTCCAAGTAGAGCAGCTTTTTTATACAAAAAATAAATTCATGTTAGATTATAATATTTGTATGATATTGAATCACTTTTGACAAATATATAGAAACATGTAAAATGAATTACACATAAGAAGGTAATGGGCCCATAGTAGTAGTCTTTGCGCGACTTCACCTTATCCCAATTTTGCTTACTTATTTGTAAGCTTTCCAATATGTAACCACACCAGTCAATATCCTTTATATCATCTTCTTCTTTGACATGCATTAGCACTGTTTGTAGCACCTTTTCACCATTGTCTATTGTTCCCATCGTGCTTGCAAACAGAGTCAGGAAGTTAATTATGAAGATGAAATCAGCATCAAATGTGTTTGATATCTCCATGGATATCGCTGGTGGTGTGATTTTTCCTAGATGAGAGTACTGGTTTTTCCATTCTTGTATGAAAGCATCATCAGGTTCTCTTTCTTCTAGGTCTTGTAATTTCTTCCTTCCCATCGGGACACCTAGCATATCATTTATTTTTTGTCTTGTTGCCTTTATTGATCCTTTTTCCAATCTTAGTTCCATGCTTGGTGGATGGAAACTTTGTATCACATGGTACGCTAAAGCACCCGGAAGTTCAACTATAGGGAAGTTGATGAATCTCTCAAAACCAATGTCTTTCAAGCACTTTTTTCTTACATCTGATAAACCAACCATTGCATCATACAGAGCTTTAGGTGATGATCTGATTTTGCAGCTAGGATACATCACATCTTTTGTTGGTTTTTTTCTTTCTTTCCTTTTTCTTTTTTCATTTTTTTATGTTTAATCTTGACAATATCCTCCTCAGAATCTTCTTCTTCATCAGTTTCCAATTTTGTTTTTTTTGTTAGTTTTTTAACTCTCTCTCTCTCTCCCCTTCTCCTTCCTATCATTCTCCTTCTTCTTTTCAGCTTCTTCTCTTTTTTTCATTATGTTTTTTTTTACTTTAGATCTGCATAACTGCTTTACTCTTCTCCACTTTTGTTCTACAACAGGTTTTTGTTCTGATATGGATGTGCCTTTATCATATGCATATTTAAAACACATATAAGATATAATTCCCAAACTTATCACATGTGATACTCAGCATATCACATGTGATACTTAGCATATCATATGTGATATTTCACTAGAATATTAAGTATTACCTGTAATACAAAATAACATATTAGGTATCACCTGTGATACAGAATAACATATTAGTATTACCTGTGATACATATTAGTTATCTCCTGTGATACCTACTGAATCTTTGTATAAGTGAATGTTTTGCTATATCATATGTGATATAGATGTCAAGCCAAACAAAATTAGAAACGCTGTGTTTATGCCATTTAGACGAATTCGTCTTTTGCATCTTAGCCTAAGGTATGCCGAAGGTGTCTAATATGTATAAGCCATAGCCTATGCCTTAGCCTAACGCATCTTCTACGGCTTTGCCGAAGGCTTAGCCGCATAAGACGTCTTCGCCGCATAAGCCTTTACGGATTTGCCGAAGGCGTCTTCTGCGGCTAAGCCGAAGGATTAGCCGCATAAGACGCCTTCAATAAATGCTTCTAATATGTTTTTTTTATTTCAATATCTTCATCTGAATGTGTCTGTTAACTCTGAAAACCTAATTTCTAGTCACGTTTTATTTCAATATCTTCATAAAATCACTATAACTTCCATAAACATCAATTAATCAGTGTAAAATCATAATATCTTCAATATAATCTCAATAAACAGTACGTATCATTATCTAATCGTATGTGATAGTAAGAGATAGTAAAATAGTTGTTTAAAGAGTTTCAGTATACCTGAAATCGGATTGTTGACCGGTGTTTCCTTCATCCTTTTCGCCGGAGATTCCATTTTTTCCGATGGATTTGTGAAATGCGTATAGATCTGGCGTTTTTTAGGGCTTATTTTGATCGGTTTTTTTTGTGAGTAGTGTGTGTTTTTAGTGTGTGTTAGTTGAGAGAAATTATGAATCAATGCATGGGAGTTGTCCCTTGGTATGTGAGAATTTTATTGTTTGTAGAATAACTCCACTCTATTTTCGTAAGTTATTGATTTTATTTCAAAAGTAACACAAATGCTTTCCTATTAAAGAAATGTTTTTGGTCTTAATTTTTTTAAGACTTCTTTATTTAGAAAGTCCCAAATATAAACCGCTTCTTTTTCAAGGTTAACTTATTTATGACAGAATTGTTTACGAGATTATAAACCGCTTCTTTTTCATTAATAACCATATTGTATGGAAAGTACGTGCTGATGGAAGGCCAGGATGACCCACTAAACCATTCACCATTCCATGGTCCGTGCCGAAACTTGACCTCCAAACCATCTCTTAGTACGAAGTGAGGATAACCACGTGTGTCAATGCTCCAGGTGAATTCCCCTGTAGTTGGATCATGAATACTCTTCCATGATGTTAAATGCCATTCGGCGCCTGTTAAGTAATTTTTCCCAAGCTTCATCCCAGGTAGATTAGTATCCGTTGGATAGTCAAAACTCTCCCACAGAATCTTCATGCTATTTACATCCGTAATGACTAGATTTCCAGAGTCATAAAGCTGCGCAGTTGCATTTCCTGACGATGTTGAGTTGGATGACCACACTACATGATCGGTATAATTCTTGAGAACAAGATTTCCCACACTGTCAATCCTTAACATGCTTAATGATACATTGGTGAGGGGGTAGTCTCTGTTGGCAACCCAAATCACTGTTTTGACAGAAATTTTCTTATACCAAATACCAACGTAAGTGATATCTGAGCTACCTGGCTTGAAGAATCCCAGTTCAAATGTTCTAGCAGGAGATACCAGCGTGTCGGTTTCTGTCAAGAAGCTTGAGTCTGAGATGATGTTAATTTCGGCTGTGTATATTTTTTGCATGTGGAGTGAAAAAACTAGAAGAACTAGTATGGTTGCTTCCTCCATTAAAATCATTTCCATCAAGCTTCTCATTTTTTTTTTTTTATCTAATCTCTAGAATGGAATCAAAGTCTTATTATCACCTACTTACACAGTGAAGACTTGGGGTCAACAAGTCTTCTTGACAAAATGTCAATTCTCAAATGAACCCACAAAAACTTGTAATGCCATAAAGCCGAGGTTATCGTGACTTGTTCACATGACAAGTTGCCAAAGTAATTAATACCAGTCAAACAATATCATACAGTTTCTATACTATGTAATTAGCTTTCAACTAATATCCACTATAGGTAAATCAATGGATGAACTACATGCGAACCATGGTCAACATAACAAGTATGTATATGCATGGTTGCATGCTTTTGTGGTGGCACATTATAATATTAGATTTTCAATTTTTTTTAACAAGATTTTGAATTGTTAGACAATGTTCTAAGAAAATGAAGGGCAAAAGTGCCGAAATTGGGGTTAGGATGTTGTAAATAATCTTACATATTTGACTAAATCGTGTATAATCTACTTTTCATATAAAGTAACCAAAACACTACAGAAAATAGTATGGGTATGCAAAAAATCGAAAAACCGAATCTAAACCGAGGAATCAATGATAAATATAGAAGATAGTTTAGGCAGAAGAAGAAGAAATCTTAAAGAGAGAGAGAGAGAGAGTCTAAACCAAAAAAACCAAAACCGATTGAAAAACCGATGGTTTAGTTTTTATATTTTGGAAAAGTCGAATACGGTTCGGTTTGGTTTTAGCATATAAAACAAACCGAAAAACACCGAACCGACAAAATACATATAATCTTAAAACACGCTTGTTTATATTGCTTTTTGAATTGTCATTTAGGACACAAAAACAATTTCTTATATAATTTTTAGTAGCCATTAGTTTTACGTTGTATTTGATATGAACCGGATCGATAATGAGATAAAAGAACAATAAAGATAAATAATCGACGTTCGAGAGGTCGAATAAGCTCTCCCAATTGACACGAAATCAATAAACCATAATATTATTCAGCATAATCCCATTACAAACCCTAATCCCTATATATAAAAAGACTTAACTTGGTGACAAATTAAGAAAATACATTAGAGAAAACTAATTATAATAAGGTAACTAACTAATAATAAATAATAATAAGATACTGGAATACTAATATGGTTCGTATCAATACTCCGGTCTCCAAAAACACCTTGTCCTCAAAGTGTTGCTTCAACCGATCTTCAAGGTGTTAGTAGATGTTATATTGTGTAAACAACATGTTTACGCCATAATTTGCAAGTCAAAGTTTTGTTTTTTCTTAATCACTATTTCGATATGACCTTATTCCATGTACTCAACATTTAACGCTATACATGGTTTTTGTAGACAAGTTACCTCGCTCCGGCGGGATTAGGTATTGTTGTAGTCGACTAGCAACTGTCTTCTATTATCTTTTTTTTGAAAAAAGTTTTGATTGTTCGAAACTTCGATGTACACTTATTTCAGGATAAATCAAAAGAGAAAGGATGACATTTAATCTGGGACCAAATTACATTTAACTGTGAATCTTTTCCCTGACATTTTAGCATTAGTTTTTTCTTATTTTTGTCAATTCCATTCAATTACTAATACTGTATGAGATTTAGGAGTCCATGTTTATTTTCCTCTTTAAGTTTTCAAGTGCTTAACATGTTTGACGCCCCGCTAATTACAAATTCTGACTCCGTCCTTACGTCCTGCATAATTCTTTGAATGGTAGCAATTAAGTCCCCTTTTTTCTCAGGGAGACAACAGAGATTGGTAGTGAAACTGATTATCTAGTGAATAAATGTCAATTATCCCACTTTGAATGAGCTAGGAAACTTTAAAGTAACTTCGATTTATGACTATATAAGATATGATGTCCCTTTTAACCTATTTATTCTTGGCTTTTGCAAAAGATTGTATAGAAATTTAATCTTATGTCGTACGTAAAAGTTTGGAACGGACATATATATAAACTTGTACATGAAGGTAAGAAGAAAAGGAACGCAAACACGCTATAATGGAAGTATCATAAGTGCTTTCTATCGGGCAGCTATCTTTGTATTAAAAGTTAAGTCATTGCTTGAACTTGTTGGATAAGAGGTTGAAGAGATATCAGTACCAAGTAAGTTCCGATCTGTGAAAAATGCTGGCTGTTTAGGTTTGGGCAATGCAACTTCATTGCCTAACATGAAAACCACCGACGACATGTTTGGCCTGTCTTCTGGACTTTGTTGTACACATAATAAGCCAACTTCTATCGATCTTAAAACTTCCGATGGATTGCTTGCCTCAGCAAAACTTGAATCCAGGAGTTCCATTGACTTTCCTTCACTATGCATCCTCCATGCCTAAATATAAATACGGATTTAATTATTAGGCAGTAGAGTTATGCCAGATAAATTTGAAAATCAAGCAACTTACATGTCCAATAAGATTGTTGTTATGCTCAGAATGAACAAATCCCCTGTTTCTCTTCCCACTCACAATCTCCAGTACTAATACACCAAAGCTGAAAACATCTGACTTTATTGAGAAAAGACCATCTAGCGCATACTCTGGTGACATGTAACCGCTATACATAGAATAATGTTTACAAGTCTTAATTAAAGAACTTAACAAAAAGCGAATGAAGATAAACCAGAATGTTGTATCTTACTAGGTACCAACAACTCTTTCGGTGTTAGCTTCAGTTTCATTTCCTCCAAAGCTTCTAGCTATCCCAAAGTCTGATATTTTTGGGTTCATATCCACATCTAGTAGAATATTGCTAGCTTTAAGATCTCTGTGAATGATTCTTAATCGTGAATCTTGATGAAGATAAAGAAGTCCTCGCGCAATTCCTTTGATGATGTTGAATCTCTTTGTCCAATCAAGGAGTGTGCTTTGCCTTTTATCTGCACATGCATCATGTAGGTTTAGTTGTTCAAAGTATCATACCGTAGTAAGTTACTATTTTCGATTTAATGGAAATTATATGATACTGACCAAATATAAACTCGTCTAAGCTTCTATTTGGCATGTATTCATATATCAGCAACTTCTCGTCCCCCTTGATGCTACACCCGAGGAGCTTGACAAGATTCCGGTGCTGAAGTTTTGAAATGCATATAACTTCATTCATGAACTCATTAATTCCTTGACTGGAAGTCTTTGAGAGACGTTTAACTGCAATTTCTTGCCCATCTTCAAGCACTCCCTGAAGATTACCAATTTTTATGTGAAAACTATACAAAATTCAAAGGTAACTATCATTCATATTTTTTTGTATCAATGGCACGCTTAAACATTTTAGCTTCATAATTTTGTTATCTATAATGAATTAGAATGTTGCTCTAACAATTATAGTCAAATGGACGAATCATAATGTGACGCTATACTCAGCAAACTGAATTTAAATAAATAAGATTCTTCATTTACCTTATAGACCGGTCCAAATCCGCCCTCTCCAAGTTTATTATCGAGTGAAAAATCAGCAGTAGCTTTAGCTAAGCTAGAGAAGCTAAACAATGGTAGCTCCATGGCTTCTCTCCCACTTTCACCTACATTTAGTGACCCCCCTGTGCGTTAATAATAGAAAACCCGTCAATCTGGTTGAACCTGCTCACAGAATAAAGACTATTCTGAACCATTTAGCATATTTATTACTTTAGGTTTTAATTTCTTAAATCGATTCTGATCACTTTATCGCTAAAACTCTACAAATATCGTACCATCCTCAGTTTGTGGGGAAAGATGTCTTTTTATCCAAGCATACCACAACCATGTGCTCAAACTTATCACAAAAACCGCCAAAAAGACTCCAATCAAGATGATTT
The DNA here is from genome assembly GCA_021014915.2 of Artemisia tridentata subsp. tridentata. NCBI lineage: Eukaryota > Viridiplantae > Streptophyta > Magnoliopsida > Asterales > Asteraceae > Artemisia > Artemisia tridentata. The sequence continues at coordinate 73,908,392 of CP139505.1, forward strand.
TGATGTTTGTTCCTCCGTCCTTTTTGAAAACCGATGGAGCAAGTGCATGACCTTAACACGAAAAGTCAAAAACAACATCGTTAATCAACTTACAGACTCATAACAACCATGAAAGTAACCAGAAAGATTACATGATAGTGGATGTATATTTTTTTTTTCATTATTTGAAACAAACATGAACAAAGCATAACTTAACGTATTCAAGTAGTTACCTAATTCGGAGGAAGCCATTCTCACAAATATATCTTGACCACCCGTCGAGCATGCCCTGATATCTAATAGGTCATTGAACCAAAGCAAGCAACCACTTCCTTCGCCTCTGATATCAGTATTTGCATATGCCGTACAAGTGCAGTTCTGTAGGCATATTGCTTTACATTCCGTTAAAGACATTGTATTGTTAAACCACGATGTCTGTGTATCTGGCAATTTTACATTAGAATACTTGATAAACCCATCTGTTCCATTTTTGCAATCCAACAGTATTCTCCTCACACAACCACCTGTCCAGTCTCCTGTTGCCCAACCCCTTTTGTTTATCGGCTCAAATTTTTCCTCATCTAAGCACGAACATTTCTGCACGTATTCAGTGTTGCAGCTTCCATAAGGGCCACAGATATTGTACGTGTCACAAATATCTTCTGGTGTTGCCGAAATAACCTCCCATATTTTCTTATTTTCTTGCCACACCGAAAATTCAAATTTACCAGAAGAATTTAAGGTGGACTTCGATATGACAGAATTGTTTACCAGATTATAAGAAACAACCGCCTCTTTTTCATTAATAACCATATTGCATGAAAAGTATGTGTTGATGGAAGTCCAGGATGACCCACTAAACCGATCACCATTCCATGGTCCGACCCGATACGTGACCTCCAAACCATCTCTTTGTTCAAACTGAGGATAACCACGTGTGTCAATGCTAAAGGTGAATTCCCCTATAGCTGGATCATGAATACTCTTCCAGGATGTTAAATTCCATTCAGCGCCTGTTAAGTAATTTTTTCCCATCTTCATGCCAGGTAGAATAGTATCCGTAGGATAGTCAAAACTCTCCCACAGAATCTTCATGCTATTTACATCCGTAATGACTAGATTTCCTGAGTCATAAAGCTGCGCAGTTGCATTTCCTGACGATGTTGAGTTGGATGACCACACTACATGATCGGTATAATTCTTGAGAACAAGATTTCCCACACTGTCAATCCTTAACATGCTTAATGATACATTGGTGAGGGGGTAGTCTCTGTTGGCAACCCAAACCACTGTTTTAACAGAAATTTTCTTATACCAAATACCAACGTAAGTGTTATCCGAGCTACCTGGCTTGAAGAATCCCAGTTCAAATGTTCTTGCAGGAGATACCAGCGTGTCGTTTTCTGTCAAGAAGCTTGAGTCTGAGATGATGTCAATTTCGGCTGTGTATATTTTTTGCATGTGGAGTGAAAAAACTAGAAGAACAAGTATGGTTGCTTCCTCCATTAAAATCATTTCCTTCAAGCTTCTCATTTTTTTTTTATTTTTTTTTTATTAAATCTAATCTCTAGAATGGGTTCAACAAGTCTTCTTCACAAACTGTCAATTCTCAAATGAACCCACAAAATGTTGTGGTGCCACAAAGCCGAGGTTATCGTGACTGGTTCACATGACAAGTTGCCAAAGTAATTTTTTTTAATACCAGTCAAAATCATAGAGTTTCTATACTACGTATGTAATTAGCTTTTAATTAGACTAAAGTCCAAAATACACCCCTATTGTTTGCCTATTGTTACACCATACATCTTTGGTCAATAAGTTGGCTCATTTACATTCATCAGTTAGTAAAGTCAGCCACCATACCTCTGAGAACTAACGGTGCAAATTATTTCTCCGTTATCTTCTAACACAAGAGAAAATATTTGCATCGTTAGTCCTCATGATGTATAGTGACTAACGTTTATTTTTTTTTCCTAATGTATAGTGACTAATGTATATCAAACTATCATCATTTACATGGTGCTCTAGTAGACAAAAGAAAGTCCCCATTAAGTGGATTGATTGGATATGTAACCCTTGGAATGCTATTTCATCTTGTTTGTAGCTTTTCTAGCTTCTTGCTAGTTTAGTCTTATTTATATATACTAGCAGTGTACCCACGCAATGTGGCGGCGAGTACCCTGTGACTATATTTTGCGGCGAGCAAATGTTATTCGGTTACACGTTTTTCCTACAATAACTGTACAAATGAATAATAATTTAAATTAGAATAACTTTATGCAATAACAATGCAAAGTATTTCATATCCAAATTTTCTGGACATGATTAAGATCATGATGATCACATATATATGAAATACAAAATACTCACATTTTAATGTATTTTTTCAATTTTATATGTTACAAGTATTAATATGGTGGTTAAACATTTTTTTTCCAATTAAATCACTTATTTGATCATTAATATGACGGTTACAAGTTTTGAGGTTACAAGTATTGATCAAGTTTTGAAATCTTTTCATAACAAGCAAGTTTAGAAGTCCGAATTTTTAAACCTTGATAATTATGGAATAGTTCCAAATGATTTATATATTACGGAGTAGTAGAGATTTGTAACACCAACATTTGTCTCGTCATTTTTATTAATATCTCAATTCAATAGTCACTAAATGCAAATTTGTAACTGCAAATGATAATAAAGCAATTTAAATGTCCTTTCAAAAAACGAAAAAAAAAAAAAAAAAAAAAAAAAGCAATTTAAATGTGCATTAGTAGTGTTTTTGTTATGCAAATACACGAGACTTGATCCCTTTTCAAGTACATAAGACTTCATCCAATTGTGTTACCATTTTATTATTAAATTTCCAAAATAAACTGGAAAAATAAAAATAAAAAGGATACCTATCTTATTATCTACTTATCTATCTAATATGTAACGTAACATAACAATCAATAATTATCTATTACGCAGTATTAAATTTCCAAAATAAGTAACACTTTTAATATTAATTATACGCATGGGGATGTTTTTTCAGCAAGTTGGTTCTCACTTTTTCTTCAACTGCTTTCTTACATTGGACATCCCATTTAACAACCCACTTGGATTTTCTTAGAAAGGTCTTTTTTCTTCATATACTTCAAGCATGAGGCGTTTTATTTTGCAAATGGAAAAAATGGTACATACCAACGGACCAATCAGGGCCGTTGGATCAAAAAAACAAATTTTAATAATAAAAAACACGGAGGGACCAAAGTTGCCAACCCGGCAAAGTTACCCCAACAAACCCCCTTTCTCTCTCAAAATCACCCCTAACTTTCCACCGCCATTAAAACACCAAAATCAACCAATTTTTACCGTTAAAATCATCAAAAAATCACAAAAATGGAAGAATCATCAATTGCGCAAGCAGATCCCCCAAAAAAACAGGTTCAAAATGAACCTACTGAAACTGAAAATGAAGGTACGACTAATTATTTACTAGTTTTATTAGTATCTCTAGTGATTTTGTACTTATTTATGAATAATATCGATCATTATGAACATTTTGTGTATTTTTTGTTAATTTTTGATGTGATACTGTGATGCATGTGATGATTATCAACTTATTTGAGTTTTATAAGATGTTATTTATTTAGATTATACAGTTTTTGTTGATTTTATATATTTTTTGAGATATTTTTATAATAATGTGATGAATGTTGTGCTTTTCTTCAGTTTTTGTTAGTTTATCACTAGTGATAAAAAGCATTTGTAGTTATTTTATTCAGTTTTTGGCAGTAGAAGATCTGTGATGATGATAAAATAGATGTCATTCAATTTTTGGTATTATATCACTAGTGATAAAAAAATTGTAATGCATTACTTCAGTTTTTGGTAGGTTATCACTAGTGATAAAAAGCAGTTGAAGCTATTTAGTTCACTTTTTGCTAGTAGAAGATCTGCGATGATAACGAAACATTTGTAGTGACTCACTTCAATTTTAGGTAGCATATCACCAGAGATAAAACAGTTGTAGATGTCTTATTCAGATTTTGGTAGATTATCACCAGAGATAAAACAGTCGTAGATGTCTTATTAAGATTTTGGTAGATTATCACCAGAGATAAAACAGTTGTAGATGTCTTATTCAGATTTTGGTAGATTATCACCAGTGATAAATCAGTTGTAGATGTCTTATTCAGTTTTTGGTAGGTTATCACCAGTGATAAAACAGCTGTAGATGTCTTATTCAGTTTTTGGTAGGTTATCACTAGTGATAAAACAGTTGTAGATGAGCACTTGTACTGATAACTAGTATATATATGATGAGAGACTAATTTTGTGCTTTTTGAAAAAACGTAGATTCTGATACTTTTGCGGATCAGGGCTCGATAACAGCTTTAAGCGATTAGTTTATGTTAATAAATCTTTAAACAAAAAAATTGCATACATTATCTTAATATATGTAAAATTCTGAATGCAGTTCTGAAAACACTGGCATTCTTGAATCCATCTCCAGAGATTCACACAAATAAAGGTATATTGTAACATCTAAGCATGTCTACTTTAGAAGAATTAAGTGTGATAAAAAACTGAATGTATGCGACGTATTAATTTGACATTTAGGTTCTGTGTTTGTATACTTGCGGTAATGAATACGTATACTTGCAGTAATGAATGTTATAAATTATACAGCGCATACACATTCAAGGTTTATTTATCACATATCATATTCATAAACTTATTTGGATTTGTTTTATGCAGGTTTGAGTGGTAGGTTATCACTAGTAACAGCACCTAATCCACCAATCTTAGTTACACCAATAAACCAAAGGTCACCTGCCGAAAAAACAACTGAAGGCACACCAACACCAACACCAACACCAACACCACCAACCGTTGAAGAAACAACTGACGTGTTAAGACACAATAGTCCAACAGATTCAGGGATTGTTCTGGCAACTTTGCAAAGAAAAAAGACTATTGGAAAGAAAAAACCAAAAGGAGGAAAGGAGGCAAAAGAAGACAATGAAGAAGAAGAGGCAGAGGCTACAAAAAAGAAGGTTGAAAAGGCAACGAAAGACATTGTCAAGAAAAAACCAACAACAAAGAGAAAAATAACAGAATCACCAAGTGCGACAACAAGAAGCGCTACCAAGAAACAAAGATTAGAAGAAGAAGAAAAGGAACAGCAAAACAAGAAAAAAAATGAAAAGAAAAAGAAACAGGAAGAAAAAGTTGAAAAAAAGAAGGTTGAGAAAAGGAAAGTTGAAATAGTGAACGTTAAAAGGAAAAGAGTTGAAAAAAGGAAGAAGGTTGCAGAGGATGATACGGAAGATGAAGAAGTTGTAGTAGAGAAAAGGAAGAAGGGTAAGAATAAGAGAAACAAAAAAGAGGAAAAGGAAGAGATGGAAGATGAAGATTTTGTTTTAGATAAAAAGAAGGATAAAGAAAAAGGGTAAGAAAAAAATAGAGGAAAACTTCAAGAGGTTAAGATCAAAGACGACTGCAAAACCATTTTATGATGCTACACATGCATTGACCACAGAGAGAAAACAAAGGGTCAGAGAGATGGGATTTGGATCATTAATTGGGTTTCCAATCGAAAAAGTTCCTGGAAAACTCCCATACTTTGTCTTGAAAAACTTGGATGTGGAGACAATGGAGATCAAGTTACCAAATGGCGGGATAATCCAAATAACTCCAAAAAAAATCAGAGAAGCACTGGGAATACCGATGGGTAACAAATCATTCTATGCTAAGAGACCAAGGCTGACACAGGACACAATGTACTGCAGATTCATGGCGCAGCTCCCAAAAAAGCAAAGGAACAGAACAACAACAATGTTATCTAATGTAATTCAAACAACGGAAGGAACAGACTTCCTTTTTGATTTGAATTACTTGATGCTTTTTGCAAACTGCCTTGTGAATTGCGATAATTCATCTAGATTGAAGTATCATGTCCTGGAAAACATACAGTCACCCGAAGACATACCAAACATCGATTGGTGCACATTCATTTGGAATGTCTTAAAAGAAAGCAAGAAAGGCTGGAATGATACCACGGTTGAGAATTGGTACTACGGACCGAATCTGACGTTCACGGTAAGTAACAGTTAAATTTAAAAATAAACTTTCTATGAAATGTGATGTACAGTATCACCAGAGATAATTTCATAATTTTATTTTTTATAATTGAGTAAAAAGCTTATAAAAAACATATCACTGGTGATACTAGACATATATAATCAACAGGCTAAACTAAATAAGCATCTAGGATTAGTTGATAGGTATGCAAATAATTATCAACAGCTAAATATACCACTATCATCAAAAAGCTGATAGTGGTATATTGCTTATTAGTAACGCCGTTAGATTTAACAGCTTAAACATGATGATAATTGTGCAGTATCACCAGTGATATGTTTAGCTTTTGAACATGATGATAATTGTGCAGTATCACCAGTGATATGTTTAGCTTTTCATGAAAACTATAAAATAATTTCAGAACATGAAAGCCCATTAATGGAAGTTTTGTTTCATTGAAAACAGCTCATTTACTTGCATTACACCAAATTTGAGGAAATGGACGTCCCACGAAAATGGCCAGCAATAAAAAACTAGAACACAAGTCTATTACAGGCAAGGGAGGACATGGAAATATATAATGGAGAGATTGGAAAGGTGATGGTAATAGAAGAAGATGAAAACAGTAAAAAAAATGAAGATGAAAAGCTGAGACAGGTAAGATATCACTAGTGATAAATTACCTTATTGAATGATATCACTAGTGATAAATGCTTATGTATTTTTTTTTTTTTTGTTTTTTGTTTTTTGTTTTTAAATACAGGATATATATGACACAATAGAAGAAAGCTTTAAAAGAGTTTTAAGAGAGAAAGAAGAGTTACAAAATTCAATCAAAATAAGCATGGAGATGTACGAAGGAGATGAAACGATAGGGAGGTTTATACAAAGGTTCAACTCAGAATTTAATATAGGAATAACAACTGATAAATTCGGGAGATTGATAAACGATAAGGCAGGGCCTAGTCGAAGAGAAGATGAAGAAAGAAGTGATGAAAGTAATGATGATGGAGAAGGTGGAGAGGATGAAAGTGATGATAATAGAGAAAGTGAAGAGGATGAAAGTGATGATAATCAAAGAGGTAATGATGGTGGAGATGGTTCAACTGATGAAGATGAAGAAGATGATGACGGAGAAGAAGACAGAGAATCTACTGAAACTGAAAAAGAAGGAGAAAAATTGGATGAAAACATAAACGATGCTGCCAAAGAAGCTGCAGCGAAAGCAAAGCAGGAAACAGAAAAGGTTAGATATCTTGAATAGTTATTATTTGTATGCAGTATCACTAGTGATAAGATTCTTATATATACATAATTTTTTCTTTTAATTAAACAAAAAAGAAGAAACAAAAGAAGCAATCTAATAGTTTTTAATTTTTAAATAAAACAGGCCGCAGAAGCTGATGCAAAAAAACAGAAAGAAGCAAAAGAAGAAATGCTTCAAAAGCAAAAAGAAGCCGCTGAGAAAGCAAGAAAAGATGAAATAAAAAAGGTAAATAAAAAAAAAAAAAAAAAACTAATATCTCAAGTGATACACTATAATAACTTGTTATTTTTTACCAACAGAAAGAAGCAAACAAAAAGAAAGAAGCAGAAGAGAAGAGCAAAGCAGAAGCAGAAGAGAAGAAGAAAGAAGCTGCTGCGAAGGAAGAAGCAAACAAAAAGAAAGAAGCAGAAGAGAAGAAGAAAGAAGCTGCTGCGAAGGAAGAAGCAAACAAAAAGAAAGAAGCAGAAGAGAAGAGCAAAGCAGAAGCAGAAGAGAAGAAGAAAGAAGCTGCTGCGAAGGAAGAAGCAAACAAAAAGAAAGAAGCAGAAGAGAAGAGGAAAGCAGAAGAGAAGAGCAAAGCAGAAAAAGAGAAAGCTGAAAAACAGGCAGCAAAAGAAGCTGCTATGAAAGAAGAAGCAAAGAAAAAAGAAGAAGCAGAAGATAAGAGGAAAGCAGAAGAGAAGAAAAAAGCAGAAAAAGAGAGAGCTCAAAAAGAGGAAGAAAAGAAAGCAGAACAGAAGAAGAAAGCAGCAGCAGCTGCAAAGGAGCTTAATGAAAAGAGAAAGGTGAGATACTTTTGATGGTATGAAAATATACATGCAATTATTTTTTTGTTTTTACATGTTCTTTGCTTTTAGAATACCAGGAGATACTATCACCAGTGATACCAGTGAGGTATCACCAGTGATACCTCATATGAATGTGATATCACCAGTGATACCAGTGATACCAGTGAGGTATCACCAGTGATACCTCATATGAATGTGATATCACCAGTGATACCAGTGATATTACCAGTGATACCTCATATGAATGTTTTCTATTTATGTCATATCTGATAAATGGTTGATGAAACAGCTTGCATATTTACAATATACATGCAATTATTCGTGAGTGGTATGTTTTTGTTTCCATTTACGTTGTTGACATATAGTTTGATTTAACTTATTTTCAAAATGGAAAACATTTATGATCAAACTTTAATTTTATTTTGAAAATGGAACAGGCTGAAAGAGAAGCTGCAAAACAAGCAAAAGTTCCATAACAGGCTGAAAGCCCATCAGTTCAAGTAAAACCATTCGGAACTGGAAAGGACATTGATGAAGAAAACATCGAAAAAGAAAAAAAAAGAAGGAAAAAGGATTGTTAAACCATCAATGTACTTAAAGTCACCGTATAATAACAAAATGGCTAATGTGATGGAGCCATTGACAGAAGATGAAACACTGTTAGCATACAGCATGTTTTCAACACAAGGAGACATCCTGTAAGATTCTTATATTTTGCTGCTTATACTTTAAACTATGATATTATCACCAGTGATATTCTATACATAACAAATAAACTGACATTTATCACCTGTGATACTAAAATACAGAGACGAAGTGTTTGATGATGGAAAGGGAACAGTAGTACCAAGAATAACGATGCAGACACTTTCGACAGATATACAAATAGATAGCCAGGTAATTGACGCATTTTTTGCAGTGATGAATGCGGAAGAGAGAAGCAAAATAAACAAAGAAAAGAGACGATACTACTTACCATTGGCTGCAACGGTAAATATCTAGATTTTCTATGCGTTTAATAACAAAAAATTCATTATGAATAATCTTTTATCTCTTGTGATAAAATAGCATCAAGAGATTCAGAAGAAGGAAAGAGACCTGAACGCACAGATAGAGATTTTTTTGGAAATAATCAACAAGGATAAAAAATGTTACAAATTGAGAGATGTACACCTCATATTCTTCCCAATCATTGCTCATGGTCATTACTATGTAATAGTTTTCGACCTTGAGAAAGGTGGTGCTCTAATATTGGACAACAGTATTTCTCTGATGGTGATTACGAAGGAAAATACAAAGAAATCTTTGTTTTTGTGGTAAGCAACGCCTGGACTGATCTCTATTTGATTTTTGTTTTATTTGGATTAATATCACTAGAGATAGATTTTATTTTATTTGAACACTTTTTATTCTATTTGCAGAAAGAGATACTTGTCCATTACTTGATTAGAACTCAACATCCAGCATCGAAGAAAGTAATTAAAGAAGCGCCACCAAAGATACCAAGGATGAGATGGAAAACCAAAAAAAACAAGATAGATTGTGGCCTCTATATGATGATGCATATGGAGATGTTTCAAGGAGAAATTGGACAAAAATGGAAGACAGACATCAAGGACGAAAACAACAGACAATATGCTGAACAGATCAAAAGGATGAGGATGAGGTATGCAGCCAAGATCCTCTTGAGTGAGGTGAACAAGAATATCAAGATGGTCTCAGATTTCGCAATAAAGTTTGGTAAAGAAAACACTGATAAAGAAAAGATGAAGATCATGGTTGAAGCAGCTATGAAGAAAAGGGCAGCAGAAGAAAAGAATTAGTTGACTTCCATGCTTTTCCAAAGACAATTTATTTTCAAAGACAATTTATGTTTATGTTTTGTGTATTTTAAATTTCTAAACAATGTTGGTTAAACTAGGATTAAGAATTCGATAAGCACTGCCGAGCCACGGAATGTGACGGACAACTGTCCAAGTTTGGGGTTACCTAAGAATGACGGGAGGCTCTATTAGGTCCTGAACCACATTCCCTGGTGGTGGAAATTGTGCTATATTTTGTTCTGGATTTTGCGGAATCTGAATGCATCTAGGATTAGCTGATAGCTATGCAAAAAAAAAAAAAAAAAACGATGGTATCTTTGTATTATCTTTCATCTGGATTTTGGGAAATGAAGACAGATGCAGTTTATTATTTATGGTTTTAAATATACATGCAATTATTTTTTTGTTTTTACATGTTCTTTGCTTTTAGAATACCAGGAGATACTATCACCAGTGATACCAGTGAGGTATCACCAGTGATACCAGTGAGGTATCACCAGTGATACCTCATATGAATGTGATATCACCAGTGATACCAGTGATATCACCAGTGATACCTCATATGAATCTTTTCTATTTATGTCATATCTGATAAATGGTTGATGAAACAGCTTGCATATTTACAATATACAAAATTTGATGCAATGAATGTACAAATGAAAAGTTTATTCTTTATGGTTTTAAATGCCTTTGAATTATATAAACCAGTGTGTGATTTTGAATGTATCACTGGTGATACCAGTGAGGTATCACCAGTGATACCTCATATGAATGTGATATCACCAGTGATACCATTGATATCACCAGTGGTACCTCATATGAATGTTTTCTATTTATGTCATATCTGATAAATGGTTGATGAAACAGCTTGCATATTTACAATATACAAAGTTTGATGCAATGAATGTACAAATGAGAAGTTTATTCTTTATGGTTTTAAATGCCTTTGAATTATATAAACCAGTGTGTGATTTTGAATGTATCACTGGTGATACATCATATTTTGTATCGCTGGTGATAACTAAAATATCTTTGGGCAAGTCTCTAAGCAGAAACTCTTTGGGCCAGTCACTAAGCCCAAATTATATTTAATTATTGGACTATTAAAGAAATAAAAACTTAGCCCATAAAAATCTTACTAACATTTGGCTATTAAAAAATAAACAAAAAATAAAAATAAAAACTAGACATAAATTAGAAAAAATAAAAATACAAAGACCAAAATTGTAAAACTAAAATTAATCAAATCACAAGAGATAAAAAAGAATAGACACAAATTAGAGAGAAAAAAAAATATATATATATATATATACAAGGACCAAAAAAGAGTTAAATTGAACAAAAAAAACCCAAATTCCCAAATACCCCCAATTCCTTATTCTACCGTTATGCCCTAGATCTGCAACATAAACTATCAGACAAAACACACACACACACACACACACACACCATCAATACGTATAAAAATCAAATTGTGAATCTATACGTATAAACATGAATGAATCGGAAGCTGAAAAAAAAGATAAGGGGAAGAAAATTGAACAAAATGTGGATAATGGTATGACAATCATTTCAATCAAATTTAACTATTTTCTGTTATTGTTTCCTTTGATTATTTTCTGTTTAAATTTGATTTTTAGGTCTTTAATATGTTAGTTAAACTTCTGTCAATCAAAATCCTACCTTATTATGGACTCTTTTAGCTTAAAAATCAAAATAGACTACTTTAAGGGGTGTTTGGTACCAGTGGCGAAGCTTGCCAAGTTTTAGTGAATGCTTGCAATAACCATATGTACGATTCAGTAGTCTCATTCTTAAGAAGACCAGAAATGGGGGGTCGAAATTTCGGGATCTAATATACCGAAATTTCACAATTAAAATGGGGGGTCGAAACCTAATATACCGAAATTTTTCTACACGAAAACTATATACCCCTTATATCGCAAAAAAAATTTCGAGGGGTCGGGCGCCCTCCCCCCCCCCCCCCCCCCTATAAAGCTTCGCCCCTGTTTGGTACATGTTAATTATAGTTGTTATAGTTGGTTTATTGGCTTATTGTTAATTATCTATCTATGTTATCAATCTTAGCTTTTTAATTTAGCTTTCGAGTAGCATTTGGTTAGCTTAAATTAGGGTCATTAGACTGTTTTTTGAATAAGCTTTGGTCTTAAAAATGCAGAAAATAAAACAGAAGAAACAAAACCAAAAAGACAAAAACAGTTGCCAAGATTAACATGTAAGAAAAGACGATTTGGAATGCAATTAGCAGAGCAACAAAAACAATTAGAGGAAAGAAAGAAAGAGAAAATGCTGATGAAGGAAGAAAAGTTAGAAGCGGCAAAATTAGAAGCAAAGGGTGAAAAGGAAGCAGCAAAGAAGAAAAAACCAGAAGAAAAAACTAAAGAACAGGTTAGTATCACTGGAGATACAAAGTTTGATGCAATTATTTTTTTGTTTTTACATGTTCTTTGCTTTTAGAATACCAGGAGATACTATCACCAGTGATACCAGTGAGGTATCACCAGTGATACCAGTGAGGTATCACCAGTGATACCTCATATGAATGTGATATCACCAGTGATACCAGTGATATCACCAGTGATACCTCATATGAATCTTTTCTATTTATGTCATATCTGATAAATGGTTGATGAAACAGCTTGCATATTTACAATATACAAAGTTTGATGCAATGAATGTACAAATGAGAAGTTTATTGTTTATGGTTTTAAATGCCTTTGAATTATATAAATAAGTGTGTGATTTTGAATGTATCATTGGTGATACTTTAAATGTAAATGTTGATAAACAAATTGCTAATGTCGTATAACATTTTTTACGTTATACCACAGGCTGAAAAAGAAGTTGCCGAAGAAACAAAAGAAGCTGATAAAGAAGATGGAGCAAAAAGAGAAGAAAAAGCAAAAGGGAAAAGAAAAATAGACGAAACTGAAGATGATGATGAAAACGAAGAGATGGACAGAAATGTTAAAAAGAAGCGAAAGGTTTATACAATGTTGAGGGCAAGGACAACAGTTAACCACCTTTTTGAAGCAACGCATGGCCTAAGCGTTGAAAGAAAGAAAGTAATAAGAGAAATGGGGTTCGGAGACTTGATAGATTTTACAATCAATGAAGTACCAAAACGGCTAGCATTTTATGTAGTAGACAGCCTCGACGTTGAAACAATGAACCTTAGGCTTCCAACGGGTAACTTACAACTTTCTCCACAAACAGTGAATGTAGTTCTTGGGTTACCAAAAGGATCAAGAAGGTTGGAAAGAACTCAAGGACAAAGGGAAAAGAATGATCGATTTGAACAAGAATGGAAGGATCAATACAAAGATGAAATCAAGTTGACAACAAAAAGCAATATCAAACCAGATAAAAAAGACAAGAAACACAGACTTTATGTTCAAAATGAACTTTCTAATGCTAGTTGCAAATACATTGGGAGAATGTGATAAGAACAATGTTGTAAAAACCATGGTATTGGAAAACGTACTTGAAGAAGATGACGTGGCAGAAATAGACTGGTGCAGATACGTGTATAAATGCGCAACATCATCAAAAAATGATTGGGCAAAAAGAAAGAAGGATAGGACAGAGGTGGTCTATTACGGCCCAGTAACATTCTTGATGGTAACTCCTAAATATTTATTTGTTTTTTCTTTTAACACAACAAATTATGATTGAAAAAATATACATGCAATTTTTTTTTGTTTTTACATGTTCTTTGCTTTTAGTATACCAAGAGATACTATCAATTACTTTCATTTGTTAAAAAAGAACATATGAGGTATCACCAGTGATACCTCATATGAATGTGATATCACCAGTGATACCAGTGATATCACCAGTGATACCTCATATGAATGTTTTCTATTTATGTCATATCTGATAAATGGTTGATGAAACAGCTTGCATATTTACAATATACAAAGTTTGATGCAATGAATGTACCAAGAAGGATACCGGCTTTCAAAAGCTGGAACGCAAACTTGCTGAAAAGTAGGGAGACTATTGAAATGGATAGAATAAAATACTTTGGGATGGTGGAGATTTTAGGAGGTGTAACTGGTCTAAATGAACAAGAAGAAACAGCTCAAAAAGAGGTGAGTGTATGATATCTCTAGTGATATTAGATCATAATATGCAGAATATTATTTTATGACTTTAAAAGTATAACAAATGATTTAATAGACTTTCAATTGATTTACAGGAAATTTATCAGATGTTAGATGATAAAATAGAAAGCATTTTGAGTGAGAAAGAATTGATTGAAGCAACAATAATAGATACTATATACAAGTTTGGAAATGAAGGAAGGATAAACCAAATTAGAGAGAGATTGAATCAGATTTTCATAAACCCAAAAGGTAATTTCAAAGGAAGAAGTCCATTCTGTTCATCATCAACAGAATCAAGTGGTATCAAATTTGCAACAAGTGATGATGAAGATGACAACAATGGAGATGAAAACGCAGAATGTGGAGAAGAAAACAGAGAACGTGGAGAAGAAAATAGAGAATCTATGATAGTTGACGATGATGACGTTGACAAACATGATGCCACAAATGATGAAAATGGAGAATCAAAATTTGATGATGGTGCGCAAGGCAATGGAAACGAGGGGAGCAGTAGGATAAAGAATGAGGCTCAAGGGGAAAATGAGGGGAGTAGTAACTTAATGGATGTACGTGAAGAAAACAATGAGGTAACAAGTCAAAAAAAGGAGGATGGCGAAAAATTTCAATATCAAATGAAATATTCTGATGATTATATTTTTGAAGAATTGGCGAAAAAAACTGATGAAGAACTTCAAAGAGAATTGAGAGAAGCGAAAGAGAAAGAAGCCAAATTGGCTTCAAATAAACTTGACGACTTAACTGATGAAGAAATTTTCGCAGCTTTCCAAGATCATGAATGGCAGACATTTGGGACTCAGAAAAAAGTAGAAGAAAAACAAACGGATAAAGCAGCAGATGAATCTTCAAAAACAGAAAAAGAAAAAGAAGAAGAAGGTCCATCTAGTTGTAACAGTAGGGAGCACATTTATGAGTTCACACCAGGATCTATGCCTTCATTTAATCTAGGGTTTGATACCCCGGAAGAACAATCGATACCATTCAAGAAAACAGAATCAGATAAAGATGATGAAGAAAAGCAATATAGGTGCCTGCAATCACCCTATTTATACAAAAGGGTCAGCACGACAGAAGATATTACAAAGGATGAAATACTGTTGGCAAGAAGCATCTTTTGTATGCAAGGAGACGAAGCGTAAGATTAACTTTAAATCTTTATGAAATTTACTTGAATTTATCACAATTAATAAATAATTTGTAGTTTCTTACAGTTTTCACATGCTATTTTGTAAAAACAGAGAGCAAGTTTTCGACGACAACCATGCAGGATTAATGAGAATGAATGTCCAATCACTAGCACCAGGGTTGAAAATTGAAAGTCCTGTAATAGACACCTTTGCTTCAATACTAAATTATGAGGAATGGAAATCAGAGAAAGAAGTAAAGAGGCATTACTTTTATACATCAATGATGGTACGATAAAGTTTGATTCAATTACTTTCAATTGTTAAAAAAGAACACATGAGGTATTACCTGTGATACCTCATATGAATGTGATATCACCAGTGATACCAGTGATATCACCAGTGATACCTCATATGAATGTGTTTATGAATCAACTTAATTTAACTTGTTTTTAATTATCAAGCAGCTGCCGGGCATAATACAGGATAAGCCAGAATGAATGCTTACAAAGATAGATAAACAATACGATGAGTTTGCAAAGATGATTTCAATCCAGATGGAGGACGATATAAGCAAGCTACAATTTGACGACGTTAACTTGGTATATCGAATGACTTTTATATATTGAACAATGAAGTTTGTCTGTTATTTTAAAACATATATCAATTTTATAATTTTGCGATAACAGGTGTTCTTTCCAATCCTAGCACATGACCATTACTACCTAATCGTTTTCAACATCTACAAAGGAGCATCTGTGATAATAGATAACAGTCATTCAGGTGGAACATACGAAGGAAAGTACAAAGACAAATACGATCTTGTGGTAAGAAAAACTATACTGAATGATTCATATATAATTTGTTTCTGTCAAATATATCTAGAATATCACTAGTGATACTACTCTAAAATTGACACTGTGTATTTTAATTTTCAGAAGGGCGTTTTTGCAAAGCATTTGTCTACATATGAACATCCTATAGCAGATCAACTGATGAATACAAAAAAAAACCAACAATCTTAAACATGAACTGGAAGACAAAGAAAGAGAAAATAGATTGCGGTTTGTACGCGATGATGCATATGGATCATTATAATGGAAAGAGTTCAACAACATGGGAAACAGGAATGCTAAAAGAAACAAGCAAAGATCATCGAATGCAAATAAACAAGTTGAGATCCAAATATGCAGCAAAGATGATGCTTCATGAAGTAAATAAAAAACAAAGAATGATGTCAAATTACGCAATAAAGTTTGAAGCCGAAAACCCAGATGAAGAACAAGTACAGAATCTGATCAACGAGGGGAAAAAAGAAAAAAATTGCAGAACAAAATGCAAAGGAGGCTGGACCAAGTGGTTATTGAAACAATTAGTTGACTTTCATACTTTTCCAAAAGACAATTTATTTCCAAAGACAATTTATGTTTCTGATTTGTGTATTTTAGATTTCTAAACAATGTTGGTTAAACTAGGATTAAGAATTCGATAAGCAACAATCCATTGAAGCACTGCCAAGCCACGGAATGTGACGGACAACAGTCCAAGTTTGGGGTTACCTAAGAATGACAGCGGCTCTATTAGGTCCCGAACCACATTCCCTGGTGGTGGAGATTGTGCTATATTTTGTTCTGGATTTTGTGTAATCTGAATGCATCTAGGATTAGTTGATAGATATGTAAAAAAACGATGGAATCTTTGAATTATCTTTGTTCTGGATTTTGGGAAATGAAGACAGATGAAGTTTTTATCTTTATGGTTTTACATTCATACAGGATATTTTTTTGTTTTTACATGTTCTTTGCTTTTAGAATACCAGGAGATACTATCACCAGTGATACCAGTGAGGTATCACCAGTGATACCTCATATGAATGTGATATCACCAGTGATACCAGTGATATCACCAGTGATACCTCATATGAATGTTTTCTATTTATGTCATATCTGATAAATGGTTGATGAAACAGCTTGAATATTTACAATATACAAAGTTTGATGCAATGAATGTACAAATGAGAAGTTTATTCTTTATGGTTTTAAATGCCTTTGAATTATATAAACCAGTGTGTGATTTTGAATGTATCACAGGTGATAAAACTCAAATAAACACTTGAGATGCTATAAACTAATAAATCCAGAAAAAGTATCACAAGGGATACACAGAAATTCAATCATTCTAATCAACAAAAAATTCATAAAAAAAAAATGATGAAAAACTATTTAAACACTTTAATGCTTTATCACAAGTGATAAATGTCACATATTCCATAAAGTCACAAAAATAAAAGAATAAACCAATAACTAAAAATCATACTTCAATTGCTCCATCAACTCCGCTTCTGCCTGCTCCATCACCACCACTTCTGCCTGCTCCATCACCACCATTTCCGCCTGCTCCATCACCACCACTTCCGCCTGCTCCATCACCTCCATTTCCGCTTGCTCCACTCCTCAGTGGACAAGTTCGCCTGTTGTGATCAATAAACCCACAAATACCACATCCCTTCTTCTTCTTATTATTTTCCTCAAGTGCTATCTCACGCCCACTCTTAATACGATCCTTCATATATCCCTTATTACTAGCTCTTGAAGGATTGTTAACATTCTTTTTTTTAGGCTTCTTAACACCCAAAAACCGATGAACCATTTGAGCAACTGTGCGAACAAGAACTTTGGGCAAATCAGACTCAACTTCTGACTTTAGCTTTCTGAGCTTGCCTACAAAAGAAGTCAGCTTTGGTTGATTCTCAATCATCATACTGACACATGACTCAACCAAACTAGATGCCTCAATAGCAAGCTTTTCTATCTCTTCATTCTCTTGACCATAACGGGCCTTTTGCCTCCTCAAATCAGGTGGAATCAAATCCCTTGTCCAACGCTTGAGTATATACTGATCTGGGACCTTAAGCACATTACAATTCTTGAATACACAGAAAATGTGACGACACAAAATCCCGCAGCGGACAAAAAGCTGACAACAGCAAGCAACTGAACAATCTAATTTGTTATAAACCACCTTCATCAAAATAAATAAATAAATAAATAAATAAACCATATAATACAATAGGTGATACTTCATATCACTGGTGATACTTCATATCACCAGTGATACCTAATATCACCAGTGATACTTAAACCAAAAATACATGTAAAAACAAAAAAATAATTGTACCTTGTACCGTCCAGCGTCTTTCTGATACAAAATAAGCTCTTCTTCAACATTCTCTGAAGTACTTTCTTCTTCATCAACAACTTCTGGTATAGTACCAGGAACCAATTTTTTCTCAGAAATAACAGACGCATCACATAACTCATCACAAGTTTTCGACTCAATCGAACATAACCAGGAACCAGCAATAATCTCCTTTTGCACAAGCACAAACAACTTGCGAGTGTAAACCCTTGCAGCATGTAATTCAATTTCCAATGGCGTCAACAAAACAGGGAATGAGTCAAACGAGTTATGATCTAATCTTTCTTGAATATATCTCTGTTTCTCCATAGCAGACTCATATAAAACCATAAACTTAACAAGTGTGGAAGTAGGATTCGTGAAATGCGAAAAGAAGGAATTCTCACTTTCCGACCTCGATGTAGTCCTCATCAATCCACAAAGTGGAGAATCAACAAAGAATGCAGGAATCCATGAAGATCTAATCATATACATCTTGTTCAACCACTTATGATTTAGAAGGTTAAACTCTACCATCAACTCATTCCATCTCAACTCAAACTCCTCAGGACCAATATACATATTCCAAACAATCTTGCTAAATTTAGTCTTGAAATCAGTTTCATCATAGATTCTGGTAACAATCTGAAAAACAATAAAGTATCACAAGTGATACCAAACAGAAATCATTAGACAGAACAATGCAAAAAACAATAAAGTATCACAAGTGATACCAAACAGGAATCATTATACAGAACTGCACAAAAAAACAATAAATAATCAAAAGTGATAAAACAAATAATTTTATAGACAAATATCACAGGAAATAGACAAATATCACAGGAGATAAACAACTTATAAAAATATCACAGGAAATACCTTAGACGGAAGCTTTTTCATGATATGCCACATGCAAAGCCTGTGCTTGGAATCAGGAAGCACCTCAGCAATCGCCTTCCGCATTGCACCATCTTGATCAGTCACAATTATATTTGGAGAACGAACAAATGCTTTCTTGAATGCTTGCAATAACCATATGTACGATTCAGTAGTCTCATTCTTAAGAAGACCAGAGCCAACAGTAACACACTTCCGGTGATTGTCGATAGCAGTAAAAGGGACAAAAACCATCCGATATCTGAAAAAAAAAAAAAGGTATCTCAGGTGATACTATATAAAAAATGTAGAAATGCAATGGAAATATAACAGATTTAAAGAAACAAAGCGTACTTATTAGTCCTGTAAGTCGCATCAAATGAAACAATATCACCAAACTCTCTGTAGTTACACTTAGCAACCTCATCAGCCCAAAACAATCCACGAAGCTCAGCATTTTCAACAAAATAATCAAATGAGAAGTTTGACGTATAATTCATACGATCTTCCATACGGTTAATAAGCATCTGAGCATCACTATCCCCAATGAAACAATTTATACCACGAGTAAAGTTACAAAACTCGGTCTGCGTACCATGAACAAGAGCTGTGGATCCTTTCAACCCAGAATACAAACTATGAGCTTTAGTCGCACCAAGATTATGATTAGCTGCTTTCATAATGAACAGCTGCTCATGGTATGGTAGCTTCCTTTCAATTTTTGACAAATGTTTGTACTCTACACGATCTAGTGCATGATTATGCTCAACATCAAAGGTAGTAAGCTGATATTGAGATGTTCCAGGAATCATATGGAAAACTGCACGAGCTTTGCAACCGGTTACCCTAAAATTCGAAGTCCTAACTTGCTTATCACCCTTCTTACGAGCTAAAGTATTCAAATAAATTCTCTTTGGGCAACCTTCCCTATTGCAAACTAGATACTTCTCTTTTACAAAACCATTCCTTAACCTTTTCTGACTAGACTTTCTAATACCAAAACCAGCCTCTGAAGCATATTTCTCATACATACTAATGCATTCCTCAACAGAATCATATACACTCAACAGCTTTGGTAAAACACTAGCAGAAACTCTAGGAACCCAAAAAACCGATCCACCAGGAGTATCAATAAAATCATGATGAGCAAAAGATTGTGGAGTTTTAGGAACACTAGAAGCTGTAAAAGAAGGTAACAAAACACAAAGTCAAAAAGATAACACAAAAAACAGCTTATAAAAAACATATCACTGGGGATACTACACATATATCATCAACAGGCTAAACTAAATAAACAAACATATCACTGGTGATACTGCACATTTATCATCATGTTTATGAAAAGCTAAACATATCACTGGTGATACTGCCCATTTATCATCATGTTTATGAAAAGCTAAACATATCATTGGTGATACTGCACAATTATCATCATGTTTATGAAAAGCTAAACATATTTATCATCATGTTTATGAAAAGCTAAAAATATCACTGGTGATACTGCACAATTATCATCATGTTTATAAAAAAGCTAAACATATCACTAGTGATACTGCACAATTATCATCATGTTTATAAAAAAGCTAAACATATCACTGGTGATACTGCAAATTATCATCATGCTTAAGCTGTTAAAACTAAAAGCGAAACTAATAAGCAATATAACACTATAATCAACAGCTTATCATCAACAAAAAAGCACAATTATAATCATGTTTAAGCTCTTAAAACTAACGGCATAACTAATAAGCAATATAACACTATAATCAACAACTTATCATCAACAAAAAAGCACAATTATAATCATGTTTAAGCTCTTATAACTAACTGCGTAAATAATAAGCAATATAACACTATAATCGAGAGGATAAACTAAATAAGCAAACATATCACTAGTGATATGCTTGATAAGCTTAAAAATCAAAATAAAACTCACATGATGCATTATCATCCTGAACACGCTTAGAAGAAGAACAATCACTGTAACTGCTACCAGAATTATCACAAACCGCAAAAGCTAAACGATCGGCAGCTACATCCACAAAACTGCTACCAGATCCATTACCAGAATTATCACAAACAGATAGAGCTAAACAATTGAATGAATTAATAGAAGATTCTGAAACGGAAACAGTAGGTTGATTAAGATCAAAAATCGCCATGAGCAATCAATTCGCGCAGAGTCGCGGTGGTGTTGTGATGGATCAGCGCAGAGTCGCGGTGGTGTTGTGGTGTTGTGGAAACTGATTATGACGGTGTACGACGGTGTAGCGGCGGTTTTCCGGTGGAAACTGATTATGGAGGGAAAGCGTAACTGATTATGGAGGGAAGTTGGTTGAGAGAAAACACACACAAACTGTGTGTGAAAAAAAAAGCGAATGGAAAAAATAAAATAAAATAAAACTTTATATAGGTGGGTAAAATTAGGTTTAATTGATTAAATCTTAGATTAATTTTGGCCATTAGATCAAAAAGGATAATGGGTGGAGATTTGTCCAATAGTATGTACAAAAAAAAGGGTATGCATTTGAATTTTCCTCCTTCAAGCATACTGTAAACTACGGCCCAACGTACCTTTGACTCTGGAGTGTCCCTCTCTCCTTCAATCATACTGGTCGGTGTTAAATCTAAATATATTAATTGTTGCTCCTCACCTACTTGAACAAATCTAATAAAAATAGTAATCGACTGATTGGGAAATATATATGGATCACTTAATATCTCCGTGTATCAAAACAAATTCTATTCGATATTGTTTAGTACTTTTCGTAAGCTGTTAGGACTTGGTTTCTATACGTATATAAGAAAGTATAATATGACATTCAAGTTGAAGACTATGATTATAATATGACGTAGATACAAATTCGGTATGTATAATTCTGTGTTGCAATACAAATACATAGAAACCATGTGATACGCCTAGCTAATCTTTTTTTTCTTCGTCATAGGTTTTACTTTTAAAAGTTTGCCAACATCTTATCAAAGCCTATTACTATCAATAAAATTAATATATATATATAGTTGGTACAAATTTACATAAACAATCTGACCCTTATTTAGCATTTGATCAAGCTACCCTAAACCATAGTGTAAAAGTTTAGTCTAAAATTAATCTATGTCATTTCTATATTTAGCCATAACTATTCTCATGTATTCTTGTTTCACCAAAGTCATCATCAATACAGTGACTCAGTGAGCATATATCGAGCAACTCCGATCATGATCATCACGTACCGTCAAGCGGATGTAGATCAATAGATGTGCTCACTACTTAAGTTGGGCTCTCTTTTTCCCAGCTTCATCTACTGAGTCGTTCCACAATTCCACCCAATCGTCATCACACCATCAGCTTCAATCAAGACAT
Organism: Artemisia tridentata subsp. tridentata; assembly: GCA_021014915.2. Lineage (NCBI taxonomy): Eukaryota > Viridiplantae > Streptophyta > Magnoliopsida > Asterales > Asteraceae > Artemisia > Artemisia tridentata. The sequence continues at coordinate 73,931,007 of CP139505.1, forward strand.
TTTTATCATAAATTTAACACAATTATAAATCATTAAATAAATTACCTTAGCAAGTGATATGTCTTTGTCTTTAGATTGGAAAGATATTTCTTGCGTGAAATTTGTTCTTGCTGCAGTCAAAACCTGAAGTTTTTCATGAAAACAAGGTCAGATTTTGTTATAGACAAAACACAGAAAATAGTGAAGAAAGAACAATCACATATCAACAACAACAACCAAACGCTGAACTTATATCAGTTTGTAACATTCAACTTAATGTAATCGCTGAACTTATATCAGGTTGAGAACAAAATGCCAATGACTAAAGCTGAATACAAAAAGCCTTGAGCTTTGTGTAACCGCATTGTAATGATCATCAACTTGCATATATATGTTGGTGGAACAGTTTGGTCGTTTAGGAAAAGGTTCAGTGCTTTCGGCATTGCTAAAACGAAATATCTGTTTGCTAATTTGTTTTATACTCCTTTTCCTAATTAATTATTAGAGTTGACGATTTCATTTGATTCCATTTCTCATATAGTTGCACCGTTCAAGATATACTACTAATATAAATCCTGATCAAGACGACCAAGACTCGGTGAAAAGATTTAAGCACAAGATCAAAGAACACGTACAATTCACAAATACAATTCATGCACGCCTTCGATCCCCACTTAAATCTGTTCCGCTCGTAAATCTAATGATCATTTTCCATTTAGCATATACCAATCAGTTCCATAACTTCCTAGACTTCGATTAAAAGCCAGTTAATAATAGAATTGCTTAAAAATAACTGATCCGCTATTACTGACAAACATTGTTCTTTCCACTAATAGAAAACAATAAACTATCTTCACTGAATCTGCAAACTATCAGTAACCATTTTTGGGGCCAAAACTAGTCACTATTATCATTCCAAAACACAATCTTCATTCCAAAACGCAACCAATTATAGCAACAACAACAAAAAAGTCAAACACGGTCAAAACAAGCCCGCATTTCAGGATACATAAAAAATCAAATCTTTAAAATTTAATCATAAAAATGAACCTAACCATAGTGCCAACCCACACTATCTGTTTGCTAATTTGTTTTATACTCCTATGCCTAAATAGTTACTAGTATTATATTACTAGTATGAATCAAAATAAAAAACACCAGGACTCGATAATAACTCTTTTGCAAAAGATCAAAGAACACAAATACGGTTTGTTCGCGCCTTTGATCCATTAAAATCTGTTTCGCTCGTAAATCAAATGATCATTTTCCATTTAGCATACACCAATCAGTTCCATAACTTCTTGGACTTCTAATAAAAGCCAGTTTATAGAATTGCTTAAAAACAAAGGATCCACATTTGCTGACAAACATTTTTCTTTCCATTTATAGAAAGCAAGTATAACAACCAGCAAATTTCCAGGTCATTACTCAACATTTAAAACTCAAAATGATTTATTTTAGAAGTTACATTTTCCCCTTGCGTATAACTGGTAACTAAACTGCACGAATTAAGAGAACGATACCACACGCGTACCGACACCACATTAGTAATGGTTCAAATTTTAATTCATATTCGGAGTCAATAAAATTTTACTCTATATCAGTTTGATAAAAATGACTCCTGAACTATATCTTTCGTGCTCACGACGACTCGGAAATCTCAAGTTACACCGGGGATTCAATGGAACACGGGGTATATTTAATACACACCTAAAAACAAAAGTCTTATATATATATATATATATATATATATATATATATATATATATATATATATATATATATATATATAGTGTGGGGTTATTTTCAGAACCAAAAAAAGGTACAGAACTGCGAGAACCGATCTCAGCCATTTATTTTTTGATCAATGGATATTATTACTTGTGGCATATCTGTAAATAAATGAAAGATCAAGTGAAGTTCTGTAAATGGTTTAGGGGCATAATAGAAATTTCATCTCCATGCCTTTTTTAACCGTCCCCATCAAATACGGATCTCAACATCCCCATTCTTTTATTTCTCTGCCATTTATTTCTCTCTCAAATTTATCTCTCACCCTCTTTTAACCTAAAAACCACCCACCCTATCTTCTCAAAACCAAGCTGCCACCAAACTTTTGCGACCGACCATCATTTCCGGGCTCAAGGGCTGTCATTGCCATTATTAGGTTCCAACGCTTGGTGTAATCCCTAAAGTCAAGATCCTTAATTAATTTCTCACTCTTGGATTATTCGTAGGCTAAAAAGCAGTATCCATTATGGATCAGTTGGCTCAAGATCCAAAATGAGGTTGTATGAACTTGTTGTAACATGTTCTAATTATCATTTCCTCGATCTAGCAACTTGCAAAAGTTCTATCAATATAATGTTGTGTTCTAAAAAAAAAAAGGAAGTGTCTGTTAACGCAAATGTCATGGCCACCAAAAAGGTTATTCAAGTTTTAACGTATTTTTTTCGATAGATCTATGAGTTTTGATTTTTTTAGATCTATACATTTTAGTGTTAGATCTATAAATTTTATTTAGAGTACCATCAGTTATTTCGTTTCATTTCTCTTCTGTATGTTTCAGCAGTTCTGATGTGTCCATCGATATACAAATAAGTAGGTACTGCGGAGTAATACTTACTGATAACAAGCTTATGTTTGCTATGTAGTTGGGATCTTCAAGATTCCTTTTCAATCGCTTTACTCGCTGTGGGTGGTTTCAGCCTTGTGGTTGACAAAGTACCTTTTGGTATGTTATTTAGTTCTTGCACTTGCTAAAGTAGAATCTTTTAATATACCATAACATGTATTGTAAATTTTTGGCTCTACTTAATGTTATCAGTTTCCCAAGTTTTCCAATTATGATGTGTGGTTATATAGTATTCCTAGGTGTGCTTATTGTTTGTGTACTTTTAGATATGTAGTTTAGGTAATATGGTGTTCATATAATTAAAAATACATGTGTTCGAGTCTAGTGTTATTAAAAAAACACATGTGCATGTTTGTCTTTTAACTTGGTGAACATACAAGTTTTAGAGGTTGGCGATGTATTTGATTACTATTTTAAGTGTGCACTTGTGTTTTGTGGTTACAGGTACGAGTATGATGAGCAATATGAAGAGTGCACATGTGTTTTGTACATGCTATCTATCGATAAGATACTTATGCTAAAGATTTAAAGATTAAAGACACAAGTGCAGCCGCAGATACAAGTGCACATATACATACAAAGAAATACAAAGTGTCCAACGAGGGAAAATACATGTGCATACAAGACAACATTTTTTTTGCTTTTAGAAATTTGTATTTGAAGTGTATTATCACATGATTTTAAATTTTGTATATAATGTTTGTGTTTTAAATTGTAAACAATACATGTAAAATACTTTTTGTTTGCCATTCCATGCACTACAAGCACACGTAAATTTACATTATCTAAAAAAAACACATATGCACCTTACCAAATACACGTAAATTGAACACTACAAATATACGTAAACATATATTATATTAAAAAACACATGTGCACCTTACTTTTGAAATCATATATAATAAAAAATAATTTCAAAAAAAAAAAAAAAAAAAAAAAAAAAAAAAAAAAAAAATCCTAAAATTTAGGAACTAAAAAACGTTTTTTTATTAAAAAAAAAAGAAAAAAGAAATTAAAAAATGTAATTTTACTATTATGCCCTTTTGAATTAAATAATAAAAATAAATATTCAAAAAAATCTGATTGGTTGATGCTGGTTCTCGCAGTTCTGTACATTTATTTGGTTCTGAAAAGAACCCTTCCCTATAATATATATATAATTATATATATATATATATATATATATATATATATATATATATATATATATATATATATAGTGAGACTTTCTTGCGAGAACCATCTTATCTGCGAGAACTGACAGAACCACCAAAAACATACATGCACGCCTTCAATAATTGTATTTTTGCACATATGTTCTAAAAACAACATATATGTTTTAAAAAAAACATGGTTGTTCTAAAGAATTTAATAAGAAATTGGAAATACAAAATTTTTCTTTGAAGGTGTGCATGTATGTTCTTATAAGGCGTGCAATGACAATATTGCGGCCGTGTGTAAGGTTTTTGTGAAAAAAAAAGAATGAGTTGATGATGATATTGAAGAACATAGGTGGATACTTATGATTATTGATGATTTACATGTATTTTTATTTTATTTTAAAAGGCGTGCATGTATGTTTTTGTGGTTCTGTCAGTTCTCGCAGATAAGATGGTTCTGAAATAAAAGTCCCACTATATATATATATATATATATATATATATATATATATATATATATATATATATATATATATATATATCCCTACCCACTCACATTCATTTATATATATAAAAAAAAGAAAAAAAAAAGGAAATAGAGATATAAGACACGCCCCTCCCCCCTCATTCTCTCTCTTCTTCCCCACTCCCATTCTGCTTCTCAACGTCATCTTCTTATCCCTATCTCAGATCCATGTCAAGCCAAAGGTGACGCCATAAACAAGAAAAGTCCAGGTTTTATCTCCTTCCTTCTGTCCAAAATGGAGACCTCTAGCACACTTGTCGAATCGGAGAGTCAACACATTGATCCAAGGGGGTGACGAGGGAGAGGACTGTGGCTCCCCTTTTTGGCCATAAGAGCGTCTGAGGATCAAGAAAGGATGAGTCAAACTTTCTTTGTTATGTGTTATAAACTCCGATCGATTCACAGGCAACCCACTCACTCGAATCATCATCAAAAACAAAAAATTCTTGGGTTGATATTCTCGAGTATTGGGTCAAGAGTGGGTGTGGATTGCTTGCTTGGATCGGATTTGATTACTTTCGACTTCTATTCAGCCTCTGTAACCGACTCGATCTGTTGTAAGGATTTTAAGTGTTCTTTGATTCTTTTCATTCGAGAATAAATGTGTTCTTCATATGTTGATTAAATTGTCATTTGTTAAAAATTTTAATAGATACATGACTCGCTATTTTCTGGTTGTTGTTGTTATGTTCTGGTTGAAGTTTAAGGTTGTGGTATCATTTGATCATTCTTTGCGTTATTGTTATGGTGTGGTAAGGTTGAACCTGAAAAAATTAATTTCGTATGTAAACCGGCTCAGAAATTGGAAGTGTTTGTGCTTATGTTCAAAAATTTGTTTGTGTTAATTGTTGTGTTTATGCTTGAACTCGGATTGAATGTGGTTGTGTTCGTACTTGGGTTCGTGTTGCAATTGGTTATGTTTGCGTTGTGCTCGTACTCGAATTAAGTTGTAAGTCATATATACACCAGTGTTCGATCCTTGTTGTGTTTGTGTTTATAGTGTGTTTGGTCTTGGTTTATTTCGATTCAAGAGTGTCTTGGTTTGTATGTGAGCCGAGAGGCCACTCGAGCTTACATGGGAAGTGACTCGTTACTTTTTAGGAAAACCACTCTAATTAGTCGCGTTTTATGCTTATTGTCTCGGTATATATCACCCCCGAAGGGTGCTCATTTTCACTCTAATTATAAAACACACACGGGGTGTGTTTTGGTTGTGACTTGTACGTTATGTCGAAAGCAAGAAATCGAGTTCTCTGTTTCATTCGAACAATATAGCACAAGGGAGAAAGAAAAATATTTTGAGTTGTGTTCCAAGAGTATTACTGGAACTCTTTTCTTTTGGTTGTTACTGATTTCAGTTCTTACACATGGGCCGAAGCCCATCAGTGTTGCTATTGTTTATTTTCCTTTCCACGCTTTAACAGGCCAAGCCTACATGTCAAGTTATAAAGTTTGTTTGGTTTATTAGTAGTCCATCTTGAGTGAGTTCATTTAAGTTCCAAAGTGGGCCACAACCCACTCCACAACACAAGATTTTGTTGTATACTCGGGTATATGTACAAGTCGTGTCACGATCGTTCAAGTATTAATTCTCGACTATTTCACGCTTTATGTTCACGACTTAAAAACAACCCGACATATTACATTTCTCTAACACACCAAAAATTTCGCTATATATATATATATATATATATATATATATATATATATATATATATATATATATATATATATATAAGTAACTCGACTTGATATATTTTTCATATAAAGAACCAAGTTGATTAGAAAATTTTTATGCATATAACAACTATGAAAATAAAGTGAAAAACTAGACTTATGAAATTTAAACTCGTTTCTTTAATTCGATCATATAAAAACTTGACGTATTTTATCAACGCTCACATAGACCGATTAGATTATGAACCTAATATTTTGACGTCAATCTTATAACTATTGTAGCACGAGAAATGTCTATATTCAAAAAGTGTATATTTAGCCTACTAATATTTTATGATGAGAAATCCTAATCAAAATATTTCTTTTATAAATGCTATATATATAAAAAAATATATATACACACACACCATTTTTCTCAAGCACACACTTACATATGTAATATATAAACATGCACTTAGTAATACATATATATATACTCATCCTACTATAACGTTTTCTACGTACCGTCAACGTCTTATATTTGATATTACTTTTTTCGTACATAGTCTTTCTGTTGGGTCATGAAAAACCCAAGAATAATTAAAACATGATTTGAACACAAATTAACTAAGTGTTAACTTAAACCGAGAACAATTCAAGTCACTGAGAGAACAGCCTCTCAGTGAGTCATCTTTAGGATGCTTAAGGCGAATTCAAGTAGAAGGATTCACTACTCAGGAAGGCGGTACTCCCTGAGTAGGACTTAAGCCAAAGAAGAAGATGATGGTTCAGTGAGTGTTGGACAAGAACTCACTGAACCCCAGTCTCCTCAACAGCAAAGTGATTGAAGACTGAGGAACCAACGCTTGAAGTAAAGGCGGGAACAATAGGGAAAAGATCTGAGAAGATAAAAGTGTCAGACCAAACACTCTTCTCTTGTCAGATCCAACCTTCCCTATTGCGGCTAAAAGTCATGGAGTGTCAGCCAACAACTCCCAAAGTCTTATTAGCCCTTTCCTATTGGTTCTTGAAAATGACAATTACTATTTGTAATTGTCAGACACGCAACCTCAACAACTTGTATTATTTTTAATCACTTATACTTAGATTATTTGTGTATAAATAGATCAGATGGGAGAGAAGTTAAAGTGTGCTTTGTATATTAAAAGCTTAGAACTTTTACAAAGTAACTTCTCTCCTACAAAGAGTATACAACTCACTGAGATAGCTCAGTGGGTATATTGTTACCACTCAAGCAAAACTTGAGTTTCGATAGGAGACACCCCATACCCTTGTCTATTCAATCCCAAGTGTTTGTTCCGCAAAACACTTGGGTAATAGATTCTTGGAATTATTTCTAATAAGAATTTAAACGTTGAAAAATATTGTTTTTTATATTCACGTTTTATAATTGTTAGAATTAATCTTAAACATTGTATTAGTCATAAACACAAAATAGATTAACTTTCTAGTTAACTCTAATAGTGTAAAGGGAACAACACTTTCAGTTACAGTCCAACTGGAGACTTATCTTTCTTGATATACACTTAAGCACTTCCAAGAGCCAATACCTTCAAATGATTTAGAAAATTGTTTTAAACTTAAATGCTGCCACACCAGCAACAATAACATAAACTCTTTAAATCTTTTAGATTTAATTAAATTTCATAAATTCCTAAACTCGATCTGTGAACTAAAACAAACCTTACTAATCTAGGTCGCGTGTAGGTGCCGAACACTGTCTGAATTGTTATGTTATCTGATTGCTACTTGACAAGGTGAGTTCTCGTAGCCCCATTTTCATTATGTTTTCCTTGGGGGAAAATGGTACTCAAATGACATTTTGAACGGTTTTTCATGCTGTGATACATCGTTTTCATTGTTTTTGGACATATATGTGTGATGATGCGATTATGTGCTATAAAATGTTTTGTTCTGTGTGTACATGCAGATGCGCAACTGTTAACTCTCCTTGAGAGCCAAAACATTTTGATAGATCTATCGGGGTAGCTCCCCTCTGTGTGTACTGTTTATGTGTGTAACATTGTGATAGGTTCAGTTGGCGCGACACTATTTTGTTTGGATAACATGTTCATAATTTGTATTCATTTGCACTATTGTCCTCCACTATGATTCACAGTTTCGTGGTTTAACATCTAAACATACGAGCTCACCAACTTTATGTTGACGTTTTCGAGTATCTATTTTCAGGTGTTAAGAACGAAGGTACCCTAGAAGGTTGAGTTTTGTCCTGGCTTAGCAAGACTTAAGACAAGACCCTTCCGGGTTATAACTCGTGAAGCTGCATTTGGATATTGCTTAGTGACGTTGTTTAGCTCTGAGACTCATGTTGTTTTGGATATTTGTATTTATCCCGATTGTGGGAGTTACGACTGTTATCTGTCCTATGTTATACATTTAGTATTTCTCTATTGTGACACCTTGTGTTCTTAACTATGAAGTCATACCCCGTAAATGCCATTCCGCTGCGCCATTTTTGGGGTGTGACAGATTGGCATCAGAGCCAAGGTTATAGATAATTAGGTAGTTTAACCTAGACTATAACCTAAGAATCCTCATATAGTTTGCATTATAGGAACTACGTGTGCGATTATGTGACACGAAGTGATGATGATAAGTAAATGCAGCATGATGCTATCCTAAAAACGCCTGGCCAACGTTTTTACGATAACATGATGCGGCATGGACTTATCAAATTCATGGATTGTCAGATAGGAAGTTAAGTGTAGTAGCACGACACATATACCGACCTATCCTACCTACCTCCTATCTAATGTTTACCAATGTCCTACTTTGTAGAATCATGCCTCCAAAAAGGTCGACTCGAGTTAACCAAGGTGTTCCACCATCGAGGGGTGGAAGGACTGGTGAGCAAGGAGGTAGAGCAGGTGGTCGCGGCACTGCGAACAATGCCAACGAAAATGTAAATCCCGACCTTTCTGCCATGATCGCCGAGTAACTACAAACATTTCTACCCACTATCGTCACCCAAGTTGGTGATCACATCAGTAACCTAGAAAACAACGGAAGCGGGAATGACCATGCAGACAATGGCATTAGTAGTGATCACAACAATAATGGTAACAACAACAATAGTGGCAAGGGATGTTCGTACAAGGAGTTTACAGCATGCAAACCAGTGGACTTTGATGGCAATAGAGGAGCATTGGTGTACAGAAGATAGATTGAGAAAATTGAGGCAGTAATGGACATAAGCGAGTGTGCAGCTCACCAGAGGGTGAAGTACGCTGCAAGCTCGTTCACAAGAAAGGCTCTGAACTGGTGGAACACGCAAATCCAGGCCAGAGAAAGAGAAGCCACCATGGGAATGAGTTGGGATGACCTTAAGGCATTACTAAAGGAGGAGTATTGCCCAAATAATGAGATGCTGAAACTAGAGCATGAGTTCTACAACCATGATGTGGTAGGTGCTGGTCATGCAGCTTATACAGACCGATTCCATGAGCTTGCTAGACTGGTACCTCACATGGTCACTCCTGAATCCAAGAGAATCGATAGGTACATCTATGGTTTGGTCCCCGAGATTCGCAGGATGGTGAGACCGACCGAGCCTCCTACGATTCAGAGTGCGATACTGAAAGCTACAACCTTAACAGACGAAATAGTCAGGAATGGCATATTGTCCAAAAGTGGTGATAAAAGGAAGGCCGTGGGTGAGCCAAGTAAATAGGGAGGTGAAAAGGGTGACAATAAGAAAGCGAAATGGGGAAAAGGATTCGTGGCAACAACCACGGATAAGAAAGGTTATGTGGGCTCTTACCCTAAGTGTGCCAAATGTAACTACCATCACCCGGAGGCTACACCATGTTGGGTGTGTTTCAATTGCAAACGAGGTGGTCACATAGCAAAAGATTGTCGGGTAGTAACCAAACAAGTGACACCCACAAATGCTATTAACCCAAGGGCATGTTATGAGTGTGGGAACCCGAATCATCTTCGGAATGCGTACCCTAGGTTGAATGGGACACCGGGGCAAGTGCAAAACAACCAGAATCGGACTTTAGCAATGGGTGAAAACAATGCTAACCGTGGAAACAATGGCAACCCAGCTCGTGGTCGGGTATTTGTGATGAACGCTGAAGAAGGACGTCAGGACCCGAACATCGTGACGAGTACGTTCTCTTTAAACGACCACTATGCTGCTGTGCTGTTTGATTCGGGTGCCGATTATAGTTTTGTCTCCGCTAAATTCATGCCTTTGTTAAATATGAAACCCAGTAGACTAGGCTTTAGTTACGAAATAGAAATAGCGAGTGGTCAAAAGATTGAAACAAATAAGATCGTTCGCGGGTGCAAACTCGATTTAGAAGGCTACACCTTTAGCATCGACTTAATACCATTCGGACACGGAAGCATCGACGTGATTGTGGGAATGGATTGGCTGTCCAAGCATAAGGTTGAAATAGTGTGTCATGAAAAGATGGTCCAAATGCCACTACCAAACGGCGAGTCACTTAAGGTCTATGGAGAGCGACCTGAAGAAAAAGCGAGGCACCTCATGAGCATGAAAGTAGACGAGCAGAAACTAGAAGATATCAAAGTTGTTCGAAACTTCCCGGAGGTATTTCCCGATGAATTATCCGGATTACCCCCTAAGCGAGAGGTCGAGTTTCGGATAGACCTAATTCCTGGAGCAATGCCGGTTGCAAAGTCTCCCTACCGCTTGGCACCTACTAAAATGGAGGAGTTGTCTGATCAACTTAAGGAACTCCAAGACAAAGGTTTCATCCGTGTGACAAATGGTAAATTTGCCCTAATATTTAATTCGTAATAGTTCATTTATTACGACTAAATCACCAGATTAGGCCATTATGTGGTTATCACGGAAAACAGACCTACACATTTTGTCACTCGAAAATCTCACCAAGAACAGTGAAATTATTCCATCTCACCATTTACCCACTATAGTATAGTAAAAACGGGAGGTTATCCCAGTTTTACTCAGAAAGACACCACACGCATACCAGAATCTAAACAACTATAAATTTAAAACTCAGAAAAATTATAGTGAATACTCAAAAACTTGAGAATACGTTTAAAGACGTTCCTGAAAATACAATCTTCCATATTGGTAATGGTTCCGGGAAGGACCCGAATCTAACTTAGTTTAGCGAGACGCAGGAATAATATACCCACTCTTAAATTAAACCTTATCTCTAAATACTTAAAATAAAACCCAACCATTCACACAATTATCAAAAAGTTGTCGTCTTCCCTAGGTTAGTTTTGTCCGCCCACCCTTCTTCCCCAAAAACCCACTCGATCTATCACTATCCACCTCTCTGCTATCCCTTTCTTTTGACCTAAGTAATCCCTTTCATTATCACAAAACTCGGTTTCAACAAAGTCAAACCTAGGAGACTGCAATGGAAGTGGAAAGAACACCCAATTAGAAACCCCTTTTTCCCAGATCCGAAAAGCAACTATGGAGTTATCCTCCATGTCTATCTTTTTAAGCCAACACTCCAAGGGAGATTGAACCACATCCCAACAAGAGCTCTGAGAAGATTTAATCACTCAAGAAAGAACAAGGGTTGTTGAGCTTGTGGTTCGGCTTGGAACGGTTGAGTTTTTCGGATTGGGCTTCATACGAGTTCACCACCTCTCAACAATCACTGTAAGGATTAGCTTATATTCGGATTTAAGTTTTAATCTTTCAATTCCACATATGTTAAGAGTTTCTTAGATTCGAATGAAGGATAAAATAGGTGTGGATTATAATTAGTTTCGGTTGTAAAATTTCCCAGAAGTAGTGTTTGTTATTAAAGAAATTTTGATTAAATGTTGTTGTTGTTATATTTGTGTGGCATAGGAAATAGAAAATCCTAGAACTCGGTTACTAGGTTAAAAATCCCGTTGATTATGGTGGATAAATGTGGTCATTCGAATGACTCCAGGAGTCCAGAATTCGAATGGTAGATTTGGTTTGGTGATTAGTTGACAATAGAAGTAGGACTAATGTGGAAGAAGGTATAGACTAAGGAAAAAACATTTTCCTCAGGGGAGGTTATGACCAAGTTCGTATTAAGAAGGACTCACCTAGGCGACCACCAGGGAGGTGAGTCAACCGTAGGTTGAAATCCAAAGTAAGCAAGGGAACACTACTCCTAAGTCCTCCCCGAATACACCCCTTAGGACTCAGGATACGAGAAACTAAGAGTGGAGAATATATCCCAAAATACTAGCCTTGAACGCACCCACGTTAACTCAAGGACGAACCTCAATCATAGCGAAAAAACCCCTTACCTCGAACCCATATAGAGAGTCGAATACCTCAATAGACCACCCATAGTTGTACAACCTTCGACTAAAGCACACTAAGCGTTAGAAGTGCTTTGTGACACTAGAGTTATGGCTCACTCAAAAAGGCTTCCCCCTTGTCAAAAAGAACATGGTTATACCAAACCAAAAGCCTTCCCTCAAACCGAGACACCTATAGGTTGGAGTTGAGTAATATTCGACAAAAAAAGGAGTCGAGTCTTGAGTTTTCCTTAATCCTTTGATGACAAAATAGCTGGCCAAAATCTTCCCAGATATACGCATAAGACTTTTAAGACTTGTAATATTTTTCCAGGCCAAATCAACAGTAGCCACTTAGACTTTTAGGCAAGCCCAAGGATAAATCCTCCTGAGCCCACCAAGCCACAAGTGACAAACCTCCTCAGCCCAATAACGAGCCCAACAAATATATTGATTAAGCAGCCCAACAAATATACTGATTAAGCAAAAATGGTTGGTACATATATATACTAGTCGCAAAAATAAAAATTTATATAGCCGATCTCGCAAACATCTCATATCAAAACTAACATATATATATATAATATATATATATATATATATATATATATATATATATATATATATATATATATATATATATATATATAACAAGGAAAGCTGCGAACACGAGAATAAAACTTCGTTGAAAGCTTTGATGTAAACTCGTACTGTCGCAACTTAAAACTCGACTACTAAAATAAATGGACCATTAATTAGTAACTTGTCACTTAGATATCACCTTACAATTTTATACCAAGTAAAACATAGAATGTACATTAAGAAGTACAAAAATTTATATACACTTGTCGTTACAATTTAAAACTCGAATGAACTAACGACAAAATCAAAGACATATAGGCAAGTATACAACTTGACACCGATACTTGATATTTTAAAACTAAATCAATCGATAATAATGTCACTAACAAGAACTAGAAAATGAAACTTCACTTGAACTAGCATATACGCACATAGAACTTGAATAGCCTTAATATAAAACACGACAACGATAATTGAATCATTTAGATAATTCACGATTTCACAAACGGTAGAACATACTATCGGCAAAAGAAATATAAACTTTATGCTCACATGTGTAGTTGGAAATATGGAACTCAAGTGAGATAACAATGAACCAATCACATGTTAAGTTTAGGCAATGACACACGTCAGGGAATATATATATATATATATATATATATATATATATATATAATATATATATATATATATATATCAGGGAATATATATATATATATATTGACACTTACATTTGTTATTTTAAAATTGAGTCAATTAATATCAACGTCACTAATAAAAACTCGGAATGGTATATCAAACTTGAACCTTACTTAGACAAATTTGACGAGATATATTATTCTAAACTAATGAAGTATAAAAATCAATCCTAATAAACTAATAATGCGAACCTAGTTAAATCATCCAAGTTACTAAAATTAACGTTATATTAAATTTTCTCAAACCATTTAACTAGTAGGTAATGAACGTCACGTACGTTAGGCCTTACTTCAAAAATCAACATAATCGAACATGACGAACAAGTTACACAACTACAATATGAATATATATATATATATATATATATATATATATATAATATATATTATATATATATATATATATATATATATATATATATATACATATATCACATCTTGATTTAATTCATTCGTACATTAAATGGTTTAATACTCCCAAACCCCTCATTACCATACCTTTAGGTCATCTGTAGAGTTACACCTCACCAACTCTTAGGAAAAATCCTTAGTAATCACACTTGTCGCCACACAAGTAACAACAACATAAATACTTTAAAACATTGAAACTAAATCATGAAAGGACTTAAACTAAATACTTGAAAATAAGACATGGTTATTTAATCTAGGTTGCGTGTTGGTGCCATGCACTTCTTAATTTCACAGCTTTCACTGTTCAGGCCATAAAGGTGAGTTTATAGCCCCTTTTTACTTATACTTGTTTTATATGAATGGGGTGAGAAACATGCAAAACCAATTTTATGGACCATTTATACTATGCTTACCAATGATATTGCGCGGTTAGCCTAAGAATCTAGAACCCATTATTATGCCCGCCTTCATGCACTGTTAATTCCGGTAAGGAAGCGCGATTAATATGAATAGATCTATTGGGGTGACTGATGAGTGTCTAAATACTCATCATTTTTACCTAATCTGAGCTGCCAAAACATCCAAAAACACTCAGAAATGCATCATAATACTGAAATTATCCCAAAATTGTGTTTTATATGTTTCAGATGCAAAATGTTTAAAAACAGATAAAAAACGAACAAAGTTTGCATAATTGGCAGTTTCAGTCCCTCAACTTTCAAAAGTTGTCAAAACTAGTCCCTGGTTATTCTAAAAACAGGAAAAGTCATCAAAGGTCCTTTAAGAATCATAAAATTACATAATAAGTCCTTTGGTGCAAAGTTTCATAAAATTACAATTTCACCCCTAAACTTTTGGAAAATTACATAAATGGTCCTCGGGTGTTTTGAATTGTAACAAAATACAAAATAGGTCCTTTGGTTTATCTAACTTGGCAATAATGGTCCTTGTGATAACTTACGAAATAATTACAGGTTTAGTCCTTGGATTTTCAGCAAATGACAACATTGGTCCTTATGTTTAATAAACCAAAATCCGGATCCAACACTAACCTTTAACCCAAAAATAATACCCAACCCAATTACCTATCCCATTTACCCAGCCCACTACCTTAAATAAAAACAACCCAAGCCCAATCCAACAACCAACCCAGCCCAACCTTTGACTGAGTTAAACACTCAGTCAAACAAGTCAAACCCGTCTTCTTTATACCACCATACCGCCAAAACCAGACACTCATCCCCCCACCTCACCAAAACCACTCACCACCTCATCCCCCCTCCTATACACGTTACCTAACATTGCCAAAAGCATTAAATGCTTCTCTTCCACTCCCATTTCAATCTAGTATAAATAGATAGCTTTGTAGCCTTAATTGGCAAGTAGGTAAAATTAGCATAATTCGTATTTCACTTTCCAGTAGTTGTAATTTGTAATATCAAGCTTCATCAATCAATACAAAGTAAAATTAGTATGTTTATTGTTGTTCTTGGTGAAAAAAAAAAAGCAAAATCAAAAATATCATATCATCAGTCACTCTAATCCTAGCTTTTCACAGTTTTCCATTCACACCTCATTGGGAAACGATCCGGGTGATCACTTGCCTGGTTTCACACTACACACGAGTATTCGTTCTGAGATTGTTTATATTTATATATACGTTTTCAGACGGATCAGTGACTCCCCCGTTCAGTTGGCCAGACGGGTCAATGCGGGCGTATATTAAGTCGGATTACGAGTGAATTGGGTTAAGCACTCGCTAAGGGCCCCTTTGTGATTATTGATGTGCTAGGTTATAACACACTGAACAGTCGAGCTTCGGTTGCATGAACTTAGTGCTAGCGCAAATAAAATATTGATGTGACATTTCAATGTTCACAAACTAAACTATTGGACCAAATTAATTAATACTTAAACTTATGAACTCACCAGCTTTTTGCTGACTTTTAGCATGTTTTCTCAGGTATCTGGATATATGCAAGTGTGGCAAGGTTTGGCAAGGCGGCAAACTTATACTATTGGCCAAAGTGTTTTTAACAAAAGTTTAAGACTTGTTTTTGAGGGACCATTAAACTGTTGAGCAAACTTGTAACATAAAGTTTGTTATAATTGGATTAATCAAATTAATATATTTTTACAAAGCGTGTAATTGGTTCTTCGTTACCTCGTGTTGTGATTTCCATTTCAGTAGCACCCCATGACTCTGACGCTTCCACAAAGTAGATTTTGGGGGTGTTACAGATTGGCATCAGAGCCTAGGTTATAGAGAACTAGGTACATATAAACCCTAAACTATAACCACTTTTTCAAAAACAAGTCCCTACGACCGCCACTTGCCTTGCTTGCCATGTTGCTTGATATTTACTTGAATTGACTGCATGTTATGCTTGCCATATGTTGCTTGACATTTATTTGATTTGATTGTATGTTATGATTTGTGACTTATGTACATGATTAAGGGTACTATAAGTATTATATGTATATGTCTATATACACTTGACCCACACTAGTTATTATGAGTATCTCCCATATACTATACCATTTTGTCACAGACTATGTCTTCCCCAGACTCAAATGATTCCAGCATGCAGATGCTCCGAGATCATCATGCATCAAACCCTAACACTATTGAGCCTACACCACCACCACCCACCTCATCACCACACTCACCTACCTACTCATCTCTACGTTAGAGGCTCAGAAGGAGCAACGACTTTTGTTCAGCAAAGAATGTCGGGCAGACAGTAGCCGAGAGTACCCCTGCCGAGGGTACAAGGGTTGATGCTAATTTGGATACGGGGTGGAGCAGAGAGCAGTTGTGCCCCAGATTAGCATAGTACTAGAGAATGTGCCTAGTGCTTTTGAGACTGGAGAGAGAGCTCAAGGACAGCTCAGGATGAGACAGAGGATAGCACAGAGATATCACATTCCTCACTTCCAGTAGCATCACCAGCAGCTACAGAGACCGATATTATCTCACAGATTCAGACCCAACTAGACTTACAGACTGACATACTAGGTCTCCACTCCGATCTGTTTGACGAGTTATACCCAGCTCATTTCGAACAGTATGACGATGACTTCAGCCGACTCTATGCTAGGACACACTCCAACAATAGGAACATCCTTGACTTAAGTAACAAATTAGGTAGACTTGAGCAGACACAGGTTGTAGCTCAAGAGGCAACCCAGATGATGCACGGTAGGATGCTGATCCTCGAGGCTCAGGTTGCAGCATTATTAAGAGCTAATCAGACACACTATAGCGAAAACTTAGCATTAAGGACTCGCCTTGTTGAAGTTGAGGCACAGCTTGAGGAGTACGCTTTTAGGTTCCAACACCTGGATAGGACCAGGAGCCAGTCCTAGTTATGATCAGTAGCTATTCACTTAACTAAGTAGTCCTCAGTAAGTGTAGGATATTATTAAGGAGCTTGTAAAGTTCAAACCTTGTAATCAAATCCTAATCTATAACAAGCTCATTTTGTTATATGTATCCATTATTGATTTGATCATTTCCTTTCATAACCTACCATGACGTTATTCCTTTATATAATGACTTTACCTCACCTTCCCAAAAACCTCACATTTGTCCTTAGACAAATGACATCTCTATTAAATTATAGATTATATATTGCTAACAACCTGTAAATCATTTTGTCCATTTCTTTTAACTACAAAATTCCCAAAACCTCAAAATTTACATAACTACCACTTCACAAATCCCCAAAATATGACCTTACTTGAAATTACCAATCCATTTATCCACCAAATTACCCCACTCCTTACTCACAAATCAAACGACAAATTTTCCCTACTGTCCCCAAATAATAAACCATATATTAGACGCCCCGTAAAAGTCCTCGAAAAATACTTCCCATTAACCCCCTCACCAACAAATAAATCCATGTCAACTAAACTCAACACCCCTTCACCAAGCCTAAATCTTACGTAGTCAAACCATTCATCTGTAGCCCAAGTAATACACAAGGAACAATGACCCCAAATTATTTCCGCAAGGTAAATCATCTGTTTCCATCCCAAGAAACCCAAAGGATTACATATAATGGAAATATGAGTATTAGGCAACCGTACTAGTAGCAGCAAAAATCAATTCAACCTGGAAAGTTTGTCTTACCCTCCCTATGACGACCTAGTTCAATAGGAAACCCACGACTCCCGACCATCGTTAGACAACCCCGCCGATTAGTATCTCATACTATCTCTTTCCAATCCTGACCCATTTCGACATCCATTTGACCAAACCTTAAGATCGATAGTTATTAGGTATATTGTAACCCCGTAGGCGACTAGAACACGTATTAACCCTATAGCAAGAGTGTTAGAGGACCGCAACGACTATATTCAGACTCTCAAGTTCTCCTTCGGTACAAGACATTGCACATTTGAACGAACGGAGTGGCCGATTACTAGTAGAAATCAACATGGTTCTACCAAGATAAAACTCTACGCGTCAGATAATCCACATCCCGCTAAGCCGACAGATTGACTACTAGGGGCAGTTAACATCGTCCTTTCAAGACTGAAATTTATAAACATTACCCACAAAGCTCGGAAATTTTGGCAATATCCTCAGTATACACTTGACGTCACAAGGCTCCATCATAATCTCCCATGGGAGGAAAAGGAAAAATCCATCCGTAAGACTCATAAGATTCTAGCCACAAATAAAGGACCCCTTAGCAAGAACAAACAATAAGTAAACCATAAAACCTTTAAGAACCCGGAGATTTACTAGGATTAACTAGTGAGCTAATAGAAACACTAAAGCCTCACGAAATGACCCGAACCCTTATCGTAGGATTTAAATTGTCTATCTTTTCACTAAACCCTTGGAATTACAAACTAACCTTGGACAAGGAATTCTAGCAACGCGTTGTTGAACACCAGAAACAAACCTCGAAAAAACTAGTCAAACACCATCACCCAGACTATAGGTATCGGCATGACATGCTTTGGTAAAGTTTACCGAAATACGACTTATTATCTCTAGCCCTTAAGACACCAGAGACACCTTAGGAGTCCAGACTGTAAGACTGCTACATTTACTGTAAGACTTAGATCCTAAGCAAAAACCATTTAGAAGCCGCAAGATACTAAAGGATTACTCATACACAGTTCTCGCTAGAAAGATATCTCCCAGCATAGTGTCCGACCGACATATTCATTTCAAACCATTGATCAAACAATTTAGGATGAGATATCTCTCGAACAAGACTTGAACTAGAAAGTATATTTAAGACTATAAGTTTCGCTTGCTGCCATATTTCAAGCTTTACCCAACTAAGCAACCAAGGTATACCCTAGGATGATAGTAGGGATACAGACCCCATTTATACCTCCTCCTCCGTTTAAGATCTCATTCACCCACATCTTTTATGATATAGATGACTCCTATAGGAAGGATAGCCAAGGCCACTCATGGTCAGCCTATTGATGCCACTATTCCAGCCAGGAATGAAGCAAATCTACTCGTCATAAATCCAGCCATGCTAGACATATTAGTTAATCATCGTGTGACAGCAGCAGTAGCTGCAGCAGAGGTCAACAACATGACTACTGAGATAGGAAGCTCAAAGCTTAAGGACAATAGCATCCGCAGTTGCACTTATCAGGAGTTCCGAAAGACCATGACTGGAGGTCTTAAGGGAACTGAGGGAAATATTGCTGTGATTAGATGGATAGAAAAGCTGGAGGCTATGTTTCGAGCACGTAGTTGTGCGGAGAAGGATAAGGTTAAGTATGCATCATTCACCTTCACAGATGCTGCCCATACCTGGTGGAATAGCTATTTGAGGTCCACAGGCATGGAGGCTACATATGCAATGCCACAGGAACATTTCAAGGAGATAGTGTTCAGAAAGTACTGCTCCTATGACGAAGTAAGAGAGTTGGAGGAAAAATCTTGGAATCCCAAGGTGCAGAGTACTAACATTTCTGCATCTAGCCAAGGAATGACACCGATAAGCCCTGAGATGGTTCGAGCAGATGCTCGATTTCGGGAAAGATACCTAGGAAAATTTTCCCCTTACGTCAGAAGTAATGACATTACCTCCAGGACCTCTAATCCCCAGGAGCCCATGGATGCGGTCAATAGGCCAAAGAATCCAGTAGTTAGAATTAGCGCCGAGAAGGTGGCTAACAACAAGAGGAAGTGGAAAGATCACTTCAAAAACCACGGTAGTGCTAGTCCAAACAAACGGCAAGAAGTGACCAAAGCCCATGCTACAGGCACCAGCACAAAGATAGGGTACGCTGGAGCGTTACCCAAGTGCAGCATGTGCCCATTTCATCACCGTGGACCTTGCCCCACTCAGTGTGGGAACTGCCTAAAGATCGGGCACAAAGCTAGGAATTGCAAGGCTCCTACCCTCGTGATGGACCCGAATGTCACAATATCCTGCTATGAATGTGGAGTGATAAGGGCACTTCAGGAGTGAATGCCCGGAGCTGAGGAACCAGAATAAAGGAAGAACTCGTGAAAACGCATACGCGATAGAAGAGGGAGAAGCTCGCCAGAACCTCAACAACGATACCAGCGATAACAATGCTTAAGGAGAGAGTTCTCTCCTTCGCATAGAAAGACCTACACCTAGATTCTCTTAGGTCGAATTCCCTCGATTATTTGTACCTTCTCAAAGGACATGTTGTATCAGTATTTTATATGAATTTCCCCGTGACGAATTCGTAGCTTTTGAAACCAAGATATTATGATAACACTTCTCCTATCCCCATCACATTTGAAGTTGTTAGTGAATTAGTACATTCTTGACATATGGGGTGGTGCACCCTTTGTGATTCTGAATCCATAAAAACCCTATGTCATTGTGACTAAACCCGGCATCGCATCATCAGTCCTCAACTAAGCATAGCCTGATCACCTATGTTTAGTTCGGGTAGGATCATGCCATGATGGGAATAGTCATCGTGAAAATTCCTGCACTCTAGAATTTTCACTACACATCTCGATTATCGAAGTTCAACCGTCTCTCACAAAACCTCAAATTCACACAGGAAATGTGAAAGATAGAACCAAATCATTAGAGCCTTCAAAACCCCAACCCCTTCGGGTATTTTTAAGTGAAAACCGAGGACGTTGTTCATTCCTAAGACGGGGAGGATGTGACAAATGGTAAATTTTCCCTAATATTTAATTCGTAATAGTTCATTTATTATGACTAAATCACCAGATTAGGCCATTATGTGATTATCACGGAAAACAGACCTGCACATTTTGTCACTCGAAAATCTCACCAAGAACAGTGAAATTATTCCATCTCACCATTTACCCACTATAGTATAGTAAAAACAGGAGGTTATCCCAGTTTTACTCAGAAAGACACCACACGCATACCAGAATCTAAACATCAATAAATTTAAAACACAAAAAAATTATAGTGAATACTCAAAAACTTGAGAATACGTTTAAAGACGTTCCTGAAAATACAATCTTCCATATTGGTAATGGTTCCGGGAAGGACCCAAATCTAACTTAGTTTAGCGAGACGCGGGAATAATATACCCACTCTAAAATTAAACCTTATCTCTAAATACTTAAAATAAAACCCAACCACTCACACAATTATCAAAAAGTTGTCGTCTTCCCTAGGTTAGTTTTGTCCGCCCACCCTTCTTCCCCAAAAACCCACTCGATCTATCACTATCCACCTCTCTGCTATCCCTTTCTTTTGACCTAAGTAATCCCTTTCATTATCACAAAACTCGGTTTCAACAAAGTCAAACCTAGGAGACTGCAATGGAAGTGGAAAAAACACCCAATTAGAAACCCCTTTTTCCTAGATCCGAAAAGCAACTATGGAGTTATCCTCCATGTCTATCTTTTTAAGCCAACGCTCCAAGGGAGATCGAACCACATCCTAACAAGAGTTCTGAGAAGATTTAATCACTCAAAGAAGGACAAGGGTTGTGGAGCTTGTGGTTCGGTTTAGAACGGTTGAGTTTTTCGGATTGGGCTTCATACGAGTTCACCACCTCTCAACAATCACTGTAAGGATTAGCTTATATTCGGATTTAAGTTTTAATCTTTCAATTCCACATATGTTAAGAGTTTCTTTGATTCGAATGAAGGATAAAATAGGTGTGGATTATAATTAGTTTCGGTTGTAAAATTTCCCAGAAGTAGTGTTTGTTATTAAAGAAATTTTGATTAAATGTTGTTGCTGTTATATTTGTGTGGCATAGGAAATAAAAAAAATCCTAGAACTCGGTTACTAGGTTAACAATCCCGTTGATTATGGTGGATAAATGTGGCGATTCGAATGACTCCAGGAGTCTCAGAATTCAAATAGTAGATTTAGTTTGGTGATTAGTTGACAATAGAAGTAGGACTAATGTGGAAGAATGTATAGACTAAGGAAAAACTATTTCCCTCAGGGGAGGTTATGACCAAGTCCGTATTAAGAAGGACTCACCTAGGCGACCACCAGGGAGGTAAGTCAATCGTAGGTTGAAATCCAAAGTAAGCAAGGGAACACTACTCCTAAGTCCTCCCCGAATACACCCCTTAGGACTCAGGATACGAGAAACTAAGAGTGGAGAATATATCCCAAAATACTAGCCTTGATTGCACCCACGTTAACTCAAGGACGAACCTCAATCATAGTGAAAAACCCCCTTACCTCGAACCCATATAGAGTGTCGAATACCTCAATAGACCACCCATAGTTGCACAGCCTTCGACTAAAGCACACTAAGCGTTAGAAGTGCTTTGTGACACTAGAGTTATGGCTCACTCAAAAAGGCTTCCCCCTTGTCAAAAAGAACATGGTTATACCAAACCAAAAGCCTTCCCTCAAACCGAGACTCCTATAGGTTGGAGATGAGTAATACTCGACCCAAAAAGGTGTCGAGTCTTGAGTTTTCCTGAATCCTTTGATGAAAAAATAGCTGGCCAAAATCTTCCCAGATATACGCATAAGACTTTTAAGACTTGTAATATTTTTCCAGGCCAAATCAACAGTAGCCACTTTGACTTTTAGGCAAGCCTAATCAACCCACTTAGACTTTTAGGCAAGCCCAAGGATAAATCCTCCTGAGCCCACCAAGCCACAAGTGACAAACCTCCTCTGCCCAATAACGAGCCCAACAAATATATTGATTAAGCAGCCCAACAAATATACTGATTAAGCGAAAATGGTTAGTACATATATATATACTAGTCGCAAAAATAAAAATTTATATAGCCGATCTCGCAAACATCTCATATCAAAATTAACATATATATATATATATATATATATATATATATATATATATATATATATATATATATATATATATATATATATATATATATATATATATATATATACATATATATATATAAAACAAGGAAAGCCGCGAACACGAGAATAAAACTTCGTCGAAAGCCTTGATGTAAACTCGTACTGTCGCAACTTAAAACTCGACTACTAAAATAAATGGACCATTAATTAGGAACTTGTCACTTAGATATCACCTTACAATTTTATACCAAGTAAAACATAGAATGTACATCAAGAAGTTCAAAAATTTATATACATTTGTCGTTACTATTTAAAACTCGAATGAACTAACGACAAAATTAAATACGTATAGGCAAGTATACTACTTGACACAGATACTTGACGTTTTAAAACTAAATCAACCGATAATAATGTCACTAACAAGAACTTGAAAATGAAACTTCACTTGAACTAGCATATACGCACATAGAACTTGAATAGCCGTAATATAAAACACGACAACGATAATTGAATCATTTAGATAATTCACGATTTCACAAATGGTAGAACATATTATCGGCAAAAGAAATATAAACTTTATACTCACATGTGTAGTTGGAAATTTGGAACTCAAGTGAGATAACAACGAACCAATCACATGTTAAGTTTAGGCAATGACACATGTCGGGGAATATATATATATATATATATATATATATATATATATATATATATATATATATATATATATATATATATTGACACTTACATTTGTTATTTTAAAACTGAGTCAATTAATATCAATGTCACTAATAAAAACTTGGAATGGTATATCAAACTTGAACCTTACTTAGACAAATTTGACGAGATACATTATTCTAAACTAATGAAGTATAAAAATGAATCCTAATAAACTAATGATGCGAACCTAGTTAAATCATCCAAGTTACTAAAATTAACGTTATATTAAATTTTCTCGAACCATTTAACTAGTAGGTAATGAACGTCACGTACGTTAGGCCTTACTTCAAAAATCAACATAATCGAACATGACGAACAAGTTACACAACTACAATATTAATATATCTCTACATTATATATAACAGGAGGCATTACACGTAGATAATGCCACATAAGTCCACGTCATTGCCATGTAATTGTCATTAAAAGCCATGTCATCATATTTAGTCCACCTAAGCATTATTTTAGGCAATTAAAATTCGGATTAATTAAAAATTTGACATTTGCAAGAATCGAACCTGGGTCATTTAATCCACATACAAATGCTTCAACCACTAGACCAAGCCAGTTTTTGTGATTTATAATACAAACTGAGTAAGTCATGCTTAAATAATTGATTGTTAAGCTATATTTAAGGAATAGATTAGGCATAAAATTAAATTATTATATGTATATTTTTTCCAAGAACAAAAACACAAATCCGAAAAAAAAACACACACAAAACCTAAAACAAAAATCCGAAACAAAAAAGACCCAAACAAATTCACCAGCAGCCTCCAATCTCATTATCATGTTGCCAATAATCTTATTTGCTATTATGAAGCATGCATCCACAGCTTTTGAACCAAGGTAATCTTAAGTTTTCAATAGACGCTCCTCATATCATGTTAAACAGCGTATTTTTTGATTTTGATTAGGTAATTAATTCTTTGTTTTTAATTTGACATAATAAAGATAATCTTAAATCTCGATTTAAACCAGGGTAATCTTAATTCTCGATTTTAACATTCTGTTTTTTATTTTTATCTTAATGGTCGTGAACAGTTTGTATTGCTGGCGTATCAGGTTTGTACTGCTCGAAACATTTGAAAAATTGAGTTCAAAACGATTAGTACTGCTACCTTAACGAGTTAGTACTGTTCGATGTTATTTGTACTGCTGCGTATTACTTGAAGATTATACAAATCTGCTCAGGTGGGAATCCTTATTTGTTTTTATTCTGTAATTTACCCGCATTATTTTGGATTATATATATATATATATATATATATATATATATATATTATATATATGTATATATATATATGTATATATATATATGTATATATATATATGTATATATATATATATATATATATATATATATATATATATATATATATATATAGTTGTAACAATAAACTATAATTTGATTAGAGTTTTGCAGAAAGAAACCAACCTGAATTGGAGGTTATTGTAATGTAAACATGAAAATGTAACCTCAACCTATCAAGTATCAACTAAAGTTGCTATCAGTATCTAATCCTTTTGGTTTCCATAGGTTTATTTATTAACAAATGGGTCGTGTTCAAATTTTTAATCATCTCATCAAAGAGAAAAACTAAAATTAGATAACACGAGTTTCAAGTACTTTGATCTTGGTTTACATATGTTTAATGACAGCACCTCATGCCTTCACGTTGAGTTCTTCAACAGGAACTGCTCAGGCAACGTCGCAAGGTTGGTATGTAGAACTGTAAAAGTAGTAATTAAAAGTAGCGATTTCAGCCCATTTACTTTATAAAAGGTCAAATGGGTACAATGATAATGAGATATATAAAAAGGAAACAAGTCGATAGTAGGGGCTGAAAAGGAACTAAACCCGATAAAAAATATAGAATGTAAATATGGATAGAGATAAGCAAGTAGAAGTGGCAAGATAAGCAGGTAGAGAGAGATTTGTGATACGGGTCATTTTAGGTAAAGGACTCTGTGGAAGCTTGCGACGTTGCCTCCTGGACTGATAAAAATTCTATAACCTGACCCATCAATTGGAGCGGAGCTGGCATGTATTGGGATCTGGTTATGATCCAGCCCTTAACATAACTGAAATAGAGTTGTTATTGGCAAGTACAGGTCATATTGGTCTAGGTATGTGAAGTTCCATAGTCCATATCTACAACTTTGTAACATTAACAGCTTCATGTTATCATAGTACTTTTGTCCCAAGTAACATGTAATGCACTCATCATTTTGTGTACGAACTCAAAATTATAAAATATACTGTAGTTCAACATGATATACTTCTTTTTCATATGACAAGTGTCTTTATGTTGTATTCCATATATGTGCCAGACTGCAAGGCCGGCAATAGATTTATGATTTAAAAGGAGAAGGCCATCGGTATATCAACTTTTAATGTAACTACGGCTAAGAGAACGACTTTTTGTTTCGGTTATTTTATGCTTGCATGATCACACACAAATCATTGTAGCATACAGTTTCTTTTTAGATAACAATGGTATAACACTATAACTCTTTGCACAAATGGTGAAACAATCGAAATCTGTTCCATTGTGAAGAAGCTTAAATGGACCAGCGCGTAGCAAAATGCGTATCATATACTTACAAGAATCATATATACATCCATTCATCCAACATTCATGCCATAAGTTGTTGCTAAGATATTATTATATTTTATTTTTATCAAATCCATATGCAGTAGGCTCAAGGCAAAAGAGGGTCGGATTAGAGGTAACCTGATGGGGAAGCGTGTTGACTTTTCGGCACGTACAGTCATCACTCCGGATCCAACGATTAACATTGAGGAATTTGGAGTACCATGGAGTATTGCTCTTAATCTTACTTATCCAGAAACAGTCACTCCTTACAACAAAGAAAGGTATATGTACACATTGAAGATTATACAGTTATAGTTTTTTGTTTCAATTGATTATTGGCGTGCTGCACTAAAGAGATTGGAATTGGACTGTGGAGGTTGTGTGTTCAAAACGCAAATAGGAAAAGATTAAAAAAAAACTCATCGGCTATGTGGACAACTCCATTGAGGTGAAGCAAGTAAGAGCACCAAAGATGTTTGAGTTCATAATGGTGGGTAATTTTCTTTTTTTCAGAATACTATTTTGAAAAAAAGTATTCGATCTAAATTTAGCCATTCGTTTTTTTTTTGGACAAATTGGTTTGTTCAACTATTGTGTTTCTGCATTTTCAAAAGCTATTGTTCTTGTGTGGGAAGAAGCCAAAAAGTTCTGTCATCAAACAAATGTGAAAGTTGTTGTTGCGTATGGAGGCGCACCAGTCTATAACCAGGTTAGTATTATGTTACAATTTTATTTAACGCCAAACTATATTATTTCTTAAATACGCTAATCCTGATTCTCTGCATTTTTTATAACTAGATTTTTGAGTTAATTACATTTTTGGTCCTTGTGGTTTACCGGGTATTTCTCTTTTAGTCCAATTTTTTGAAAAATCTCGGATCCACTACAAAACCCGGCGACCCGTAACAAGTTCAGTCCAATTTTTCATTAATGGTTAGTTTGACCAGTTAAGACATATAAAATGACTAAAATGCCCTCATCTTAAACAAAATCCCTTTCCTTCATATCTCAATTCTTTAAAGATCAGGAAGGAATAGATACCATATCTCAACAAATCATATCATCCCCACTTCCCTATCTATTTTTATACAGTGATTCAAACAAATCACTGAAATGAAATGAGTATGCTTGCTTGATAACAAAAAGAAAGTGTATTCAAACATATTACATGTAACAACTGTATTTACACCTATGTTTCTGACCCAATTCAAACATATTTCGAAAGTGGATACAAATCTTTACCCAATTCAAACATATTACAAATCTTTAAATGCTGTTTCTGACCATAGTAGTTGCCCCCTCGAAAAGAACAACCCCAAATCCTTGTTTCCTTCACCATCTCCACCCACCACGGCACCACCACCACCTATACCATTTCTCAATGGAGAAATAAAGGTGGTTGTGTTGAATCGCGGCGGTGAACGGGTGGAGGTGGTGGCTGAGGTGTGGTGGTGCGGCGGCTAACAAGAGGGAAAGAGAGGGTGTTATGTTTAGGGTTTGTAGAGAGAATCAGAGAATTAAAAAGTGTGTTTTTTTTAATGTTTGTGGGAATGGGAAAGAGAGGGTGTTTTATGTTATATGTATGTGAAATGACGAATGCACCCCTTTATTTAACGGTCAATATCAGACAACTTAACGGTGTTAATAAATTTGGACTAAACATGTTTCGGGTCGCCGGGTATTGTAGTGGATCCGAGATTTTTCAAAAAATTGGACTGAAAATGAAATACCCGGTAAACCACAAGGACCAAAAATGTAATTAACTCTAGATTTTATGTAGTTGAGAAGCTTTGAAAGAGGTGTGGACATCTTAGTCGCTACTCCAGGAAGACTAACAGACATGATTGAAAGATCAAAAATCGCACTTAAGAAAATCAAGTACTTGGCTCTAGACGAAGTTGATCGAATGTTGGATATGGGGTTTGAACCCCAGATTCGAAAGATTGTGGGGCGTATGGACATCCCTCCCCCTGATCGCAGGCAAACGATGTTTTTCAGTGCCACATTTCCATCTAAAATTCAAGTTAGTCCCTTACTTAGCTTATCAAATATTGAACTTGAATAGTATGATTAGTAAAATTATTTGTGTTTGGATATATATGTTCTGTTTTGCATATTTAAAGAGATTACTGGCTTCTTTTGTTTCTGTAAAGAAAATAAGCACTTTTGAAGTGTTTGGGTTGATCAGTGCTACAGATTTTTGCAAGTGTATAGGCTCATATCAACTGTTCACTATACGCAAACATTAGATACTGATTTATAGCAATTGAATGAGTGATTAGATAATAACTTTCAAAATACAACCCTGAATGCTCCCCTTTACTTTTCTTCATACTTTTCTGTAAGCTGACGTTGAATGGTTCAACAATAAAGATTTTCATGGGATCATAATTGAGGTAATCATGGGAGAGTCAAAAGGGCTTACATTATATATTTGCCCTTGTTGTGACCTGTACCATAAAGTACCCATTTATACATGTTACCAAAATTACCCATGCTGACCCATTTTAAAAATACATGTTTGGATCCATACCGTAGTTAGGCAAACTTACATACGATACAAAACTATATCAAAGTTATGATGTATCAAAACACAATGCAAATGATAGCGCTTGAATTGGATTATGAGCTTATGGGGGGTGTTTGGGTGATCTTAGAAACATTTTTATCAGCTTAGTGCGTTTTGTTTCAAACCAGTAAGCACTTTTGAGAGTTTGGATAGAGCCAGCTTATGCATATGAGCTGATCTAAGTTGTTCCAAAAAACTGTATTATCGAATATAGTGGATAAGGTTATTATTTTTAAGGCAAACTCAACTAATGATAATATATAGATAAGTTGAAGGGTGAACAAGTTTGACGAGTACTAATAAAAATCCTTTATATTTTTGTTCCATAGGTGTTATCCAATTTAGGCAAGCCATAGACCATTCAGAGGTATATATATCCTATCACTATGGCTCAGGTCCTATGATTAGTTTATAGTTATGGTTATAATAATTTCTTATGAAATTGCAGTGAATATCTAGACCGCTTCGATGCTCCCGAGAGTGAGGCATTCGACATCCTTGTCAACGAGATTTTATGTGTTGGAAAAGGTAAGAGTATTTTTCCTCTTTCTGCTTCACTTTAAAAAACAATATACTCCTTAGTATTTATGTATATAAAAATAACGTAGTTCCCTATTTCATTGCACCCTCTATTTTAAAACATAAGATAGTACCAATGTAGCTACAAAAATGAAAACAGTTTGTACATATTTATCATTTTCTCGGTCTAATTTGATTAGAGTTTTGCAGAAAGAAACCTGAATTGGAGGTTATTGTAATGTCAACATGAAAATGTAACCTCAACCTATCAAGTATCAACTAAAGTTGCTATCAGTATCTAATCCTTTTGGTTTCCATAGGTTTATTTATTAACAAATGGGTCGTGTTCAAAATTTTAATCATCTCATCAAAGAGAAAAGCTAAAATTAGATAACATGAGTTTCAAGTACTTTGATCTTGGTTTACATATGTTTAATGACAGCACCTCATGCCTTCACGTTGAGTTCTTCAACAGGAACTGCTCAGGCAACGTCGCAAGGTTGGTATGTAGAACTGTAAAAGTAGTAATTAAAAGTAGCGATTTCAGCCCATTTACTTTATAAAAGGTCAAATGGGTACAATGATAATGAGATATATAAAAAGGAAACAAGTCGATAGTAGGGGCTGAAAAGGAACTAAACCCAATAAAAAATATAGAATGTAAATATGGATAGAGATAAGCAAGTAGAAGTGGCAAGATAAGCAGGTAGAGAGAGATTTGTGATACGGGTCGTTTTAGGTAAAGTACTCTGTGGAAGCTTGCGACGTTGCCTCCTGTACTGATAAAAATTCTATAACCTGACCCATCAATTGGAGTGGAGATGGCATGTATTGGGATCTGGTTATGATCCAGCCCTTAACATAACTGAAATAGAGTTGTTATTGGCAAGTACAGGTCATATTGGTCTAGGTATGTGAAGTTCCATAGTCCATATCTACAACTTTGTAACATTAACAGCTTCATGTTATCATAGTACTTTTGTCCCACGTAACATGTAATGCACTCATCATTTTGTGTACGAACTCAAAATTATAAAATATACTGTAATTCAACATGATATACTTCTTTTTCATATGACAAGTGTCTTTATGTTGTATTCCATATATGTGCCAGACTGCAAGGCCGGCAATAGATTTATGATTTAAAAGGAGAAGGCCATCGGTATATCAACTTTTTATTGTAACTACGGCTAAGAGAATGACTTTTTGTTTCGGTTATTTTATGCTTGCATGATCACACACAAATCATTGTAGCATACAGTTTCTTTTTAGATAACAATGGTATAACACTATAACTCTTTGCACAAATGGTGAAACAATCGAAATCTGTTCCATTGTGAAGAAGCTTAAACGGACCAGCGCGTAGCAAAATGCGTATCATATACTGACAAGAATCATATATACATCCATTCATCCAACATTCATGCCATAAGTTGTTGCTAAGATATTATTATATTTTATTTTTATCAAATCCATATGCAGTAGGCTCAAGGCAAAAGAGGGTCGGATTAGAGGTAACCTGATGGGGAAGCGTGTTGACTTTTCGGCACGTACAGTCATCACTCCGGATCCAACGATTAACATTGAGGAATTAGGAGTACCATGGAGTATTGCTCTTAATCTTACTTATCCAGAAACAGTCACTCCTTACAACAAAGAAAGGTATATGTACACATTGAAGATTATACAGTTATAGTTTTTTGTTTCAATCGATTATTGGCGTGCTGCACTAAAGAGATTTGAATGGGGCTGTGGAGGTTGTGTGTTCAAAACGCAAATAGGAAAAGATAAAAAAAAAAAACTCATCGGCTATGTGGACAACTCCATTGAGGTGAAGCAAGTACGAGCACCAAAGATGTTTGGGTTCATAACGGTGGGTAATTCAGAATACTATTGTGTTTGTGCATTTTCAAAAGCTGTTGTTCTTGTGTGGGAAGAAGCCAAAAAAGTTATGTCATCAAACAAATGTGAAAGTTGCTGTTGCGTATGGAGGCGCACCAGTCTATAACCAGGTTAGTATTATGTTACAATTTTCTTTAACGCCGAACTATATTATTTCTTAAATACGCTAATCCTGATTCTCTGCATTTTTTATAATTAGATTTTATGTAGTTGAGAAGCTTTGAAAGAAGTGTGAACATCTTAGTCGCTACTCCAGGAAGACTAACAGACATGATTGAAAGATCAAAAATCTCACTTAAGAAAATCAAGTACTTGGCTCTAGACGAAGTTGATCGAATGCTGGATATGGAGCGTATGGACATCCCTCCCCCTGGTCGCAAGCAAACGATGCTTTTCAATGCCACATTTCTGTCTGAAATTCAAGTTAGTCCCTTACTTAGCTTATCAAATATTGAACTTGAATAGTATGATTAGTAAAATTATTTGTGTTTGGATAAATATGTTCTGTTTTGCATATTTAAAGAGATTACTGGCTTCTTTTGTTTCTGTAAAGAAAAGAAGCACTTTTGAAGTGTTTGGGTTGATGGTGGTAACAATTTGAATAAAATACGCATATTGCTGAGAGCTATTCTGATTCTGCTGATCATCGTCGTGGCTCTATATTCGACCTCTTTGACCCGTTTTCTTTTTAGCTCATTCTTAATTTTACCCATTTTGACGTGTTAGAGCTGTAACATACCTCTATTAAGAAATTTATAATAAAGCTCTAAACCCGCACCTTTAACATGTATCATGCAACTTTAGATGAACCAAAATGATATAGTGTACTCATAATTGTTTGTTCATTTATAGTTGAGGTGCCAAGATGGGGCGGCTTGGGTAATGGTCAAAACAAGGTCGTGTCGAAAGAGGTAACCATTGCACATCAGTTGGGTTGACCCATGACTTTTTTATGTCGGTTCCTCAAAAATCTAATTGATTAGTTTAATACGAGTATAAAGTTACATTATAATGAAAGTGATTTAGGATATCATTTAACAATGCAGAGTCCTAGGAAATATCAGAATGAAGTTCTACCATTAAGATTTATGCACTTTTTCAAATCTTATTAATTAGTTAAAACTCTTTTAACAGATCCATTTATAGGTAAGTCAACAAAATTAATGCAATTTTCCAGTATAAATTAAGCATATATCAAATCAGTTTACCAAAAAGCATTTAATTTGATCTTCATATGATATTTTGGGTTCTTTAATTCTAGCAATGGAATTAGTACTTATGAACCAACATACTAATAGTTTATTTGTTCTAATGTGTAGGGTTGCATTGGACAAATTATTCATTTTATACATCAACGACTATACGAAGTGATTATTAGAACTTGAAGCACCAGAATCAAAGAAAATAGTTAGGAGATTAGCCGTTAGTGAATCAGAATTAGAGAATCGGATAATTAGTTTATCTTAATTAGCATTTTTTTATATTAACTCCTTTGCGTCTCTCAGTTTGATTAATTAAAAAATCAGGTTACGGATCAGCTTATGTTAAACATATAAGTATTTGTTATGGCAAAATCCTAGGATGATCCTCAGATTTGATATAAGTATTTGTTACGGATCAGCTAAATATGCCCGTCCAGATTGGATGATCCTGCATGTCCTTCCAATACCACCACCTCCGGTCAGACCATATGTGATGATGGATACTTTGACCCGGTGTGAGGTGTATTTCCAACTTGGGATTTTTTTACCTTAACGTTATGAGGATAATGTTCAGTAGAAAGGTGGCCAAATGAGCGGGTCAATAAGGTTGGGTAAAAGGTCAAAAATTATCTTTTGATATGGGCTCAACATGGAACAGTTCCAAAATTTCACAAAATATTCAAATGTTAAAAATTGTCTAAAGAAGTATAACTTTACAAAATGTTAACACGTGTCTGAATGTGTCACACCCCCAAATTTCGTGACTTGCAGCGGAATGAAGCATTCGAGGGCATGACTGGTCATAGCACCAAAGTTGCAGTTATATTGAACGACCTAAAGTGTCATTTAGAAAATACATCGTTTGATTATTTAAAAACATTCAGAGTTACAAAGCTAGGTCCCAAAAGGTGAAACAAGTTTTCAGAAAAATAAGTTCATACAATTCAAACGATGGATAAGTGCAAAAAATATAACGTGAGACGCGACGACTCTGCGACTCCATGGTATGTCCTTATGCAAGCCAACATGCGATACCTTAATTACCTGAAAATACATTGCTAAAAATGGTCAACAAAAATGTTGGTGAGATCATAGGTTTATGTAAATGAAATGTTGTACGGATACCACAAGTATAAAGTGTATGACAAAACCCTGCCACATAAAAAATATGATACATTAGCTCTTAAGCTCATGACCCCGAAGCTAGACTGAATGAAATGCCCCAATTGAGTCTTTGCCATTCACTCTAATATGACAGAAATGAAATGCGTTCGTTTTACCAGTTGGTGCTACTAACCCGAACGGAGGAGTTACCCTCAATAGATCTATTCACTCACTCTCGCTTGCTAACAATTAACGGTTCATGATAATAAAGGGGACTTTAATCTGGGCAATGATGTAACTTAAGCAACGTAAATGAGTTTGTATACTTTGGTCCGCATATGAAAATGGTGCAATGTATTCTCCCCCGAGAGTTTAGAAATCAAATAAACAATTGAAAACGGGGCTATGAAAACTCACCTGATATGATATAGCAACAATGACAATGATGGATATGATGAAATAAAGCTCGGTCTCTAACCGCGACCTATTATGAATGATGTGATCCAATGTAAGCAATGATACAATGCAACACATGCAAATACGTATGTTAACGATACCACTTATTAGTTTTGAAAATAACGTTTATCGACGAAAAACACACTTTTGACGTCGCGTTAAGTTATAAACTACTTTTCATATAAATATGTTAAAACGGTATTCCACGATCCTCGTTTGGTGTTCTATCGGCAAAATGTAATGTTTTCATCGCAATTTAATATTTTCCTTAACTTGTGAAAATATGTCTAAAATGGTTTCGTGAAACTAGTCGTGAAATATTGCACGTTAAGTGTTAGTGATCAAACTCGACGTTTTTGAAAACCTTGTAACAATGTATTAATGTCGTTTCATTTAACTTTTGCTTGTACACGCCTCGATCAATTAGAAAATCGGCTATCAATGTTATGTCTCGCAAAAACACTAGTTTTTATACTCAAAACACTTTCTATTAGTGGGCTGTCAAAATAAACATGGTACGTCGGGCTTCAAACGTGAATATCTCGGTCGTTATAAGCTTGTTTTCTACGTTCTTTATATCCACGGCTTCGTATAAACATGAACTAACATAATCTCAGTAGGTCGGGTCGTCTAGATCACGTCTAACGCCTCGTTTTGTCCTTTGAATCTCGGCAATCAGCAACAAAATTTTCAGAAAACTAGTTTTCGTCGTCTAACTTTGAAAAATCATATCTCCTTCGTTATAAGTCGGTTTTTAGTGATTCAAGCGGCCACGGTTTCGTTTTTGAAAGAAATTTCTGAATATGAAGGCCAAAATAGTTCAAAATCTTCTGAGTTTTCCAGACTTTGCATTTTTGGACAGAACCTTATCTATACTTGTTAAAACTCATTTTCTTGGTTCTAAACTTGATCATACCACTTCAAATCAACTCCACAAATTCGCAAATCCTACCATACACCTTCTTAGGGTGTCATGAGGTCCTAAAGATCACCAACCTTGGTGGATTTCATGAGATCACTAGTGAAACTTATAGATCTAGTGTTAAAGATAGTTTATGTGCAAAGTGGTATCTAAAACAAAAATATGTTGCATGAATAACTAATATAACTTGAAAATACATAAACATATGAATCAAATGAAAGTATAAGATGATCAAAATGTGTTCTTGAAACTTACTTGAATATTTGATGAGTTTTGATGAGAAATGTGTAAGAAACTTTGAGGTTTAACCACAAAACCTTAACAAGGAAGTTAAATGGAGTTTGATTTATACTTGAACTTCAAAAATTTATGGATTGGTCTTGGGTTCTTGGTCTTGGCCGAATGGGGAAGAAGAAAAGGAAGAGAGAAAATCTCTTGGTTTAGCTAAATGTTTATGTGTTATGTGATGTTAGTTAGTGGAATGGAAATAAAATGACTGGAAATTCGTTAATGGTTTTTGGGTGTATTAGGCTAAATGGGGGGTTAGGGGGGCGGCACATGGACAAGAGGTGGAAGAGATTTGATAGCTAGTTAAAGAAATTGTCCCACTAAGATAAGTATTAGTTGTTTGGTGTACACATTAGGTGTTATCGGGTATCGAGTTAACTAGAAATAAATTGTGACGATGTAAAATAAAGTGCGACGAAGTTGTAAAAATTGTAAAACCATATTCCTTGCAAGAATCGGGTGTTAGAATGATTATCGGATTGAAATTTCGTAAACCGACGGAGTTATAAGCGTCAAACGAAAAATATAGCGATTGGTTTAAAAACACCGGGTAAAGCAATAATATAATCTCTATATCATTATAATTAGTTTGAAAATGTGTTAGGATCATAGTCGGGAGTATTGGGTGTAACGTTAGTAGAAATGACTGAGTGGTAACGTTAATTAAACAATTAAGCATACGTTAATGAAAATCACACAAACCCATGCATGAACTGATATGATAATGATGTTACTGATGATATGCAGACTACTCTAGTCTGTATGATTTGTCTTTACTGATGATGCATGAATACGCAGCTAAACCTAACCGGTTACGCGCATTTGAGTACCCGTAAACCAAGTTTACAATATGATGAATGACGCCCATGAATAGTGATTTCCCTCTGAGAATGAATTGTGTCACGTGAATAGTAAAATTTTTGACGACTTCTCATAGTCTCAAACTGACTTCAAAAATGATGAATAGTGAAATGATGAATAGTGATCGGTGAATAGTGATTGATGAATAGTAATTCATGAATAGTAATTCATGAATAGTAAATTGTCGGGGTTTGGAAAATGACCTGAAATTACGAGTTGTGACAGTCGACCACCCTAAAAGGAATTCAATCCCTGAATTCAGCTGATGTTGGTCTCTGGAGTGGTCTCGGTGAAAAGATGTGGGTATTTGAGTCGCATCTGGTCTTCCCGTTCCCAAGTAAACTCAGGACCTCTGCGAGAATTCCAGCGAACTTTGACGATAGGAATTCGACTTTGCTTCAACTGTTTGACCTCTCGGTCCTTGATTTCTGCTGGTTCTTCCACAAAGTTAAGCTTATCATCGATCTGAATTTCTTCCAATGGAATCATGAGCATTTCGTCTGAAAGACATTTCTTGAGGTTTGAGACATGAAACGTGTTATGTACACTGCTGAGCTCTGACGGAAGCTCAAGTCTGTATGCTACCGGACCAATCCTCTCCAGAATCTTAAATGGTCCAATGTATCTCGGGTTCAACTTCCCGCGTTTCTCGAATCGTATCACGCCCTTCCATGGCGAGACTTTCAACATGACTTTGTATCCATCCTGAAATTCTAATGTTTGCGTCGAACATCGGCGTAACTTTTCTGTCGGCTTCTGGCTGTTTGGAGTCTTTCTCTAATCTGAATTATCTTTTTTGTTGTTTCTCTAACCAACTCTGGACCAGTTAGTTGTACATCACCAACTTCGGCCCAACAAACTGGGGACCTGCACTTACGACCGTATAGTGCCTCGAATGGTGCGGCTTTTATGCTCGAGTGATAACTGTTATTGTAAGAGAACTCGATCAATGGCAAATGGTTAGCCCAACCATTTCCAAAGTCAATGACACATGCCCTGAGCATGTCTTCCAATGTCTGAATCGTTCTCTCGCTTTGACCATCGGTCTGAGGATGATAGGCGGTACTCATGTCTAATTTAGTCCCAAATGAATCTTGCAATGACTCCCAAAAGTTTGAAGTAAAGCGACTGTCTCTGTCGGAAATGATGGAAATTGGTGCACCGTGCCTTGAAACTATTTCCTTGACGTAAAGTCTGGTGAGCTGATCCATAGTATAAGTCTCTTTGATTGGAATGAAATGGGCTGACTTGGTGAGACGATCAACTATTACCCAAATAGCATCGTAACCTCCTGATGTTTTGGGAAGTTTAGTGACAAAGTCCATTGTAATGCGTTCCCACTTCCACTGGGGAATCTCTGGTTGCTGAAGTAATCCTGATGGCTTCTGGTACTCGCTTTCACTTTAGCATAAGTAAGACATTTGCTGACGTACGTAGCTATCTCTGCTTTCATATTCGGCCACCAATAAAGCTTTTTGAGATCCTGATACATCTTATCAGAACCTGGATGAATGGAGTACTTCGACTTGTGTGATTCGTGCATGATCAACTCTCGTATTCCACCATAGAGAGGTATCCAGCTTCTATCCTTGAAGCATAATGTTCTGTCTGATCTCCTTACTAAACCGTTTGCATTATCTTGCATTCCTTTGAGTGTTTCACTTGGTAGGTTTTCTTCCTTGAGTGCCTCGACTTGGGCCTCGAGGATCTTTGATGGTAGTGGTGAAATGATAGTCATTCCCAATGGTCTGACTCTCAAAGGCTTGAGTCTATCTTTCCGACTGAGTGCATCTGCCACAACATTGGCTTTTCCCGGGTGATATCTGATTTCACAGTCGTAATCACTAAGTAGTTCCAACCAACGACGTTGCCTCATGTTAAGTTCCTTCTGATCAAGTATGTACTGTAAGCTTTTGTGGTCTGTAAATACTACACACTTTGTTCCGTAAAGATAATGCCTCCAAATCTTGAGTGCGAAAACCACGGCACCCAACTCTAAGTCGTGAGTAGTGTAATTCTTCTCATGCTTCTTAAGCTGACGAGATGCATAAGCTATCACTTTCTCGTTTTGCATTAGCACTGCCCCAAGTCCTTTGTGTGAAGCATCACAATATACCACGAAGTTTTCAATCCCTTCCGGCAATGACAAAATTGGTGCGCTGCAAAGTTTCTGTTTCAATAACTGAAAAGCGGTCTCATGCTTTTCTCCCCAATCGTACATATGGTTCTTTTGTGTCAATATGGTCAGTGGCTTAGCTATCTTGGAAAACCCTTCAATGAACCTTCTGTAATATCCGGCAAGTCCTAAGAATTGATGAATTTCTGTGGGAGTTTTTGGTGTTGCCCAATCTTTAACTGCCTCAATCTTTGCTGGATCAACCTGTAGTCCCTGACTATCAATGACATGACCAAGAAATTGTA
Organism: Artemisia tridentata subsp. tridentata; assembly: GCA_021014915.2. Taxonomy (NCBI): domain Eukaryota; kingdom Viridiplantae; phylum Streptophyta; class Magnoliopsida; order Asterales; family Asteraceae; genus Artemisia; species Artemisia tridentata. Next base: position 73,969,766 of record CP139505.1, read on the forward strand.
CTCTTCTGATCCAAAAATCACACTTCGAAAATTTGGCGTACAGTTTCTCTTTCTTGAGCAGCTCTAAAATCGTTCGGAGGTGTTCTCGGTGCTCTTCTTCACTCCTTGAGTAAATCAAGATATTGTCAATGAATACGATCACAAACTTATCCAGGTATGGCTTGCACACCCTGTTCATGAGATCCATGAACACAGCTGGTGCGTTGGTTAGTCCGAACGGCATTACCTAAAATTCATAATGGCCATAGCGTGTTCTGAATGCTGTCTTCGGGATATCTCCCTCCCGAACCCTAAGCTGATGGTAACCCGATCTCAAGTCGATCTTGGAGTAATAACTGGAACCTTGCAACTGATCAAACAAATCGTCGATCCTGGGAAGTGGATAACGATTCTTCACCGTCAGCTTGTTTAGCTCTCGATAATCAATGCACATTCTGAAAGATCCATCTTTCTTCTTTACAAAAAAAAACCGGTGCTCCCCAAGGCGAGGAACTCGGTCTAATGAATCCTTTATCCAAGAGCTCTTGCAAAGTCTCAAACTGACTTCTCAAAGTCTCAAACTGACTTCAAAAATGATGAATAGTGAAATAATAGTGATCGGTGAATAGTGATTGATGAATAGTAACTCATGAATAGTAAATTGTCGGGGTTTGGAAAATGACCTGAAATTACGAGTTGTGATAGAATGAAGCGATTAGTAGGTTGCATGCATTAGAAATTTAGAATCTAGAAATACACGTCTTTTATACCTATTTTGACCCATTTACTCTTTATCTATTTCTCTCTTACACATTTGTATCAGTAGAGGTAAAAATTTTAACGATGACTTTACTCATCATCTGGCGATGATAATAAGTATATGAAAAATGCTTAACTCGGTGAACTTCATCTCACTTTTTTGTATTCTACCGAACCTTGAAACAGGATGATTTGACTCATCAGCTGGCTATGATAATCAGACACAATGAGAACCTGAGAAGGCAAGAATGTAATGGAGCTCCTGCTCACATAATCTCTGAATTCGCTCTGTTACTGCAGTTTCATATTGCTGCATATTTTGACAATGAGCTTCCGGGTCAGCCAAGGGTATACTTACGCTTCCAGTCATGTCAGATTATATACAGATTGTACTATTGTTATATTCTAATCTTATTGAGTTCTGGCTCTCCCGCAGGCTACACAACGTTCAGGTCGTCCTATCAAATCCATATGCAGTAGGCTCAAGGTAAAAGAGGGTCGGATTAGAGGTAACCTGATGGGGAAGCGTGTTGACTTTTTGGCACGTACAATCATCACTCCGGATCCAACGATTAACATTGAGGAATTAGGAGTACCATGGAGTATTGATCTTAATCTTACTTATCCCGAAATAGTCACTCCTTACAACAAAGAAAGGTATATGTACACATTGAAGATTATACAGTTATAGTTTTTTGTTTCAATTTATTATTGGCGTGCTGCACTAAAGAGATATTAATGGGGCTGTGGAGGTTGTGTGTTCAAAACACAAATAGGAAAAGATTCAAAAAAAAATAATAAATAAAAAGAAAAAAAGAAAAAAAAAACTCACCGGCTATGTGGACAACTCCATTGAGGTGAAGCAAGTACGAGCACCAAAGATGTTTGAGTTCATAACGGTAGGTAATTTTCTTTTTCACATTATATTTTAATGTTCATTCTCAGGATGTGATTATGTTATATTGAATAAAACGATCCATTGTCGTTTATATATGGATATGCTTTTGATAGAGTGTAAACGAGGTGCTGCACTAAAGAGATTTGAATGGGGCTGAACTGTGGTCATTATTTGATATGTGCAAGTTGATTTGAGCTATGCCAGCAACTATTTTATTTATGTACTTTTTCTTATCCTTTGTTGAAAGAATTTTAAATTGCAAACTCACAGCCCACTGCAAATTGGCACCTTACTTTAATGTGACTTGAAGCATCAACCACTTGATTTATGCCCATGTATTTTGGTTTGGTATTCGACCGATTGGTGACTGTCAAAAATAAGAATGACTTAGAACTATTCAATTTTCGAACCATTGACCTCCTATTTGGAACTGCTTGGTCACCCCTTGTGGTTGTGTTTGTATCATTATTATGTTGGGATGGGACAACTTATAATGTACAAGATTTTCTTGATTTGCCTCCTCTAGCATAATCCACAAATCACGAGTTACTTATTAAAATTTCTTATTTGTTGACCCGTTATTTAGATTTGATTGCAGATCTCTTGGCTGTTAAATGTTGATTCCTTTTTGAATTTTGGCGTTTAGGAAATTAAAGCGGCGTTTAGATGAACGTATACGAAGTGATTATTAGAACTTGAAGCACCAGAATCAGAGAAAATAGTTAGGAGATTAGCCGTTAGTGAATCAGAATTAAAGAATCGGATAATTAGTTTATCTTAATTAGCATTTTTTTTAGATTAACTCCTTTGTGTCTCTTAGTTTGATTAATTAAAAAATCAGGTTACGGATCAGCTTATGTTAAACACTAAAAATTGATTAATCGAAAGACAAAATAATGACTTTAAAAGCATAAAAAATCAGGTTAAAGAACAGTTTTTGTTAAACATTGAAACTGATTAATCGGAAGTCAAAAAAATGACTTTAAAAGCACAACCAAAACCCCCTTTAGCTCATTAGGAACTGGCCAAATTTCTTTGTTCATTGATGGTACAACTTTTAAGAGTTCGTGAAGAATTAGACTTTAGTATATGATCTTGAAGGTGATGATAGCAGTACAAAGTAACAAGGACGAGCAGCACAAAAAAAAGCAGTAATTCAAAGAATCAAGAGCAGTACGCACGACCATACGTTGGCAGTACTAACTTGATAGGGCAGTACCTAATCAGATGCTATGAGCAGTACTAACCATGAAGCAATATTTACTGAGCAGTACAAACTTGAATGTAACAGAAAGAAAAAAAATAATAGCAAGTTGATAGTTTCTATTTTTCTATTGATTATGTAGGTGGGTTGCACTCAGTTCAACGAATAGATTCAGCAATTTGAAGAATCATTAGATCAGATAACTGGCAATTTGGGCGCAGCTGATTTGCCTAAGGTGTTATCTCATAGCCTGTTCTTTGTGGGAATGGGAAGCAATGACTAAAAAAAGGAATAAATTGCTAAAATTAATGTCACGAGGTAAAACTATTTAACCAGTTACGCATGTTACTTAATAATAATGAATTAGATAGTTTGATGACTAACTGATCATTTTTGTAGGTATGGATATGATAGAATTAGACTACAATGACTTTTTACTTTCAATGCTGATGCTTAAACAAAAAAAGGTATGAGTGAAATGTTTTTAGGATGTTGTTTGAAGTTGTCATGATGAAATGATATGGGTTTTTTTTGGATTGTTTGTTAAACTTGGTTATATGGTTATTGTGTTTTGATATAGTAGATACGTAGTCTTGAGGGTATTTTGCATTGTTTGTACAGTCTGATATCTTTTTATTGTGACTTTATTAATTTTGATAAGCAGATTCAAAAGAATTAGCAAATAGACAGCTTTATTAACGAATCCCAAACACCCCATAAGTTGTTTTAGTGTGTCGTGAATTCACTTGCTGCACGATTTCAATGTTAAACAATTTTTAAATCGTTTGCTGTTTAAAATAGTGACATTGATATTACGCAATATATTAATGACTTTGTGTAGTAATTCGTTTATTATGTTCTTATGATACGATAAAACATGTGATGAGGGGTAATCTTCTATCGGTAATAATGATCCTAGAACAGCCAAGTACTCAGCCCGTATAATTTTCTACTCAACATGCTGCCAAGAAGGCGTTTATGAGTGGTAAATGATGGGACGGTCACAACTTGCAGTTTTTATGGCTAAAATCTAATAATTGTGAAAGTCGCTTACCTGCCTCTAAAGGAAATTCATATGTTTTTGTTTGGCCTGTGGTTGAAGTTATGAAAACTGATTCTCAAAAACCCGCAACATCGGGAGATGAAAGATCTGAAAAGATTGAACAAAAGGACATTATGTTATTAGTTGCATTTTCCACCCATATTATTCCCCAAGGTTTGGCCACGTCTAATCTTGATAAGAAAAGAACATACCTGTTACTGAACTTAAATGATGTTTTATACTTTTATGAATTAAGCTACCACTAATTACCTGCTAATTACCTACTAGATCTAGAGAGAGAAAGCTAGTGAGAGAAAGAGATGGAAGGGAGATGATTATACACACTTAACAATAAACCTTCTTAATTCATCAACCAACAACCCTCTCCCTTGGATGGGAGGGGTATTTATAGTTTTACATGAGGTTGGGCTACTAGCCCTACTTACTTAACATAATACATAATAAACCATAATAAATGATAAAATGACACAGCCCATGGGCCTTCTACACGGGCTGGGCCTAATAACAAACCTAAAGGCCTAAGCAACCTAATACAAATGATCAATATGATGAAGCGAAAAGTGTACCGCTTTTAGGGGGTCATTTAAGCCCTAAATCGTATTTATTTGATCAAATATTGCCCTAAATCGTTCCTTTTGTCATTTTAGGTACTTTGGAGAAGAAATCTGGAAAAGGAAGCATTTTGGACGTTTTTGGAGCATAAAAGTGAAGAAAACGACATAGTCTCAAAATTATGCTGGAAAGTACCTTTGACGGCGTCAGGGATTGTTCCAGACGGCGTCACGGCTTGGCAAAAAAGGTGGATATGAAAATTACTCATGATAAGCCAGAGAATTTTACAATTGAAAGTTTGACGGCGTCACCCTTTGAAGTGATCAAGGTCGTCACGGTTTAAGCTAAAGAGGGACGGCGTCAAGCTCATTTCTGATGGCGTCAAGCTTTGATAAGCCAGAGCGGATTTTGGAGGTCTAAAGAGGGACGGCGTCAGGAAGGCCATCCGGGAACCCTAGACACGGCGAGGTGACGGCGTCAAGATCTATAACGTGACGCCGTCAGCCTTAAACTCTATATATAGTTTTGCAATTTTTTGTCATTAGTGTGCAACTTTGTGAGGAGAAACCCTAAGACGAATTTCTGCCATTTTTAAGGGTTTTCATACCCTTGGATCTCCCATGTTTAATTGAAGATAAGTGTTCATTTAATCAATCAATATGTCTATGTGTTGTTTGATTATATCTTGTTCTTGTCTTTTGATTAACATGCTAGGCTAGATTTATCTTGTGTTTGCTTAGATCTAATGAAACCTAGCTATTGATTATTGGTTATTAGTGTGTTATTAATTGTATTGGATGATTGTTTATCGATGTTAGGCTTAAGAAAACTGGCTAACTTCCTATACGGTAACTTGCTTGAACGTCTTAAGAAACATGAACCAATGCGTACTAAGGTTTTTATGGTTGTATTTAATGCATGAGCGAATTCTAGTGATCCCATGTTAGGAGCTTCCTAGCCGGCTCGACATAGGAGTGAAGTAGGAGCTCATAGAGTTGGGGAAGTACGTACGCCACCCCACGATTGGTATTAAGGAATACACTCGTCATCCACGCAATTAATACACACTAATCAACCGGTAAAAGATAGTTAGGGAGTAAGGAAATCTAAGTAAACACATTTCTATCCACATAAGTTTCACAACCTTTTCATTTTCAGTTATTTTATTTTATTTGCATTTGTAGTTATTTGGGTTAGTTGACTAGCAACTAATTTCGCCCACTCCTTCAAACCCGAGATTTTACTTGCTTTCATAAAAAAATATAAAAATACAAAAAGAATCTTCTCTCACCCTTAGACCTAATTAGAGTAGTTTTTCAATCCTAACGACACTATTCCCTGTGGAGAACGATCAATCCCCCGTACTTACCACTACACTATACTACATCGGTCAGGTACACTGCCTGGTGGGGTTGTAAGCCTCTTGAGATCCCTCGAGAGGTAAAACCTGTTGTAAGGTTGCAAAACCACGCATCAAGTTTTTGGCGCCGCTGCCGGGGAATAGTTATTATTTAGGTTGAATTTTTATTTTATTAGGTCTACTCACTAGATTCCTTTCTAGTGAGATTTTTATTTTCTTTTTATTAGATTTCTTTAGTCTATCTTTTTCTTTGTGCCCTTTGTTTGTAAAACCATTTTCATTTGTCACCATGGCGGATGAAATTCCATTTAGATCATTAACAATAGAGGAACAATTACTTTACACGGATAGATTTGCTTCCTGTTGTTCCAATGAATTTTTAAGTGATCTTAGATATATACAAGAGGAGATGGGTATAAAGTTTGATAGGTTTGATGAATTATGTGCATGTGTGGCTTCTATTAAACAATCATTGTTAGGATCAACTCCTTTTAATAAGACCCTTTGGAAAAATTTTGAGGAAAGCCTCCTAACCGTGAACCATAAGTTTAATGAATTAATGGGTTCGTATACATCACAACTTGAGGAAATAATTGAGGAGGATTTAGCCGAACATGAGCATATTGAGAAAAAAGACCTAGGTTTTATGATCAATGACTTTGAATCTCAAGGAACACATGATGAATCCTTTAGGCAAATTGAACATAGTAATCATGTTATCGGGGAAGATTCTTATGAATCGGACTTAGAACTTGAAATGGCTAGAGAAGGATTTGAGATACTTAGGAACATGTTTGGGTTAGATTCTACTAAAACACATGATGTGGATATAATTGATATAGAGACAAGGAAGGATGAGGTAAATAACACAAACCTACAAAGTACCCCACAAGTCCTACCATCATTCGAGGCATACACACCGCCCATGACTTACCCGGAAGAAGTTGAGGAGACTATAGGAACCCCAATAGAGGTAGAGCCCTTGGACCAAACACAACTAGAAGAAATAGGTTTGAATGCTTTTAGTGATCACAACCTTTCTTTTAGTCCTATGGAAGTTCCTAGTTTTGATGAGCCGGAGCCTCAACCAAAACCGTTATCTAATCTTCCATCCTTGGATGAAAATTTAGGAATTGAATTAGGTCCCGATCCACCCATCAAAACATATAGTCCGGGTAGTCTTAAGTTTAAGGTAGTAGACATTAAGCCTTGTAGTGAGGAAGACAATATAGGAGTGAAAAATGACCTTACATGTCTATATCACCCATTCATGATTGATCACAAGAAACATTATGGGTTTAAACCGGGTTTATTAGGTCAAGATGGATTCCCAACTAGGAGTCTCTCGAAGTTGATAAAAGATGATCCCTTTCTAGGAGAAAACTTCAACTCACCCATTGACCAAAGTGAACTAGGTAAGGTTATGATGAAAGGAGCACACCCCTTTGAGCATATAATTCATCAACCACTCTTTCCTCACGCGGCATACTTCCACCGAGATGGTGTGTATCGCTACTATCACCCGCACTTAATCCTAAGTGTAGGAAAAACCTCTCCTTTATCCGTTAAATAAGGGTAGAGTCAGGCTCGTGACTCGAACAAAAACAAGCGCTTCTTGGGAGGCAACCCAAGCTTTATTTGCTTTGTGTGTTTTATTTATTTGTTTGTTTGATTTTATTTGCTTCCGTATGTATGATTAATTTTTATTATTATTGATTCATGTTCAAAACTAAATTGTGAAAATGCTTTATCTTGTTTTTAACTTCGTCTTAACTACATATAAAGGTATTTTGCAAAAGATAAGTGTAAGGGAAATCCAAATCGGTTTATTAGAACAAATGAACATGAATCGTAATAATAATAAATTAACATACATATTAGTAATTGTTTGAGTCAAATGCTTGTATCGAGTCATAATGATGTTTTGCAGGAATTCCAGGAAGTAAGGTATAGGTTTTTCCAGAAATTTTCCGGAAACTTAACATGAGAATTCTGTCAGATCATTTCTGACGGCGTCAGGCTTTACAACCTGACGGCGTCAGGTTTTAATTTTCTGAAATTTTTGAAAGTTTTGTTTTCATAAAAAGTCTTTATTAAATCTCTAACTTATAATCTCCAGGAATCTGCAAAATAATCATTCCACAAGCATTATATCCTTATATATAGAATTTATCCCGCCGATGTTATGCAGGTTTTCGTGTTTGTTTTCTCAGGTTCAACAGGTTATTTTGGACAAGGAGATGTATGTGGAATCAAGCTTATGGCAATGCATTAGCCTTGGAGCTTCTACTTTCTCTTGGAAGAAGATCTAACCATGTTACTTCTTTATCCACCGAGCGAATCAGGGGAGTATTTGATTTCATTCTTTTACCTTTTTACTTTTACATCTTGTTATTTGAACATTGGGGACAATGTTCATCTTAAGTGTAAGTGGGGGGGGGGGGTAAAAGTACGACACTTTAAAGAATGCTATTACGCTTAATTTTTGTTTGTTTAATAGTAGATGTGTAATAAAACTGAGAGAAATACCTGTTAGGGCAATTTTAGTGCCAAATTTAAAATTTTTTACAACATTTAGGAGTGAAACTTTGATCTTAATGAGCGTCTCATGGATAGGAGTTATATGACTAGCACAAAATCGTACCACTAAAAAATTTTTCCACCCCAAATATGTGAGGTTCGCCCCTAGAATTGGTAGGAAAAGCATTTATGCTATGATGTGTGTACCGGTAGCACTTAGATTCTAGAACTTGCGTTAGGACCATTCCGAGGCCACAAGTAAGACTACATTCGTGTAGTTAGATTTACTACATGATAAGAGGCATTAGGATTAACCCATTGTTTTACACCTGTGTTTTTGTTATAATTACATTGGCTACATTGGTCAAGTAATTCTCCCACACCCTTTGCGTTGTACTCATTTTTAGTACACGATACCCCTAGTACACCCCTCAGAGCCTATCTTTTCATTTCGACCTTTAAGCATTTTACTTAAAGGAAGAATTTGTTACACCCCACTTAAATGTACACCCAAATCGCTTTAGCCTACCTTATATGCACTCATTTTTAGTGCATTATTGTGACAACATTTGTTTAAAACCCAAGTTAATTATCTAATTGATTACATGGTTGCTAAGTCGAGTCATATCCTTGTACATATTGTTTTGGGACGATTGGGACTCATGGGTAAAGTACTAGTGTAATGGAGTAATGGGGAAGAACATCATTTATTACCCCCATATGTGCTAAATATTTTAAAAGCACTCCAAGTTTTTCAATTATCTTAATTCGAGTCATTAGAATAGTTATTTGTAAAGTTATGTAAAAGTTCAAGTGTAAGGGGAATGCAACACCCCTATGATGTATGATTTTGGATGGTAGGGCAAGAGTGTATGAAAAAAAAAAAAGAAAAAAAAAAAGAAAAAAAAAGAAAAATAAATAAATAAAAAAATAAAAAAATCGAAAAGAAAATCAAGAAAAATACAAAAAAAAAATGAGAAAAAGAAAAGCAGAAAAAACATACGGACTACCATCCCGTTTCATTTTATGTTTATTTTATCTTTTTGTTATTTTGTTTTTTAGCTTAAGTCGAGTCTAGTCTTGGCTTAGCAACGCCATATTGTACATGTAATTAATCAAGATCTTAAACTCGCCACCAGTAAAATATCCCTTATCCAACAAAACCGTGTTTATCATATCCCTACACCTCATGTTATAACCCATGTAAAAGCCCTCTTTGATAGTTTATCTTAGGTGCTTTCGCCTAGTGGAGGAGGTTTTCGATCCTTTCCCAAGCTTATGGTAATCTATTTGCTATGACAGGTAGTGAGAGATATTATCCGTTTTCATTTATGAGATTTATTTTGATGACACCTGAGAGATGTGAGTATCTAAACACTACTTGTGAGGTGCTAGTTTGTAATCTCCGTGCTTATTATGGTTAAAGTGGAACGATTATTTGTTGTAATTACTTTATATTAGCATTAAATGACCCCTAACTTGTATTTTGATTAGAATAAAAGCGCATTTGCTTGAGGACAAGCAAATCTCAAGTGTAAGGGTATTTGATGAAGCGAAAAGTGTACCGCTTTTAGGGGGTCATTTAAGCCCTAAATCGTATTTATTTGATCAAATATTGCCCTAAATCATTCCTTTTGTCATTTTAGGTACTTTGGAGAAGAAATCTGGAAAAGGAAGCATTTTGGACGTTTTTGGAGCATAAAAGGGAAGAAAACGACATAGTCTCAAAATTATGCTGGAAAGTACCTTTGACGGCGTCAGGGATTGTTCCAGACGGCGTCACGGCTTGGCAAAAAAGGTGGATATGAAAATTACTCATGATAAGCCAGAGAATTTTACAATGGAAAGTCTGACGGCGTCACCCTTTGAAGTGATCAAGGTCGTCACGGTTTAAGCTAAAGAGGGACGGCGTCAAGCTCATTTCTGACGGCGTCAAGCTTTGATAAGCCAGAGCGGATTTTGGAGGTCTAAAGAGGGACGGCGTCAGGAAGGCCATCCGGGAACCCTAGACACGGCGAGGTGACGGCGTCAAGATCTATAACGTGACGCCGTCAGCCCTTAAACTTTATATATAGTTTTGCAATTTTTTGTCATTAGTGTGCAACTTTGTGAGGAGAAACCCTAAGACGAATTTCTGCCATTTTTAAGGGTTTTCATACCCTTGGATCTCCCATGTTTAATTGAAGATAAGTGTTCATTTAATCAATCAATATGTCTATGTGTTGTTTGATTATATCTTGTTCTTGTCTTTTGATTAACATGCTAGGCTAGATTTATCTTGTGTTTGCTTAGATCTAATGAAACCTAGCTATTGATTATTGGTTATTAGTGTGTTATTAATTGTATTGGATGATTGTTTATCGATGTTAGGCTTAAGAAAACTGGCTAACTTCCTATACGGTAACTTGCTTGAACGTCTTAAGAAACATGAACCAATGCATACTAAGGTTTTTATGGTTGTATTTAATGCATGAGCGAATTCTAGTGATCCCATGTTAGGAGCTTCCTAGCCGGCTCGACATAGGAGTGAAGTAGGAGCTCATAGAGTTGGGGAAGTACGTACGCCACCCCACGATTGGTATTAAGGAATACACCCGTCATCCACGCAATTAATACACACTAATCAACCGGTAAAAGATAGTTAGGGAGTAAGGAAATCTAAGTAAACACATTTCTCTCCACATAAGTTTCACAACCTTTTCATTTTCAGTTATTTTATTTTATTTGCATTTGTAGTTATTTGGGTTAGTTGACTAGCAACTAATTCCGCCCACTCCTTCAAACCCGAGATTTTACTTGCTTTCATAAAAAAATATAAAAATACAAAAAGAATCTTCTCTCACCCTTAGACCTAATTAGAGTAGTTTTTCAATCCTAACGACACTATTCCCTGTGGAGAACGATCAATCCCCCGTACTTACCACTACACTATACTACATCGGTCAGGTACACTGCCTGGTGGGGTTATAAGCCTCTTGAGATCCCTCGAGAGGTAAAACCTGTTGTAAGGTTGCAAAACCACGCATCACAATACTTGAAATATTACAAAACGTGTTCCCAACAATCTCCCCCTAAGTATTGGTCATCAAGGTTGCTTGACGTCGTCTTTGCTTCTTTGGCTTTGAAGTCTTCATAATCTTTGTTCTTTGTTCTTGAAAGTGATGTGATATGATATGGTGGTGGTCTGCCATATTCCAACGATCTTTTGATACTGGTGTCTTCGTGTCCTCTCCATCATGTTCATGTGACTTGTGACTTTCGTTCTTCAACTTGTTCTCACTTCTTCAATCTTTAACATATGAAAGGTTGTAGTGCTCGAACTTAGACTTTTCTTAAACATATTCTGAACTTTTGATGATTATGAGTCTTGGTGAGAACTAATCTTCAGGACATGAACATGATGGAGTCTTGGTGATGGTTGAACTCCAGGTCTCCAAGCTCCTCAGCAGCAGCAGCAGCAGCACGAACCAACCGGCACTTACAGGCTCAGACTTCAAGATCGTCAACCGCATAGTGTGAAGACTTTCTCTAATCCTTGCCCAGGCCGTTCTGAACCGGATACCCCCGAGAGGGCTTACACGGACACACCGAAGTGCACCCACGATTCAGTGAGTCACTGGAGATCACCCCACGACTGTAGACCATTTGGGACAAAACACTAAGCGTAACCCACAAGGAGTTACCGAAGTGACCTGCTGTCAGAGTTGTTTGATGTTGCTCTGGCAGGATTTCCATTCAATCATTGATAATCACATATGTGACTTTTCTCATGAATGTTCTCGGCAGATTGCTAAGATCTGCGAAGGACACTTTCTTAATTTTACATCTGCTGCCCATGATGTAGAACAGCAGAGTAATACTAAGTGTACCTAAGAGATCTTTTATGAATCTCATGGCTCTAGACTCAATTAGTGCATATTTGGTCGTCGGAGGCGTGGAGCAGAGTGCCTCCTTTTCAATACCAACCATCTCGTAGTGAGAGGTCGATAGATGATGAAGGGTTCTCCGTGAGAATGAAACAAGTGTCCTTTGAGAGACACTTGAGTAGCTAAGAAGGTTTAGTGCAGTGCGTCACTGGGTCCATGACGACTTTGATCTTCAATACCGGTGATTCTTGATCAACCAGTAGATTATGTATTGAACCCGGTGTCTGCCCTAAGGTTGAACAAATGGAGGGCTATTTCTTTTCACCCTTTTCTTTGCTTTTCTTTTTAATTCTTCAACCCCTTCTTTCTCCGTTCATTCATTTTCTCCTTTTTTAATCATACCTAGGACTTTCTAGTTCTAAACTATTGGTGTTGTCCTTGGGTAGATCCCTCCGGCTCTGGCGGATCATAGGACGGTTTTCCCTAACCTTAGTCACCTTATAACTCCATGACTATCCTAATGATGCCATATACCAAACCTTTTGAAAATCTCTCAAAGTGTTTATGATTGTAAAACACGTTTTGTTAACACTTTGAGAGTTTTGTTATTTTCAGAAGAACTCCCCCTTAACATGTGCTCATATGTAAATCACTTTGAAATTTGCACATGTCGGGAAGAGTTGGCACTTTTTGAATTGATTGACTTTCAATGAACATGACCTTCGCGAGACACGCTTACATCACCAGTTGGACTGGCTTGAAATTATTACCCGTCCCGGTCATATTCAAAGATCGTCGCTCGAAATTGGTACATTCTACTCAGATATATCCTTCGCGAGACACGCTTACATCACCAGATGAACTGGCTTGAAATTATTACCCGTCCCGGATATACCTTTTCGACTACTGACTGTTATTATCATCAATTCGAGGGTCAATTCTTGAGTCTTACACTCATGAGATTCCAGCAATGAGATACCATATTTTAATCACTTTTTCATTCTCCCCCTCAAAAATAGCATAATAATGTTGTTTTTGAAAAACTGTTGATTAAAATATGCTCTTTTTGAGGTGTTTGTGGAAGAACGTCAAGAACGTTTGTATATTTGGAAAAAAGATTTTTCAAATACTCCCCCTTAACAAGGGAGTACTTGTCCTTATGAGCAGAATATTAGAAAAAACTTTAGAAAACATTCTGGTTTTTAATTCTGCTCATAAGTAAGAAGCTTTCGCTCCTTTTTCAGGATTGAGGCACTGAAGCGTACCTCAGGGTCCTTTCTTTACAAGAGCGGGTTGTACACTGTTATGTGTGCACAAGCCGTAGTGATATGTGAAAGTGAATGATGAAAAAATGAAATGATGATGATCAAATGAAACAAATTGTACCAATCAAACTAGGCAGGACGTCGGAAGGTGAGAATGTTTGAAAGTCTTGCTCGTCCTCCCACATAACTCTCCAATCTTCGCATTTGAGTCCGAAACTGAAGCTTTTCGTTGATTCTTTTGATGAACTTGGCTGCTTGCTTGGCATCATTTCTGCTCCATTTGACCTCTTGCATGACTCCCGTTTTTGATCCCTTGTGATAATTATCCAAGATTGACTCAAGTTCTGTCTTGACCATTACCAATGTCTTATCCCCAAATTTTCTCAGTTCTTCAAATCCCATGAAGTGTGGAATGCAGTTGTTCCGTTTGTAAACCACTCCAAACGGTTTATCCATGAACGTATAAGGAGACTGGTCATGAACACCCGGCCGGTCAAGATCTGGCTTGATGAGATTAACTCGTTTTTGGTAGCTTTCTACCCCAAGTTGGATGTCCTCAACTCGATGTCTTATGACAATGCTACGGATGAATATGAGAATGGAGTTGATGATGTCATACTGAAGACGGCCTGGAAGATGTTCAAGTTTCCCCTGAATCTTCAGTAGGTACATGTCTTCTATATCATCGCGGGACAAGTATGGGTAGTCAGCTTCACAGAACGAATACTCTTTGTCATCTGATCTTCTCACGGTGATCTTGGTTAGAAAGTTATACCCGTACAGTGGTTCGGTTTCAGCACCGGTTATGGATAGAATTCTGTTAGGGTTCCTCCTATCTATGTTTTTTGAAACTCTCGTGGTGACCAAGTATTTGTAAGACAATCTCCTCATATGTCGCCAATGATGAATCCCAAAAACAACATCGTCATTGTAGACATAAACGTCATGGTTCCATAAATCGTCGACCTTTTCTTCCAAATCTTCTATGGAGTATGAAGCTGCTGGATACTTGGATAGTGATGTTGCATATCGTACTATAGGATCCGTGCTTCCACTCATGAGATAGCCTAGGTCTCGATTGAAGAAGTATTCTTTTGGTAACTTAGGATTCTTTGGGTGACCAATGAGGGGTAATGGTTTGGTGTAATCCTTGTAGTGTAATGGTTCTTTTGATTTATGGGTTTGTTCATCAGCAATGTTTTCTCCAAGAGCTCGTGCAACTTGTTCAAGATTGTACTCAAACTCTATCTCAGTAGTTGTTATCGTCTTAAATTCAGTGAAGCCTGTGCTACGAACTCGAATGATATCTGACAACCCCAACTTCTGAACCTTGATTGCCTTTTTCAGTCTTTTGGTAAAATCTACAATTGATCCTTCCACGGGTGTGCTGTGATCTTCATCAGGGTATGCATCAACCATATTTTCAAACCAGTCGTACTTTGAAGCTCCTGGATCGACCCATTCTGGTAGTGGTATATCATTTACTGGACCAGAAGGAATCACAGCTTCTTGAACACTTGTAGGTACAAAGGGTATTTCATCATCTGCACTGATGTTCTCGTGAAATTCTATGTCCTCAAATTGACCACTTCCAATGGGACTGAAGACTGGTCCACTTGATTGTTTTCCTTTTCCAGACGAGTGTGCTATGGGACCTCGGCTTGAAGATGAAGGTTTTCGTCTTTTCTTTCCTTGATCCTCTGGGTCATCCTGATGTCGCTTCAATGTCTTGGTTGATTTGCATGGTTCATCTTGTTTTTCAGCTTGTTTCATTGATTTAAGTAATGCTTGTCTGAGTTCATCTTCTGCAGGGTTTCCTCGAATTTCTTCAAGAAGTTGTTCTTTGAGAGTTGATCCAGATGGTTGTGGAGGTAACGTTCTGATTGTGATTGGTATTGTCTGCATCAACTTTGCCACAACCTCTTCCAGATTCTTCTTGGCATAATTGTTGAGCATGTCAGGAAATGCATCTTGAAGAGTCTTGAAGACCTCAGTTGGAACCAGTTCAGCGACTTCCTTTTTCAAATCAACGTTATCACACTTCAGTATATGGTTGTCCATCTGCTCCTGAAGTGTAGTCAGTTTCAGTTTTGTTTCTTGATATTCCTTGTCACGGGCTTCTTGATTACTCAACACTTTATTCAGTTTACTTTCAAGCTGACTTATGACATTTGATGATTGAGCCACTGAAGATGTAGGTGGTGATTGAGGAATGGTTGTGTGGGGTTGAACATCTGGGTTATCTTGGTCATCTTCAGATTCATCTTTATCATCACTTTCATCGTTGTTGACACTACTATCTTTGTTATCCTTGTCACTTTCTTCATCATTGTCTTCATCATCTTCACTTTGTCTGTCATCATCAGATTCTTCATCTTCAGAACCCGATGGGGTATGAGTGTGTTGATCTGATTCGTCACCCTCTTCTTCTGAGCTTTCATTTGGTTGAATTGGTGAAAAACTAACATCTGTTGGTTTGATAGACTTGCCCTTGCCTTGCTTCAGTTTCTCATCAGTTGGACCCATAATAGATTTCAGCTTTTCAAGACCCTTCTGTGCTTTTACTTTCTTGATCTCAACATTATCGTCATTTCCTTCATCACTTGATTCATCACGAAGTTGCCATGCTGATGAAGCTTTGGTGACTGTTTTTCCTTTCTTAGCTGTTTCAGCTTTCTTTGATCGGCAAGTAGTGGCTCGATCTGGGAGTGAATGACTCTTCCCTTTAGTCTTTGATCCTTTGGGTAATGCATCCTTTTTCGGAACAAACCCCACTTTCTGATCTTTAAATGCTTTAGCATATGTAAGATATGCTGCTGTGTTCCTAATGTCATCACTCAGGAAATAGTCAGGGATTTCAGCACCTTGTTTGTCTGTATCGGTCATGGACTGGATGTTGAGGCGAGTGAGGACATGATCATGTTGTTCGGTATGCATCTGCTCAGAATTTGAACGTTGTAGCACTGGATGTTTTTTCATAACACGAGCAATGAGGAGTTTGGTGAAGCGAGGAAAAGGGATATTAGAATCTTTAGTGCTCTCTTGGAATTTTTTACATTGAAAGATCATGTCATTCCAGATATACTGTGCAAAGTTTAGATGTTTCATGTTGACAATACCACAAAAAAACTGTAGGTTTTCAAGTCTTGGGTGTTCTAAGCCGGTGGTTTTTCCAGTGATGCAGTGATTGATGATGGCGAACATTGTTAACCAAGGTTGTGGAAAAAACTTTCTTTCAACTTTATAGATTGAAGACATTCTTTCAGTTGATTCATCATACCCCAGCATTTCTAGAGTTCTAGCCATCTCTGGAAATGTTGGGTTATTTTGAAACTTCTCGAAATTCCCTAATTTTTCCTTGGGTAGCTCAAGAATGGTCCTCAGAGCGTCAACTGTGAATGAGATTTCAAGAGTATCCAGAGTGACAGTGATTGATGCTTGATCTTCGCTGACAGACATTGATCCCCAGAACTGATTAAGATAATCCATTGGAACACTTGCTGTCTTGGTTAAAGCAGGGCGAATGAAGTGTCTAGCAAGGATTTCTGCGATGATTTGACATGATGGATGACACTTGAGTTTATCGAAATCAACTCTTGAATTGCAACGGACGATCTTGGGTTTTTCCGTAGCTTGAGTGACCTTCTTGGATGTGTGTGATGCTTGAGATAATGTTCGTGACATGTTTTGACTGCATAACACAAACATACAACAATACGCAAGAGCATATATTATGAGTGTTAGTGAATATGCTAGATATGCCCTTTGTATGTTAGACTGCTTATCATCATAAAGACACAAGTTCAGACAATTAAGCAATAGAACACGTTTCATCAATAATCACATAATCTAGTATCACCACTTAAGCAAAGAACATCTTAATGCACATATTAATCTAAACAGCAGAGCATAAGGAACATGATGAAACACGAATTATGAAGAAATACAGCATAGATGGAAACAAACACCAACTCATTCAGTAAACACAGTCCAATATATGAATACAATTCATCTTCAACAATCAAAGATACTTAGTCAAACATCTATTATACACACTCAGTCCTGAACTTCGAAGAAAACAAATGTTCGATCAATCAAAAGTTCGGTCAGTTTCGTTCAAGGCAAAGTTCGGTCAAACAAAGTTCAGTTAAACAAAATTCGATCAAACAAAGTTCAGTTAAACAAAATTCGATCAGACAAAGTTCAGTTAAACAAAATTTGATCAAACAAAGTTCAGTTAAACAAAATTTGATCAAACAAAGTTCAGTTAAACAAAATTTGATCAAACAAAGTTCAGTTAAGCAAAATTTGATCAAACAAAGTTCAGTTAAACAAGATTTGATCAAACAAAGTTCAGTTGAACAAAATTTGATCAAACAAAGTTCAGTTAAACAAAATTTGATCAAACAAAGTTCAGTTAAACAAAATTTGATCAAACAAAAATTCGATCACACAAAGTTTGGTCAAACAAAATTCGATCAAACAAAGTTCGATCAAACAAAGTTCGATCAAACAAAGTTCGATCAAACAAAGTTCGATCAACCAAAGTTCGATCAAACAAAATTCGATCAAACGAAGTTCGATCAAACTAATCAAACTAAGTTCGATCAAACTAAGTTCAATCAAACTAAGTTCGATCAAACAAAGTTCGATCAAACGAAATTCAATCAAACGAAGTTTGATCAACCAAAGTTCGATCAAACGAAGTTCGATCAAACGAAGTTCGATCAAACTAAGTACGATCAAACTAAGTTCGATCAAACTAAGTTCGATCAAACAAAGTTCGATCAAACGAAATTCGATCAAACGAAGTTCGATCAAACTAAGTTTGATCAAACTAAGTTCGATCAAACTAAGTTCGATCAAACTAAGTTTGATCAAACTAAGTTCGATCAATCCAGACATAATACTCCTAACTCGGAGATCAGTCCAATTGTTCGATTATTGTTCGATCATTTTCACAGATATGAAGTTCGATTATTTCAAAGTTCGATTAACAGATATGAAGTTCGATTATTTCAAAGTTCGATTATTCATCTTTTATGCTTAACACAGTATAACTATGTCACAAACAGATTTTTCGCAATCACAAAAATAAGCACAAACACCTTCAATCATAACCCTTAAATCAGATTAAAAACCTAATATAAATCTAACAAATAATTATTTCTGAAGCAACGTTCTCAGTTAAAAAAGAGTACCACAGAAATCAAATGAAAGACTTACAATTAGAGCACAATAATCGAATTTAGAAGTATGAAAGATGAGCAGAATTAAGCGCGCGTTTTTTGTGAGATGAAACTGTGTGTTTTGAGAGTGTGATAACAAATTTGACCTAAGTCAATGAGTGGTGGTATATATTGAATAGAGTTAACCGAATTGACTGTTTTAGTCCTCATTCTTTTCCATTTTACATATTTAACCTTTTAACTTTGCTTTTCTATTTATATTAAGTCCAAAGTTAAGATATGTATAGTATAATGGTTAACGCAAGCTGATGAAAAACAATATATGATGATTTAGAAAGATGACGAAGAATTTTTATGAATAAATGTGCAAAAGTTTCTCCCCCTCAAAATATGTTAGATTTTTTGGAAAAAAAATGTTTAAATTTTGAAACAATAAGCAAAAACATATTTTGATTGAGATCTACGTTTGCACACTTGATTTTATTTTATTTTTTTTTTTTTTTATTTTATTTTTATTTTTTAATAATATATATACAAGATAGTGAGAGAGCATGACTTGATTAGTTGTTCTTGAGAAAGTTTGCTAATTCTTGAGGAGTCAAGCATCTCATTCCAATTTGGTGAACCAATTTCACAAAACGATCATGAGGTAAAGCCTTCGTGAAAAGATCCGCCAATTGGTGTTCCGTTCCCACAAAATACAACTCAACGGTACCCTGCTCCACATGCTCCTTGATGAAGTGATATATGAGAGCGATGTGTTTGGACTTGGAATGTTGCACTGTGTTGCACGAGATAGCGATAGCACTTTTGGAGTCACAGTACATCGGGATTTTGTTGAATATGTAACCATAATCCATCAGTTGTGATCGCATCCAAATGATTTGAGCACAACAGGCAGACATGGCTACATATTCTGATTCCGTGGATGATAGAGACGTACAATCTTGCTTCTTTGACTGCCAGGACACAAGCTTATCACCTAGGAATTGAACACCACCGGATGTGCTCTTTCTTGTATCAATACATCCCGCATGATCCGCATCTGAAAAAGCAGTTAGTGCAAAACCAGAATCCTTTGGATACCAGATCCCCAAATGAATGGTTCCCTTAATGTATCTAAGGATTCTTTTAACAGCAGATAAATGTCTTTCTGTTGGGTTAGACTGATAGCGTGAACATAGGTATGTGGCAAATACAACATCCGGTCTGCTAGCGGTGAGATACATGAGAGACCCAATTATACTACGATAATTTGTAGGATCAGTGGGTTTCCCATGTATGTCAGCATCTAACTTCGGGGATGAGGAGGACATAGGGGTGTTATAGGTGTCACTAGATGTCATGCCATGCTTTTTTAATATTTCTTGTGCATATTTAGACTGACTCAAGAATATACCACGGGGTGATTGATGAACTTGTAATCCTAGAAAAAAGTTTAGTTCACCGATCATGGACATCTCAAAGTTTTGTTTCATAAGTTTTGCAAAAGCATTTGAGTACTTTTTGTGGGTAGACCCAAAAATGATGTCATCCACATAAATTTGTACGATGAGAATGTCCTCCCCGTGTTTTTGTATAAACAAAGTCGGGTCTACAGAGCCTTTAGTGAAATGATTAGCAATAAGGAATGCTGAAAGTTTGTCGTACCAGACCCTCGGGGCTTGTTTAAGGCCGTAGAGGGCTTTCTTAAGCCTGTATACATGTTGTGGATGTTCTGGATCGACGAAGCCCTCTGGTTGTGAAACATACACCTCTTCACGAAGTTGTCCGTTTAGGAATGCTGTCTTCACGTCCATTTGGTAAACTGTGATGTTCTTATGAGCCGCGTACGCCAGGAACATTCTCACTGCCTCAAGCCTAGCCACTGGAGCAAAGGATTCCTCGAAGTTAATTCCTTCTTCTTGGCTATACCCTTTAGCAACCAACCGTGACTTGTTACGAATAACCGTGCCTTCTGCATCCAGCTTATTTTTCCAAATCCATTTTAAGCCCACAACATAAACTCCATTAGGTTTTTCAACGAGTTCCCAGACTTCCAATCTTTTGAACTGATCCAACTCCTCTTGCATTGATTCAATCCAATTGTCATAAGTCAAGGCCTCTTTAATATTTTTTGGTTCAGCTTGACAAACGGTGAGAGCGTAAATGCAAGTTTCACCATCTGTGTGGAGTTTCTGTCGTGTCATAACTGGTTTATCTGGATTGCCAATCACATTAACTAACGGATGATCCCTTGTCCATTTATGAGTAGATGGGTAGTGTTGAATGTTGTGATTCAGATTTGACGGTTCCATGTTGCTCGAGGAAGATTCTCCTGGTTCGGGAAAGGTTGGGGGTGGAGCAAATGGATTGAAAAATGCATTTCCGTCAAAGTCTGATGGTGTTGGAACTTGGTTAGAAATGGGAGAAGAATCTTCAACTTCTGGTTGAGGTGTTTTATCTATGGATGATGATGATTCAGGTTGTGGTGCATCGTCAGCAACTACTGTAGAGGTAGATGCTGATGGATCAGGTGCTTGATTTGAGAGTTGTTGAGCAGCGGAACTTGTGGAAGCCTCTGACGCACTTTTAACCAAACTGTCATCAAACATAGGAGCAAACAGATCTTCCAGATCTTTCCGTTTGAAAGGTAATGGTTCAGCTGAAGATTCTGGGAAGTTCAAACGGTTGTTTGCGGGTTCCAAGCGGTCTTGCTCAGAAGCCATTTCTGTGAGTTCATCGAAATTAACGTGTATCGTCTCTTGAATGTCTCCGGTCCGACGATTCCAAATTTTGTATCCCTTGGAGTTCTCACAATAACCAACAAATATCCCTATATCTGCTTTTGCCTTCAATTTACCAAGATCATCTTTATCATTCTTTGGGTAACATAATGCTCCAAAGACATGAAAATAGTTGATATTGGGTTTTCTGCCTTGTATTAGCTCATATGGAGTTTTGTTATGTCTTTTGGTGATCATGCCGTGGTTCTGAGTGTAGCAAGCAGTGTTAACAGCTTCAGCCTAAAGATAATCTGGCAATTGGGCATTGATCAACATAGTTCTAGCTGCTTCCACGAGTGTACGGTTTCGTCGTTCAACTACGCCATTCTGTTCAGGAGTGCGAGCTATAGAATATTGGTGAACAATCCCATGTTTCTCTGTAAATTCCCGAAGGATTTGGTTTTTGAATTCAGTCCCGTTGTCGGTACGAATGATTCTGACGGTGTTGCGGACTTGCACTTGAATCTTTGTGAGAAACATAGTAACTATAGACGGAACTTGATCTTTTGTGCGGAGAAAGTAAACCCATGTCCTTCTTGAGTAGTCATCCACTATTACCAGAATATATCTTTTCCCATTTACAGACTGAACCCGCATTGGACCACACAAATCCATATGAAGCAGTTGTAGGACGTGGTCTGTGCTATGTTCTGTTTTTGGTGGAAAATGAGCTCGGTGACTTTTTCCCTGTTCGCATGCAGAACACAGATGATCCTTGGCATATCTGAATTTTGGTAAACCATCTACCAATTTTTTCTTTGCCAGGTCGGTCAGGGTTTTAAAATTGAGATGAGACAATCGTTTATGCCATAACCATGCTTTCGTGGGATGAGCCTTGGAGAGTAAACATATAGGAGTCGAAGCTGTCATTCCTTCAAAGGAGATGGTGTAAAGACTAGTTCCCCGTTTTCCTTTCATCAGATCATTTCCCTGAAGATCACGAATAAAGCAGGTTTTCTCCCTAAATGCTACTTCTAAGTCTCCATCGCAGAATTGACCAACCGAGAATAAATTGTGACCCAGACCTTCAACATAGTACACACGACTTATTTCGATGTTCCCATTTACATAGTCGCTATAACCCATGATTGCGGCGAAGTGGTCATTCCCGAACCTGACCGTTCCTATAAACTTTGCAACGAAGTTTTGGAGAAGCTTGAGATTGCCGGTCATGTGTCGGGAACAGCCGCTATCAACAATCCATAGAACAATTTGAACCACCTGCATCACAATTAGTAGAAACAGATGGAGTAACGGTTGGACCCGTTGGGTTAGAAACACATGATTTAAGTATTTTTGGTACCCATTTAAAGTCTGCTGTGTTCTCTAGCCAATGCTGCCATTTCCTACTACTTGCTGCTTTCTTCCTAAGGAATGTGCTAGGTGATTTGTTCTTTTTGGGATTTGCTATAGATGCAACTATGGTCTGCTTTGAAACTGCTAGTGGTGGATTCCCTAAAATTGATTTGGCAACTGTTTTAGACTTAGGGAGGCCTCTAGTTCATTTCGCTTTTCTCTTCAGCAAAGTTTTAGCAACACAGTTTTGATGATTACCATATAAGATACGAGTATGACAAAACACACAAGAAGCATTAACATCATTCATAACTGTTAAAGATTCAGCATTCATTACATCTTTTGTAGAATTACACTTAACCAAGCTAGATTCTATTTTGGACATAACATGCGTCTTATTCTCACTAGATGCATTAACTTCTACTTCTCCACTCTTAGATGTTCCACTCTTAGGTAGCCAGATACTAGTCTTCTTTGGTCTCTTGGTGGTCTTGGATCTTCTACCCTTAGATGTGTCAACTAATCCTGTGGAAGGTAAAGTGAGAGCATTAGTGGTTGCCTTTGATGATGTATTCTTAGGTGCGCTGTCTACTTTTTGCATCCTTGGTACAATCTTATGAACTTTGGTTTTGCCTGTTTCTAAAACTTTGATTTTCTTCTTCAGATCAACAATGATGTGTTGGAATTCTTGATTTTGTGAATCTATTTTTCTGTTAAGGCGGACTGTGTCATTCCTGTTTTGAAGAATTTCATCGAGTTCCTTTTCATTTTGAAACAATTTAAGTCTTAAGAAAGCCTTTGTTTCCTTATATTTTTCAGGAACATGACTGTTTTGAAATGATAAAGATCCTATGAGATGTTGAAATTTTAGTTCAAATTCAGCACTTTGAGTTTGACACCAATCAAGCCTTTTTTGAAGATTAAAAACTTTGTTTTCCACATCATTGTTGATTTGTCGAAGATCCTCATTCTCTTTCACTAGATTCTTAATTTCGATTTGCAACATCTTTGTATCAATAGCATGATTTTTCATAAGACACTCATTACCAGATTCATAAAGTGAATTCATCAACACAGAAACAATGTCACAACTAAGAACATTTTGCAAGAGTCGATCATTTTCTTTTTCCAAATTCTTCTTTTGAACTTTTTGTTTTTGAATTTTGGAGTCTTTAGCTTTGAAAATGTTCTTCATTGATAGAACCTCGTCAACTAGATCTTCTTCCCATTGTGATGCACATTTCTTCAAGTGTTTGACATGAGGTAAAATTTTCTTTTGAAGAATTTCTATCTTTTCTTTTTCCACAGGAGAGAAAAAAGAAGAGACAGTGATTCTAGAATTAAACTCAATTTCATTTTCTAAAAATTTGATGTCTTCCATAAATGTCTTAAAATGTTTAACAATTTTAAATGCTGGAGGCATTTGTGGATCAACATCATTCTCTGTCAAATAATTCTCGAGATGTGCATCATTTTGGGAGAGATGATATATTTGTTCTGAGGTACGTATCAGCGTTTGTTCTGGTTTATCCTTTGGTGGCACAAATGATTTGCTTATGTGAGGTCGTGCATTATAATCATAATGTACTCTTGAAAACTTGTTTTGTGAATTTGATCGACCCTCAATCTTGTTTGCAAGAAAATCGGTTTCTTCATCAATAGAATACATAACAACACGTTGAAAGGAATCATCTAATAGAAATGTTTCATTGTATAACTTAGGATTGTCTTTGAGTGTTTTGTGTGAATTACGGGGTGTGTGTCACTTCCAAGTGCAAAACTTACTCCTTTAGGACTTGGTTTCATAGTTAGTTTTTGAATTTGGGTTACAGAATTGCCCGTTTTATACACAATATTTTGAAATTCTTTGAGTTTGGTTTCCAAATCTAGAATTTCCTCAAGATATGAGTCAACACGCTTCCTAGTGGCTTGCTTTTCGTCAAGAAGATCCTGCTGAGATGTTGAAAGCTCTGATTGAGTTTTTAACAACTCAGAAGTTAAAGCATCAATTTGTTTTTTGAATTCAAATTGATCCTTTTCTTTTTGAGAGAGAAGCTTAGCCTTAGAATCGGTTAATTCACGTACTTGGTTTTCTAAATTTTGAACTTTTACGTACTCTTGTTGAAAAGCAATTTCAAAACCTTTTTCACGTTTATCTTGTTTAAGATATCCAGAAAGTTGTTGTTTATAGCACTCATTATCCCGAGATAGTACTGCAATTTTGGCTTTTAAGGTCTGATTAAGTTCATTGCACTTCTCTATTCGTGATTGGGTGGACATTATTAAGGCCTGAAGCTCCGAATCTTGATTAGTCAAATTCTCATTTTGTTCAATCTGATCATGATTGTCATCTTCTATTAGATCATCAAATGAGACAACTGTTCTATCATCATCAAATGATATATCAGTGTTGATTTGATTATCTAAAGAAGATGAGAATGGTAAATCATTTTGAACAGAATGTTCACTTGAGAATGAAGATGCGGAAGGTGAAGCAATCTCATGTAGTAAACATGGTGGATCAAGTACCTGAGAAAGACCGTCAGTATCGTA